>CM035125.1:94952491-95632751 GCA_020205555.1 Panax stipuleanatus | reverse complement strand
CATATTAAACCGGTTGTGAATAAATCAATTAGAACAATTCTAATCTAATTTAAATAAATAAATTAAACTAATAATCTATTTAAATAAATAATATTTATTCTACAATAGGGATAAGCCTTTCTAGCGATCAACGACTTTTCAGATAATATATATTTCAACATTAATCATAAAAGAACTTGTGAGTAAATAGTTACCGTACAATTCAATCCTTCCACCATACAATGTTCCAATTAAATATTAGATATGGAATTACTTTCAAGTCTTATTTTATTTAATTATATATATTTCGATTAGAAAATGCACAACTCCAAATAATATAATTAAAAATTCTTTTCTAATTTCATTCTGCCTTGGTCAAGGACTACTGGGTTGTCATTGAACGAATCACATAGGACATATCTCTTCTTTTACTAGAAGTGATAGATTCTTTATTGACCATTCATTATCTCCATAGGTAACTTATTACACCCAAGCATACCCTTTGATATACCCAAAGGATTTTAAGGAATAAGTCAAAGTATAATTCATTACACACAAGATAATATGATGATCTCAAGTCCAAGGATCACTTGTACTACTATCACATTAGAAATTTCTATTGACAGGCAAGTAAAACTCCATTAAGTATTCCATAGTGAGTCACATTCAGTGAACTTATTCTCCACTAAGCACCTACATACTTGCTTTAGTGTCTCCACACAAATGATCATGAGATCAATCATCCTCATCCAATTAGCAAGCAATATATTTACCAATTTTTTCGGATTTACTAATCCCCTTTTTAGTAATCCCACATTTGGGAACTATTTTAGTTTTAAGCTTTCTAAGAATTTAGATCTTATTAGCATGATCAACATCATAATTCTAAAAGCATTGCTTAAAACTATGGGATATTATAAAAATAGTTTTATTTAGATAATTAAATGTCTTTAATAAGTGAATATAAATAAATAAGATCGTCTCCAAAGTATATGCTTTATCATCATACATGATTGGCTTGTATGCATACTAATTTCACGTACAGCTTGGATGACATCATCAGGCGGCTTTGCAAGCCCGGAACCACATGGAGGACACACGAGTCCACTGGGGAGACGACTAATTTCCCTCAGAGTGCGCTCAGTCGCTATGG
This sequence comes from Panax stipuleanatus, assembly GCA_020205555.1. NCBI lineage: Eukaryota > Viridiplantae > Streptophyta > Magnoliopsida > Apiales > Araliaceae > Panax > Panax stipuleanatus. The sequence continues at coordinate 95,631,619 of CM035125.1, read as the reverse complement.
CAAGGAATGGTACAGTTTTATCTGTGCCAGTATCATGCCTACTCGCCACCAGAGCGACGTGACCAAGGAGCGAGTAGTACTCCTATTTTCCATTATCACCGGACTCGACATCGACATTAGTTCCTGCATCCAAGAGTCCATTCTGAAGGCAATCGAGGGCACTACATCTGGGGGACTTCCACACCCATCGCTGATTACCAGGTTATGCAAGCGGGCGAAGCTGCAGTGACGTGAGGATGAGGTCATGCAGCTACCCATGACAGTCATCGACCACGCCACCATCTCACCGTACGGTGTATGGGACAGTGTCGAGTCACATCCATGGGGCGAGGGCTATCTCCCATCTACTCAGCTTCCACCTCCTACTTCAGAGGTCGGGACCTCTCAGCCGCCTGATTTGGGTTCTTCATCACAGGGACCTCTGGCTGATATTCTTGTACCTCTAAGCCTCCTGCATCAGAACCAGAACGATACTGCTCAGAGGCAGGCGAGGCATTCAGCAGCGATTGCTCAGAGACAGGATATTATGATACAGTATCAAACTAATCTTGTGAACACCATGCGGGATATCTACTCATTGTTCAGTGGCGAGGATGCAAATTTCATGCCTTTCCAGTTTCTAAAGCCTCCTGTCTTCCCACCCTTCCCACCACCATCACCCACTGCTGAGGACGGCGACGGCGAGGGCAATGAAGAGGGCGATGATGAGATCCCCGACGGCGAGGGCACAGATTAATTTCTCCTTTCCATATATTCGGCCAATGAAGGCATTTGCCATCTGAAGTTTTGGGGTGTATCAACTTTATCAGCTTTTGCTTATTATGCTAGGATGCCATTAGTACACATTTATTACTATTTTATTAGTATTTTGGGCTGCAAATTATTGTATTAATTTTAGTCATGGATTATTGTTATCAGTTTTTGGATGCATGGATTATTTATGAATGTTTATTGCTTATTTCTATCAATGTTACAGCCTTATTAGTATGAATGGATGTTTATCTATCTTTTTGTGCCGTGATAGTATCCATGATAGTATTAGACCCTATTTTGAGCTTATTCGTGTAAGAATTTATATATTTAGTTAGATCTACCTAGTTGAGTTAGGCTATGGCTTTTACCCCTACCTTTAACTGTTCATACGATTGGTGGGTTATATATAGTATAATTTTTTATTGTGGCCAATGATATGCGTGTTATGGCTTTGTCAAAATGGTCAAGCAAGTATGAATGAGATTCTTAGATTAATTTTTAGTTACTACTGATGTTGATCCTGTCTACCCTATCGAGCACGTACCAACTGTTATAATTAGTTATGTTTCAAATAGACTTAATTGGTAATTTTTACGAAAATTTTTTGCTTTAGCTCTTACGAACTTAAGTGAGTCAATGTAGTAATATTTAGATTCTTATGCAAGTTCGGATACATTCATGGTCTAATAGCATATAAAAAAAATAAAAAATAAATAAAAAGATAAGAATAAATTGATAGCCTTAGTTGACCAAGTTTGATTACTTGACTTTTGTTACTCGAGTTAATAGGTTATTAGAAGTGTTTTACACCTAGTGCCCTAAAGTCATCTGGCTTGGGAGTCATTGATCAAAAGCTCGTTACACGGGTAACTCTGAATAGCCTAATGTGATTAGACATTGCACGGTCGTGCTTGAGGTTGCATTTCCTATAAAAATAACGGATAAAAATTCTAATTTGGCTTAAGTTTGGCTACATGGCTAGTGTTACTTGAGTTATTAGATTCTTAGTGGTGTTCTACACCTAGTGCCCTAAAGCCTTCTGTCTTGGGAGTCACTGATCGAAAATTCGCTATATTGGTAACTCAGCCTAAGGTAGCCGAATTTTGCACAAGTCAAGTCTAGTCGTTCTCATGCTAATACCAAATGGTCTGTTCTTACATTTGTGTCTTGTTCCGAAGTCTTAATGTAGCTTGAGCGTATTGAGTTAGCATTTTCCTTTTTGTAATTGTTTATGTGCATAAACTATAATTGGTTAGAATAGTTGGTATTTGTTAGGTTTCTAAGATTCATGGATACAATCAAACTGCATAAAATAAGCAGAAGCATGGTAAATCAGAGTTTTAAAATTTTACAAACCATATACCCAGATCATCCTTTATGCAAAATTATGGAGATTAGTATTCATACCCTTGAAGATTCTAGCTTCCTCGGGTACGAGTTCAACTCTAAATCCTTTTCGCGTTCTATTTGAATCCACCGAGTTGATTCTTTCATTTGATCAACGTTAGCCACCCAAGTGTTTGGCCTCTAGAGGTGATCCACCAAGAAAGAATAAGAATTCAAGAAGGAGTGTGTTTGGCTAAACCCTAGTTTCCTTCTCTCTAAAAAATGAGTGCTCTCCCAACTCTTGGAATTAAGTGTCTAACCTTGTTCCATAATAAGACTTTCTTAATTATTTATAGATGTAGGCAACCCTCCTAAAAAATTTAGGATTAGGGTTTTATATTAATTAATTAAACTCCTTTAATTAATTAGGCTTTTCAATTCTATTGGGAATAATTAAACTCTTTTAATTAATTAGCCTCCTAATCTTATTATGGATATATATGAGAGAGAGAGAGTATCTTATTAACTAATTTCCAAACTCCTTTAGAAATTAAATAATAATAATAATAATAATAATAATAAGACTCCTCTTATTAATTTATATTTAATATTTCCAAAATGTTAAATAATAAACATTAAGCTATTTAATTTATTCTATCACCATAGATTAAATTACATATACTTAACTTATTATCACGATTATGTCATTTACTTCTTTAATAAATATAATTAAATAAAATAAGACTTGACAGTAATTCTATGTCTTATATTTAATTGGGACATTGTATGGTGGAATGATTGAATTGTACGGTAACTATTTACTCACAGGTTCTTTTATTATAAATATTGAAATATATATTATCTGGAAAGTCGTTGATCGCTAGGGAGGCTTATCCCTATTGTAGAATAAATATTATTTATTTAAATAGATTATTAATTTAATTTATTTATTTAAATAAGATTAGAATTATTCTAATTGATTTATTCACAACCGGTTTAATATGGAGAACCTAAAGGGACACACCATAAAAGGAAGAGTAATTATTTAAGAAGATAATGATATAATCATGATAATGCTTTAAGTGTAATTAATTTAATCTATGGTGATAAATAAATTAAATAGCTTAATGTTTATTATTTAATATTTTAAAATTATTAAATATAAATTAATAAGAGGAGTCTTATTAATATTATTACAATTATTATTATTTTAATTTTAAAAGGAGTTTAGGAATTAATTATTCCCATTGTGGTGGGAAGCCTAAATTAATTAAAAGAGTTTAATTAATTATATAAAATTCCATGTCTAATAGGATTAGAAGGGTTGACCAATATCTATATAAAAGGAGTCTTAGAATAGATATCAGTTAATGTAATTTCAATTGTTGGAGAGTACTCCTTTTCTATATAGGATAGAAAACTAGGGTTTAGCCAATCACCTTCCTTCTTGATAATTCATCTTCCTTGGTGGATCACCTATAGATGGCCAAACACTTGGGTGGCTAATTTTGATCAAAGGAAGAAATCTAACCCGAAAATTCAAGGAGATCACGAAGAACAAGGAATTAAACTCCTACTTGTGGAAGTTTCGCTCTACAAGAGTATGATTCCATTACTTCTTATTTATCGTTTTAAATTAATAATATGCATAAAAGATGATCCGGATAACGATTTTGTTAAAAATTTTAAACTCTATCAAACCATGCTTCCGCTAATTTTTGTAATTTGATTGCGCCATAATTTCGTACAAACCCAACAGTGGTATCAGAACCAAAACCTTTATGCAATTATTAATTGTTTTGATTTCATATTATATGGGTATGTATTTAGAATAATTTATTGGACATAATTAATTGAATAAAATTATTATTATTTTTTAAAAGAAAAAAAAATGGAATACATTTTTTTTCCATTAGCTGCTAGCTGCGGTGATTTCGTGAAAGAAAAAGGAATCCCAGTACTTAATTTTTTTTCTTGCCGCGTCTTAAGCAAAGCATATCGTTAGTGTGTTAGTATATTATATATGTATGTTATATATAGAACTTGAACTTGCAGGAATGTTTTAAAAAGTGAACCAACTTAAAAAGGGATGTTGGCATATATATATATATATATATATATATATATATATATATATATATTATATTTTTAATAATTTTATAATTAAAATAAAGAGTTTATTTTAAACTTAAAATTGAATTTCATGCAATTTAAAATTGCCTATTAAATGATACTCATATATATATGGAATAGTTTTAACTATGAGATGAATATTTATTTATTGATGCATATGGTGATATGTATGATAATAAATGGGGTTGATTACAGACTATTGACCAATGTGATTGAATTTTATTTTAGTTGAATGCTTGAACAAATGATTTTTATTAAATGGGGTCTGCGTACCTCGTCTTCTCTAATTTATTCTTGATGTAAATTCTATCTCTCTCCTATGTACTTTTTCTTGACTGCTGATCAAGGTTTTTATTTAATTTAAATAGTTTATGTAATAGAAATAGTTAGCATTATCTTGAAGAAATTGGAGACCAAGGAGCAAGGAGCGCGTGAAGACTCGTTTGTATGGAGCCCGGGTTTAAATGTAATAGTTACATTTAAATTTAAATTCTTTCACTCCTAGGTTTGACCTTATGGTTCACTTGGTGGCTCTAGTGAACTAAACTAGAATAAATGTTCATAACCAATCCAGGTAGAATATAGTATTATATATGTGCATGCTAAGTATTATATATATTATATTTTATGCAAACATGCTTCACATGTTTTAATAAAATAACGTGTATTTTATATATATATGTGTGCATGCGCGCTAAACAAGATGAGACAAATAATAACAAACTCCTCAAAAAAATCATATTAAGTCTAAAGCGTTCAAAGATATTTGGAATATCGAACGTCTCTTTCTAGCATGATAAATTAATAGAGTATTAAATTTTTAATACGAGTTTGTTGTGCGCACACAAGGCGAGTATTGCGTATTTAAGATATTAATTTAATCACATTTGATGCATATAAAGTTAATTGAACAATATTATTTTGTTGTGCACACACAAGGACAATATTTTTCTTTTTCAAATATATGGAGTGCTAGGTTGGATTTAACTTAAATCATTTTAATTCGGATGTGCACACACTTGACCATTATGATCTAAGAGGCAGAATACAAGGAGTCACAAGTTGATGTGATTGACAAGAGTTGTCTATCTATTTATTTATATATCATTTGTTGTGCACACACAAGGCTATATACATTTGAAATGTGATCCTTAATCTCGCTAGCAAATTTTTAATTAGTTGTTGTCGAACTATATAAGTGAGTGTAATATAGTTTGAAGAAAATAATGGGAGATACCAATCTAAAATAAGACCTAATTTATTTTCGTATATAAAATAAATTAAATGAATGTTTGCTAAAATGTTATCTTTTCACATACAGAAATTTAAAAATGTCGAAATCACTAATTTCACTGCGTAGCAAACTTGATGATAACAAACTAACCGGCCCGAATTACACGGACTGGTTAAGGAATCTGAGAATAGTTCTCACTGCTGAAAAGATTTTTTATGTCTTAAATTCACCTGTCCCTGAAACTGTTCCAGAATCAGCCTCTGAAGAAGAGATAGCCACCATAACAAACTGTCAAGATGATGCATCTGTGGCTCAATGCATCATGCTTGCATCCATGAATAACGAGCTTCAGCGTCAGCATGAAAACATGAATGCTCCTACTGTGTTGCTTCACCTCAAGGAGTTGTATGGTGAACAAAGTAGGACTGCTAGATATGTGATATCTAAGGAGCTCTTTCGATCTTGGATGACCGAGGGCACTGCCATCGAGACTCATGTCCTAAGGGTGATCAATCTGATTAAACGTATTGGACAACTTGGATTCGTCATGGATGGGGAGTTGAGTCAAGACTTGGTCTTGCAGTCACTTTCTGAGACCTTCTCGCAGTTCGTTGTTAATTTCCTCATGAATAAGTTAGATGTCAGCTTGATTGAATTACTTAACATGTTGAAAACTGCAAAAGGTCACTTCCCATCCAAGAAGAACCATGTCTTAATGGTGGATAATTCTTTCAAGATAAGGAAGAGGCCCAATGTATCTTCTGAAAAGAAGAAATCTGAGAAGGCTAAAAGTAAGGTGAACAGAAAGGATCAAAAGAAACCTGATCCAGAAAGCAAAGGAATGTGCTTCCATTGCAACGAGTCGGGTCATTGGAAGAGGAACTGTAAGAAAGTTTTGGCATAGAAGAAGCTTGGAGAAGCTTCGACTTCCAATCAAGGTTTGTTCATGATTGAAATTAATTTTTCAGAAAGTCAAAATTCTACTTGGGTATTGGATACTGGTTGTGGTTCTCACATATGTACTACTGTGCGGGGAGTGGTTAGAAGTAGAAACCTGAACAAGGATAAGATTGTCCTACGAGTGAAAAATGGAGCAAAGATTGCTGCATTAGCTGTAGGCACTTATTGTTTAGCATTGCCTACGGGAAAATTCATTTATTTAAATAATTGTTATTTTGTTCCAAATATCATTAAAATATTATTTCAAATTCTGTATTAGATATGGATGGATTTGAAATTAGAATAAAGAACAACAGTTGTTCTATTTATAAAAATAATGTTTTATATGGTGTTGATAATTTACGAAATGGACTTTACATATTTGATTTGCATGAAAATATGTTTCAAATAGAACAAACTAAGAAAAGGAAAAGAGATGATATTAATTATACCTATATGTGACACTGTAGACTCGGTAATATCAATGAAACAAGATTATCCAAGTTGCATAAGGATGTACTCTTAGAGCTATCTGATTATGAATCATATCCAACTTGTGATTATTGTCTCATGGGTAAAATGACTAAATCTCCTATTAGTGAAAAAGGAGAAAGAGTTACAGAGTTGTTAGCGTTGGTTCACACAGACGTTTGTGGACCTATAACAACTAATGCACGATGAGGGTATTCTTATTTTATTACTTTCACTGATGATCACTCAAGATTTGGATATGTGTATTTAATGAAATACAAATCTGAATCGTTTGAAAAGTTCAAAGAGTTCAGAAGTGAAGTAGAGAAACATACGGGTAAGAGTATTAAGATTCTTCGATCAGATCGAGGTGGTGAATACTTAAGCGGTGAGTTTCTCTATTATTTCAAAGAAAATGGTATAATCTCACAATGGACTCCACCAGGTACACCACAGTTAAATGGAGTATCTGAAAGGAGAAATTGAACATTGTTGGACATAGTTCGTTCCATGATGAGTTTTACCGATCTTCTAGTATCATTCTGGGGTTATGCCCTAGAAGCGGCTGCATATCTACTAAATAAGGTCCCCTCAAAATTCATCCCCAAGACTCCATATGAGATGTGGATAGGGAGGAAACCTGGTCTTAAGCATGTTAAGATTTGGGGATGTCCAGCTTATGTGAAAAGGTTTCAAAATGATAAGCTTAGGACAAGATCTGATAAGTGCACATTTGTGGGATATCTTGAAGAGAGTTTGGGATATTATTTCTATAATTCTACTGAGTAAAAGGTGTTTGTTGTGAAATACGCTGCCTTCTTGGAAAAAAGAGTTTATCCTTGAAGGGGTTAGTGGGAGGAAAATAGATCTTGAAGAAAGTCAAGAACCACAAACCACTACAGATAAAGTAGATGAACCTGTCCAAGTAGAGACACCTTCTGTACAACACCCTATTCGTAAATCTGGAAGAGTACCAAAGATACCAGAAAGCTATGGATTCGTCATAGAGGATGACAATGAGGTACACGTCATGAATGATGATGATCCATTGAATTACGAACATGCTATGAGTAATAAAGACTCAGAAAAATGGTAGATGACCATAAAATCTAAAATAGATTTTTGAAGCAATACTTAAGTCCATTTGGATTTTACTTGCGATTGCAGCTTATTATTACTAAATCTGGCAAAATGGACGTGGAGACGCCCTTCCTCAAATATACATTATTAGAGGAGAATGTATGTATGATTTTACTTGGGTGTAATGAGTTACATATGGAGATAATGAATGATCAATAAAGAATCTACCACCTCTAGTAAAAGAGGAGATATGTCCTATGTGATTCGTTAAATGACAACCCAGGAATCCTTGGCCAAGGTAGAATGAAATTAGAAAGAGGTTTCTAATTTTCATTATTTGGAGTTGTGCATTTTCTAATCGAAATACATATGATTAAATAAATTAAAACTTGACAGTAAATCTATGTCTTATATTTAATTGGAACATTGTATGGTGGAAGGATTGAATTGTACGGTAACTATTTACTCAAAGGTTCTTTTATGATTAATGTTGAAATCTATATTATCTGGAACGTCGTTGATCGCTAGGGAGGCTTATCCCTATTGTAGAATAAATATTATTTATTTAAATAGATTATTAATTTTATTTATTTATTTAAATAAGATTAGAATTGTTCTAATTGATTTATTCACAACCGGGTTAATATGGAGAACCTAAAGGGTCACATCATAAAAGGAAGAATAATTATTTAAGAAGGTAAGGACATAATCGTAATAATGAATTAAGTGTAATTAATTTAATCTATGGTGATAGAATAAATTAAATAGCTTAATTTTTATTATTTAATATTTTAAAAATATTAAATATAAATTAGTAAGAGGAGTTTTATTAATATTATTACAATTATTATTATTTTAATTTGAAAAGGAGTTTAGGAATTAATTTAATATTAGTACTCTCATTTATTCTTAATAAGATTAGGAGACAAATTAATTAAATGAATTTAATAAATTATTCCCAATGTGGTGGGAAGCCTAAATTAATTAAGAGAGTTTAATTAATTAAATAAAACTCCATGTCTAATAGGATTAGAAGAGTTGACCAATATCTATATAAGAGGAGTCTTATAATAGATATCAGTTGATGCAATTTCAATTATTGGAGAGTACTCCTTTTCTATAGAGGATATAAAACTAGGGTTTAGCCAACCATCCTCCTTCTTGATAATTCCTCTTCCTTGGTGGATCACCTCTAGAGGCCAAACACTTGGGTGGCTAACGTTGATTAAAAGAAGGAATCTAACTTGAAAATTCAAGGAGATCACGAAAAACAAGGAGTTGAACTCGTACCTGTGGATGATTCGTTCTACAAGAGTATGGTTTCATTACTTCTTATTTATCTTTTTAAATTAATGATATGCATAAAAGATTATCCGGGCAACGATTTTGTAGAAATTTTTAAACTCTGATATACCATGCTTCCGCTAATTTTTGCAATTTGATTGCGTCACGATTTCGTACAAATCCAACACTTTCCTCACCGTTCAACTCCTTGAATTGAAGGAATATAGTAGGAGCATCCATAGTTTCATGCTAACGCTGAAGCTCGTTACTCATAGATGCTAGCATGATGTATTGAGCCAACTATGCATCATCTTGCTACTTTTTAAAAGTAACAATCTCTTCCTCAAAGGCATTGTCTGCAACCATTGTAGGGATAGACGTATTAAAGAAATAAGATAGCTTTTCAGCCTTGAGAACTATTCTCAAATTCCTTAACCAAACCGTTTAATTCGGTTCAGTTAATTAACATCTAATATGCTACGCAGTGATAGTAATTTAGACATTATAATATTCTGTAAATGAATTTGTAATTAAAAAATATTTTAGCATACATTCTTTTATTAATTATCAAAATAAATTAGGTCTTGTTTTAAATTGGTATCTCCCACTATTTTCTTCAAACTATATTACCCTCACAATATATAGTTCGACAAATTTAATTAAAGATTTACTAGTGTGAATAAGGATCCTATTTCAAATGTATATAGCCTTGTGAATAGCACAATAAACCATATATAAATAAATAGGTAGATAACTCTTTGTCAATTACATCAACTTATAACTCTTTTTTATTTTTGCCTCTTAGATCATAATGGTCAAGTGTGTGCACATTCGAACTAAAATAATTTAAGTTAGGTCCAACTTAACACTTCTATATATTCAAAAAAGAAAAATATTGTCCTTGTTGATAGCACAACAAAATAATATTATTCAATTTTTCTTTATAAGCATCAAATGTGATTAAAATAACATCTTAAATACTAAATACTTGCCTTGTGGATAGCACAACAAACTCATATTAAATATTTAATACTCTATTAATTTTATCATACTAGAAGGCGACGTTCGATATTCCAAATATCTTTGAATGCTTTAGACTTAATATAATTTCTTTGAGGGGTTTGTTATTATTAGTCTTATCTTGTTTAGCGCACATGGACATATATATATAAAATACGCGTAATATTAATTAACATGCGAAGCATGTTTTATAATATATAATATATATAAGAAGCATGCACATATAGAATACTATATTCTACCCGAATTGATTATGGACTTTTATTCTAGTTTGGTTCACTACAGCCACCAAGTGAACCAAAAGCTCAAACCTAGGAGTGAAATAATTAAATTTAAATATAACTATTACATTTAAATCCCGGGCTCCATTACAAACGGGTCTTCACGCGCTCCATGCTCCTTGGTCTCCAAATCCTTAAAATTTAATTCTAACTATTCCTATTACAAAAACTATTTACTATAAATAGAAACCTTGATCAGCAGTCAAGAGGAAGTACATAGGAGGGAGACATAATTTACATTAAAAAAAATTAGAGAAGACGAGGTACGCAGACCCCATTTATAAAACTCATACATTCAAGCATCCAACTAAAATAAAATTCAATCACATTGGTCAATAGTCCTATAATCAACCCTATTTATTATCATACACATCAACATATGCATCAATAAATAAAACATTCATCTCATGAATAATAAACATTCAATATATACATTGATATCGATTTAATGGGCAATTTTAGTAAGCATAAAATTCAATTTTGAATTAAAATAAACTCTTTTATTTTAATCCAAATTTAAATCAAAATAAACCTTTTATTTTAATTTATCCATTTTTGAATAAAAATAAACTCCTTTATTTTTAATCAAATTATTTAATAAAAATAAACTCCTTTATTTTAATTAATATGGAATCCAATTCCAAGTCAAAATAAACTCCTTTATTTTAACTTTTTAAAAAAACGTTTTTGTTTTGGAGAAACAAAATATGTGGAATCCAATTCCTTATTAAAATAAACTATTTTATTTTTATTAATATGAAATCCTAATATCTAAATAAACTCCTTTATTTAAAGAAACATGAAATCTCTTTCCTAATAACAAATAATCTCCTTTATTTTAGGAAATAAGGAATTCAATTTAATCTTCAATTAGTTATCATGGAATCTAATTCTAACTCTAATTAGTTAGTATGAAATTAAATTCTAATTAAAATAAACATCTTTATTTTAATCCAATTCCAAATAAAAGTAAACTACTTTATTTAAATTTAGAATTAGTAGAAAAACAATGTTTGATCAAAAAATTTAAAAATAAATAATCAAACAAGCCTTCAAGTCAAACTTCAAAACCAGAATTGTATAGTTTATATATTAAACATGTTGATTCTTAATCAAAATTAAACATGTTAATTCTTAATCAAAATTAACATGTTGATTCTTTTTAAAAGAAGATGATGTCAGCGCTATATCAGCAGTTGTCCAGTCAACAGTTGACCAGTCTTCGCCACGTCAGTAGTCAGCGCCAAATCAACAGTTGACCAGTCAACGTTTGACCGTGGACATTGACTTCTTTTCTTTTTCTTTTAAAAAAATCTGCTATTTTAAAAAAAATTGCATAAAAAAATTTAATTTTACACAAACATTTATGCCCAATTAAATTGTTCTAAACACATATCAATATAAATATCAAATCTAAACAATTAATAACTTGCATAAAGTTTTGGCTCTGATGCCACTGTTAGGTTTGTAAGATTCATGGATACAATCAAATTGCATAAAATAAGCGGAAGCATGGTAAATCAGAGTTTTAAAATTTTACAAACCATATACCTGGATCATCCTTTATGCACAATTATTAATTAAACAAAAAGATGGAGATTAGTATTCATACCCTTGAAGATTCTAGCTTCCTTAGGTACGAGTTCAACTCCAAAACTTTTTCGCGTTCTATTTGAATCCACCGGGTTGATTCCTTTCTTTGATCAACGTTAGTCACCCAAGTGTTTGGCCTCTAAAGGTGATCCACCAACAAAGACTAAGAATTCAAGAAGGAGGGTGTTTGGCTAAATCGTAGTTTTCTTCTCTTTAGAAAAGGAGTGCTCTCCCAACTCTTGGAATTAAATGTCTAACCTTGTTCCATAATAAAACTTTCTTATTTAAAGATGTAGGCAACCCTCCTAAACAATTTAGGATTAGGGTTTCATATTAATTAATTAAACTCCTTTAATTAATTAGGCTTCCCAATTATATTGAGAATAATTAAACTCTTTTAATTAATTTGCCTTCTAATCTTATTAAGAATATATATATGAGAGAGAGAGAGTATATTATAATTAATTCTCAAACTCCTTTAGGAATTAAATAATAATAATAATAATAAGACTCCTCTTATTAATTTATATTTAATATTTCCAAAATATTAAATAATAAATATTAAACTATTTAATTTATTCTATCACCATAGATTAAATTAAATATACTTAACTTATTATTACCATTATGCCATTTGCTTCTTTAATAAATATTATTCTTTTTATGGTTTGACCCTTTAGATTCTCCATTTTAAACCGATTGTGAATAAATCAATTAGAACAATTCTAATCTTATTTAAATAAATAAATTAAACTAATAATTCATTTAAATAAATAACATTTATTCTACAATAAGGATAAGCCTCCTTAGCGATCAACGACTTTCCAGATAATATAGATTCCAACATTAATCATAAAAGAACCTGTGAGTTAATAGTTACCGTACAATTCAATCCTTCCACCATACAATGTCTCAATTAAATATAAGACATAAAATTACTGTCAAGTCTTATTTTATTTAATTATATGTATTTCGATTCCAAAATGCACAACTCCAAATAATGCAAATTAGAAACTCCTTTCTAATTTTATTTCACTTTGGCCAAGGATTCCTGGGTTGTCATTTATCGAATCGCATAGGACATATCTCTTCTTTTACTAGAAGCGGTTGATTCTTTATTGATCATTCATTATCTCCATATATAACTTATTACACCTAAGCATACCCTTTGATATACTCTAAAGCTCTTAAGTAATAAGTCAAAGTATAATTCATTATACACAAGATACTATGATGATGTCAAGTCTAAGGATCACTTGCACTACTATCACATTAGGAATTCCTATTGACAGGCAAGTAAAACTCCATTAGGTATTCCTTAGAGAGCCACGTTCAGTGAACTTATTCTCCAATAATAAGCACCTACATACTTGTTTTAGTGTCTCCACACTAATGATCATGAGATCAATCATCCTCATCCAATGAGCAAGCAACATATGTACCAATCTATCCGAATTCACTAAACCCCTTTCTAGTTATCCAACGATTGGGAACTATTTTAGTTTTAAGCTATTTAAGAATTTAGATCTCATTAGAATGAGCATCATCATGATTCTAAAAGTATTGCTTAAAACTATGGATTTATCACATATTATAAAAACAGCACCATGTAGATAAATAAATGGCTTTAATTAAATAATACTTTTATTAATAAATGAATAAGATTGTTACAAAGTAAATGCTTTATCATCGAACATGATTGGCTTGTATGCATACTACTTTCAGTATTCACACACAGATTAAGATCAGTAGTAATCTAAGCTGGAAGTTTGATCGAAGCCTTATTTATGAATTTGCTTCTACTTTGAAATCGTTATTCTTATCCTTGAGGCCGCAATGCAGGTATATAGTAGTTATTTATGATTCGCAGTTATATTTACATTTGATATTTTTGTTATGAAATTTTTGCTTGAGGACAAACAAAGACTTAAAGTTTGGGGGTATTTGATGAGTGGAATTTATACCCACGAATCGAATACTTTTACACTTAAGAAGTTGCAGGTTCTTATTAGTTTATACATCTTTTATATTGTTTTGTTAGTATTTTGTTTAATAGATACTACCTCCGTCCCACAATAAGTGATTTTTTAGGCTTAATATTTTTTCCCAAAATAAGTGATGTGTTAGAATTCCAATATAATTTTTATAATATTTTTCCATATGTGTCCTTATGCAACCAATGGTATTTATTGTGTATTTATTGGGAAGTTGAAAGGTTGAAGAAAGAGAAAGAGAGACCACAAGGCAATAAAAAAATCTCAAACAAAACAAAGAAAGTATATTCAGGGTATTTTTGCCATTTTAGCTTGTGTATTGGTATGTGTGATTTAAGCTAAAAAACACTTATTATGGGATGGAGGTAGTATTATGTAGGTGTTTACAGGCCATTTCCAGCTTTCAGGAGCAAAAAGGTCATTTTTACAGCATTGGCACTGCAGCACCGGTTCCTAGTATAAGACTGGCGTCACAGCGCTGCTACTCTGCCAGCTCACCAAACTCAGCGCTGCAGTGCCCCATTCCTTCACAAGACTGGCCCCGTAACGCCAACTTAAAGACCCAAGCCCTTGACCTAGCGCTGCAACGCCGTTCCAAAGCTTAATCCTGGCGCCGCAGCGCTAGACCTTATTTTCAGACAGCCAGCATTGGAAATTACCTAGGAGGGAGGAAAGAAAGATATATATCATTTGGGCAACCTCCTTCTTTGATATAGAACATATTGGAGCTTAACTCCATAACTTTCTTTTCTTATTCTTAGCTTAGCTTAGTTAGTTCCTCCCTAGTTTGTATATAGCTTTTGTTTACACCATAGATTAAGGAGAAGATTGGGATTCCTTGGAGCTCAAGAGCGATGTAGTGACACAGATCAGAAAGCAAATCGAAGGTATTTCTTGGAGATTGAAGACACTGCAACAAAGTTTATTCTTCTCTAGTTTTTCCTTTGATTCTGTATTTATAAATGTTGTTATTATTGCTACTTTTGTTTAGTTTATTAGCTATGAACTGAATATTGGCTCTAAGATTATAATGGAACCCTTTGTCTATTTGAATTGATTATCATATCTCTTTGGTTGGCACCATATGGTTTGGTTCAACATATTTATACTTAATGATTCTTGCTAAGGAATTAGTGATGATTGTGGTAATCTATAAGAAATTGGGAGATGGGCTATAGATTGAGACCATAATGTGTTGGCATGTGTTTATGATTTGTCTGTACCAATGGACTGCATATTTTACCTATAGGATAGGAATATACCTGTATGCCACGTGTGACCTATTGAGAACATATGCTTTAATTCATTGTTATGGTTAATTCGCATAGGAATGTGTAGGATTATCACCTAGCTTGGATGTTCTTTTCTGTTCTATTTCTGTTCGGGTGGATCTAGAGAGGATAGGCTCATACATACCTCGGAAGAGGCGTATGGGCACTTCTGAGTTCTCGGTCGACATTCCTTTGTGACCACTAAGACTAAAGAGAGACAGTTAGGATATTTGATGAAATATAGCACACCAAGTGTTTGACACAATGCTAATATGGGGTGAAGTTATGATCTTAGCTTATAGCTCCTTAGATACCAATCGTTATCCATTTACTTGCTTTGATAATTAGAATTAACTAGATTAATTACACATCTTTCATTTAATCTGTTTGAATAAGACTTAAGCGATATAAAGTCGATATTTGGTTAATATTTGAAGTAGTTCCTCGTGGGTTCGATAACTCTCTTATCACTGTATTACTTGTTAGACCGCATATACTTGCGCGTGTTTAATGATCGGTTTTTCGACCAACAATGATGCATGTTGAAAATGGCTAAACTACCTAAGTCATTCTAGAGTAAAGTTGCCCGTACAGCTTGTCACCTAATTAATAGATCTCCATCAACACCGTTGGATTTTTAGATTTCAAAGAAGATTTGGAGCAGTAAGGATTTGTCCTATTCTTATTTGAGGGTATTTGGATGCAAGGCTTTTGCACATATACCTAAGGAACAAAGATCAAAACTTGATGACAAGTCTACTCCATGTGTGTTTGTTGGATATGGAGATGCATAGTTTGGATACTGGTTGTGGGATCCAGTGCAGAGAAAATTATTCAGGAGCAGCGATGTGGTGTTTCATGAGCACCAGAATTATGAAGGTTTTGATAATGTTACACAACCTAGAGATAATAGAGTTCCAGATCTCAGCGGAGTTCCTTCTCCAGTACAGAATGTCACAGTTGGAGAAGGAGTTCAGAATGCAGATATAACTTATACAAATTTGCACGATGGTGCTCAGTTAGATGTAGTTAGTGTTGATCAGAGGAAGAAACCTGATATTGAAGAAACTCAGCTAAGAAGATCCACAAGAGAACGTGTGCCATCAGTTAGGTATCCTTCATCTGAATATCTTTTAGTTGTTGAAGAGGGGGAGCCAGAGAATTTTCAAGAATTCAAGACTTATAAGGAGAAGATCAATTGGTTGAGAGCTATGAAGGATGGGATGGATTCTTTGCATAATAATCACACCTATAAGTTAACTACACTTTTGAAGGGCAGAAAAACATTGAAGAACAAATAGGTGTTCAAGCATAAGAAGGATGGTGAAAAACTAATGAAGTACAAGGCTCGGTTAGTCGACAAGGGTTTTGCTCAAAAGCAAGGTATTGATTTTGATGAGATTTTTTCTCCAGTTATGAAGATGACTTCTATTCGAGTAGTGATGGGATTAGTAACTAGTATGAATCTTGAGCTTGAGAAGTTGGATGTAAAGACTGATTTTCTTCATGGATATTTGAAAGAGAAAATCTACATGGAGCAGCCAGAAGGATTTGAAGTTAAAGAAAAAGAACATTTGGTTTGCAGGTTGAAGAAAAGTTTGTATGGTCTGAAACAAGCCCCAAGGCAATGGTACACAAAATTTGATTCATTTATGACGGATCAAAGTTATAGTAGAACAATTGCAGATCACTGTGTGTATGTGAAAAAAAATTCTTAGATGGTAACTTTGTTATTCTGTTATTATATGTAGATGATATGTTACTAGTTGGGTAAGATGCTAACATGGTTCATAGGCTCAAGGGTGAGTTATTCAAGTCCTTTGATATTAAGGAATTAGGTCCGGCTAACCAGATTTTGGGTATGAAGATTGGTCGTGACAGGAAAGCTAAGAGGTTGTGGTTGTCACAAAAGAAGTATGTTAACAGGTGCTTGCAAGTTTCAACATGGGTAATGCTAAGCCAGTTAGCACACCACTGGCTAGTCATATTAAGTTGACGAAGTGCATGTGTCCTTCTACTAAGGAAGGGAGAGATGATATGGCAGCAGTTCCCTACTCCTCTAATGCAGGGAGTCTTATCTATGAAATGGTTTGTACACAGTCAGATATTGCTCATGCAGTTGGCGTTGTGAGAAGGTATTTGTCAAATCCTAGTAGAGAACATTGGGAAGCAGTTAAGTGGATTCTCAAATACTTGAAATCTACATCCAGTTTGTGTTTGGGTTTTGGTAGTACGAGTCCAGTCTTGGAAGGTTTTACAGATGCAGACATGGCAGGTTCTGAAGAGAATAAGTCTACTTCGGGATATTTGTTTACTTTTGTAGGGGAAGCAATATCATAGCAGACCAAGTTGCAGAAGTGTGTTGCTTTGTCTACAACTAAGTTAGAATACATCGCCGCTACGAAAGCAGGCAAAGAGATGTTGTGGTTAAAACGATTTCTCCGAGAGTTAGGTTTGAAACAAGATGAGTACATGGTTTATTGAAATAGTCAGAGTGCAATTGACTTGACCAAAAACTCCACTTATTATAATCGTACTAAGAACATTGATGTTCGTTATCACTGGCTTTGAGAAGTGATGAAAAAGGAGTTGATGAAAGTGAAAAAATTCATACTGATGAAAATCCATCAGATATGATGATGAAGGTCGTGACTCTAGATAAGCTAGTGCTTTGCAAAGAATTTACCAAGATAGACTCCAATTGACAGAGTCATGGTGAATACCTCCTCTAATGAGTTCGGGGGGAAGATTGTTGGTTAAATCCTCACCCATGAATCCTTCCTCTCTTTTTTCTTGTCCCCCAAGACTTTGGTTTACTTTCCTCTTTTTCTTGTTCCCCCAGACTTTGGTTTTTTAAACCAAAGAATTTTGTCTTCCCCACTTCTTGTCTCCCAAGACTTGCACTATAAAAGGAGGATAATATCAACATACTAAAACACACACCAATACATACTCTCATCCGAGAGTTTGAGGAGGGAGAGAAAAAGCTTCTTCAAAATTTTAAGAAAAATAGAGAGAAACATAGTTCAAATAAATATATTTTTTTGTTTGGGTTTCATCACATAATTATTGTGGTGATGTAATTTGAGTTTGTACTCAAATTAAGATATCTTTGTATTCTCTCAAATTATTATAGTGGATTTTTCGGAGATCGTCCCGTGGTTTTTATATAATGGGTGAATTAATTGTGTTGTGATTCTGGGGACAGAATCCTTTTAAGGAGGAAAGAATGTAGTGATTGTGAAATTTATAAATGATTAAAAATATTTATTGAATAAAATAAATATTTTAGTTGGTTTATTTATTAAATAAAATAAATAATTGATGGAATTTATTATGGAATAATTAATTTAAGTGTGATAAATTTATTACGTTAATGTGTTGGTGATGCCTTAATGTAATTAAATAATTAAATTAAAGGATTAGTGGTTTATTAAATAATTACAATTTAATGTAATGGTAATTATCTAATTTAATTAAATAATTAAATTAGAGGATTAATGATTTGTAAATAAAAATTATAATTTTATTTCTTAAGGAATTAATATTAATTTAATATGAAATAATAAGGTTGGCATAATGGGTGTGACAAAGTATATCATATTATAAGAGGGTTTATTAAAATAAATTAGAAAGGAGCTTAAAGGGATTCTTATCAAACATGGACTTGTGACTTGTTTTTCTAAAATGTCGAGGCTGTTTGTGTTTTCAACTGATGCGTCTATCGGTTTATTTGGCTTACGCTTGCTTTCATTTGTTAAGTCTGAAAAAAAAATAGAGAAGAGAATTTATAGAGAGAAAGAGAGAGATTCTTTGTGAGTTGGACAATTCTGGGAATCAGAGAAGGAAGAAGAAGGTTTAATCAAGTCTCCTAATCATATAACTAAGCTTGGAAGAAATCAAAGGTAATAATCTAATTCTCAATTTCTTAGTTTATGTTTTTCTTAAATACTTCACTATGAATGGTTTTGTTGGAAGAATTGTTGAGATGTTGATTATATATGTTAATGGGAGTTTATAATCTGATATATGGTCTCTGTAGATGGTGTTGGAGTTATTAAATTCATGAAAACATGTTTAAAAAGAGGAAATTGAGTTTTTGATGTAATATATACATTATGGCCTATTTTGAGTTAAAAATTAGCTATGAATCCATGTTTAGAATATGGAATTGATGGATATATGTTGTAGTACTTTGAAAGATGAAAACAACGAAACTTGTATGAATTAAAATGGTTGTAAAATGAAGTCATGGTGAATAATTTTGTTATATATGTCAAAATATGTAAATGAGCATGACCATGGAAATTTGAGTATCTAGATTGGTTGTTAAAGTTGTTTATGTTGTTAGAATAGCTTTATATACGTTTGGTGTTGTGTTTATAGAGTTTATAACATCTGGGTTTGTCTGATTTGGTTCTGGATTGAAGAAATTGGGAAATTTTGGATGAAACAGAGCTTAAGTCGCGAGCTGCAGAAACTAATTATGGGTTCCAGCGCGGCCGCGCTGGAACAAGGAACAAATAGGGAGCTACCGCGTTGTAAACAAAGGCAAGAGTAGCGTGGCCGCGCCTATTGCATAACAATCCCAGTTTTGAACTATTAAGTGTACAGTCCCGTAAATGTAAACCTAAACTATTCTAATGATTTTAATAAAGCTTAAAACATGTCATAAGACTTAATAACAGATTGTAATCATATAGATAATTATTATAAGTTATGAACTAAAAGGTTCTGAAAGTCTTAGGTTAGATGTTCGTGATGTTTGGTAATGTCGCTTGAATGTTAAGTCATGTGTTTTATGTTAACCAAGATTTCAGATTCATGGTATGTGAATGGTTAATACAATCAGACCTAAAGCTAAAGATTATAACTTAACTAAGATGAAAATTAAAACCAATAAGGTTAGCTTAAATGTAACTAATTGGTTTGATGATCCTAATGATTTGTATTGTAACGCCCGAGAAAAATCGAACGATTATGTAAATGAATTTTATTTGATTTATTGAATAAAATTTGATTATTTGTTTATTAAACTGAGTAAGCTAATCGAAGGTCGTTCTATGACCTGGAGATTTCAGAAATGGTGAGGATTATGGCTATGTGCTAAAAATAATTGATGTGAATTTATAAGACGAAAATAAAATATTTTCGAGAAAAAGACGAAATAGGTACTATTCACAGATGAAACCCTAAGGGTTAGGGTTTGACTCTAAAGGTTAGGGTTTGAGACGCTAAGCCTTTTTGGGAGTTTGGAATGTCGGAATGACATTCTGTCGAAAGATTTGACGGTAATATACTATGAAAAGTTAAGTTAGCTAAGAAAAAGTTTTCTCGGAAGAAAAACACAAAAATCACTATTCATCCATTTCTGCTCAGGAATTAATATTAAAATTCCGAGAAACGCGTAATGATAGGATTTTAAGACGAGATGAAATATGTAATAATATTTCATTTATGGCTCGCGAAATTTTCGCGTAAGGACTTAAAATCTAAGTGTTAGAGAAAGTGAAACCAAATGTTAATTAGGATTAATATAATAATAAAGGATTATTATACGGAATGAATGCGCGTATAATACGAGATATTGTACAAGAATAATACGAAGAGGATACGAGAATTAATATGACGTATAATACGAATTTTATACAAAGTAAATACATTTAATTTAAATTAAATTTAATAATTTAACCCGTGGGTCGAACCGTTGGATAAACGGGTGGGTTAAACCCATGGGCACATGGGTGACATGTGGAGCATGTGGGGGTGGCATATAGCACATGACAAGACATAGGCAACATGATGGTCAAAGGAGGTTTGGTCCAACGACCAAACTACCCTAAGCTAGCCAATTCTATAAATAGAGAGCATTTGCTAGCCATTTTGTTGGTTGAACAATTTGATACACATATATATAGAGAGAGAATAAGAAGATAGATTGTGCTTTGCTAAGCAAACCAATAAACCAATGAGCGAAGAAGTCATTGCATTTCCATACTCAAACAAGAAAGAACACCAAAGGTATAAGATAAGAAAATCATGACAGAAATCATTTATCTTTCATAATAGAATTGATAGAGAAGTGATTACCGAAAGCATGAGTATTGAGAAGTTATAAGGATGGCTAAATGGTGAGATAAGAACCCTAACAAGCCATGCATAATGAAATAATAATAAGTGATTAGAGAACTAATGAAGAACTTATTCAATTAATGAGAATTTGAATGATGAACATGTTAAACCATGAAAACATAAATATTTAGGATGATTAGAATCATTAATAATCAACCAATGGATTGATTCCAATTGGTTTGAAGTAAAAATATCAAAGAACGAAGATTCGGCGAAAGTTACGCGATTAGACGATAATCGGCGAAAACGTAAATTTCCCAAAATAGAGGTAAAAAGTCTTCGTGTGATTCGAAAATGATGGTTTTCGATTGCAACACGTGTAATTAGGTAAATAAGACTTGCGGAAGCAAGAACGAACCAATTCGGACTTAAAACGAAGAATTGAGCGTCGAACGTTCACGAACGTTTAACGAACGTGCAAAAATGGACTAATCGGCTAAATTCTCACCGAAGGATTCAGAAATGAATTTCGACTTGATGAAATGATAGAACATAACAGTTATAAACTATTGGCTTTGGAACGAGCCAATTCTGAGTTGAAATGATCATATTACAAGCGCGTCAAAAATCAAAATTTTCAGAATCTGGGAGCCGGCGCTGCCATGCCGCCCAGACCCTTTGTTTCAGCGCTGCCGCGCCAAGGTAGGGTTTTCACACTGCGAGGCAGCACTGCAACGCCGACTTTAAGCTTGATGCTGGCGCTGCCACGCCCTTAACAAAAATTTCCCGACGTGTATATTTCTAAACTTAGCTTTCTACATGGTAATTATGGGGCAACTAAATGATGAATATTCATGAAGAGAAATCAATTAAACAACATGTTTAAGAACGATTTTATGAATTAAACGTCGATGAAACATATTTAAATTTAAAACTTGAAAACCGATAATGTGAATTATGAATCGTAATCGAGTTGTGAGCATACCTTAAGGTTATATAACATGTAAAAGAGGTACGTAATACAAGAATGACATCAAATGAAGTTAAAACTCATGTAAATTCTATACGGAGTTCGATAATGGGAATCCGACAGGAATGTGATTAACGTAATGAATCGATTAGGGTTTCGTCCGTCATTATGCTTAACGATGATCGACGGGAGTCGGTTTATGACATATAGATGTTAATAAGCCGTAATAAATGTTAAATAACTTGAACAAATGTTATTAGCTTAACAATTTAGTTAAGTTATACAAGAAGGAGAAGTTAGGTTATACATTGTATATCAACTATGAATTCTCATTGGTATGCTATGTGTTATGTTTTGTAGAAGTTTTAAAGACCGGGTAGACTACATTTAAAGGTTTAAGAGACGCAAAGGCAAGTTTCCTAACCTTGTTCAAGTTCTACTTGACGTAAGTTTTCTAAACTCTTGTCTATACCTTGTGTTGGACAAGCTGTCATTATGCATGATGTTTTATGCATAAACTGTTATTGAATAGTCGATGCCATTTGACTCGGCTAGACTAAGACTTAAAGTATTTTGGTTAGTTTTTTCACAAATCTTTCCAAAATATTTACAATGTTGTTATCCTATTCCAATTGATTGGTACGGATTCAAACTGAATAGGAATAAACAAATGTTTTACGCCGTTAATTCGACAGGCACGTGAGGTTGCCACCACTTAAACATAAATACTTTTAAGGTATGAGTGTTGATCAACATAGAGTACTACAAGCTGATCACCTGGATGTGCTCATAAGCTATACCGAACTTACGGCCTCAGTGTCGAGTTGTTCTTTTCATGAATGAAAATGATATGAATGTTCATGGTCATTGACCAGCTCAGATTCCTAAGAGGCTAGAAGTCCTTGGGAATGGTTTTAAAGGAATCAAAATATTATTTTGATTATTCTTAAGTACTTCATAGCTATTGTACAGCTATTGAAGAGGAAGTCATATGATTCTTGATTTTATGGTTTCAAGATGTAATGTTGAACTTGCTGAGCTATCTATACTCATTCATGCTTAAACCTAAATGATTTCAGCTAAGAGCGAACAGATCGAAGGATCCGGTAAAGACAAGGGCAAGTCCAAGATGGACAAATAGTTACCTTTGTAATAACATAGTATTAGTATTGTAATTACTGATATTATGACACAGAACAGTGTAATGGTTATAAAGAACTTGGGAAGGGAATTAATAGAATGTAATATTTAGTGAACTCATGCATGTTATTGAAGTCTTTCATTGAATGTATGAGTAGATGGTAGTACCGTGTAGCACCATATCCAAGGTTTAAAGGTACCCGGATTTGGGGGCGTCACATGTATGATATTTGGAGAACGTGAATAGTAAGTTGTAATTAACGCAAGTGTCAATTTTCTTAACTCTACTTTTTTTTCCATTAAGGAAGTTTCCTAACATTTACTTCTTTATTATTTAAGCGAGGTTTCTTAAATTGTTCAAGTCTATGATTCCTAATTAAACTTTCTAATTCTTTCGAATGCACTACTTCGAGACACGATGTTTATTCAATTGTGAATTATTGTTATTCTATCTTTGATCATGTATCGTTGTTCAATCTTATGTTGTTATTAAACTATTAAATGGCTAGTGAACCCTTTTTGATTCGACTAGTCCATAGTTGATGAGTGTTCTAAAGATATAGAAATTCTTTTAAAGCTATTCCAAACCAAACTTCCTTTGTTACAGATTCTGATATTAAAAATTGAGATGAAAAACCTTATAATGGGGGATTATGTTATCGAAAACTATAAATTCGAGCTACACAATAGCGTTAAATGTTTGTGAACAATACATAATACAAAGGATTGATCACCTGGAGTACGAGATAGATGGTCCATATAGTATTTTGATTGTTAAAGGTTTAAAGTAGAAATACTTGATAACATGTGACATAGTTCGTGGTCTTGTGAACCTCAGTATATCTTTGATCTTGTCATTTAAAACTTATTCACAAGTTGATTATTCAGTTGAACTCACAGTTCTTGACTTAAAGCTTATATTTTCAAGTAAGACTATCTTATTCAGTTAAAGTTGATTCGTGTTTCATTCATATATTGTTATTATTCATTGTTCCACTTGTGAGTAAGTTGTTTTGCTCACTCTTGCATAAAACATTACAGCTAAGGTTGAAAAAATAGAAGAGTCGTCTACTAGTAAGGGCAAAGGCAAGATGTGCAAGTAGCTGATGTTTATACTACTTTTATTTGGTGAAACTTGTTGTAATAAGACTTAATTATGATTATGTTCTGTTTTTTATGATGTAACAATTAAAGGTTAGATAACTTGGGATTTTCGTATTGATTATGTAACCCTTTAATGGGAGTATTTTTTATTAAGTTTATTATTGTTATTATCCTTTATTGTGGGTAGTTAGATATGAATGTGATGGATAGTGAGTACCAGATTTGTGGGATTGAAGTACCCGGATTTGGGGGTGTCACATTTTACCTCTTAGTTTTAGAGGATTTTCCACGTAAAATCTTGGTGTCTTGTGCTAGATTATTTTTCTACTCAATATTTCTTGCAATGATTAATATTTTGGTGGAACTGCAAATTTAATTTGTTTGATATGTGCTGATATCTTTGCCATTTAATTTATCAAAGACAACATTATTTGGGAGGGGATTTTTCTCAACACCAATAGGGTATATATGTATTGTGCTAAGGCAATAATAAAGCATGCATGCATATGAATTAAGACGAGTGTTCCACCGGAGACTCCATCATCTTCTTCCCCAAGTTCCACTGTTATCTCCGTGCCCTCTTACTTTTCTCAATCTCATATTCTAAATCTAATTCTACCTCATCCCATTTATATGGTTGTGGTTTGGTAATTGAGTTAAGCTAGCTCCAGTGGGCGCTTAACAATATAATCTGTAACGATGGAGAATTTTGCAATTAATTAAAATATATATCAAATGAAGTAAATATTTTAGTTGGTTTATTTATTGAATAAATAAATATTTGTTGGAATAATTTAATTGAGTTTGAAAATATTAATTAAGTTGATGTTAAATAATTTTATAATTGATGTGTATTTTAGTACGCAATTGTAATGATATTATGCTAATTTAATTACATAATTAAATTAGAAGATTAATAAATTATTAAATAAAATTATAATCATGGTTGGCTAAATAGAAATTATGATATGATACATGTTGGCCTTTTCCTAAAAAGTTTCACCCTTCATAAAACAGATAAGACAAACAAGGGTAGAAAATAACAAAATTTAGGAAGAGAGAAAGATTTGTCCAAAAAGAAAGATTTTTTCCCGACGTCGACATATACACAAACATATTTGTATGCATGTGTGTGTATATATATGTTAGAAATTGCAGAGAATATAGGGGTAAAGTAGGAATATCCAGTTCAGGATAGTTCTAGAATTAAGGCAACATGTACCATAAGAGTAGTTAGAGGGAAAAACTATCTTTTCTTTTAATTTATCAGAGAATCCCTGTGATATCTATCTATACATGTGTTGAGCTATACATTGAAATGAGTTAAAGTTGGGAGTTCTCATTCTGGACTCCATTATCTTCTTCCCTAAGTTTCTCTAGTGGGAGGCTTAACAGTTGGTATCAAATCAATTATCAGTCTCCAGATCTTCTATTTTCTCGATCTATCTCTTCTGTATTTCTCAGTCTTAATTTCTTTTAATCTCTCCGTTAAATTTCTCTAAACTCTTCAAAACTCTTCAATTATCACATACAATTCATACATCATCAAACGAGTCCCACTAGTACCATTTGGAAGCAGTACAAGCAGCACAGAAAGGAGTAAATCAAGCAGCAAATTCACGAATGCTCTATTTCTGCGGGGTCATATTTGGAAGCAGTACAAGCAGCGCATAAAGGAGTAAATCAAGCAACAAATTCACAAATGCTCTGTTTCTGTGAGCTGACCTCCAACTTAGGATTTGGACACCAATTTGTAGTTGTTTATGGTAGCATTAACATCTAATCAACTTGAATATATCATATCTCTATAGCCCAGCTTTAAAATTGCATACAAACATCTATTCAATAGAATTGAAATCTGATTTATTCTTCACTAGGCAATATAAATTGTGATTTCTTCAATTATATTACTTAAATCTATTTGGGTATTGAATTTTAGTTTCAAGCATCCATTCATCTTAATATACCATTTCACTTAATTGCCATTCTCTATGATACACACTCTGCTAAGTAACAACTTAAGGACTGATTAACACAGTATTAGTTCAGTATTTGTAGTTGAATTGATTCCTTGAAAGCTTAAACTCATTTATGTGCTTTTTTACTCTCTTGAATCTCCCTAATCAATGCTATATAGGTTTTCTCACTGCTAATCAAGATTATCTACTCCCTTAAGTAAGAGGTGTTGACACCCTTAATTCATTTCTAAATCTCATAAGGTTATTTGTTCATAAATTTCTAAATAAAATTGTTTTTTCTAGGTTGTGAAGGATGCAATTGCTGCAAGTGTGACAAACCGGATTTTTCAGAATTAATAAATGAGAATTTAATAAATAAAATTCTTATTATGAGGTGTTTCGAATTTGAGTATGTGTATATGTGTTATATATTGTGAAATATTTGATTTGGTGTGAAGAGAATTTTATATATTAATTTTAATATTTATTGAATTAAATAAATATTTTAATTAATTTATTTATTGAGTTAAATAAATAAATAATGTAATTGTTGTGAAATAATTTAATTAAGTGTAATATATTAATTAAATGAATATTTAATATTTAATTTAATTAATATGTAATGATTTTATGGTATAGTTCTAATTTAATTGGGATAATTAAATTAGATGAATGTATGTGATAATTGTTACAAGAAATTATAATTAGCGAGTAATTATAATTGTTATGTGGTAATTTTTTATATGATTAATTGATGTTAACTTTTAATTAATTAAATTAGAATGTTAATATTTAATTAATTAAAGTATAACATTAAAAATATGTGTTAACAGATTTATTAAAAGAATTAAAAGAGTTTAAAACCGTTTTTCCAAACAAGGTCCTTGCACCGTTTTAAATCCCATTTGCCAAACGGGCCTTAACTACAAAAAACTTATTTTTAAAAATAATGTTGTTTTGCCAAACAAGCCTTAGGGCTTTTAAAATTCAAATTATAACTTATATATATTAATTATAATTATGGTATTAATTAGATAGTTTAAATACTTGGGAGTTATATATATTATATAATTATACATATAATATATATTATATTAGTTATATGTTAAAACTACGTTAGTTAGAATTAGCTAAGTGTTAATCAGTTAGAAAGAAGAACAAAACAGAGAAAGAAATACAGAGAAAGAAAAAAGAAGAGAGAAGAAGAAGAGTTAATGAGGAAGGCTTTGAGAGAAAGTCCTTGTTAAACTTCATCATCATCTTTCTCACTAAGCAACAAGGGTATAATCTCAATTCCTTGTTTTAAACATGTTTTTATGTTCTTCATGAGTATTAGTTCTCTGTGTATATGAATTAACGAGAAATTTATATAAACATGATGTATATGTATGAATTGTGTCAATATATGCTTATAATTGAATTGTATGCATAATTGAGTTGTCTAATTCATAAAGACATGATGAACATGAAGAATTCATGCTCATCAAAAGTTACAGTGATATATTTTGAATATATATATATATACATATATATATATAGTTTTCTTTAAAATAAAAAGAATTCATGTTTGATTGTTAATTGTTGTTTAAATTAAGTATAGATAGTGATAGCATGTTTAGAAGCTAATTGATTATACTTTGAATTGTGTATTTTGAACTAGAAAATAAATTACAGTGTTCAATTTCATCAAGAACACTTATCAATGGCTTTTCTTTAAAAATCATGAAATTGGTTGTTTTAAATTGTGTGATTTGATGATTCAATGTGTTAAAACATGATAGGAGCTTTAAATTTTCGTTATGTAAAGTTTGATATGCAAATTGTTAGCTGAATTCAGAACTCGATGTGGAGAAATAAGCCAATTTGGCCTTTCCTCTGCACTGTTCGGGAACCTGTCTGCGGGCCTTGCAATGCCAAATAGCGCGCCCCGGCGATACGCGTTTCGACGCAGATTCTACATGTAAAGCGCGCCCCGACGCAAATTGCAGAACGTAAATATTAATTATAAATTATAATATGTTTAATTATGTTTTAATAAATGTATGATATACTTTGATTAATTATGAATTATAATTTAATTAAAATAAGATGTAAATATAATTTGATTATTATAATTAAAGTAAATGTTTAACTTAAATTATAATTTGTTTAATTATAATTTAATATGTAACTATAATTTGAATAATTATAAGTAAGGCAAATGTGTAATTTAAATTATAATTTATCTAATAATAATTTATTTAATGAGTGCATGAATTGAAATTGATTAATTATAATCAAAGTAATTGTTTAATTTAAATTATAATTGGTTTAATTATAATTTAATTAATAGAAATGCATAAATTAGGTTTGATTAATTTTAATCAACATAAATGTTTAATTTAAATTATAATTTATTTAATTATAATTTAATTAATATAAAATGCAATTATAATTTGATTAATTATAATTGAGGAGAATGTTTAATTTTAATTTGTTTAATTAATATGAGTACATACTTATTAATTGATTAATTATGTAAAGATATAATATGATTTTGTGATGTGATTAATTATGTGATCAGTAATTATTAACTTAATAATTAAAGAGGAATGAGTTAACCTAAATGGGTTAACTAATTATAAGAAGTAGTTATGTAATAATTAATTTATATTAATTAATTATACATATAGTTTGACACTGTGTGTTAAACAAATAAATGGGAGAGAATTACGAAGAGTAAAGTAGAACTTACTTAAACGATTGCTAAGGGTTGCTATGTGACTAATAGTTGATGTGTATGGTAATACGTTATGTAGGATTCATGAAGCAGATTATTATAAGCTGTTTTTCGTTAATTGGTAATCTACGAGCCAAGCAAGTCTTTCAGTTCCTATTTTCTATGTGAACTTGATGATGAACTGTTTTAAATTGTATTGCAAAGAGTATGATATGTTATATATGTTGGAAGCATGAAATGTTAAAGTCAATTTCTGACTATATTGATTGATTAAAGAATGTTGATTGAGTAAGGAACTCAATCTTTATATTTGTTATGTGAATTAAAGGTTGTATGCTATGTTACTCTAATGATTATGATATTTATGTTGAGCATGTTATTATTTGCTACGTGATGCATGAAAGCTGTTAGATCTTGCTGAGCTGTCGAGCTCACTCTTGCAAATAACCATTTTTGCAGGTCAAGGATGCAAGGTAATGATAGGTGCTAGTTGAGAATGTTAAGATCAATAGCGATGCAAGAAATTATTTATTCTAGATGAGTAATGTATTTGTTTCCTTAATTGTAACATAATTGTTGAGTTGTAAGTTGAGCTATCCGATGTATAGTGGATATTGCTTTGAGATGTAAGACTTTGTATAGTAAATTCGATGAAGCGATTTATGTAATAAATTTGAATCAAAGATATGTAATGATAAAGGTTGAGATTCAGGGCAATAAAGAAAAATTATATAAAAGTTCTAAATATTACGCATTTTTAATGATTGTATCATCTAATAATAATGTAAAGTTAGAATAAAATTGTATTGTTAACGATCGAGAATAGTAATTATATTGTATGAATTTTGGGGTCGTTACAGTTGGTATCAAAGCTGATAGGTTATACACCTTAGGTAAGAGTACCTTAGGCTATGACCTTAGGTTATAAGAAGTTAAGTTTAAGTTACGTATGATAAAAAGGTGATTCTTTTCACATACGTAGAAGTATAAGATGAGTTGAGTCCTAGAAATGTTATAAGAAGAAGATGAGAATGACGAGGAGTAAACTCGAATAAAATATTGAGTAACATGAATGAAATTAGAAATTCTTAAAGGAAGAATTGTTAATAAACAAGAAGATGAATCTTGGAGAGAGATAAAGATAAGAATAAGGAGTTGCCTAACTTCAATAATAAAGATGACGAATAACGATGAATAGACAAGGTCTATAAGATTAAAAGCATAATAAAATCATGATATGACATGATGAGAGGTAAAGATAAGAAGATTGTAAAACAAAACGATAATGAGATAAGAAAAGAATCATAAGGGAGATGATTATAGAATAAAGATCACAACGTGATCTTTTTAAAATTGAAAGGCAGATGGTCTGTAATGATTGAATAGTTTGAGACTATAACGAGAATGTACTATGATATAGTGCGAGATTAACTCACGAGGAGTTACAAATGATGAGATACAGAAGTCTGTATCGAGTAGAGAGCGAGAAGTTATAAGTAAGATAGAGTTAAGTGGGATTTCAACTGAGGACTTATGTGGTGGCTGAATTGTACAAACCTTTGTATGGGCAGGGTTTTGTGCTTACACTTGGTTTATCATATTGATAATCATTGAAATGTTGGTGTCCGCGCTATCGATATATATATATGGTGAGAAGGTGATTCTTGTCCCATGTTTATATTTGATAGTTAGAGACAATTAAGATTAGATTAGATGATATTAAGATTAGGTACGAGTTCTTAAAAATCATACTTATGGTAAGTTCGTGACTCATAATCATATGTATGTTTTTGAACCCCTAAGCATATGGACAATCTCTGATCAGTTCTTTGACTACGTATTGCTAGGACAAGTTCTTAAACTCATATTATTGTGGTAAGTTCCTGAAAGTTTGATGAACTATACTGGGTATAGAAAGGTTATGGTATAGAAAAGCATTGATGTTGTTAAAGATTGATAGAATGTTTAAATAATGAAACGGTGGAGTAAAGATTCAAATTGATGGAGAAAATTTTTATATTCTAAATCTCCTAGCTTTGCTAGATTTTTGAAATTTATTGACTTAGTGCTGATGTTGCACTTCTGTTTTCTTGAAAAACATTGGATCAAATGATGGAAACAATGGATTTTTAAAATAGTGCTATTATTCACATGTCTATGCTAATTACTTCAGCTAGACAAAAATGATATGAAATTTTCAAATTGTATTTTATATATTCTATGCATCATTTGATATGATGTAGGAATAATAATCGAGGAAGTCATCAATGTAGTTAAACCTAGTGTTGGATGTGATCGTAGGATTGTCAGCCCACTATGGTATGATGTAGTATGACGACGTTATATAATGACGAAATTCTCAACGTACCATTACTACGGTACGGTATTAGGATATTATAAAAAGATTTATTTATTTTAGTTTCCTTAAACTATAAAAAAATTTATTGAGTTGGTTAAAGATATATATATATATATATATATATATTTCGATTGATGTCCGAATTATTGTTAGAAGTCTATGCTACTTGATTCAGCTAGACAAGTATTGAAAGATGTTTATGAAATTCGAGCGCTCTTGGTCAAACTATGCCAAACCAAATTGTTTTGGTGCAGATTCAGATGTTAAGAAGCTGAGGTGAACAACCCTATAAAAGGGGACATGTTATCGGAGACAATAGTTTCGAGTGTAACGCATATAGTCGTTACGATGTACTACGTTTGTGCACGACGTAGTGGTGCGATAGTTTGATCATCTAGAGCACCGATGTAGAATAATTACAGTCTGTATGATTATTAAACATTTTGTTAGAGCGGTTTATAGTGTGAAGTACCAGGGGTGAAGCACTGTTAAACCTAGGCCTTATGACCCCTCAGCATGATTTCAGAATCTTTTAAATTCTTGAGTTATTTATATTGCTTCCCAATTATTGAGCAATTGTGAAAGATTCTTATTATTCTGAAAAAGAATATGGCAAGAAGGATATTCCTTAGAAAAAAGTAGTTGTGGAACGCAACATTTCAGTGAATAAAGATTAACGTGAAATCTATTTTGATAGATTAATATAATAAAAAAATTTAGGACAAAATTCTTAGGAGAAGGGGTGAATGTGATAACCCAAATACTTACGAGATAGTGAATTATGAAGTATATGAATTCGACGAATAAAGCATATGGTAATGATCCTTAGAAAGGAAATGAACGGGTTAAAGAATACATAATATTTGATATATGATTGTGTTTAATTGAAGGTTATGCAATAAAACCTAAAATTTATTGAAGAAATGAATGAAGTAGTATATATATATATATATATATAAACTTTTGTTGAGATTATGTGCTGAAGTTATCTAACGATAAAATTGTGAAAGAGATTTTGTAAAAACCGAGTAAGAGAGGTTTCGTTGATTCCAAGGACGGAATCCTTATAAGGAGGGAATGATGTGACAACCCAGATTTTTCAAAATTAATATATGTGTTATATATTGTGAAATATGTGATTTGGTGTGAAGAGAATTTTATATATTAATTTTAATATTTATTGAATTAAATAAATATTTTAATTAATTTATTTATGGAGTTAAATAAATAAATAATGTAATTGTTGTGAAATAATTTAATTAAGTGTAATATATTAATTAAATAAATATTTAATATTTAATTTAATTAATATGTAATAATTTTATGGTATAGTTCTAATTTAATTGGGATAATTAAATTAGATGGAGTTATGTGATAATTGTTACATGAAATTATAATTAGCGAGTAATTATAATTGCTATGTGGTAATTTTTTATATGATTAATTGATGTTAACGTTTAATTAATTAAATTAGAATGTTAATATTTAATTAATTAAAGTATAACATTAAAAATATATGTTAAAAGATTTATTAAAAGAATTAAAAGAGTTTTTAAAACCGTTTTTCCAAACAAGGCACTTGCACCGTTTTAAATCCATTTTGCCAAATGGGGCCTTAACTACAAAAAACTTGTTTTTAAAAATAATGTTGTTTTGCCAAACAAGCCTTAGGGCTTTTAAAATTTAAATTGTAACTTATATATATTAATTGTAATTATGGTATTAATTGGGTGGTTTAAATACTTGGGAGTTATATATATTATATAGATATACATATAATATGTATCATATTAGTTATATGTTAAAACTACGTTAGTTAGAATTAGCTAAGTGTTAGTCAGTCAGAAAGATGAACAAAACAGAGAAACAAATACAGAGAAAGGAAAGAGAAGTGAGAGAGAAAAGAAGAGAGAAGAAGAAGAGGAAAGGAGGAAAGCTTTGAGAGAAAGTCCTTGTTAAACCTCATCATCATCTTCCTCACTAAGCAACAAGGTTATAATCTCAATTCCTTGTTTTTAAATATATTTGTATGTTCTTCATGAGTATTAGTTCTCTGTGTATATGAATTAACGAGAAATTTATATAAACATGATGTATATGTATGAATTGTGACAATATATGCTTATAATTGAATTGTATGCATAATTGAGTTGTCTAATTCATAAAGACATGATGAACATGAAGAATTCATGTTCATCAAAAGTTACAGTGATATATTTTGAAATATATATATATATATATATATATATATATATAGTTTTCTTTAAAATAAAAAGAATTAATGTTTGATTGTTAATTGTTGTTTAAATTAAGTATAGATAGTGATAGCATGTTTAGAAGCTAATTGATTATACTTTGAATTGTGTATTTTGAATTAAAAAATAAATTACAGTGTTCAATTTCATCAAGAACACTTATCAATGGCTTTTCTTTAAAAATCGTGAAATTGGTTGTTTTAAATTGTATGATTTGATGATTCAATGTGTTAAAACATGATAGAAGCTCTAAATTTTGGTTATGTAAAGTTTGAGATGCAAATTATTGGCTGAATTCAGAACTCGATGTGGAGAAATAAGCCAATTTGATTTTTTCTCTGCACTGTTCGCTAACCTGTCTGCGGGCCTTGCAAGGCCAAATAGAGCTGGTGAGACGCGCCCCGACGCAGATTCTGCATATCAAGCGCGCCCCGACGCAAATTGCAGAAAGTAAATATTAATTATAAATTATAATATGTTTAATTATGATTTAATAAATGCATGATATAGTTTGATTAATTATGAATTATAATTTGTTTAATTATAATTCAATTAAAATAAGATGCAATTATAATTTGATTATTATAATTAATGTAAATATTTAACTTAAATTATAATTTGTTTAATTATAATTTAATATGTAATTATAATTTGAATAATTATAAGTAGACAAATGTGTAATTTAAATTATAATTTATCTAATAATAATTTATTTAATGAGTGAATGAATTAAAATTGATTAATTATAATCAAAGTAATTGTTTAATTTAAATTATAATTGATTTTGTTATAATTTAATTAATATAAATGCATAAATTAGGTTTGATTAATTTTAATCAACATAAATATTTAATTTAAATTATAATTTGTTTAATTATAATTTAATTAATATAAAATACAATTATAATTTGATTAATTATAATTGAGGAGAATGTGTAATTTAAATTTGTTTAATTAATATGAGTACATAATTTTTAATTGATTAATTATGTAAAGATATAATATGATTATGTGATGTGATTAATTATGTGATCAGTAATTATTAACTTAATAATTAAAGAGGAATGAGTTAACCTAAATGGGTTAACTAATTATGAGAAGTAGTTATGTGATAATTAATTTAGATTAATTAATTATACATATAGTTTGACACTGTGTGTTAAACAAATAAATGAGAGAGAATTACGAAGAGTAAAGTAGAACTTACTGAAACGATTGCTAAGCGTTGCTATGTGACTAATAGTTGATGTGTATGGTAATACGTTGTGTAGGATTCATGAAGCGGATTATTATAAGCTGTTTTTCGTTAATTGATAATCTACGAGCTAGGCAAGTCTTTTAGTTCCTATTTTCTATGTTAACTTGATGATGAACTGTTTTAAATTGTATTTCAAAGAGCATGATATGTTATATATGTTGCAAGCATGAAATGTTAAAGTCAATTTCTGACTACATTGATTGATTAAAGAATGTTGATTGAGTAAGGAACTCAATCTTTATATTTGTTATGTGACTTAAAGCATGTATGATATGTTACTCTAATGATTATGATATGTATGTCGAGCTCACTCTTGCAAATAACCACTTTTGCAGGTCAAGGATGCAAGGTAATGATACGTGCTAGTTGAATGTTAAGATCAATAGCGATGCAAGAAATTATTTATTCTAGATGAGTAATGTATTTGTTTCCTTAATTGTAACATAATTGTTGAGTTGTAAGTTGAGCTATCCGATGTATAGTGGATATTGATTTAAAATATAAGACTTTGTATAGTAACTTCGATGAAGCGATTCATGTAATAAATTTGAATCAAAGACATGTAATGATAAAGGTTGAGATTCAGGGCAATAAAGAAAGATTATATAAAAGTTCTAAATATTCTGCATTTTTAATGATTGTATCATCTAATAATGATGTAAAGATAGAATAAAGTTGTATTGTTAACGATCAAGGATAGTAATTAAATTGTATGAATTTTGGGGTCGTTACAGCAGGAGTCAATGGGTATGATGCGGATGTCAAGCAATCTGTGAGGATGGCGGCTTATGGTTTACGTTTAACCAAGGAGGTCACCATGTCTATTGCTAGTAAGGCTGTGAGTATCTATATCCAACTTGCTTTTACTTTTCCTTTGATTTACTTGGAAGTGTCTGAGAGGGAGTAGCAGGTTGCTAAAACGTCACCTTGCAAATATTTGGCTCACATAATATACGGTGGTTATTTTTCTGAAATTTAACATTCTCTTTGATCCAAATGACTTCGATTATGGATGCAGGTTCGCAAGATTTTCATCAGCTACATTCAACGATCAAGAGCATCTGGGAGTCGTATGGAGGCTGCAAAAGAACTTAAAAAGATGATAGCATTCAACAACTTGGTTGTGACTGAGTTGATAGCAGATATTAAAGAAGAATCATCTGATACTACATCAAAAGATCTTGTTAAGGAGGAAGGACAATTAGAAGAGGATGAGGAATGGGAATCCCTGCAGTCACTTGGAAAATTAATGCCAATCAAGGTAAAGTTAGAGAAGCCAAGCCAGACAAAGATTACTCTTGAAGATGACCTCCCAGAAAGGGACAGGACTGATCTTTACAAGACATACTTGTTATTTTATCTAACCGGAGAAGTAACCAGGATCCCTTTTGGTGCACAAATCACCACAAAGAAGGATGATTCTGAATATGTTATGCTAAACCAGCTTGGAGGAATTCAGAGTTTGACCGACAAGGAAATTATGGAAGTACACAGAAGCTTAGCCGAGCAGGCTTTTAGGCAACAAGCTGAGGTGATCTTGGCGGATGGACAACTAAAAAAAGTTAGGATCAAGCAGCTTAATGAGTTGCAGAAGCAAGTGGGTTTTCCTTCTCAGTATTCTCAAAAGATAATAAAGAGTATAACAACTACAAAAATGTCGGCTGCCCTGGAAAGTGCTGTTGGTCGAGGAAGGCTTAGTATAAAGGAGATAAGAGAACTTAAGGAAGCTGGAGTTGATTTAGACAACATGATATCATTGAGCTTACGTGAGAACCTCTTCAAGAAAACTGTTGATGAGAGATTTTCTCCTCTGGAACTGGGGAGTTTGATGAAGAGGAAGTCTATCAAAAAATTCCACATGATCTCAACATCAATTCTGAAAAGGTAAGGTGTGTTGTTCTTGAACTTGCACAAAGTAGGTTGTCAAACTCACTAATTCAGGCAGTGGCACTACTGGGGCAAAGAAACCATTCAGGGGTGGTATGAACTTGTTAGCTTATGGATTATTGTTCATTACATGTAAAAGTAACCCCTATAAATCTGAACATAGATCAGTAATTCTTATTGTTTCATTCTCTACGTGTAGGTTTCCTCTCTCAATGATTTGTTAGCTTGTGATAAGGCTGTACCATCTAAACCCTTATCATGGGAGGTGCCGGAGGAGCTCACGGATCACTTCCTTGTATATCAGAAGAGATAGCCAGTGCTTGAAAAACTATCTCGGTTACAATGCTTGCTGGACATTGGTGATTTGACGACATAAGCTTTACAAGGGATGATGGATAGAGCACTGCCTAATGGAGCAGCAGAGGAGGAAGAGTTTGTGTTTTAAGCTTCGTAAACAGATAGATGTACTAGGTACTGATGCGAACAAGTTCTGAGTGCCTACTTATTAAGACACATGTATTTGGCCTTTTTGTTTTAACAAGTGATGGGAAATCATAAATGAAATTTTGGTATGGAGATATGGTGCATTAGGATCATGTGGTGTTAATGTCAATGCTTGAAGGAACTAGAAATTAGTAATGATAAAGTAAATTAGTGATTTTTAGATGCCCTCCAGGGAGTGTGTACTTTAAAGATACCTTAGTGGGGTGTGATCATTGACATTATCAAACTCTTGGGTTGTGTTATAGGGCTATTGTAACCTTAGTCGTTAAGGTTGTGGGTTAGAAGATATGTATACATTGAAATTATTTTTGAATGTGAATTCGTTTTGTTATTATTAGTTTTAGTTTTAGAAGTATATTTATTATTGTTATCGAACAAAGAATTATTTCAAAATGGTGTTTTGGAAATTATACTTGATCCACTTAAATAGTAAAGATTGTCACTTGTTGAGCTTTATCAATCATCCTTTTATATAAATTTTTATAAGTTACATCGTTGATAGTTGAGCACTTATTTGATACACTTTGAATAGCTGAAGTTTAATTTAATATATTTATTTCTTTTTGTTGTTGCATTTTTTTGATAAAACTCTTAGTTTGAAGGAGATGCGGTCTCCATTTTACTATTTTGGTATTTAGTATTTTTTTTCATTTTGAATTGGATTTAAAAGATGATTTGTTGGAATTTAATTTAGGATTATTGTTGAGTTGTTTTGTTTGGGTTGCGCTATTAATATTTTGCCTTGCGGGCCTTTCGGCTTGTGGCGTGTAGCACTTCGAACCTGTAACGAGTTTGGGGTGTTACATGCTTACCCTTACAATTATATGGGTTTGTGTTCACTTTTTAAAGAGTTGAACAGTAATATGAAATTTAGTATAAACCTGTGATCATCTGAATTTTACCCTTCTATTCTTAATACATTATTCCTCTTATTATGACACACGAGTAATCTAGCTTTTTCTTTCTTTTAACAAGCAAAAAGAACTTTGGAAGACCAACACTTTTTAAGCATGCTAACCTTTTAATTAACCAAATGACCCCCAATACAGGAGATGACCCCCGGAATGGCAACACAAGAGATGACCCCTAGAAGGACAAAACGATCATTTTACCGACTTGAAGCTAAGTCAGTCAAAATCAAGCCAAATTGATTCAATGAAGGTCAGAAAGAGCCATAAAATCGATCCCGAGTGAAAATAGCACAATACAGTTCAACGGATGAACTGTGAAAAAATGAAGATCTGGTTATAAATCCATCTTCCTAGATTCAGAAAAGTTCAAGTCCCATGTCATTGTGTCGCTCTCGAAAAGGGCTTTTCGAAAAGGTATAGCACGCCTCAAACGAACGCCCGGATCATAAGTTATAAAAGTTCAAACCAGACATCACGTTGCTCGGAGTGCCCGTACTTCCAGACAAAGGGACCCACGTGGGTGGGCCCCAATCAGGGAGCCGCAGGCAGAGTCGCGGCTGCCGCTAGTGCAACCGCTACCATTTTGGTCTAAAAATGAGACCCCCCACCCTTGAAAAAAAAAGAAAAAAAATTAAAAAACGCTCTGAAACTCTGCCCATTTTGACCCTTAGCCTTACTTCTAGTACTCCAAACTTAGATTTTATTCTTCCAATACGTTTGCATACTTATATTCTACAACATACCAAAAATTAACTGGTGGAAACGTCCATTTGAAGCCCACCGAATGGCAAAAAGCCCGTGGAGCAGTCCACTGTAAGTTTTTTTTACGATCAGAAGTCATTTCTTACTTCATTACGTATATGTGAACGTGCATATAAAGTTTCATCTTCTGTTTTTACCCGGAACTCAGTTCTGTGGCCTTTTTAGCTTACTTTTTAGTATATATATATATATATATATATATATATATGTTTTTTTTCGTTTGAACAGCATGGATCGTTAATCCGTGTCTTTTACTCGCTATTATATATATATATATATACTAACTTGTTCGGCCTGGTTCGCTGATTCGTGGCCTTTTCAGTTTTATTATATATATATAACTGACTATATATATACTAATTTTCAATTCTGTCAAGCTTGGATTGCAAATTCGTGGCATTTACTACTTATATATATATATAATTTTTCTGACTTTGTTTGGCCTGGATTGGAAATATGTGGCCTTTTATTGCTCTTACATATATATATATATATATATATATATATATATATATATATATATATATATATATATATATTTATGTTGAGCCTGGAGAAATTTGTGGCTCTTTACCGCTTTTATATATATATATATATATATATATATATATATATATTTACATTTCTGTCGAGCCTAGATCAATTCGTGGCTCTTTACATCTTTTATAAATATATATATATATATATATATATATTTACATTTCAGTCGGGCCTGGATTGAAAATCTGTGGCCCTTTACAGTTTTTATATATATATATATATATATATATATATATATATATATATATTTCAGTCGGGCTTGGATTGGAAATTCGCCCTTTATAGCTTATATATATATATATATATATTTCATTATTTATTGTGATTAAATATCTATTTAAAATATTCATTTGATATGCATTTGTTTTAAGGTAAATTTTGGCGAATTAGATTTATCTAAATGTAGCCCTTTCTAACTTTCAAACAGTTCAAAATAGGTCCAACCGGAATTGGGAAGCTAGAATGGCTAAGATTTATTTAAATCTAGTTTTTTCTAGTTTTGTAAATTTTAAAGCGACCTCGCGACCCTAGATCCATATCTAGCAGAAACGAGATGCTTTGGCTACGCGCATGCAAGGATTTGACTGATAAATCATTTATTTTTGAGACGTCTAGAATACAATTCTCCTTCTGTGTGAATATCTGTGATGTGCAGGTTTTCTTGGCCATTTTTTGTGAGCCTAGGAATCGTGGGATAGATGATCAAACTGATCTAAATCTGATTTCCACGATGGACAAACTCCACATTGTAAACATATCCGACCAATTTTTCTGTAAAATGAACATTCGAGAGACCTTAAAACAGTTTTTCGGATTTAAGGTCTCGAACATAGTGAAATATGGTTCGTAGTGCTAGAGTCACTTCGATGGTTGTCATTGATAGTAGTGTGCATACAAGCCAATCATGTATGATGATAAAGCACATACTTTGTAAACAATCTTATTTATTTATTAATAAAATATTTATTTATTAAAGGCATTTAATTATCTACATGGTGCTGTTTTTATAATATGTAAATAACCCATAGTTTTAAGCAATGCTTTTAGAATCATGATGTTGATCATGCTAATGAGATCTAAATTCTTAGAAAGCTTTAAAACTAAAATAGTTCCCAATCGTGGGATTACTAAAAAGGGGATTAGTAAATCCGGATAGATTGGTTCATATGTTGCTTGCTCATTGGATGAGGATGACTGATCTCATGGTCATTTGTGTGGAGACACTAAAGCAAGTATGTAGGTACTTATTGGAGAATAAGTTCACTGAACGTGACTCGCTATGGAATACCTAATGGAGTTTTACTCGCCTGTCAATAGGAATTCCTAATGTGATAGTAGTACATGTGATCCTTGGACTTGAGATCATCATAGTATCTTGTATGTAACAAATTATACTTTGACTAATTCCTTAAGGCCTTTTAAGGCATATATAGGGCATGCTTGGGTGTAATGAGTTACATATGGAGATAATGAATGATCAATAAAGAATCTACCACCTCTAGTAAAAGAGGAGATATGTCCTATGTGATTCGTTAAATGACAACCCAGGAATCCTTGGCCAAGGTAGAATGAAATTAGAAAGAGGTTTCTAATTTTCATTATTTGGAGTTGTGCATTTTCTAATCGAAATACATATGATTAAATAAATTAAGACTTGACAGTAAATCCATGTCTTATATTTAATTGGGACATTGTATGGTGGAAGGATTGAATTGTACGGTAACTATTAACTCACAGGTTCTTTTATGATTAATGTTGAAATCTATATTATCTGGAAAGTCGTTGATCGCTAGGGAGGCTTATCCCTATTGTAGAATAAATGTTATTTATTTAAATAGATTATTAGTTTAATTTATTTATTTAAATAAGATTAGAATTGTTCTAATTGATTTATTCACAACCGGTTTAATATGGAGAACCTAAAGGGTCACACCATAAAAGGAAGAAGAATTATTTAAGAAGAAAATGGCATGATAGTAATAATGCATTAAGTATAATTAATTTAATCTATGATGATAGAATAAATTAAATAGCTTAATGTTTATTATTTAATATTTTAGAAATATTAAATATAAATTAATAAGAGGAGTCTTATTATTATTATTATTATTATTATTATTTTAATTCTAAAGGAGTTTAGGAATTAATATAATATCAGTACTATCTCTCAATCCTAATAAAGATTAGGATATAAATTAATTAAATAAAATCCTATTCTAATTGGATTAGGAGGGTTAACCTAATATCTATATAAGAGAGTCTTATATTAGAAATAAGGGATGTGAAAATTTTCCAAGAGTTGGGAGTACACATATTCTATAGAGATAGAAACAAGGGTTAAGCCAATAACCCATCTTCTTGAGTTCTTCATCTTCCTTGGTGGATCACCGTTAGAGGCCAAACATTTGGGTGGCTGACATTATTCAAGGGAAGGAGCCACTATCAGAGGAATCAAAGGAATCAAAGGAGTAGAACTTGTACCTGAGGAAGCTTAGATCTTCAAAGGTATAATTCCATGTTCTCTCTTTTCTGTTATTGATAACAAGCACAAAGCATGATCATGGTTATGGGTTTGTATAAATTTTGAAAACCTAGTTTTTACGCTTCCGCCCTATTTATGTGATTTGATCGCATGATTGCGTTACATACAAACCCAACAGTGGTATCAGAGCCTAACTTTGTGCTAATTATCAATTTTATAATTCCATGTATGAATTGATGTGAGAATTGGATCGTTTTTCTGGACAAAAATCGTTTTCTGCAAGTTTCTGCGGCGAACGGCGCAGCTACGCAGCCTCCCAGTTCATTACTGGCGCAGCTGCGCCGGTCTGCAAAAACTGCTGCTTCCGTCTACCTGCGCAGCTGCGCAGATGCCCAGTTCATTAAAAATCGTTTTCTGCAAGTTTCTGCGGCGAACGGCGCAGCTGCGCAGCCTCCCAGTTCATTACTGGCGCAGCTGCGTCGGTCTGCAAAAACTGCTGCTTCCGTCTACCTGCGCAGCTGCGCAGATGCCCAGTTCATTACTGACGCAGCTGCGCTGGTACCTGGACAGACCCTGAAAATTGATTTTAATTAATTAAGTAAACTGTTTATTTAATTGATAAAGTTTTAAAATAAAGAAGTTTATTTTATCTGAAATATGATTTCAGAATGCTAAAATTAAAGGAGTTTAATTTGGATTTATTTTTAATTAAAATAAACGAGTTTATTTTGTTTCAAAAATAAAATTTAGCAAAACTTTTGTCCATTAAATAACATCGATCCATATATGGAATAGCATTGTTATTCATGAGATGAATGGATATTTATTGATGCATATGTTGATGTGTATGATAATAAATGGGATTGATTATGGACAATGACCAATGTGATTGGATTTTATTTTGGATGAATGCTTGAATGTATGGGTTTTATAAAATGGGGTCTGCGTACCTTGTCTTCTCTAGTTTTATTCTCGATGTAAATTCTATCTCCTTTCTATGTACTTCCCCTTGACTGCTGATCAAGGTTTCTATTTAATTTTAAAATAAGTTAATGTAATAGAGATAGTTAGAATTATTTTGAAGAAATTGGAGACCAAGGAGCGAGGAGCGCGTGAAGACCCGTTTGTATGGAGCCCGGGTTTAAATGTAATAGTTACATTTAAAATTTAAATTCTTGCACTCCTAGGTTTGACCTTTTGGTTCACTTGGTGGCTCTAGTGAACCAAACTAGAATAAAAGTCCATAATCAATCCGGGTAGAATATAGTATTCTATATCGCATGCTAAATATTATATATATTATATTTTATACAAACATGCTCCGCATGTTTAATAAAATAACGCGTATTTTATATATATATGTGCATGCGCGCTTAAAAGATGAGACAAATAATAACAAACCCCTCAAAGAAATAATATTAAGTCTGAAGCGTTCAAATGATATTTGGAATATCGAACGTCGCCTTCTAGCATGATTAGTTAATAGAGTATTAAATATTTAATATGAGTTTGTTGTGCTATCCACAAGGCGAGTATTGAATATTTAAGATGTTAATTAATCACATTTGATGCTTATCAAGAAAATTGAACGATCTAGTCTTGTTGTGCTATCCACAAGGACGAAAATTTTTCTTTTTGAATTTATGGAAGTGCTAGGCTGGACTTAACTTAAATCATTTTAGTTCGGATGTGCACACACATGACCATTATGATTTAAGAGGCAAAATAAAAGGAGTTACATGGTGATGTAATTGACAAGAGTTGTCTACCTATTTATTTGTATATCGCTTGTTGTGCTATCCACAAGGTTATATACATTTGAAATGGGATCCTTAATCTCACTAGCAAATCTTTAATTAGATGTTGCCGAACTATATGAGTGAGGGTAATATAGTTTGATGAAAATAGTGGGAGATACCAATTTAAAATAAAGACCTAAATTTATTTTGGTATGCAAAGTTAATAAAATGAATGTTTGCTAAAATGTTGTTTTTTCACATGCAGAATTTTAAAAATGTCAAAATCACTAATTTCACTGCGAAGCATACTTGATGCTAATAAGCTTACCGGGCCGAATTATACGGACTGGCTAAGAAATCTGAGAATAGTTCTCACTGCTGAAAAGATTTCTTATGTCCTAAACTCACCTGTCCCTGGAACTGTTCCAGAAACAACCTCTGAGGAAGAGATTGCCACCATTGTAAAGTGGCAAGATGATGCATCTGTGGCTCAATGCATCATGCTCGCATCCATGAATAACGAGCTTCAGCGTCAGCATGAAAACATGGATGCTC
This sequence comes from Panax stipuleanatus, assembly GCA_020205555.1. NCBI lineage: Eukaryota > Viridiplantae > Streptophyta > Magnoliopsida > Apiales > Araliaceae > Panax > Panax stipuleanatus. The sequence goes on along the minus strand of CM035125.1, from coordinate 95,587,025 downwards.
CTACTATGTTGATTCACCTCAAGGAGTTGTATGGTGAACAAAGTAGGACTGCTAGATATGAGATATCTAAGGAGCTCTTCCGATCTCGGATGACCAAGGGCAAAGTGAACATAAAGGAACAAAAGAAATCTGATCCAGCTAGCAAAGGAATGTGCTTCCATTGCAACGAGCCTGGTCATTGGAAGAGGAACTGCAAGAAGTTTCTGGCAAAGAAGAAGCTTGGAGAAGCTTCGACTTCCAATCAAGTTTTGTTCATGATTGAAATTAATTTTTCAGAAAGTCAAAATTCTATTTGGGTATTGGATACCGGCTGTGGTTCTCACATATGTAATAATGTGAAGGGACTGATCAGAAGTAGAAAGCTGAACAATGATGAGGTGATCCTACGAGTGGGGAATGGAGCAAAGGTTGCTGCATTAGCTGTAGGAACTTATTATTTAGCAATGCCTTCGGGCAAATCCATTTATCTTAATAATTGTTATTATGTTCCGAATATTATTAAAAACATTATTTCAATTTCTGTATTGGATATGGAAGGTTTTGACGTTATTATAAAGAACAATGGTTGTTCTATTTATAAAGACGATGTTTTATATGGTATTGAAAATTTGCGAAATGGACTTTATACACTTGACTTGCAAGAAAATATATTTCAAATTGAACAAATTAAGAAAAGGGAAATAGATGATATTAATTATACCTATATGTGGCACTGTAGACTCGGTCATATCAATGAAACAAGATTATCCAAGTTGCATAAAGATGGGCTCCTCGAGCTATCTGATTATGAATCATATCCAACTTGTGAATCTTGTCTCATGGGTAAAATGACTAAATCTCCTTTTAGTGGAAAAGGGGAGAGAGTTACAGAGTTGTTGGCATTGATTCACACAGACGTTTGTGGACCTATGACAACAAGTGCACGGGGTGGGTATTCTTATTTTATTACTTTCACTGATGATCACTCAAGATTTGGATATGTGTATTTAATGAAATACAAATCAGAATCATTTGAAAAGTTCAAAGAGTTCAGAAGTGAAGCAGAGAAACAAACGGGCAAGAGTATTAAGATACTTCGATCAGATCGAGGTGGAGAATACTTAAGCAGTGAGTTTCTCAATTGTCTCAGAGAAAATGGTATAATCTCACAATGGACTCCTCCAGGTACACCACAGTTAAATGGAGTATCTGAAAGGAGAAATCGAACACTGTTGGACATGGTTCGATCCATGATGAGTTTTACCGACCTTCCAATTTCCTTCTGGGGATATGCCCTAGAAACGGCTGCATACCTACTTAACAAGGTACCTACCAAATCCGCCCCAAAGACTCCATATGAGATGTGGAAAGGGAGGAAACCAAATCTTAAGCATGTTAAGACTTGGGGTTGTCCAGCTTATGTCAAAAAGTTTAAAAATGATAAGCTACAGACTAAATACGATAAGTGTAGATTTGTGGGATACCCTAAAGAAACCGTAGGGTATTATTTCTATCATCCAACTGATCAAAAGGTGTTTGTTGCGAAACATGCTACCTTCTTGGAGAAAGAGTTTATCCATGAAGGGGTCAGTGGGAGTAAGATATATCTTGAAGAAGTTCAAGAACCACAAGTTACCACGGACCAAAGTCAGGTACCTAACCAAGTAGAAGAACCTACTGTACCACACCATGTTCGTAAATCTGGAAGAGTACCGAAGATACCTGAGAGGTATGGATTCGTTATAGAGGATGACGATGAGGTACACATCATGAATGATGATGATCCATTGAATTACGAACAGGCTATGAGTAATAAAGACTCAGGGAAATGGCTTGAAGCCATGAAATCTGAAATGGACTCCATGTATGAAAACAAAGTATGGTCTTTGGTTTCACCACCTGAAGGTATTAAACCTATTGGGTGTAAATGGGTTTTTAAGAAAAAGACTGGAGCAGACGGAAAGGTAGAGACCTATAAGGCCCGACTGGTTGCAAAAGGTTTCAAACAAAGACAAGGAGTTGACTATGATGAAACCTTCTCACCAGTAGCCATGCTCAAGTCCATTCGGATTTTGCTTGCGATTGCAGCTTACAACGACTATGAGATCTGGCAGATGGACGTGAAAACGGCCTTCCTCAATGGGAAACTTGAGGAGGATGTGTATATGACACAGCCAGAGGGATTTATTTCAAAAGTTGGAACAAATCAAGTCTGTAAGCTACAACGATCCATTTATGGGTTGAAGCAAGCTTCTCGTAGATGGAACATTCGTTTTGATGAGACAATCAAAGAGTTTGATTTTATCAAAAACGAGGATGAACCATGTGTATACAAGAAGGTTAGTGGGAGCGCATTATCATTCCTTGTATTATATGTTGATGATATATTACTGATAGGGAATGACATTCCTATGTTACAATCCATTAAAATCTGGTTATCTAAAAACTTCTCCATGAAGGACTTGGGTGAAGCATCCTATATTTTGGGGATAAAGATCTATAGAGATAGATCTAAAAGGATGCTCGGCTTATCCCAAGGAACGTACATTGATACGATGCTAAAGAGGTTTAGCATGGAAGATTCCAAAAGAGGTCTCATGCCGATGAGCCATGGAATAAATCTCTCCAAGAAACAGGCCCCAAAGACACCTGAGGAGAGAGACCGTATTAGTAAGATCCCTTATGCTTCTACAATAGGATCTATCATGTACGGTATGATATGTACTAGACCGGATGTTGCTCACGCACTTAGTGTAACAAGCAGATACCAGTCGAATCCAGGAGAAGAGCACTGGAAGGTAGTGAAAAATATCCTAAAGTACTTGAGAAGGACTAAAGATATTTTTCTTGTCTACGGTGGGTCTGAATTAAAACTCGAGGGATTCACGGACTCAAGTTTTCAAACAGACCAAGATGACAGTAAATCTATTTCAGGGTATGTGTTTACCTTGAACGGAGGTGCAGTGAGTTGGAAGAGTTCCAAGCAGCAAACGGTTGCTGATTCAGTGACAGAGGCAGAGTATATAGCTGCAAGTGAAGCTGCAAAGGAAGCTGCTTGGATGAAGAAGTTCATAACTGAACTTGGTGTGGTTCCTAGCATTGGAGAAGCAGTTCCCGTATACTGTGACAACACCGAAGCGGTTGCACAGGCTAAGGAACCCAGGTCTCATCAGAAATCTAAACACGTATTGCGGCGATTTCACTTGATCAGGGAGATCATTGAAAGAGGAGACGTCACCTTGGAGCGTGTAGACTCTCAAGACAACATTGCAGATCCATTTACTAAAGCTTTAACACAACAGCAGTTTGATCGTCAATTAGAGAAGATGGGTATGAGATACCATGGCGATTGGCTTTAGTGCAAGTGGGAGATTGATAGTAGTGTGCATACAAGCCAATCATGTATGATGATAAAGCACATACTTTGTAAACAATCTTATTTATTTATTAATAAAATATTTATTTATTAAAGGCATTTAATTATCTACATGGTGCTGTTTTTATAATATGTAAATAACCCATAGTTTTAAGTAATGCTTTTAGAATCATGATGTTGATCATGCTAATGAGATCTAAATTCTTAGAAAGCTTTAAAACTAAAATAGTTCCCAATCGTGGGATTACTAAAAAGGGGATTAGTAAATCCGGATAGATTGGTTCATATGTTGCTTGCTCATTGGATGAGGATGACTGATCTCATGGTCATTTGTGTGGAGACACTAAAGCAAGTATGTAGGTGCTTATTGGAGAATAAGTTCACTGAACGTGACTCGCTATGGAATACCTAATGGAGTTTTACTCGCCTGTCAATAGGAATTCCTAATGTGATAGTAGTACATGTGATCCTTGGACTTGAGATCATCATAGTATCTTGTATGTAACAAATTATACTTTGACTAATTCCTTAAGGCCTTTTAAGGCATATATAGGGCATGCTTGGGTGTAATGAGTTACATATGGAGATAATGAATGATCAATAAAGAATCTACCACCTCTAGTAAAAGAGGAGATATGTCCTATGTGATTCGTTAAATGACAACCCAGGAATCCTTGGCCAAGGTAGAATGAAATTAGAAAGAGGTTTCTAATTTTCATTATTTGGAGTTGTGCATTTTCTAATCGAAATACATATGATTAAATAAATTAAGACTTGACAGTAAATCCATGTCTTATATTTAATTGGGACATTGTATGGTGGAAGGATTGAATTGTACGGTAACTATTAACTCACAGGTTCTTTTATGATTAATGTTGAAATCTATATTATCTGGAAAGTCGTTGATCGCTAGGGAGTCTTATCCCTATTGTAGAATAAATGTTATTTATTTAAATAGATTATTAGTTTAATTTGTTTATTTAAATAAGATTAGAATTGTTCTAATTGATTTATTCATAACCGGTTTAATATGGAGAACCTAAAGGGTCACACCATAAAAGGAAGAAGAATTATTTAAGAAGAAAATGGCATGATAGTAATAATGCATTAAGTATAATTAATTTAATCTATGATGATAGAATAAATTAAATAGCTTAATGTTTATTATTTAATATTTTAGAAATATTAAATATAAATTAATAAGAGGAGTCTTATTAATATTATTATTATTATTATTATTATTTTAATTCTAAAGGAGTTTAGGAATTAATATAATATCAGTACTCTCTCTCAATCCTAATAAAGATTAGGATATAAATTAATTAAATAAAACCCTATTCTAATTGGATTAGGAGGGTTAACCTAATATCTATATAAAAGAGTCTTATATTAGAAATAAGGGATGTGAAAATTTTCCAAGAGTTGGGAGTACACATATTCTATAGAGATAGAAACAAGGGTTAAGCCAATAACCCATCTTCTTGAGTTCTTCATCTTCCTTGGTGGATCACCGTTAGAGGCCAAACATTTGGGTGACTGACATTATTCAAGGGAAGGAGCCACTATCAGAGGAATCAAAGGAATCAAAGGAGTAGAACTTGTACCTGAGGAAGCTTAGATCTTCAAAGGTATAATTCCATGTTCTCTCTTTTCTGTTATTGATAACAAGCACAAAGCATGATCATGGTTATGAGTTTGTATAAATTTTGAAAACCTAGTTTTTACTCTTCCGCCCTATTTATGTGATTTGATTGCATGATTGCGTTACATACAAACCCAACAGTCATGCCCATAAGAAGACCGACACTTGTATATACATTTTGTGGTCAAGGATGCTTCGCATCACGACGATCAACTTTCAAATCGAGCTAAAGGCTAAATAGAATAAAATGAAAGTATCAATATGCTTCAATTCCAATGCAACCAAAAGGGTTTGAAAATCACTTTTCAAAAAAATTATTTTCATATCTTGTCTAAACAAAAGGACTTTTCAAACAAATCAAATCCTTCGTATATAAGGCTAACGAAGCATGACACTACTTTCAAATCAAACAAACGTAGGCTCAATTACTTCCAGCATACACACACATATTGCAAATAAAAAAGAAAAATATGGAAAAGATGCGGTATCGTGTTTTCGCGGGAGTGGGGGGGTGCCTAACACCTTCTCCCCGCTTAACCAAGCCCCTGAACTTTAAGAATCTCAATTTCAAGGCCAAGTTTTGACAGCGTCTAGTAAATTGGGCGTACTTGCAAAAACAAACAAAACTCGATTGAGTTGGTACAACCATTTCAAAATCTACCAACTGACGACTCTGTAAACCTTTAAAAAATCGTTGACATGATACATGTTGGCCTTTTCCTAAATAGTTTCATCCTTCATAAAACAGATAAGACAAACAAGGATAGAAAACAAAAAAATTTATGAAGAGAGAAAGATCTGTCCAAAGAGACGAATTTTTTCCCGACGTCGTCATATACACAAACATATTTGTATGCGTGTGTGTATATATATATGTTAGAAATTGCAGAGAATATAGGGTTAAAGTAGGAATAGCCAGTTCAGGATAGTTCTAGAATTAAGGCAACATGTGCCATAAGAGTAGTTAGAGGGAAATCTGTCTTTTCTTTTAATTTATCAGAGAATCCCTGAGATATCTATCTATATATGTGTTGAGCTATACATTGAAATGAATTAAAGTTGGGATTTCTCATTCTTGACTCCATTATCTTCTTCCCTAAGTTTCTCCAGTGGGAGGCTTAACAGTTGGTATCAAATCAATTATCAGTCTTCTATTTTCTCGATCTATCTCTTCTGTATTTCTCAGTCTCAATTTCTTCTAATCTCTTCGTTAAATTTCTCTAAACTCTTCAAAACTCTCCAATTGTCACATACAATTCATACATCATCAAACGAGTCCCATAGTACTATTTGGAAGCAGTACAAGCAGCATAGAAAGGAGTAAATCAAGCAGCAAATTCACGGATACTCTGTTTCTGCGGGGTCATATTTGGAAGCAGTACAAGCAGCGCAGAAAGGAGTAAATCAAGCAACAAATTCACAAATGCTCTGTTTCTGTGAGCTGACCTCCAACTAAGGATTAGGACACCAATTTGTAGTTGTTTATGGTAGCATTAACTTCTAATCAACTTGATTATATCATATGTCTATAGCCCAGCTTTAAAATTACATACAAACATCTATTCAATAGAATTGAAATCTGCTTTATTCTTCACTAGGTAATATAAATTATGATTTCTTCAATTATATTACTTAGATCTGTTTGGGTATTGAATTTTAGTTTCAAGCATCCATTCATCTTAATATACCATTTCACTTAATTGCCATTCTCTATGATACACACTCTGCTAAGTAACAACGTAAGGACTAATTAACACAATATTAGTTTAGTATTTGTAGTTGAATTGATTTCTTGAAAGCTTAAACTCATTTTTGTGCTTGTTTACTCTCTTGAATCTCCCTAATCAATGCTAGATAGGTTTCCTCACTGCTAATCAAGATTATCTACTCCCTTAAGTAAGAGGTGTTGACACCCTTAATTCATTTTTAAATCTCATAAGGTTATTTGTTCATAAATTTCTAAATAAAATTATTTTTTCCAGGTTGTGAAGGATGCAATTGCTGCAGGAGTCAATGGGTATGATGCGGATGTCAAGAAATTTGTGAGGAAGGCTGCTTATGGTTTACGTTTAACCAGGGAGGTCGCCATGTCTATTGCTACTAAGGCTGTGAGTATCTATATCCAACTTGCTTTTACTTTTCCTTTGATTTACTTGGAAGTGTCTGAGTGGGAGTAGCAGGATGCTAACACGTCACCTTGCAACAGCTTAATATTTGGGTCATATGGTATACTGTGGTTATTTTTTTGAAATTCAACATTCTCTTTGATCCAAATGACTTCGATTATGGATGCAGGTTTACAAGATTTTCATCAGCTACATTCAACGATCACGAGCATCTGGGAGTCGTATAGAGGCTGCAAAAGAACTTAAAAAGATGATAGCATTCAACAACTTGGTTGTGAATAAGTTGATAGCAGATATTAAAGGAGAATCATCTGATACTACATCAGAAGATCTTGTTAAGGAGGAAGGACAATTAGAAGAGGATGAAGAATGGCAATCCCTGTAGTCACTTCAAAAAGTAAGACCAAGCAAGGTAAAGTTGAAGAAGCCAAGCAAGATAGAGATTACTCTTGAAGATGACCTTCCAGAAAAGGATAGGACTGATCTTTACAAGACATAGTTGCTATTTTATCTAACCGGAGAAGTAACCAGGATCCCTTTTGGTGCACAAATCACCACAAAAAAGGATGATTCTGAATATGTTATGCTAAACCAGCTTGGAGGAATTCTGGGTTTGACCGACAAGTAAATTATGGAATTACACAGAAGCTTAGCCGAGCAGGCTTTTAGGCAACAAGTTGAGGTGATCTTGGCAGATGAACAACTAACAAAAGCCAGGATTGAGCAGCTTAATGAGTTGCAGAAGCAAGTGGATTTGCCTTCTCAGTATTCTCAAAAGATAATAAAGAGTATAACAACTACAAAAATGTCGGCTGCCCTGGAAAGTGCTATTTGTCAAGGGAGGCTTAGTATAAAGGAGATAAGAGAACTTAAGGAAGCTGGAGTTGATTTAGACAGCATGATATCATTGAGCTTACGTGAGAACCTCTTCAAGAAAAATGTTGATGAGATTTTCTCCTCTGGAACTGGGGAGTTTGATGAAGAGGAAGTCTATCAAAAAATTCCACATGATCTCAACATCAATTCTGAAAAGGCAAGGTGTGTTATTCATGAACTTGCACAAAGTAGGTTGTCAAACTCACTAATTCAGGCAGTGGCACTACTGAGGTAGAGAAACTATTTAGGGGTGGTATGAACTTGTTAGCTTATGGATTATTGTTCATTACATGTAAAAGTAAGCAATGTAAATTTGAACATAGATCAGTAATTCTTATTGTTTCATTTTCTACATGTAGGGTTTCCTCTCTCAATGATTTGTTAGCTTGTGACAAGGTTGTACCATCTAAACCGTTATCATGGAGGTGTTGGAGGAGCTCACGGATCTCTTCCTTGTATACCTGAAGAGCGAGCCAGTGCTTGAAAAACTGTCTCGGTTACAATGCTTGCTGGACATAGGTGATGTCAAAAGAGGAAAGGTTAAATGAGAGAAAATATTTTTTTTTATAATTAATTTTGGTAAACCACTTTATTTCGGGAAAGAAGCATACGACATTTGTGCGTGTACATATATATTCTTATCAAATTTAAATTTAAATTCAAGTTCAAATTAAATTCACCTCAATCGTTGTTCTCTTCGATCCTCGAAACTAAATATCTGCCTTTTCTCTAGAGTTAGGTTAATTGACTTTTTGGTCACTGTACTAGGTGTCGATTTTCATTGTGGTTACGAATTTTTTTTATTCCAAAAGCATTACTATACTCGAAAAAATTTACAACATGGTGTCGCGGATGTGTGAGGGCGAGAGCGTGAATAGGGATCGATTTCAAGGGCGTGCGAGTATATGGGTTCTAGTGGTATTAGTGATGAGGATCATATGCACTAGTAGGTCGAGCGGCATTGGGGCGTGCTAGTGTCTGCGTGCCCCAATACTATCGTCCATGTGCCTATTAAGTTTCCACACGCTCATGCCCCAGAAATAATGTACTATGCCTTTATCTTTTTTTATATTATAAGTTTGATCTTTCCTTCATGTACATTATCATAGTAATATAAACCAAAGCATCACAAAATTTTGTTCATACCTTCATATCCCAACTCAAAAATTGGTGATCAATAGACAACCTTGTATGCTACAGTGCAGATGTGCAGTAATATGAGGCCAAGCTTAATTGTTCTACGGGATGTATTATTGATTTTGAGATTTTATAAAATTTAGATTTTGATTGCGATCAATCTTCCTTCTCTTGCACGAGTAATCTTAGCGGAGTGACCTTAAACCATCGTACGTTTAGGGAGATTGGTATCCATCTAATCTTGGTTGGAATAAAGGGATCCTAGTGTTTCGGTGTGGACCTTAAACCCTAGTTATTTTGTGTGTTGTCCTATATCATTTGACTAGTCAAAAGTATCATATGAATCCACCACTTTTCTTATTTGGTTCATTCTATGCAGAACTCATTTTTTGTGTACCACATTCGCAAAACCTCGTGGTGAAGATTTTTACCTCTTTATAGGATCTAAATTCTAAACAGGCATGAACTATTCATTGATAACTGAAGAAATGATTGTGGCCTCTCAGCCTCAGAAAGCTGAAGACATAGATCATCTAAAAGTGGAAGAGAATGTGTCCTACATTCTTAACTTGCAGCAAGCAGGACAAAGACATTGAATATTGGGGAATAGACCTACTGCCTATAATAAAAAAGAGAGCTGGAATACGTCACATAAGAAGGCCTGTCAGCAGATTTTTTTTAGTACCAACCATTTCATGTGGAAGGAGGTTATGAAGTAACTTATAAGTACTCTCCCATTCCAAATTATAGGATTGTTGACTTTTGAAAGTCAATTTGAGATATTTTTAAACTCAAAATAGAGATGCAAGTGTAGGTTTGTAAATTAAAAATTATAAAATAATAAATCTTACGATGAGTAGTACTTTTGAGACTAATTTACATTATTCGTCATTCTATTGGCTTAAATGAAAGAAATCTATGTCAATTTTCAGTTTGAAAATGTCTTTCGTTGACTTCAAAATGTCAATAAGAATCTTATATTTTGGAACAGAGGTAGTTAAATAAGCACTGCACCCTTATTATTATTAAATTGCCCCACAAATAGTACGAATCTTTGCAACCTTCATTGTTTTACTTTATTGCTATTACTCAAACATACAAAACTTGAACATGATAACATATTTCTACTATCGTTGTAGTAATTCATAAATATAAGAGTAGTATTTAATTTTCTGAGATTTCAGATCCTGGGAGTTGTTATGTCTAATGCCTTATCTATCTTAAGATGCAAGTGTAGGTTTGTAAATTGAACTGCAGTAACAATATAGCTGGTTTTCATGTTTGTAAACTAGGCTGCAATAACAATGTATAACCAAAACTACACAATCCTTTCACAATTGCTAAAAAACATGGTGTATGCATATCTAGTTTTTCATGTTCTGTATACCAACTTTTGGATTTTTCTGTATACAGATAGAAACATATCTATGTAGAGAAGTTCAATAAACTTCCAACATATAAAGGACTCATGGATACTAGTGAATTGACTCGTAGAAAACGTACTAATGCTTTATTTGGAACTTGGGAACTTGGAAAGAAAAGAAAAGGATAATGAAAATAATTCATTACACTTACTTTCATCATTATACATGGTTGAACTTATTGTTATTCCAATAGTATTATATACTAATTAAATAAAAGTAGAAGATAAACAATTTTATAATAATGACTTACTAAATGCAATTGACAAACTTTTAAAACCAAGTCAACTGTTGGACAGTCTCTCCTTAAAGCAGATTTCGTCCCCGCTATCGGTGTTTACGGATAGAACACTGAACGTCTACTTCTCAGGATGAAATGGTCTTCAACTCTCACAAGAAGCACTTCAATGGAAGAGTTCCCACGAACCAATAATATTTGAATACTCTCTCTGACTTTTAATGAATGAAGAATGCATTGAATTTTAAGAACTTGAGAAGGATTGAAGTTGAAGTTATTATTTTGGGTAGATTTGGGACCTATTTATAGGTTTTCAAATACCCCTTTGAAGATGTACATCCCTTTGAAAAGATTACATCTTTTTGAAAAGATATATCTCTTTCACAAGGTCCTCTCTCCCTCACTATTCATGCGAGGAGAAGCTTGTGTAACCAACATTTTCATTTGCCGAAATATCAATTCCCTCTTTTGTATTTCTCTAATTTTACTTTCGTTTTTGTTTCCCTTCACCTCAACTTTTTGAATATCAAAAAGAATAATTAAGGTTATTACTGTTGCTTTACATTACCTGATTTGTCGTATGCGTTGACAGGCAAGAGATTTTGATCCTGATTCCTTGAGATTTGGATTACCAAAAGCTGTCTCCTAGCTAGAATGGGCCATTTCAGAGGGAAAAGGAAGACTATACGTACATTGTACCGCTGGATTAGGTAGGGCTCCTACTGTTGCAATTACTTACATATTCTGGTTTTGTGACATGGATGTAAGTCCTCAAATCTTCACTTTAGTATCAGCACTAATCTCATTTTTTAAATCCATTGTTGTCATGTCCTGAAAATTTGCAGCAAAACTACGAGTCTCTTACTTTTCTGGTTTTGATTTATTGGAGCAGTTGAGCACGGCATATAGTATACTTACCTCAAAGAGACCTTGTGGACCCAATAAAAGAGCACTGAGGGGAGCTACATATGATTTAGCTAAAAATGATCCTCTGAAGGAGCCTTTTGAAAATCTCCCAGAACATGCTTTTGAGGATGTAGCGGATTGGGAGAGGAAACAGATTCAGGATCGTGTCCGTGCCCTACGTGGAACTTGAAAAATACTGTCTAGGCTTTTTTTACATTTCAAATTTCATCAAATATTGAGGCAGAGCTTAAAAACAAATGTTGTAGGCCTTCTATGCTCAATCTAGGGTCTAGGGTTATTGGAAGGAATCTATGTATTCAATGTGGCATAGTGTGTTGCTGTTTTGAGTTTTCTTAAAGATGGATTGAATCACATACTAAATCTTTTTATTAGTTTGATATTAACTCTTTTTATTAAGATAAGTAAACTGGTCATATTGGTAAAATCTTTTTTCCATATCGAAAAGCTTAACAATAAATTGATAACCAAATAGTCTCGTTTGAATTTTTCAGGTCAATTTGTCAAATCCTACAATTGAAATTATAATGTGAACATATACATATATATATATATATATATATATATATATGTAGACACTCAAAATTTTTCTTGCCCCAATACTAACACTGTAGGAAGGCAAAATCGTCCTTAAATTCAAATCCGGCCACCAATGCCGGTCCTTCAATTCAAATCCGGTCGCCAATGCAGGTTCTTTAACTCAAAATCGGCCGCCAATGCCGGTCCTTAAACCTAAATCCGATCCCCAATATCGATAACTTAAATCCGATCCCCAATATCGGTCCTCCAGCCAAATTCGATCCCCAATATCGGTAATTTAGCCAAATCCGATCACCAATGTCGGTACTCAATCCAGCTTTGATAGTCAATTGGACCGTCAATCCAGCTCTGATAGTCAATCGGACTATCCATCCAGCTCCGATAGTCAATCGGATTGTCAATCTAGCTCCGATAGTCAATCGGACCGTCTATCCAGCTTCGATCTCCAATCGGACCGTCCATCCAGTTTCGATCAACAAGCGGATCGTTAGATCAACCCTGATCTCAATATCGGGCCATCAGATCAATCCTGATCTCCAATCAAGCCATTAGTTCAAACCCCGATCTCAATATCGGGCCTTCAAATCAGCCCCGTTAGCAACTCGGGAGATACCAATCAACCCCGATCTTCACATCGGACCATCAAGTCAGCCCCGGTCTCAACCCGAGAGGTACAGTTTAACCTGGACATCAACCCAAGACATGTCAAGTCATCCCCGGTCTCAGCCCGGGAAGTACAATTCAGCCCCAGAGACAACCCTGGGAAGTCAGATCCATCAAAGGTCGTGCCGACACCACAGGCAACCCCGGAAGGGGAAAACGATCATTTTATTCAACCCTCAATTGATTTAGTAAAACTCAAGCCGAATTGATGCCATCGAAGTCAGAATGAACCACAACAACGATCCCGAGTGCCAACAGCGCAAGACAGATCAACGAACAAACTGCGGGGAATCGAAGACCTGGTTATGAACCCGTCTTCTTGGACCCGGAAAATGTTTTATCCCATGTCATTGCGACACTCTCGGTAAGGGCTTTTCGAAAAGGTATCGCACGCCTCAAACGGATGCTCCGATCAAAAGTTTGAAAGTTCTAACTTAAACTGCGCGTTGACCGAAGTGCACGTACTTCGAGATGATAAAACTCAGCACCGCGGGCCCCACCTGGGGAGCCGCACCTCTACCTGCGGCAGCCACAGGTAAAGCTTAGGCTCCCTGGCCTATAAATAAACGTTCACCCCCCCTTTCATTTTGATAATTCAAAAACGCAACGAAGCTCTGCCTGTCTAATTTTTTGACTTTTACATCTCTTCCAAACCTAAATATTTTTACTCCAACACGTAGACAAACCCATATACTACCACATATCAAAAAACCACCGGTAGATTTGGACGTTTAAAGCCTACGATTTGGCAAAAAGCCCGTATTGCAGTCTATTGTAATTATTTTTATGATCAGAAAGTCAATACTACTACTTTGCACTGTTTTCCACTTAGACATGAAGTTTCAGCTTCTAAATATGCCCGAAACTTAGTTCCGTGGCCGTTTTCGTCAAAATTTGGTACATTTCTATACATAAACGTAGTTTTTTGCATTTCTACAACTCGGATTGACGATCTGTCAGCTCTAGTAGCTTCAATGCACTAGCACACACATTTTTGGCAACTCCACCTGACTGGGTTATCTTCCCAATATGGGTTTGGCCCTTTTTTTGTATATGTTTAACTGCAAATGTACTAACATTTCAATTCTGTCAAGCCCAGGATCTGATTCCCACGATGGACAAACTCCAGTTTATAGATGTACCCTGCCAGTTTTTCTATAAAATGTACAGACACGGACCTTAAAATGGTTATCCGGATTTAAGGAATCAATATAATGAAAAAAAATGTCAATTATCGTTTCAGCGTCCCTCCGATGGTTTTCATACCCATAAGGAGACCGAAAGTAGTATATTTCTGTGGTCGAGGATGCTTCGTAGCCCGGCAAATCACCATTTGCATGATGCCTTAAGGCTATAAAAGATAAAATTTAGAAGTATCAAAAGGCTTCAATTCCTATGTCAGCGTAGGGGTTTGATAAACAACTTTCAAAACATCACTATCAATTCAATTTCAAAGATTTTGCAAATCTAATCAAAATGCTTTTGCAAATCAAATCAAAGACTGATTTTCAAAATCAAATCAAACCCTTCGTATATAGGTTCAACGAAGCGAAGCATTACTTTCAAATTAATCAAATCAATAGGCCCAATTTTCAAACAGCATTCACTCACGCATTTACAGTTTTAAGGGAAATACTAAAAAGATGAGGTACCGTGTTTACACGGGAGTCGTGGGGTGCCTAACACCTTCCCCACACTTAACCAAGCACCCCAACTCAAAACTCCGATTTTAATGATCAAGTTTTGACAGTGTCCAGCAATTGGGCCTCTTTTCAAATTAAACTCGGTTGAGTTGGTACAACCATTTTCAAATCTACCAACTGGCAACTCTGTTAAAACATTCAAATCGTCGACATAAATACATGTTGGCCTCTTTCCTAAAAAACCCTTCAAAACCTTTTTCCTAAATAAAAAGAATATAGTATAGAGAACTTAGGAAGAGCGATTTGAGAAAACCCGGGTTACGAACCGACCCGCGGGATTCTTAAATTTTTCAACGTCGACAGGTGGCGACTCCGCTGGAGACAGTAGAGGGCTTAGGCTACTTTCTAATCTTTTCAAACATTTCTCTTTCAAAACTATGGAATGCGTGAAATCCTGAGTCTCCATAGTCAATGGCTAAGTGAATGCTGCGTCTTTACATTGAATGAATGTGAATGAATGCTTTCCTGCTTTAGTGCTTCGCACCAATATTAGTGCTTCGCACGAACTAGCATTGCATGCATAAACGTTAAGGCACGATGTATAAGAATGTATGTTGTGTGTCCCTCTCACAAGGAGGATAACCCGGTCGGTGTTAAGTAATGACTCTTGGGACGATTAAGTCTCTGGGGGTGCCTCATGAAAATACACCACTCAAATTCGCTTTAGTTGAACGATCGGATTAACTTCTCTTCTATTAGATTGCGATGATCTGGGAGCCTTTATGCCAAAATAAAAGCCGCGAGAGCAACCTAAGATAGGTCAGCCTCTGATTAACCAAATTCAGAGGGAAGCTTCTTCATACCTTCCTCTTTCAATTCCATGTCAAGTCTCGAATTGCTGAGGAGCACAATGTAAATATCAATAATGAAAGATTTACTTTCCCTGTCAAATACATGTCATCCTGCCATCAAAACAACTAACCTCGGTTTTGCAGGATAAACACTAAAAAACACATCATGCATCCAATCCTTACTTACCTCAGGAAATTGACACGCCTACGTTTTGTTGTAGGTGTAAAATATGGTCCTATCACCAGATCTAAATTCAAGAAAGCACACAGTCCATCCACGGACATGGCTTCAAGTGCACTACCAGAATCCACCCCTGTCTCCAGGGAAGAATTCGAAGGACTGAAAAATCAAATAGCCGAGCTAGCCGGTTTTCTGCGAGAACAAAGTAAGGCCTTTAAAGAGAAACAATCTCTAGCTCATCCAGAACTAGAAGCATCTGGTAACGGTGCTGGCGGTCAAGATGCAGAAAAGGCCGAAACTCAGATTCCTGGACCACAAAACCAGAATACCACCAACAGGACTCCTGAGATCACCCCCCTCGTCAAAAAGCAGGAAGCTGGTGACAGTCTCAAGAAAATGCAACAAATGGAAGAAACCCTTCGATCTATCAAAGGAATTGGAGCATTTGGCAGTGTCAATTACGATGACCTTTGCATATTTCCCGGGGCTCGTTATCCTAAAAAATTTTAAGTCCTTGATTTAGAGAAATATGACGGAATGGGGGATCCTTACACACACCTGAAAGTCTTCATCGGAGAACTCGGATCCTATGCTGAGGATGAGAAGCTTCGAATGCAACTATTCCAGAAGAGTCAAACCGGAGAAGCCAAAGCTTGGTATGCCCGCTTGGACAACTCCAAAATTTATAGTTGGGAAGAACTGGCCCATGCCTTCCTCAGCCAGTACAGTTTTCAATCACAGCTGGCTCCCTACAGATATCAAATAACTAAAATCAAGAAAAAGAACACTGAATCATTCAGAGAATATGCCCAATGATGGAGACGGGTCGCAGCACAAGTTACCCCAGCCATGACTGAATCTGAAATAGTCATGACCTTCATTGATATCCAAGAAGCGCCTTATTATGAGAGGGTCCTAGCGGGAATAGGAAAACCCATTCTCTGAAATGATAAAGCCTGGCGAGATGGCGAAAATGGAGCTCAAATCCGGGAAGATAAAAGATCTAACCACCCTCGAAGCTGTCGCCGAACATATCCAATCTGGAAATTATGGGAGTAATCCCCGGAGGGTACATAAAAAGAAAGACGAAGAAGTCTCCTTGGTCTTATAAGGACAAAATTCAAGGGGGCGAATCAAACCACATGCCTGTTCAAAGGAGGAACTATACCCTTTTCCAAGCTTCAGCACAGCCTGTAAACCCTCAATTCCAGAAAAATATGGAAGTCAGGTGTCGAAGAAATTTCACCCCACTAGGGGATTCACTCGAGAATGTGTTAAAATTTCTGACAACTTAGAAGAAGATTGTTCAACTTCTTCCACCAACCAACACTAACAGAAGGAACTTCGACCCTAACAAGAAATGTGCTTATCATTTTGGATCTCCAGGCCATGACACCCAAGACTGTTGGTCTCTCAAGGATAAAATTCAAGACTTGATTGATAGCGGGGAAATTGTGGTAACAAAGCCTGACCAAGCCCATGTCCAAGAAAATCCTCTCCCACAGCACAAAGAGGAAAATGTCAACATGATCAGTACCTCAAACGGAGAAGGATCTAAGTACCTCCGCTACGTTGGGGAACTAAGTTAATCTAATCTCAGCAGCCCAGAGAGTTGGGAAACTTTTGAGAAGCGATTCCTGATAGAGCAAGATATCAAGTCTCTCAAGGAATAAACTGAGCAGTTGGTTGAATTGGTCGTCTACCAGCATCAACTCACCAGGAAGATGTTGAAGCAAATTTATCAATCCATTGGCAGTCATTCTTCTTCGGCGGAAGTCAATTCCATCCCCAATAGGGATCATTGCCAATTGCACGAACAACTAATGGTCAAAAATGAGTATATACGAGAAGGTAGAAAATTCTTGTTTCAAAGGAACTTCACCGATCTGAATCAGTCAATGGAAGAAATCCTCCAAATGATGATCAACAATGGGATGGTTGCAGATCTATTACCCCCCATTAAACCCTCAATCCAAAAAATTCAAACCTGACCAAATATGTCAGTACCATTCCAACTCTCCTGGCCATGATATAGAAGAATGATGGGCACTTCGTAATCTAATTCAAGACCTAATTGAGAAAGGTGACCTAATCAAAGGAGATTAAATCCTCAAGATTTCAGACAAAAATAGCCTCTGGATCCCCAATGCATGGTACCAGGACACAGTGGCTGTCGTATCCTGCGATAAGGAATCAATCCTCACACCCCTGATACTGACAGGGAAAGGGGTCCAAGAAGTCCAAAATCCTGTGAAGGTGGCTGCACCTCAGCCTCTAATCTTGCCCTTCAGACCTCAGTATCCAATCATCAGTCTGAAGAAGGTCCCATGGAACTACGGGGACATTAAAAGCTCTACTTCAAACAACATTTCCATCCTGTCAAAGGATAATCCATTGTACCTGCCTCAGCGGGTGATTAAACCAGTTACCAAAGCAAAAGAAAAGGTGGCTGAAGAAAAGATCAGAGAGTTCCTCAACAAAATGGAACACAATGAAATCAAGATAGTGCAAAGCTTGAAAGATGCACCCAAGCAAGTGTCTATCCTCGACCTGGTCTTATCATCAGAAGACCATCGTAACATTCTAGTGAAGGTACTAGAAGAAGCCCATCTGCCACACACGGTAGACATAGAGAAATTTCGTCACGTGATAGAACACATCTTCAACAACAATGTGATTTCCTTCACAAATAATGATATATCCTGGCAGAGGGAAGGGGCCACCACAAGTCCCTGCATATAGGCATAATGTCCTTCGGATACGTGATCGGAGGAGTGCTTATTGATGGAGGATCTTCCCTCAACATTTGTCCATACGACACGTTGGAAAGAATGAAGATCAATCCAAATCGGATCAAAGCCAGTCATGTGGTCATCCGGGCTTTCGATGGATCTCGCCGCCAGGCTATGGGGGAAATCGAGCTTCCTCTAGAAGTTGGTCCATACACCTTCTACGTATCCTTCCAGGTGCTCAACATCGCCACTGGATATAATTTGCTGCTGGGTAGACCATGGATCCACATGGCAGGGGCAGTGCCATCCACCCTCCATCAGCAACTCAAGTACATCATTAATAGCACCCTTATCACGGTTAATGCCGAACCAAAATACCCTACCTACATACATGGGGACATGCCAGTGATTAGCCTGGACGCGGGGATTGAACCTGCAAGTTTTCAAGCTCTCGAGGTGAGCGATACTCAATATCTATAAATCGGGGCACCAGCCCTCAAGCCTAAAGTCTCCATTGAAGTAATGACCGTAGGCCAAGAAATGGTATCTTCGAGTTTCCAACCTGGAGAAGGGTTGGGAAAAGATAAGCAAGGTATCAAGATGCCAGTCCAAATCCCAAGTCAGATGGGAAGAGCAGGATTGGGATATTCATCCGGGTTAAGCCACCGGAATCCACACAAACATCCCAAGGCTCATGCCTCCACGATTCTACTCCCAAACCTTACAAATGCCGGATGGGTGAAACCTACGAGGAAAGTACCGACTGCGATATCAGCCATACTATTTCCTCCAATCATACATGTCCATGAAAGAAAAGCCCTCAAGCCTGAGGCAAACAACGAAAAGGGAAAAGAAAATATCCTGTACGAAGGATGAGACCCATTTGCTAACGTAAGAGTCATTCTCAACTACGAGGGTATGAATGACGAACTCCCCGACAGTGACGACGACCATGTCCAAATTCCTCACATCAAGAAGAGGAACAATCCACAGAAAAGCCTTGGCCTTATTCTCAAGGATGTCTCAGTCATCATCCAGGACGAGGTGGATTAGCACAATTCCTCAATTCTCCTAATTCATGAGAATCTGACACTGGACAACTGGAACAGTGTCCCTTGCCCAAGTCAAAAAGGGTAAAGGGGCAGAGAGTACATCTGTCCTTAATCATGCTTTCATTTACTGCTTACTTTTGATTGCACAGCTGGAGCAGTAACTTTTGTCATGCTTTGCAAATGCCATGTGTATTTAACAGTTGTATATATTAATGAAAGCATTTTTTTTTCAGGACCCAAGCATTGGATGTGCGTGTCTCTGCTGATGAGCTGCCAACCTGTCAAGATGACTCTGACTTGGATGTAGAATTGGACTTCAACATGATGGATACTGATCAAGAGGAGGAAGATGACTATGAGGTGCCAGAGGAGATCAAGGAATGGGTCGAAGACAAACCCAAACCAAACCCTCACCATCAATATAGGAACCTCTGAAAACATCAAAGAAATCCAAATAGGTTCAGACCTCACACCAAATCAAAAAGCCGACCTGATCGAACTCCTAACACAGTACAACGAAGTGTTTGTATGGTCACATGAAGACATGATCGGTCTATCCACAGACATTGTCATCCATCGAATGCCCATCAAAGAAGGGTTCAAACCAGTTAAAGAAAAACTAAGGCGATAGAAACCTGAGTGAAGTCTCAAAGTCAAAGAAGAAGTCGTTAAGCAATTCAAAGCCGGGATCATTATGGTATCAACCTACCCCGAATGGCTATCAAACATAGTCCCTGTACCTAAACCGAGAGGGAAGGTACGAGTATGCGTGGATTACCAGGATTTGAACAAAGCCTGCCTCAAGGACAACTTCCTAGTACCTTTCATCCACATTCTAATCGACAATACTGCGTAGTATGGCATGTATTCCTTCGTGGATTGCTTTGCTGGTTACCATCAAATCATGGTTGCTGAGGAAGACCAGGAGAAAACATCCTTTATCACTCCCTGGGGAACTTTTTGCTATTGATGACTATCGTTCGGCCTCATCAATGTCGGAGCAACGTATCAGCGAGCCATGATGGCCCTCTTTCATGATATGATGCACAAAGAAATAGAAGTCTATGTTGACGACATCATCATCAAATCCCGGAGGGAGGATGATCACATAGACCATCTCAGGAAGCTGTTCAATAGGTTTCGCAAGTACAACCTCAAGCTAAATCCTGCTAAATGTGCTTTTGGTGTCAAAGAAGGTAAACTGTTAGGATTCCTGGTGAGCAATCAGGGCATTGAACTCGACCCCACAAAAATCAAAGCCATTACTGAAATGCCCGTACCTCGTATAGAGAAGGAGATACGTGGACTCCTAGGAAGGATCAACTTCATAAGAAGATTCATTTCCCAGCTCACAGCAACCTGTGAGCCCATTTTCAAGTTGTTAAGGAAGAATTCCTCCACCACGTGGAATGAGGATTGTCAACAAGCCTTCCTTGCCATCAAGAAATAGCTGACTGAAGCTCCTGTTCTGATACCCCCAAGGGAGGGAGTCCCTTTGTTCATGTACCTGTCCGTCAATGCCAATGTAATGGGCTGCATGTTAGGACAGAAGGATGATAGTAGCAAGGAAAGAGCCATCTACTACATCAGTAAAAGATTCAGCTGTGGGGAACAAAAATACACCCTGATCGAAAAGACATGATGCGCATTAGCATGGGCTGCCATGAGGTTGCAACACTATTTACATGGGTACACGACCTACCTCATATCCCGCATGGATTCGCTCAAATATGTATTCAACAAACCAATGCTGAATTGCTGACTGTTCAAATGGCAGTTGATCCTATAACAATTCGACATTGTCTACGTGACACAAAAGTCAATCAAGGGTCAAGGCATTGCAGATCAATTAGCAGAAGCACCTTCAGGAGGGTTCGAGCCCCTGGAGACATATTTCCCAAATGATGGGATCATGACAATTCAACAACTCTAGTCTGAGAATACAGTCCAACCATGGAAGCCGGAGCTGGGGCAGTCCTCATCTCTAGTACAGGTGATCAATATCCTGTGGCTACCAAACTTCAATTTGGCAACACCAACAACACGACCGAGTATGAAGGCTGTATCATGGGGTTGAAGCTAGCCCAATCCATGTCTATCAAATACCTACTCGTCTTCAGAGATTCCGAGCTGGTCATCAGACAAACTACTGGCGCGTATCTCACCAACGAACTGCATTTGCTGCCCTACCATCGGCAAGTCCTCAAAATATCTCAAGAATTTGAAGCAATAACCTTCGTTCATATTCCTTGGGGTCGGAATGACTTTGCTGATGCATTAGCAATGTTGGCTTCATTAATTCGCATGTCCGATAAGAGTAGATTTCCAAACATTCAGTTCTCGATTCAGAAAGCCCCAACATATGGGAATTATGTGGGAGAAGTATCAGATGAAATACCTCCTGTCAAGCAGCCTTGGTTTCAAGACATCAAGGAATATCTTTGTGATGGATCCACACCCGCTGGTGCAAGCCAATCAGAGCAAAAATAGATTCTCAGAATGGCCATGAAGTTCTATCTGAACGGAGACGCACTTTATAAAAGGGATGCTGGAATAGGCCTGTTAAGATGCCTCGACAATGAGCAAGCCCAAAGATTAATGGACGAAGTCTATGGCGGAGTCTGTTGTCCACACATGAGCGGCTATCTGCTGGCCAAGAAGATAATCAGAACAGGACATTACTGGATCTCGCTCAAAACTGATTGCGATGATCACGTCAAGAGATGCTTTCAATGCCAAATACATGGAAATGCCATTCACACTCCTCCAAATGAGATGCACAACATGAGTTCACCATAGCCTTTATCTATATGGGGAATGGACGTAATAGGTCCAGTGGAACCCAAAGCCAGCAATGGTCATCGATTCATCTTTACTATGATCGATTACTTCACCAAATGGGTCGAAACAACCTCTTTTCCCAAAGTCACAAAAGAGGTCATCATCAGTTTCATCAGAAACAATATCTTCTGTCGATATGGACAACCGGAGGTGATCGTATCAGACAGCGACAAAAACCTGAACAATCAAATGATGGTGGATCTGTGCAGTAAGTTCCACATCAAGCATCTTAATCCCGTCATCTATCGGCCCAAGATGAACGGTGTTGTTGAAGTGGCCAACAAAAACATCAAAACAATTATGCAAAAAATGTCCGCCAATCACAAGGACTGACCTGACCTGCTGCCTTTAACTCTATTAGTATACAGGACGTCAATGCACACCTTTACTGGGGCTACCCCCTACTCGTTGGTCTATGGCATGGAAGCAATCCTTCCCATAGAAGTAGAGATGGAATCTTTGCGAGTGTTGATCGACGCTCAAATAGATGAAGATCAATGGTTGCAAAACCGGTATCATCAACTGTCTCTGATAGATGAAAAGAGAGCTACGACCATTTTCCACGGACAGTTATACCAGCAAAGGATCGCCAGATCCTATAACAAAAAGGTTCAAATTTGGCAATTCAGAGAAAACGACTTGGTGCTAAAGAAAATCCTGGCCAATCAGAATGAAGCCAAAGGAAAATTTGTCCCAAATTGGGAAGGCCCTTTCATTGTCAAAGAAGTGTTGACTGGGGGCACTATCAAACTACAAGAGATGGATGGGACCGAGTTTCCCCAAGTTATCAATTCAGACACCGTGAAAGGTATTACGTTTGAAGCACATACATACCCGCATCCGGGTCCTACAAATCAAATCACGTTTATTTTTCACTAGAAAGTCGAAACTACGAATAACCTGATCTCCCTCAACCCGGGAGTACGTAGGCAACCATTTCTGGTGCAGTCAAACCAAATAAAAACACAAAAACTCATCAAACCAGACTCAAAATCCAAGATAAACTCTTTTCAAACCTTTCCAACCAAACTAGCAGGAACTACGAATGACCTGATCTCCCTCAACTCGGGAGTACGTAGGCAGCCATCTACTGCGCGGTTTGACCTTCAAGAAGAACAAAAAAATATATATATAAAAGACCAGTTCCAACACACCAAAGACAAATAAAAGCTAAATTCTATCAATCCTATCCTGGTCAATAGGCCTATCTGAGATACTCCCTGACATCTCAACTGTCAGCCCATCAAGGAGAAGCTCAAGATACATCAACAACTGCAAGTCATGAAAGAAGTGGTAATCACTTAGTAATGACAATACATCTCCAGTCAGGGAAGTGCATCAAAAATATATTTCTCTAATATATAAAACTGCTTTATATACATAATACCCTGTACATGACAATAATTGCTGATATAGTCTGTGCAAGAAAAATAAAGCTAGTCTATGGACCCAGGGACAAGCGGGTCAGCAATGCCAGCATGGCATCTCTCTCTGAAGATGGTGGAGCAGTTGTAAGTGCAGTCCACTCAGCCTCCATACGGCCCAGAACATCCACAGTCATCTACAAGGTGGCACTGTGGCCATCAATATAAGCACTCATCTCGGTGTCCAAACTATGGGTGTAAGATCAAAGAGCATTACTATCAGCAATGTGGAAATCACGAGAAGCTATAGCCTCATCTCTCTCCGCAAAAGCTACGTCTCGAGCAATCAAAGTCTCCTCGATCTCAACATATGCTGCATCCCTAGTCGAGCGGATCTCATCTCGCTCTATAACTGCAGTATCCAGAGCAGAGCGAAGCTCCTCCCGCTCAATCAATCCAGCATCCAAAGCAGCCCTGAGACCATCCCTCTCAGCAAAAGCTAAATCTTTGCCAGACAAGGCAGCCAACATCTGTGCTCTAGACGAGTCTCGCTCAAAGGTCATCTTGAATAGTGAGTCTGCTAAAGTCGGATCTGTCCCCACAGGAATGGTCGGGGAATCGCTAACCAGAGCAGCGGTCAAGCCCGTGAATAGCTCATCCTCGGTAGGAGAATCTGGATCCTCCATGGGCTCCTCCTTGTCAGAGTCCACACTAGGAGATGAAGAAGCCTCTGCTACCACTCCTGTCTCTGCCTCCAACCACACAGAATACTCCGGAGAACAGCCCGGATGGCTACTGGAGAAATCAGCCCTCTCCCGATGAGTCCAACACTCATATACTCTGACCAAGTCAACAGATGATAGGGAAGAAGCCGACATCCTATGATCAGTAGACCCCCCAAAATGGTGCAAACTCTGTAGCTGATCAAATTAACACATGACTGTCAAAGGATGATAAGTAGTCACTCCTCTCAAACCCGCTAGGGGAAACTAATCTAGGCCAGATGCATGAGTGATAAAGCTATATGAGGATGCTAGCCCAGAGCAAGGGAAGATCACAAATGGATGCTCAATATTCGACAGAAATGCCGACCAAGACTCTAAATCAATGCACTTCGCAGGCTGAAAAGAGAAAGCTTTGGATATCTCGTGAGTAAACCAAAAACCCCTAGGCCTAAAGGATCCAATCGGTCGTATATGAGACATCAGCCATATATACAGCAAGACCGAGCTGCCCCTAAAAAAACCCCTTTGGGATGGGTACTATAATACGTGGCGGATCTTAATAACTCAGCCAATATCATCGGGATGATGGTGATACCCTGTCTAAGGGCTTTAACCACTACTATCAATCCCACATCTAGATGATCCAATCGCAACGGCATGTAGACATATGCCACAACACACATCAGCAGGATGTCTATCCTGGCCGCATGCCATGCCTTTGCTGAGCAAACAAAATCTCCGACGTGGTGACCATAGCGCTCAATCTCGCCAAAGCGCTCAATCAAGAAGTCCATAGAGATCGCGTGCCCCGAAACGATCTCGTCCATAACTACACTTTGACGGAGACCGGACAGCCTGATAAACGGCCTCCTCATATAACTAATCATCGTTTGAGCGCACGACAACTCTAAATCCAAGCCAGTAAATCTCTGGTACTCCTCCAGAGTCAGCGTCAACTCACGCCTTCTGAAGCAGAACACCTACCTGTCGGTAATCCAGAAGGGTAGAAGACCCTCAACAAATCCAATCGGAACCCAAAAATCCACAAGGGCCAATGAATGCCCCAACATCTGGTCCGCAGTCCCCCTAGCAAGAAAGGGCAAACTATCATACCAGGACCTCAATGATGCTGCCACTGTAGATGGTGGTAAATGGTCAATACGGCTGACTGCAGACGACGTCATCTGTAACACCTTACCACAAGACGGTCCAGAGGTCAAGTCAAAACACAGCTGTCTGAATGCATACACATGACATAATCATGCATGATGACAGTAATATAAACATGATGCAAAAGATAAGATATGGCAGGAATATCTACAAAAAGCTATCTACTGCATACAACATTCCTGTATCCTGATACAAAGTGAAAGGAAGAATACAGGGAAAATGGGGCACCACCACCCAACTACTACAGTGGTCTATCAAAATGATGGCACAAATGCCGAATAGAAAAAATAGTGGCTGGCCAAAAAGTATAGCTCCAATAGCTATCAGAGGAAGTTGTAGACATTAGTGTCGAATCGATCAACCTGCTCCATCTCCTTTATCTGCACAAACCTGCTAGGATCAAGCATATCTGGGCGGTATAAGGGAGGATCTGCCCCTGTATAACTGCTACTAAATGGACTTGAAGAGGGACCTGCTCCTGAGCTGGATGGGTCAAAAAAAGATGCCTCTGACAGATCTCGGCCAAGGTGCTTGATAAAGAAATGAGCCTGCACCAACTCCCTGGTCAGATCTGCTATCTGGTCTACTAAATAGTAACTGATTCATGGACGGTCCAAATTTATTTACTATTAAAACTTTAATCCGACGGTCCATATTGATTTACTATTAAAACTTCAACCGACGATCCATATAAATAGCACGTCTCCCCATGGAATAATAAGTCAAACTTACAATAAACGCCTCATGACAAACCCCTTAATTTATATCAAATATTAAATAAATATTTACCACAATTCACTTATCTTTAATCAACACATTTTTACTCTTTTAACAATTATTGATCATTAATATTATAATTCACAATATTGACAACCAGATCGTTCCCAGGAAACCGTGCTTTCTGATAAGAAATTCTCCTTAATGGCGCGCAATTAATGAACCTAACCCCTTTCCTCAACAGAACTTTCTAGACATTGTCAATAATGCAAATAATAATATGAATAATTGTGTCGTGTCAATTATTGATTTAATAATATAAAATATTGTGTAGATGATACTGTGACAATAATTGAATCAATAATATGAGATACTATGCAACTACTGTGGCAATTATTGAATAAAATTGAGTGACTTCTTACGTAAGCATCAATAATCAGAGATACTGTGTCATACCGTGTGCTACTATGCAATACTGCGTATTACTGTACTTTTATCACCGGTTATTTCAACAGTTAAACGATAAAAGTCTTGCCGTTATTTTTACAAAAAGGATATTTTTATCTCTTTCTATATCCGATAATTATTCTGTTGTGGGGTCCACCAATAATTGCGTTGTCGTATGAATATTCTCCGACAAAAAGAAAATTCCCCAACCAAATGAATATTCCCCGACACAATAAATATTTTACAACAACTTGCTTACTTTATAAAATTTGCACATATCACCCATAACTATAGCATTTATTAAATTATCACCTTACTATTTAGAATAATAATTAGAGAAAATTAAATCTTTATTCATAAAAAGTTGCGGTCTTACACCCTACCCATGACTTGGAGTTAGCGGCAGTAGTTTTTGCGTTGAAGATTTGGAGGCACTATTTGTATGGAGAGAAATGTGAAATACACACGGACCACAAGAGTCTGAAATATATATTCACACAGAAGAAGTTGAATATGCGACAAAGGAGGTGGTTAGAATTAATCAAGGACTACGATTGCAAAATTCTTTATCACCCGGGAAAAGCAAACGTAGTAGTCGACGCGTTGAGTAGAAAAGGAAGGGAGAAATTGTTTATGTTGACATCTCATGAGGAACTAATAAGAGAAATGGAGAGTTTGGAAATAGAACTAAAGGAACCAAAAGGAAACGAAGAAAAGTTATTCGTAATAGAAGTTCGTCCGACATTTTGGATAGGATCAAAGAATCACATGAGAAAGATGAAGAGTGTGAGGAGATAAAGAAGAGAATATCAAAAAATGAGGAGGAAAGATTTCGAATGGATAAGGATGATAATTTGAGAATTGAAAATCGAGTGTGGGTGCCAGCCGTAATCGAATTAAGAGAAGAGATCTTGCACGAGGCACATAATACGACATATTCTGTTCACCCAGGAGGCACGAAAATGTACCGGGATCTTCAACAACATTTTTGGTGGCCCAACTTGAAACAGGGGAGGTTGCAGAGTATGTCAGTAAATGCCTTACTTGTCAACGAGTCAAAGCAGAACACCAAAGGCCGAGTGGTCTACTTCAACCGCTGGAAATAACAAAATTAAAATGGGAGCACATTATGATGGACTTCGTGTTGGGGCTTCCGATCACGCATAAGGGTTTTGATGTCATTTGGGTTATCGTGGATCGATTAACAAAGGCAGCTCATTTTTTACCAATCAAGATCTGTTTTAATTTAAATCAGTTAGCAAGCCTGTACGTAAAGGAAATCGTTTCGCGATATGGAGTGCCGGTGTCAATCGTCTTCGATCGAGATCTGTGCTTCACGTCAAATTTCTGGAAGAGCTTACAAGAGAGAATAAGAACACAAGTGAGATTGAGTACCACTTATCACCTTAGACAGAAGGGGCAGAGTGAGCGAACAATACAAACGTTAGAGGATATGCTTAGAGCTTGCGTGATGGATTTCAAAGGGAACTGGGACGACCACTTACCCTTAGTAGAGTTCACTTACAATAATAATTATCATTTGAGTATCGGTATGCCACCGTACGAAGCCCTATACGGAATAAAGTGCATAACACCATTGTGTTGGGATGAGGTCGGAGAACGACGACTTTTGGGGCCGGAGTTAGGGGGTGTTTGATAAAAATTAAATGAATTTGAATCTAAATCTAAATGAAAAAAATTGTTTGATAATTAATATGTCTGAAACATCTGAATGACATAATTTTATTATTTTACCCATCTAAAAAAATTCAAAGTTGTTGTAAATTTATTTAATATTACTTAATATAATAGTTAATGTTTTTTTAAAATTTGTTTACTTTATTAAGCTGCTCATTCAACCATTCAGCCAAAAAAATATGACTTAGCCATTCAGCTCAATCATCTGATCGATTCAGCTATTCAGATATTTTTTTTTCCAAAATAAACACACTTAATGGCTGATCGATTCAGCCATTCAGCCATTTAGATGTATTCAGTCCTAAACAAACAGCCCCTTTGTTCTACAAACGGCAGATGTGGTAACAACAATCAAAGCCAGATTAGTAGCAGCTCAGGATCGCCAGAAGAAGTACTTAGATTTGTACTGCCAAAGCCGAGAATTCGAAGTCGGTAGTTTCGTGTTCTTAAAAGCGTCTCCTTGGAAAGGAAAGACCAGATTCGGCAAGAAAGGGAAGTTGAGTCCGAGGTTCATAGGACCATTTGAAGTTTTGAAACATGTGGGCAAAGTGGCGTACAAGGTAGCTTTACCGCCCAAACTGGAACACATCCACAATGTATTTCACATTTTGGTGCTACGTTTGTTCAAGCCTGACTATAAGCACGTGATATCCTATGAGCCCATCCAAGTAGAGAAAAATATGACTTACGAAGAAATTCATGTCCAAATACTAGATATGGAAGACCAAACGTTAAGGAATAAAGTTATATCTTTTGTAAAAGTAGTTTAATGAAACCACGACGCTGAGGAGGCTACGTGGGATTTAGAAGATAAGATGCGAAGGGACTATCCCCATTTATTTGTGTAACCTTATACCAATTCCGAGGACAAAATTTTTATAAGGGGGGAGGATGTAATACCCATAAATTTTATAAATAATATTAATATTAAAAATAATAAATGTTTGGGTATTTATTAAGTATAAATATTTTTGTGGCATGAGATGCGATTATTCAATTCTATTAAATTGAGTATATGATAATTGAGAGATATGGAGAATTTAATGAAAAGCTTAATTTAAGCTTATGTAATATGTTATGTGTGGCATAATGGTAGATTAAGTAATTATTTAATTAAATTAAAGGAATGATTTAATAGTGGGATTAATTAGTATTATATTATTGATTAATTAATTGTTATGTGCAACCATATGTGGTATGTGATCATATAAGTTGTATTACCATGAAGTGGCTTCATTTATTAAATAATATGAGGCGCAACATTAATATATGAATGGGAACATATAATATAAATGAATGGAATTATATAATTCACTAAATTGCATAAAGTAGCTCGTGTGACATTATGACGTGTGGTGGGATAATTAAAATAAGTATTTTAAATTATGGGTTGTTAGTACCCAACTGAATTATATTCGGACCTATTATAAATATTATTGGAACTAACCCGATGTACATGTATTATATGATAATGTATATATACATCCCTAACTTATCACAATGTGATAATATTATCTCATTAAAGTTACATTTGTAAACCCAAAAAAAATTAAAACCCTAGTGTTATTGTAACCATTTGCAAATGTTGAGTTTATAAGGGAGAGCCCCATTTCTCCTTCATTCACGTAAATGGCCATTGGCCTATCCTACCCCTACATTGTCAAACTTAGAGAAATGCCAATGATGGTGATGATGGAGAAAGGTGTGGCCTCAATAGTGTTCCACCAACTCCTCATGATGGTGATGATGGAGAAAGGTGTTCCATCTTCCATTGGATTCAATCCTTGAGGTAAAGGCTTGGCATGGTCATTAAAATCTCTATAAGTTGAGCTCCCCTATTCTCAATTCACTTTGCTACATCTTCTGATAAGTTCAATTAGAGAGAGGGTTGTTAATTTGATTAAGTTATCTGAAATTTAGAAACAAGCTTGGTAATTCAACTTCAACAGAGGTAATACTACTATTCTATGTTCTTAATTTCAAGCTTAGCGAATTTCTAGAATTATCATGAAATCTTTGTTAGATTGATTATAAGTTGGTATCGAAGTGTTATCTGAGTTTATATACATGTAGGGAAGCAATGTGGTTTCTTGTAAGCATGTTAATGTAGAAGATTTATTGGTTAGGTTTGAATTCTGCATAAGCACAGGCTGTCTGTGCCGGTTGCGCCACTTCCCAGTACAAACACAGCGCGGCCACGCTGCCTGTCAGTTTTGAAATCCAACTTTTGTTGTTTCTGTTATGTTGAGCATGTTAGTTTGACTTGATTCTAGTTATAAATGTTCCTGACATGCTAACGTAGGTTGCTCTACTTGTAGCCACTCACTTTAACTTGTTTTATTTTGAGTTTTTAAAGAAACATATAAGTTTGAAAGAACAAACATTGTTGGAAACAACCTTAATTGTATACTGATGTTATGAGCAGGTGTGAGCAACTAATATAGGTAAGTAAAGGAGTATAACATGTAATCAAAAGCCCTTTGCATGATATGAGTTACGTTAACTTGATTTTCTAAAAGAAACTTGAAGTTTGAAAACAAAAGTTGACGAATTGGGTATACTTTAAGTTCTGACTTTGAAGCATGATTATATGGCTTAGTTGTGTATATAATGGCTATGATATGTGAATCCAAAGTGCCTTGCATGCTTAGATGGTTAGCATGAGATTTTCAAGAAAACTTTAGGAGCATGAGATGACTAGTCATAAAGCAGTGCTGCTGTGACACCCCCAAATCCGGGTCCCTTCAATTACCTCGGACCCGGTGCAGTTACGATACTACTATCGTCAAACTATTACATCTTTTAATCATTAGTAAAAGAATACAACTTTGTTTATTACAATTTAGAATATAAATTCTATTTATATCCAAGATATCGGCTTTACATTATATTCGATGTTACTAAAATGCGGAATAATTTAAACTTTTCAATATCCTTTGAATAAATTCAACTTATTGATTTCATAGCTTTGAATCAATTACATATCCTTGAATCACACTATATTATGTTTCTCACTACACAATTTCTGTATAAACGTTTACAACTCAACTTGATATCCTCTATGTATTAACTAATACATCTTTACGGTACGATAAGTTTTAAACAACGTATACAATTATCAATTACAACTCTTAGAACCTAAACAGGGTTCAAACGATAATCTAAAAAGTATTCTTCATTGCGATACTATCTATCTTTATCAATCAAGAAGCACAAAATCTTTACCGTGAACCCTTAACCTGCAAAAGTGGTTATTTACAAGACTGAGCTTGATAGCTTAGCAATTCTAATAGTTTTCATGCATCACATAGCATACAATATTATACTCAGTTCATGCATTTATAAACAATTTATATTTACTACGCATGTTACTTTCACATAACAAGTATATCATCAAAGATCAACTTTCAATCTCATTTATATCTCATATACCGTTCATATATAAGTTCACATTATCACAGCATAATATAATTCATCTAACAATTATTGAATTCATATATCAAATAGGAACCGAAAGACTTGCCTGATTCGTAGTTTAACAACTACGACTTAACTGCTTAAGAATATTTGCACTTCGTGTAATCCTACACAGTTATATTAACCATAGAGATCACACTCATTAGTTACATATATCCATATATTCTTATTCGAACCCATCTCACGGTTTAAGAATTTTATTTATTAAATCCTTATTTGATAATATCTAAAAATTAGGGTTCTCACATGATCTCTATGGTTAATATAACTGTGTAGGATTACACGAAGTGCATATATTCTTAGGCAGTCAAGTCGTAGTTGTTAAACTACGAATCAGGCAAGTTTTTCAGTTCTCATTTGATATATAAATTCAATAACTGTTAGATGAATTATATTATGCTGTGATAATGTGAACTTATATATGAACGGTATATGAGATATAAATGAGATTGAAATTTGATCTTTGATGATATACTTGTTATGTGAAAGTAACATGCGTAGTAAATATAAATTGTTTATAAATGCATGAACTGAGTATGATGTTGTATGCTATGTGATGCATGAAAACTGTTAGAATTGCTGAGCTGTCGAGCTCACTCTTGCAAATAACCACTTTTATAGGTTAAGGATTCACGGCAAAGATTTCGTGCTTCTTGATTGATAAAGATAGATAGTATCGCAATGAAGAATACTTTTTAGATTATCGTTTGAACCCTGTTTAGGTTCTAAGAGTTGTACTTGATAATTGTATACGTTGTTTAAAACTTGTCGTACTATAAAGATGTATTAGTTAATACATAGAGGATATCAAGTTGAGTTGTAAACGTTTATACAGAAATTGTGTAGAGCGAATCATAATATAGTGTGATTCAAGGATATGTAATTGATTCAAAGTTATGAAATCAATAAGATGAATTTATTCAAATGATATTGAAAAGTTTAAATTATTCCGCATTTTAGTAACATCGAATATGATGTAAAGCCGAGATCTTGGATATAAATAGAATTTATATTCTAAATTGTAATAAACAAAGTTGTATTCTTTTACTAATGATTAAAAGATGTAATAGTTTGACGATAGTAGTATCGTGACTACACCGGATCCGAGGTAATAGAAGGGACCCGGATTTGGGGGCGTCACAGGTTGGTATCAAAGCTGTAGGTTATAAACCTTAGGTAAGTGTACCTTAGACTATAACCTGAGAGAGGGAAAGCTAAAAGATTAAAATATATCTAAGCGAAGATTCAAAGAAGAATCTTGAAATATCTAGAGAATGAGAATCAGGAGTTGCCTAACTTCGGTAATAAAAATGTGAAGACAATGTCTATAATATGAATATGACAAAGATAATGAGAATAAACTCAAATGGAGTTTGGCTGATAGTAGGGAAAGAACCCTGAGGAACAATAATGATCACGACGTGATCAGATTGAACTGTGAAATGATAGATAGTCTGTAACGACTAAGTGTGTATAGCTTGATGCTATAAGTGAATGTACTATAAAAAGTACGAGATGAACTCATGAGGAGTTGTATGTGTTGAAACATAGAAAGCTCGTAACGAGCAAGTGATAGAGTAAGATAGAGTTAAGTGTAAGACTTCCATTGAGGACTCATGTGATGGCTTAGTTGTACAAACTTTTGTATGGGCAGAAGTTCTGTGCTTGCACTGAGTGCGTCACATTGATAATCGTTGGAATGTTAGTGTCGCGGTATCATTTTACATATGGTGGAAAGGTGATTCTTTTCTCATATTTATTTTGATAGATAGAGATTTCTAAGATATAATTAGATAATATTAAGATTAGGTGCGAGTTCTTAAGACTCATGCCTATGACAAGTTCGTGACTCATAATCGTATGGTGGGACCCCTCAGCGAATGGACGATTTTGGTCTGACTAGGATAAGTTCCTCAACCCATATGATTGTGGTAAGTTCCTGAACTTCCATGGTGTGGTAAGTTGGCGAACTGTACTGGGAATAGATATATTATATAAGAGTTTTGGAATAGTGAGCATTGATAGTAGTATGAGATTGAAGTGATGAAGAAATTTGGATTTTTCTAAATCTTCTAGCTATGCTAAGTTTTCAAAATTTATTAACTTCGTGCTAGTGTTTGCACTTCGATTTTCTTGAGAAAAACATTGGGTCGGGTGACTGAACCAATGAGTTTTAAAAACAACACCGTTATTCGTATGTCTAAGCTATTTGTTTCGGCTAAGACAAAAATAATTTGAAAATCTTTCAAAATGTATTTTGACCATGTGCATCATTTGATATGATGTAGAATGGTAAACGATGGAGTCATCAATGCAATTGAACCTAGTGTTGGTTGTGATCGAAAGATCGTCAGCCCATTATGGTATGATGTAATATGACAAAGTCATAAAATGGCAGAATCCTCAACGTACTATTAAGTTGGTGCGGCATCATGACTTCATAAAATGATTTTTGGTTTTTCTTTCGAATTATGAAAAGTTGACTAAATTATTTCGATTGATGTCCGAATTGTTGATGAGAGTCTAAGCTATTTGATTCAGCTAGGCGACTGTTGAAAAGATATTATAGAATTCAAGCATTCTTGTGTATTTATGCCAAACCAGATTGCTCTGGTGCGGATTCAGATGTTGAAAAGCTGAGGTGAACAACCCTATAAGGGAACATGTTTTCGGGAACAATGGTTTCAAGCGTAACGCATATAGTAGTTACAAAACACTACGTTGCCGCCCAACGTAGTGGTACAATAGGTTGGCCACCTAGAGTACGTGTGGAGGGTTTTTTCAGTCTTTGTGATTGATAAACACTCTGGTTTGCGGTATGAAGAATTGTGTTGAAGCATTAGTAAACCTGGAGAAAAGTTCACGGTCTTGTGACCCCTCAGCATAAATTGGAATCTGAGTTATTCATACTACTTCCCGATTATTGAAAAATCGTGGAAGATTCTTATTCTTCTAAAGGATGAATATAGTAAGTAGAATGTTCCTTAGAAAGGAGATAGTGGCAGAATGCGATGGAGAAGGTTACAAAAAAAAAACTTCTGAAAAGAAAATGAATAAAATTATTCAAGAGAATATGTAATATTCGGAATAGCACCGAGTAGAGTAAGTTTCGGTGATTGAGAGGACGGAATCCTTATAAGGGGGAGAGGATGTGAGAACCCGAATTTTCAGATATTATTAAATAAGGATTTAATAAATAAAATTCTTAAACCGTGAGATGGGTTCGAATAAGAATATATAGATACATGTAACTAATGAGTGTGATCTGTGACGCCCCCAAATCCGGGTCCCTTCTATTACCTCGAATCTGGTGCAGTCACGATACTACTATCGTCAAACTATTACATCTTTTAATCATTAGTAAAAGAATACAACTTTGTTTATTATAATTTAGAATATAAATTCTATTTATATCCAAGATCTCGGCTTTACATCATATTCGATGTTACTAAAATGCGGAATAAATTAAACTTTTTAATATCCTTTGAATAAATTCATCTTATTGATTTCATAACTTTGAATCAATTACATATCCTTGAATCACACTATATTATGATTCGCTCTACACAATTTCTGTATAAACGTTTACAACTCAACTTGATATCCTCTATGTATTAACTAATACATCTTTACAATACGACAAGTTTTAAACAACGTATACAATTATCAAGTACAACTGTTAGAACCTAAACAGGGTTCAAATGATAATCTAAAAAGTATTCTTCATTGCGATACTATCTATCTTTATCAATCAAAAAGCACAAAATCTTTACCGTGAATCCTTAACCTACAAAAGTGGTTATTTGCAAGAGTGAGCTCGACAACTCAGCAATTCTAACAGTTTTCATGCATCACATAGCATATAACATCATAGTCAATTCATGCATTTATAAATAATTTATAGTTACTACGCATGTTACTTTCACATAACAAGTATATCATCAAAGATCAACTTTCAATCTCATTTATATCTCATATACCGTTCGTATATAAGTTCACATTATCACAGCATAATATAATTCATCTAACAGTTATTGGATTCATATATCAAATAGGAACTGAAAGACTTGCCTGATTCGTAGTTTAACAACTACGACTTAACTACTTAAGAATATCTGCACTTCGTATAATCTTACACAGTTATATTAACTATAGAGATCACACTCAGTAGTTACATGTATCCATATATTCTTATTCGAACCCATCTCACGGTTTAAGAATTTTATTTATTAAATCCTTATTTAATAATATCTAAAAATTCGAGTTCTCACAGCTGCCACGCCACTCCCTAGTCATATTCCAGTGCGGCCGCGCCGCCCTGTGGTGTAATTTGACTATATTATTTGTAATATGAAACTTGATACATGTTTATATTAATGTCCTAAACTGTAATACATGATTAAGAGGATGTTTAAGTGTTCAAGCATGAGATGACTACATGAAACTAAGGGTTGATAAGTATTTCTACAAACTTTTTAAAGCTAAGGCAATGATGATTATGAAATCGTATGGTTTGATTATATATCAAAGATAAGAATGACAAGATATGTTTAGTATATATAATGGAACATGTATGTTATATGTGCATAGAATAGTGGATTATGTACCAAACTTGCACAACTAATGTGTATATATATACATAAATAGGATACTATAAGACCTTGCGGTGACGTTAAGCTTTAGATTTTGTAAGGACCGAGAATTTCACATGAATTATATGTGTAATTTTTATGAATAATTTTTTTTTTAGAAAGTACTTGAATCATATAAGTGTATATGTGAATTAAGCTAGAAAGTTAATTTATTAACTAAGAAGTATACTTAATCATTTTCGAGGAAGAGTAATATAAGTTATGTTAGAAATTAACATAGCTTGAATGTTAGCCTTGATTATTAACTAAAAGGATTTACAATCTTTAAGTAATTAATTATTGATATAAATATGTGAGTGTTTATAACTTATTAAGCCAATTAGGGCTATTAAGTTAATAAACTAGGGGAATATATTATGACTTATATGAATGATGTACGTGATTGAATGAATATGTATTATATAATGTGTATACAATTATTTTGTATATAAAGAGAATTAAGAATAAAGTTAGGTAACCTAATATATATATTAGGTATGGTAATTAAAAACCTAATGGGTTATAATATAAGAGAATGATAATATTTAAAAATATATATACTAATCTTAAGAGATTTATTTTATACATCTCAATTAATTAATTTTATAACCTAAGTAAAGCAAATCTAATTGGGTTATGAAATTAAAGATATTTGAGTAAGGAATTAACTTGCTAAGGTGCGTAATGAAAACCCAAACTAAATGATTAGGGTAAGATAAAAAAAATAAAAGTATGGAACTAAGTTGATTTTATGGCCCCAAAGAATTAATTTGCAACCCAATTATTTATTTGAGCATGAGACTTGTAGCTAATTTGATTTAAGAATAATTAAATCATTAAGCTAGCCCAATATTATATATAAAGGGCAAGTATACTAGTGACCCATTTAATTAGTGGAGGAGGCCCAAGTTTATTTAAGTAAGCAAAAGAATTGAAATTACTAGCCCAAAATACTAAAGGAGTGGCCAAACCTTTAACCCAATGGGAAAGGGAATTTATTAGACCTTTAGTAACCTAAATGAGCCTTAAAAACAAACCCAATTGAAGGATAAAAGGCCAAATTCGGCCAAGGGAAGAGGAAGAGAGAGAGAGGCCATGTGAAGTGATCATTACATTCTACTAACTCCCACCTAACCTCCTTAGGTGTCCAATTTCTATTTTACCAACACATTAACCAATTCTACAAGCAAGCTTTAGCTTGCAAGCAACATTAGGTGATAAGTAAGAGAGAGAAGGAGTAAGAATGATTGGTAGATAATGATAGATATATCAAATATATCTATACAAACTTATTAACCAACAAAACCTTACTTCTCATCTCATTTCATTTCATTTTCTTAAGTTAACAAAGCAAGAGTGTAATATTCGAGATTATCATATAATTTAATTATTATCAATCAATGAATTTATGTGAAACTCTTGTGTGATTTCTATTATTAGGGGTATATGTACTATTCATATATGTTATGTGATGAGATATATTTAAATAGTTAGTTTAATTTAATTTAACTATTTGAATTGGTTAAGTAGATAATTAATTGATTAATTTCGTGGAATGGTATTAAAACATGAGTTGGAGTTCAGAGCGGAATTTAGAGACGCGGACTGCGTATTTGAGTCCGAAACATCAAAATTAGTCAGGATAGACTGTAACCACAAAAATGTGTCACAGTTGACTTTTTGGTCAAAGTCAACTGGTTGACTTTTTTGGGAACAAAGTCAACCACGGATTTCGGAGACTAATTTGATGAAACGGGTAGTCCCATGACATCCGAAACGGCGACTTTAGTAGGAATCGATATATGTATCGAAAAGTTTGGCTACGGAGGGCAAAATGGTTAAATAATTTATTAATTAATTTAATTGATTATTATAATGTTTTACTTAAGCAAGGTCAGTAGCTGGTGGTCCACGTGACCATCATATTGCGACAAAATGGAGGAGTTTATACATATGTAGTAAAATAGAAGGAGGAGAGAGTTGGTTTTATTCCTTAAACCCAAAATCTTTTCATTTTCTCTAACTCCCACTTTCTTTTATTTAATTAGCTAGATTGATTAGGGGTTAAACCAAAAGCCTTGCAACTGATGAATATATATTCACGTTATATGAGAATCCATGTTCCATATATATATATATATATATATATATATATATATAATCCACCAAAATTCATTCTTCCTTTTTCCTAAAAGTTCCACCCAAGAGAGCAAAAAGAGAAATTGAGAATGAGAGTTTGAGAGCTTGACGATTCAATAGTTTTGCAAAGCCTAAGCAAGCAAGAAGGGAAGTATTTTCAGATTAACACAAGGGGAAATTCATCCAAGAGGTAAGCATGAACCTACTTTTATGTTTTTGAGAAAAATAGTAAGAAATTGCATGTATAAACATGGGAAATGAGTTGTGTGGACCTTGTGATGCCATGCTATTGCTTGTTACTGTTATATGGAGATTAAGAACGAAAGTTCTAGGTTTAATCATGTTGCAATCGCATAAAAAACCAAAGAATTTGTATATGCATGCTAACTAGTCGATAAAAGGCCACTAACATGCTAAATTCATCAAGACATGGAAATTTAATGACTTTGATTGTTGTAACATGTGTATATATATTATTATGTGTGGTCTGGACAGTAGGAATCAATCCCTTGGATGCTAGAATCAAAATCATGATTTTGTCAAAGTTGGTTTTAAAGTGAAATCTGTGATTTTTGGGTTTTTCGGAGCCTTGGAATCATGGTTTCTGTGACCCGATTAGTGTATGTAATAATTTTGTAAAATACTATGTAGTATCATGTACAACTTGACCAAAGTTCATAAGAAACGGAGTTAAATTGAGAGAGATATGAAATTCGGAAGCAAACATGTTTATAAGAAAATCTGCAGAAAATCTGGGTTTTCCAAAAAAAATTCTAAGTATAGAATGTTGTCTCACACGCTTTTCTATGCAGCCGGTTTGTGGTCTTAACATGCTAGTTTCTGGTATGGGTTATTTTTGTAAAATACTATGCTATAGGAAGTATGTTGTGTCCTTATTTCATGGTCATATCATGTATGGGTTGTTCGAAATTAATTCGCAAAGTGGGCTGCTCAAACTGCAAAAAATTTTGGGGATGAAGAGCTGCGCAGCTCATAAGGCCTAAAGTCTGCGTAGCTACGCCGGTCTGGGTCGGGTCGGGCCGGGTCAGAAAAATGTCAGAAACTTATTTTTTCTCATAATCTCATATTAAACCACTTTACCTATATGACGCTATATGATATGTGATTGAATAAGTTTGATGATAGCATACGTGGTAGTTTAATAAACTTATTAAAATAAAAGGAAGACATTATACTTCCAAGCCGTGTTCGAAAACCTAATTGCTTAACGTGACATATATGAATAGGTTACATGAAGGTTAATTGCTAGCTTTAGCAATAGCAGACGTATCAGGCAAGTTTCTTACCCTATTTTTTATTGATAAATTATTCAAGCCTTACTCCTTTTATTGTGGTAAGGGTAAGTACCGAGCTCATGTTAATTCGTTAACACGTACAAGTTCCTTTGACGTAAAGTTCTACAACTTCAATTATCTTGCAAGTTTTATTGTTGATTACTCAGTTATTTCTTCAACTGCTATGCTTTAAAGTTCTATTTATTTAAAGAACTGTTTCTAAGTATGTTCACTGGCCTTTGTTTTCGGCTAGTTATTATTGATGAAAAATGATTTAATTCAAATCTTTCGAAGCTATTTAATGTATACCAATCCAAATTTCTTTGGTGCGGTCTCGCATGAATACTAAGATGAACAACCCGAATAAACGGACAAACAGATGTCGGGCATATAGTCCCATTTATACTTATGTAGTTTAAATTTAATACTTGTGCATATGTAGGATACGATAGGCTGATCACCTGGAGTAGTTGCAGAGACCGTTTGCAATCTATTTGATTGTTAAACCGTCTGATGGTTTTCGATGAAACAAAGCAATGTTCAGGATATTCAACACGCCTTAGTATATTATTGAGAATTCTTAAACTCTTATCTTTGATATTCTTGTTTAACACTTGATAATTCTTTCAACTATTGAGATATAGCCATACAGATGCTTTTACTCCTGATGTATGTTTTCAAACTACTTTATATACTTGCTGGGCAATTTGTGCTCATTCTTGCTTAAACCTTTCAGTTAAGGATGAGAAGGCTGAGGGCTCGGGCAAGGACAAGGGAAAGTCTAAGATGAAATGTTGAGAGTTGTTTATGTAATAAGTTTATATTTCTGCATATGATGTTTTGTAGCGATAAACGCTAAGTTAAGTTTCGATTTATTTAAGGTTGTAAAGACTTGGGATTTTATTTGAATAAGTGTGTAATAGTAATTACTATTATTATTATTTTTGGAGTTTATGTAGTTAGATGATGTTGTATGTTGTACCGTGAGCACCAGGTCCTGTAATCGATGTTACACGAAATTGGGCGTCACAGGTTGGTATCAAAGCTGTAGGTTATAAATCTTATGTGGGGAACCTTAGACTATAACCTTAGAGATGTTAGTGGAGATAGTAGGGAGATGAACTCACATAGAGTTTGAAGGGTTGTCCAAATCTATTTTACTAAAAATAAAATCAATATCTATTTTAAAATACTAATCAAGTTACTTTGTCTTGATTGTATGATGTCAGGAGAAGAGGAGGTTAGAGATATTCACGTTGTGAGTGAGCAGTTGGTGACAGCTGTACCTGAGCCCATAGCTGAGGCAGCAGCTGACTTAGACCCAGAGGAGTATCCTGAAGAGGAAGAGGAGCCCGAGGAGGACTCCGAGGAAGCACTTGAGGATGGTCTACTAGATGAGTTGATGGATAGGATTACAGAGTTGGACGACAGAGTCCATGAGTTGGAGGAGCTGTATCAGGGGGAGCAGGAAGCTGCAGCATTGCTTGAGGCATTGGTGCATCACCTGGTGATTGGAAACGGGGATCTTGCTGACAAGCTACGAGCAGCAGGTCAGAAGGCGGACAGGCTAAAGGATGAGAAAGAGGCCACCAGGACCCACTTGGGGCATACCATTAAGGGGTTAGAGTCGAGGATACAGAGTCTCGAAACTGACAAGCAGATTATTAC
Organism: Panax stipuleanatus; assembly: GCA_020205555.1. Lineage (NCBI taxonomy): Eukaryota > Viridiplantae > Streptophyta > Magnoliopsida > Apiales > Araliaceae > Panax > Panax stipuleanatus. The sequence goes on along the minus strand of CM035125.1, from coordinate 95,545,472 downwards.
CACATTCTGGGGAGATAAAAGGAGAGGTCGTGTTCAGGCCGAGAAGCTAACAGGAAAGTTAGAAGGAGAAGTAAGAGATAAGAAGGTTAGGATGGATAGAATGAAGTACGCGTTTAACTCAGCACATGGGAGGTTCCAGCATAGGGTGTATCACTTTCCACGTGAGGAGTACCGGTCTAGACATACCATAAGCCGTGGGCTGGTGCTGGAGATAGCGGATGAAGATCATGAAGACGCCATTAGGCGGGGTCTTTAGTTTATTCGTGTTGAACTTTTACTACTAGCGTATAGAACGCTTATCTATGAAATAAAACTTGGTTTTCGGTTTTTCCAAGTGTTTTGGGTTAAAGAGATGTAAATGGCATAATGCCATAAGATGATGAGATACTTTGTGATTATGGTTTTTTTTAAAATAAATATGCTTTTATTTAAATATGTGATGTGATGATTAAGTTTTATATGAATTATTTATGCTGTAGAATAAGTTATGAGATGATAACATTAAGTTTATTTAAACAGAAGGATGGCTAGAGGAAGACGTCGTCAACAAGTACCAAAAGGGTTAGGCGGTAATGCTGGGGGTCCACCGAACCCCATGCAACAGTTCGTAGACATGTTAGTTGGGGCATTACGGAATCGAACCCCGAATACCAATAACCCTCCAGCGGCCCAAGTGGCACACTTTAAGGACTTCAAGAGCGCGGGACCCCCTGAGTTCAAAGGAACCACCGAACCCATCGAAGCCCAGACATGGATTAAGGAAATGGATAAGGCGTTCGCTATCGCTCAAGTCGGAGATGAGCAGAAAATAATCTTCGCCACGTACATGCTGAAGGGGGAAGCTAATTTCTGGTGGGAGGCAAACCAGACCAGGGCTGGAGAAGGTGTGATACCTTGGGAGGGGTTTAAGAAGATCTTCTTCAAAAATTACTTTCCTATGAGTATGTAGAATCGCATGGAGATGCGATTCTTGGAGCTGAAGCAAGACGACATGACGGTACCTCAGTACGCTGCAAAGTTCAACGAGCTGGGGAGGTTCGCGCCTAATCAGGTTGACACTGAGGAAGCAAAGAAAACCAGGGAAGCAAAGAAGCAAAGAAGCAAAGAAGAGGACTGAGGCATCCAAGGAGTGTGGGAGGAATCACTCGGGGGCATGTCTAAAAGGATAGAAAGTGTGTTTTAATTGCAGGCAAGAGGGACACATCTCTCCCAATTGCTCTGCACCAAAGAGAAATGGATGCTTCAACCGTGGAGCACTGGATCATCAAGCAAGGAATTGCCCAAAGAAGAATTCAGCAGGAGGAAATGGAGGAAGGGGACCAAGCGGTGGAAATCTCACAATAATGGACCACCAACTCAAAATCGACCAACAGCAAGAACTTTTAACATGATAGTTCAGGATGCGGTCGCATCCAAGGATGTGGTTTCAGGTATCATTCCGATCAATGATATATCTGCTTACATATTATTTGATTCGGGTGCTACTTGTTCCTTCGTGTCGTATGAATTCTCCCAACGATTAAACTTACCCCAGGAAGAATTAGAATATCTGATGAACATAGAAGTTGCTAATAAGGAAATAATTCCCGTTAGCCATGTCCATAGGAATTGTGTTGTAGATATCAGGGGATATAAGTTACATGTGGATTTAATTCCGATTCAATTAGGGGAATTTAATGTAATTCTAGGAATGGATTAGTTATTTAACTATGGAACGATGATAGATTGCCAGAAGAAGTGTATAAACTTTAAGACTCCGAATCAGTCTAAGGTAGTATTTTACGGGAGTAAGTCACCGAGACACTCGAATTGTCTAATGATGATGCAAGCAAGGAAGTTGCTAAATAAGGGATGTATAGGTTATTTGGCCCATATCGTTGATACGCATAAAGTAGGGGTAGGGATGGGACAGATACCAGTAGTGAATGAATTTTTGGATGTATTTTCAGAGGAATTGCCAAGTATTCCGCAAGATAGGGAGGTTGAATTCGTTATAGATTTAGTACCAGGAACGGCACCGATTTCGAAAGCCCCATACAGAATGGCACCGGTAGAGATGAAGGAGCTGATGGTACAGTTGCAGAAATTATTGGATAGAAAGTATATTCAACCGAGTGTGTCTCCTTGGGGAGCATCAGTTTTATTTGTGAAAAAGAAGGACGGATCGATGAGACTGTGCATCGACTATCGAGAGTTGAACAAAGTGACGATCAAGAGCAAGAACCCATTACCTAGGATAGATGATCTGTTCGATCAGTTAAAGGGAGCGAAATATTTTTCTAAGATAGACCTGAGGACGGGATATCACCAGTTGAAGGTGAGGAAGGAAGATGTACCTAAGATAGTATTCAGGACTCGTTACAGACACTACAAGTTTATGGTAATGTCATTTGGGTTAATGAACGCGCCAGTGGTATTTATGGATATGATGAACCGGGTGTTCAAGCAATACTTAGATAAATTTATGGTCGTGTTCATAGATGATATCCTGATTTATTCCAAGACTTAGGAAGATCATGCTGAACATTTAAGAACGGTATTAGAGGCGTTGAGGAAGGATACGTTATACGTAAAATTTTGAAGTGCGAGTTTTGGTTGGAGAAAGTTCAATTTATGGGGCACGTGATGGACAAGGATGGAATTTTTGTGGATCCAGCAAAGGTGGAAGCGGTACAAAATTGGGAACAACCAAACACACCGACTGAAGTAAGAAGTTTCTTAGGACTGGCAGGATATTACAGACGGTTCATTCAAGATTTTTCGAAGATAGCGGGGACGTTGACGAATTTAACGAAGAAGTCGATAAAATTTGTTTGGACAGAGAAGTGTGAAGAAAGTTTTCAGGAACTTAAGAAAAGATGGAGTGAGGCACCGGTGTTGTCTTTACCAGACGATACATGTGATTTTGTGATTTTCAATGATGCGCCACACAAAGGACTTGGCTGTGTGCTTATGCAACATGGCAAAGTTATTGCGTACGCGTCGCGTCAGTGAAAAGATTACAAAAAAGGATATCCTACCCTTGACCTGGAATTGGCAGCGGTAGTATTTGCCCTAAAGATATGGAGGCACTATTTATATGGTGTCAAGTGTGAAATATACACGGACCATAAAAGTCTGAAGTATATCTTCACGCAAAAGGAGTTGAATATGAGACAGAGAAGATGGTTGGAACTAATAAAGGATTACGATTGCGACATCCTATATCATCCAGGAAAAGCTAACGTGGTAGCGGATGCGCTAAGCAGAAAAGGCAGCGGTGAGTTGGCAATGCTAACAACTCAAGAGGAGTTAGTTAAGGAGATGGATAGGTTGGAACTCGAGATAAAGAGTCCGAGGGAGTCAGATGAGAAGTTGTTCACAATGGAGGTTTGTCCGACTCTATTGGACAAAATTAAGGAAGCACAAAGCAGCGATTAAGAATGTGAGAAGATGAGGAAAAGAATTTCATATGGAGAGGTGCTTAAGTTCAGTGTGGGTGGTGATGGATTATTAAGATTTAAGAAGAGAATTAGGGTGCCAGCGGTATCTGAGTTAAAGGAGGAAATCTTACAGAAAGCTCATAGCTCAAGTTACTTAATCCACCCGGGAAGCACAAAAATGTATCAGGATCTTTGTTAACATTATTGGTGGCCCAATATGAAGAGAGAAGTGGCAGAGTGCTTCAGCAGGTGTTTGACATGATAGAGAGTTAAGGCAGGACATCAGAGACCGAGCGGGTTACTTCAACCTTTAGAAATTCCAGAATGGAAGTGGGAGCATATCACGATGGACTTCGTGGTAGGACTTCCAACTATACAGAAGGGCTACGATACAGTGTGGGTGATCGTTGATCGATTGACCAAGTCAGCGCATTTCTTGCCAATTAAGATCATATATAACTTGGATCAGTTGGCAAAGCTTTACATTAAAGAGATCGTTTCCAGGCACGGTTTGCCGATATCAATTGTGTCAGATCGCGATCCACGGTTCACAGCAAATTTCTGAAAAAGCTTTCAAGAACGCATGGGAACGCAACTGAGGTTGAGCACTGCTTATCATCCTCAAACAGATGGGCAGAGCGAGAGAACTATTTAAACATTAGAGGATATGCTGAGAGCATGTGTGATGGATTTCAAAGGAAGCTGGGATGACCACCTACCGTTGGTGGAATTTGCATACAATAACAGTTATCACGCGAGCATCGGTATGCCACTTTATGAAGCTTTATATGGAAGGAAATGCAGAATGCCATTGTGCTAGGATGAAGTGGGAGAACGTCAATTGCTAGGGCCAGAATTAGTGCAGTAAACTGCAGATGTGATCAAAACGATACGAGCAAGATTAGTGACAGCTCAGGATCGACAGAAGAAATATGCTGATCAACATCGGTAACAACGAGACTTCGACGTCGACACTTATGTGTTTCTGAGAGTGTCACCTTGGAAAGGGAAAATGAGGTTTGGGAAGAAGGGAAAACTTAGTCCCAGATTCATAGGACCCTTTGAAGTGTTAAGGCGAGTCGGTGTGGTGGCTTATGAAATAGCTTTACCTTCGGAGTTAGAACATATACACAATGTGTTCCACGTATCAGTTTTACGACCCTATAAACAGGATTACAAGCATGTCATAGAGTATGAACCCATCCAGTTTGAAAAGGACTTAACCTATGAAGAGGTTCCTGTACAGATAATTGATAGAAAAGAATAAGACGTAAGAAATAAGATAATACCTTCTGTAAAGGTGGTATGGAGGAACCATAACGCCGAAGAGGCTACGTGGGAACTCGAGGAGAAAATGATTAAAAATTACCCTAGTCTTTTTGTTTAACTTGTAATGATTCCGAGGACGGAATTCTTATAAGGGAGGGTGAATGTAATAACCGCGATTATCATGTAATTTAATTATTATCAATCAATGAATTTATGTGAAACTCTTGTGTGATTTCTATTATTAGGGGTATATGTGCTATTCATATATGTTATGTGATGAGATATATTTAAATAGTTGGTTTAATTTAATTTAACTATTTGAATTGGTTAAGTAGATAATTAATTTATTAATTTTGTGGAATGGTATTAAAATATAAGTTGGAGTTCGGAGCGGAATTTAGAGACGCGGACTGCGTATTTGAGTCTAGAACGTTGAAATTAGTCAGGATAGACTATAACCACAAAAATGTGTCACGGTTGACTTTTTGGTCAAAGTCAACTGGTTGTCTTTTTCGGGGAAAAAGTTAACCACGGATTTCATAGACTAATTTGATGAAACGGGTAATCCCATGACGTCCGGAACGTCAACTTTAGTAGGAATCGATATATGTATCGAAACGTTTGGCTACGGAGGGCAAAATGGTTAAATAATTTATTAATTAATTTAATTGATTATTATAATGTTTTACTTAAGCAAGGTCAGCAGCTATTGAGACAAAATGGAGGAGTATATACGTATGTAGTAATATAGAAGGAGGAAAGAGTTGGTTTTATTCCTTAAACCCAAAATCTTTTCATTTTCTCTAACTCCCACTTTCTTTTATTTAATTAGCTAGATTGATTAGGGGTTAAACCAAAAGTCCTTGCAACTGATGAATATATATTCACGTTACATGAGAATCCATGTTCTATATATATATACAATCCACCAAAATTCATTCTTCCTTTTTCCTAAAAGTTTCACCCAAGAGAGCAAAAAGAGAAATTGAGAATGAGAGTTTGAGAGCTTGACGATTCTGGAGTTTTGCAAAGCCTAAGCAAGCAAGAAGGGAAGTATTTTCAGATTAACACAAGGGGAAATTCGACCAAGAGGTAAGCATGAACCTACTTTTATGTTTTTGAGAAAAATAATAAGAAATTGCATGTATAAACATGGGAAATGAGTTGTGTGGACCTTGTGATGCCATGCTATTTCTTGTTACTGTTATATGGAGATTAAGAACGAAAGTTATGGGTTTAATCATGTTGCAATCGCATAGAAAACCAAAGAATTTGTGTATGCATGCTAACTAGTTGATAAAAGGCCACGAACATGCTAAATTCATCAAGACATCGAAATTTAGTGAGTTTAATTGTGGTAACATGTGTATATATGTTAGTATATGTGGTCTAGATAGTAGGAATCAATCTCTTGCATGCTAGAATCAAAATCATAATTTTGTCAAAGTTGGTTTTAAAGTGAAATCTGTGATTTTTGGGTTTTTCGGAGCTTTGGAATCATGGTTTCTGTGACCCGATTAGTGTATGTAATAATTTTGTAAAATACTATGTAATATCATGTACAACTTGACCGTGGTTCATAAGAAACGGAGTTAAATTGAGAGAGATATGAAATTCGGAAGCAAGCATGTTCATAAGAAAATCTGCAGAAAATATGGGTTTTCCAAAAAAATTTCTAAGGATAGAATGTTGTCTAGCACGCTTTTCTAGGCAGTCGGTTTGTGGTCTTAACATGCTAGTTTCTACTATGTGTTATTTTTGTAAAATACTATGCTATAGGAAGTATGTTGTGTTCAAGTTTCATAGTCATATCATGTATGGGTTGTTCGAAATTAATTCGCAAAGTGGGCTGCTCAAAGTGCAAAAATTTCTAGGGACGAAGAGCTGTGCAGCTGCACAGCTTATAAGGCCTAAAGCCTGCGCAGCTGCGCCGATCTGGGTCCAGTCGTGCCGGGTCTGATCCGGGTCGGGTCGGGTCAGGCCAGGTCAGAAAAATATCAGAAACTTATTTTTGCTCAGAATCTCATATTGAACCACTTTACCTATATGACGCTATATGATATGTGACTAAATAAGTTTGATGATAGCATACGTGGTAGTTTAATAAAGTTATTAAAATAAAAGGAAGCCATTATACTTCCAAGCCGTGTTCGAAAACCTAATTGCTTAATTTGACACATAAGAATAGGTTACGTGAAGGTTAATTGCTAGTTTCTTACCCTATTTTTCACTGATAAATTATTCAATCCTTACTCCTTTTATTGTGGTAAGGGTAAGTACCGAGCTCATGTTTATTCGTGGACACGTACAAGTTCCTTTGACGTAAAGTTCTATAACTTCAATTATCTTGCAAGTTTTATTGTTGATTACTCAGTTATTGCTTCAACTGCTATGCTTTAAAGTTCTATTTATTTAAAGAACTGTTTCTAAGTATGTTCCCTGGCCTTTGTTTTCGGGTAGTTATTATTGATGAAAAATGATTTAATTCAAATCTTTCGAAGCTATTTAATGTTTACCAATCCAAATTGCTTTGGTGCGGTCTCGCAAGAATACTAAGATGAACAACCCGAATAAACGGACAAACAGATGTCGGGCATATAGTCCCACTTATGCTTATGCAGTTTAAATTTAGTACTTGTGCACAATGTAGGGTACGATAGGCTGATCACCTGGAGTAGTTGCAGAGACCGTTTGCAATCTATTTGATTGTTAAACCGTCTGATGGTTTTCCATGAAACAAAGTAATGTTTAGGGTATTCAACACCCCTTAGTATGATATTGAGAATTCTTAAACTCTTATCTTTGATATTCTTATTTAACACTTGATAATTCTTTCAACTATTGAGATATAGTCATACAGATGCTTTTACTCCTGATGTATGTTTTCAAACTATTTTATATACTTGCTAGGCAATTTATGCTCATTCTTGCTTAAACCTTTCAGTTAAGGATGAGAAGGCTGAGGGCTCGGGCAAGGACAAGGGGAAGTCTAAGATGAAATATTGAGAGTTATTTATGTAATAAGTTTATATTTCTGCATATGATGTTATGTAGCGATAAACGCTAAGTTAAATTTCGGTTTATTTAAGGTTGTAAAGACATGGGATTTTATTTGAATAAGCATGTAATAGTTATTACAATTATTAATTTTTTCAGAGTTTATGTAGTTAGATGATGATGTATGTTGTACCGTGAGCACCAAGTCCTGTAATCGATGTTACACGGAATTGGGGGTGTCACAAAGAGCAAGAGAGATAATAGAGGGGGACGGAGAAGAGGGGTTAGGAGAGTGAGTGAATTTTTCAAAGTTCATAGTTCTCTAATATAAGCTTAGGAAGAAAAGAGAGAAGGAAAGCAAACGTATAACAAAAATATTTTTACTTTAATAGTTTAGTTTTCTTTTTGATTTGATTTAGTTTTTAATTTGTGTAAAGTTTTGATCTCAAGGTTTAAAACCTTATATATTTATATTTATTAGTGTTTTATATTTAGATCTAACACTTTCAAGGATCAAAAGTTGGATCTAAACTATGAAATGGATATTAGGTTGCTCAAAATATAGAAAACATAATTTTTCTTAGCTTTGATTGTGTTAATTTTGTGTTTGATGCTTTTTGGTGAAATAGATCATGGATCATGATAGATCCATGAGTTTATTTGGTATTAGTTTGTTTTATGATGTTTAATGATGGATAATGTTGGTGAATAGGTGAGGATATGGAAGATTTCTTAAAAAAACACAAAGGATTGAAAAATCAGATTTTGAGAAAACGCAATATAAAATTCAAACGACCATATCTCCTATTCTATTCCAAATTTTTGAGTGTGGTTAATTTTTGGACATAGAACTATAAGTCTTCTAATAGATCCAAGTGGAATCACTGAAAAATATGTTCTAGATTTTTATGTGGACTGATTTTAGTAAAGGATGTAAGATCTAAAAAAGTCGAAAAAGTAGGCTGTCTGGAAATTGTAAGGGCAATTTTGAAAACTTAATTAATGTAATAAACTCCAATCTTTTGGGACATGGAAATATATGAGATACAGTAGCATGTGTCCAAAAATGAGCTCATTCCGACTTAAAATGAGCAAGTTATGACTATTTCAATATTTGTATTTTTTTCGACAAAAATTGCTATAACTAGAGTTGTATAACTCCGATGGCCACAAAATTTAAACTGGAGGGTCACGTTAACATGTGTAAGATCCCGCCAAGAGTTGGGAATTTTTGGAGTTAAGCGTGAGATAGCTATATTCGTAAGGAATTAACTAGAATGGATTTTTGAAAAAAACTAAAGGAAATTAAAAAAAATTGAAAATTTATTTTTGTGTATGAAATACATGTATTTATGTGTGGACAAAAGATAAAAAAATAATAAGATAATTTGGTTAAAAGGGTGAATCCAACTTGCTGGATTGAAGGATTAATGAATCCAAGCTTGAAGGATTAATGAATCCAGGCTTGCTGGATGAGATGTTTGGATAATCCAGGATGGTGGATTGGTCTGTTAGATAATCCAGGTTACTGGATTAGATGTTAGTTGAATCCAGGCTTGCTGGATTGGATGACAGTTGAATCCAGGCTTGCTGGATTGGAGGTCAGTTGAATCCAGTTTGCTGGATTGGAAAATAGTTTACTAAATTTAAATTTGATCTGAATCCAGGTTGTTGGATTAGGTATTCGGCTTACTTAATTATAAAGGACTTATTAAATAAAAGACTAAGTGTTAATTCATAAGTTGTATGATATAGTAGTGTTAAGTCTAAGGTAGTATAGTTGTACTCTTTAATGATGATTATGTGTTTACATGTTAGATAAATTATTATGAATAAGATATATGATGCTAATTAAGAGATCGATCTTATTAATGATAGGTCTTACAAAAGAAGTTAACTTAAATTGTGTAGCAGTAGTCAACGAACCAGGCAAGTTTCCTAACTCAACTTGAGTTATTATATTTCAAGCATGGTAGTGAATAATTATTGTTAGTTATTCACATCTATAATGATTATTGTTGTTAGCACATAGTGCAATTGATTCTTGTTCTAGTATTTGAACTATTTATAAGTCATGTCTCAGCTAATTATTTTGGCGAGACTAATATTTGTTAAAGCATGAAACGTTCTATATTTTTTAGAACTGATTTATTATTGGAAGATCTATGCCATTGATTTCGGGTAGATCAATATTGATTTTATTTATTGAAATCATAGTATTTCTTTGAAAGCAATTTAAACCATATTGATGTGGTACGGACTCGTGATGTAAGACTGAGATGAACAAATTTTATTGTCGTAAATCGACCTATGTGCTATTAGTGAGTATTATGCATAATATAAGGTATAAAGGAGTTGGCCGCTCCAGGTACTTGCAGAGGAGTATAGTTTAATTTTTATAACTAACTTATATTCCTGTGGTAATTTAGTTTTAATAACTAATGAATCCTCTATTAGTTCATGATCCTTTTGTGATCACTCAGCATGAAATCTGGGTATATCCTACTTTATTGAATATTATTGCAGTATTGTTAATTCTTCTTATTTAATTGAATATTATTGAATCTTTGAAAGAATTTTAATCTTTCATCCCTGATATATTATTCAGTATGAAATTTGAGAAAGTTTTATTATTGAGATTGTATTATTATTCAGCTACTTCAAAATCCTTTGATTATTGTTGAAGTTCTATAGAAGCTAGACTCTTCTATTCATGATATATACATCATTTATTATATACTTTAACTTGCTGAGCAAACTCGTTGCTCACCCTTGCTTAAATAAGACATTTCAGCTAATGTCGAGGTAACAGAAGATTCTAACAGGGATAAAGGCAAAGGCAAGGCTTAGGAGTAGTTAGTGGCAACTTTTAATGGTTATATTTTATTATGTAAATTAATTATGTAAACCTTTTGGTTATATAAAGGTATGTAAGTTATGTCAAGGTTAGTTAACCTGGGATATTGTTATAAGTTGTATTAAGTAATATTATGATGTTTTCCATTAATGAATGGGTAGTTTGATGTGATATATATGATAGATCATGAGCACTGAACCCGAGGTTAGGGTACCCGGATTTGGGGGCGTCACAAGTTGGTATCAAAGCTTGTATGTTATAAACCTTAGGTGGGGGGAAAGCCTTAGGAATATAAACATAAACAGGATAGAGAAAACTCATTTAGAGTTCTAAGTGATGGATTAGGAAAAATTCATCAATAGTAAGATATGTGGACATTTAGTGTTTATGGATTGTGTTTGATAGTGATGTACTAATGAAGTTATTTAAAACTGGTGACAGGATGTTAGGAGATGATGAGATAGTTACGGAGATGTTAGCAGTTGCACCAATGTTATTAGCCGAGGTGCCAGGTCAGAGTGAATCAGTTGAGGAAGTTTTAAAAAATGAACCTGCGGTAAATATGGCAAGTGATCATAACGAATACCCCAAGATGGAGTTGAATGAAGAAGAAGAAGTATATTCTAAAGAAACTAAGGTGGAGGCAGAAACCAAGATCGAAGATGGAGAAAAAGGCAGAGTAGTAACCGAAGAAGGTCAAGCATCAGTGGAAGTTCAAGATTTAAAAAATAAGGTGTTTTTCTTGGAGGAAATGTGGAATGCGAAAAGACTATTAAATGACCAGTTGATAAAAGCCTTAAGCGAGATGACAGAAGAACGAAATGATCTGAAGGCACAAATCGATGGTATGAGAGTTGAGGGCAATATATCATCTGAAGTTGCAAGCAAGAAGGAGAAGGGAAATAATAATAAAAGGAAAAGGAACAATGATAGTGACTCGGGGGACCAGCAAGAGAATACACTACCAAGGAAGAAGACATGTATTAACTGCAAAAAGAAGCATTTCGGGGAATGTATGAAGGGTAAGAATGTGTGTTATAATTGCAAACAAGGAGGACATATATTACCAAATTGTCCTAAGCCAAGGAAATGAGGATGTTTTTCATGTGGTGGAATGGGTCATTGGGTTAAGAATTGTCCTAAGACGAAGATAGGTGAAGGAAGTGGATGGAAGAAAGATTATGTGTGAGGAGTATAATCTTTTGGAGTATAATATTCGCTTTTATGATAACTTTTGGTATGTTTCAACTTTTTGCATAAAGTTGTAGTAATGAATCCCAACTTATGTCACAAAGGGATAGTAACTGTTCGTAGCAGTATGCGCTATGTAATAAAAAGTACTATGTACTATTTGCATGACTATGAATATAAATGCAATGATATGATTATATGTTTGAATAAGTAATTAAATTTTGAGAATTAAGCTATTAAGATGTTTATCTGATGAATTCGTAGATTCAACAAGCTAAATTCGTAAATCCAGCAACCTGAATTGGTCTAAGTTTAAAATTTTGTATTAAATTCTTATTTTACTACTAATAAGATGTGGCATAAAGACAAAGTATTAATGTAAGTCTTTATTTGATCAGATAATGCCGCCAAGATGACAAAATTGTAACCAAAGAGAGGAACGGTCCGTGAATAATGAAGGAGATCAAGCAGATCCAATGCAGAACTTTGTAGACATGCTAGCTCAAGCTATGCAAACTAGAGCCCCAGCAGCAAGAAATCGAACAGCTAATTGATTGGCAAACTTTAAAGATTTTAAGGCTGTAGGACAGCCGGAATTCAAGGAAACCACTGACCCTATAGAAGCCCAAGCATGGGTAAAGAATATGGAGAAAGCTTTTGTTATTGCTAGAGTAGCGGAGGAGCAAAAGACAGATTTTGCTACCTATTTGATGAAGGGTGAGGTGAATTACTGGTGGGAGACAAACAAGGCTAGAGCTGGTACAGCAGTAGTAACCTGGACAAGGTTTAAGGAATTATTTTTCGAAAATTTTTCTCAGAAAATATGCAAGCAAGAATGGAGGTAAACTTCTTAGAGTTGAAACAGGAGAGTATGTCGGTTGCAGAATACGCCGCCAAATTCAATGAACTAGCGAGATTTGCTCCTCATCAGGTGAACACTGAGGTACGAAAGGCGCGAAGGTTTGAGAATGGACTGAAGCCAGGGATATATAACAAGGTAGCTGTGTTGCAGATTAAGACATTTTTGGCCCTGTTGGAAAAGGCAATCATCGCCGAATGAGGAAGTGAAGCTGTGTCAAAATATCATCAAGAGAAGAAGAAAAAGATGATTGAAGGAGGTAGTAGTGGAGGAAGTAACTCCAATAAGCGTAAATGGAAGGATAATACCGAATCAGGAGACAAGTCAAGAGATAATAGGAAGAGAGGTGAGCCATGTGCAAATTATGGTAAAAAGCATCCGGGAGTATGTTTGAGGGGAAAAGGAGTGTGTTTTAATTGTGGACAAGAGGGACACATCTCTCCCAATTGTCCCAGTCCAAAGAAGATACAAGGTTGTTTTTCGTGTGGCTCGTTAGATCATCAAATTCGTAACTGTCCAACGAAGAATACAGAGAAAGGAAGCAACAATAAAGGAAACAGCAGTGGGACATTGACAATCAAAGGACCTGCTCAGCCGGGAAGACCGACGACGCGCGCGTTTAATATGACTGTTCAAGACGCAGTGGCTGCAAAAGAAGTGGAGACAGGTAAAGATTTTCCTTAATAATTTAACCGTATACGATTTAATTGATAGATATCACTGTGAGGTACTATTCTATTACGAGTCACAAGTTGATATATGAGTTATAGGTTCGTATTGCGTATATAAATTTGAAAGAATTGATGATACAACTTTAAAAAGTTAGTAGAACACGAGTATGCCAATGTGGTATATGGTAACCCTTAGAGGTTCCATAGTAGAGTGAGAGAAAGCACAAGTTGCTTAATATATTAAAGGAATGCCATTATAAATATAATGTTGATACCTAAATACAACAGGTAAATATGAGCTATGCCAAGTCAAATGAGGCTTGAAGTAAGCTAAGATTTTCCGCCCTGAATTGGGATAGGAAAGAGGAGAGTAATTCAATAAAATTGATTGATTAATAAATGAGCATATAAGGATAGACATAATCTGAGTGTAAGGATATAGTGATTCCGGGGACGGAATCCTTATTAGGATGGGAGAATGTAAGGACCGAGAATTTCACATGAATTATATGTGTAATTTTTACAAATAAATTTTTTTTATAAAGTACTTGAATCATATAAGTGTATATGTGAATTAAGCTAGAAAGTTAATTTATTAAATAAGAAGTATACTTAATCATTTTCAAGGAAAAGTAATATAAGTTATGTTAGAAATTAACATAGCTTGAATGTTAGCCTTGATTATTAATTAAAAGGATTTACAATCTTTAAGTAATTAATTATTGATATGAATATGTGAGTGTTTATAACTTATTAAGCCAATTAGGGCTATTAAGTTAATAAACTAGGGGAATATGTTATGACTTATATGAATGATGTACGTGATTGAATGAATATGTATTATATAATGTGTATACAATTATTTTGTATATAAAGAGAATTAAGAATAAAGTTAGGTAACCTAATATATATATTAGGTATGATAATTAAAAACCTAATGGGTTATAATATAAGAGAATGATAATATTTAAAAATATATATACTAATCTTAAGAGATTTATTTTATACATCTTAATTAATTAATTTTATAACTTAAGTAAAGCAAGTCTAATTGGGTTATGAAATTAAAGATATTTGAGTAAGGAATTAACTTGTTAAGGTTTGTAATGGAAACCCTAACTAAATGATTAGGGTAAGATAAAAAATTAAAAGTATGGAACTAAGTTGATTTTATGGCCCTAAAGAATTAATTTGTAGCCTAATTATTTATTTGAGCATGAGACTTGTAGCTAATTTGATTTAAGAATAATTAAATCATTAAGCTAGCCTATTATTATATATAAAGGGCAAGTATATTAGTGGCCATTTAATTAGTGGAGGAGGCCCAAGTTTATTTAAGTAAGCAAAAGAATTGAAATTACTAGCCCAAAACACTAAAGGAGTGGCCCAACCCTTAGCCCAATGGGAAAGGGGATTTATTAGACCTTTAGTAACCTAAATGAGCCTTAAAAACAAACCCAATTGAAGGATAAAAGTCCAAATTCGGCCAAGGGAAGAGGAAGAGAGAGAGAGAAGCCATGTGAAGTGATCATTACATTCTACTAACTCCCACCTAACCTCCTTAGGTGTCCAAATTCTATTTTACCAACACATTAACCAATTCTACGAGCAAGCTTTAGCTTGCAAGCAACATTAGGTGATAAGTAAGAGAGAGAAGGAGTAAGAGTGATTTGTAGATAATGATAGATATATCAAATATATCTATACAAACTTACTAACAAACAATACCTTACTTCTCATCTCATTTCATTTTATTTTCTTAAGTTAACAAAGCAAGAGCAAGAGAGAATAGAGGGGGACGGACAAGAGGGGTTAGGAGAGTGAGTGAATTTTTCAAAGTTCATAGTTCTCTAATCTAAGCTTAGGAAGATAAGAGAGAAGGAAAGCAAAGGTATAACAAAAAGATTTTTACTTTAATAGTTTAGTTTTCTTTTTGATTTGATTTGGTTTTTGATTTGTGTAAAGTTTTGATCTCAAGTTTTAAAACCTTAGATATTTATATTTATTAGTATTTCATGTTTAAATCTAACACTTTCAAGGATCAAAAGTTGGATCTAAAACATGAAATGGATATTAGGTTGCTCAAAATGTAAAAAACCTAATTTTTCTTAGCTTTGATTGTGTTAATTTTGTGTTTGATGCTTTTTGCTGAAATAGATCATGGATCATGATAGATCCATGAGTATATTTGGTATTAGTTTGTTTTATGATATTTAATGATGGATAATGTTGGTGAATAGGTGAGGATATGGAAGATTTCTTAAAAAACACAAAGGATTGAAAAATCAGATTTTGAGAAAACGCAACATGAAATTCAAACGACCATATCTCTTATTCTATTTCAAATTTTTGAGTGTGGTTAATTTTTGAACTTAGATATATAAGTCTTATAATAGATCCAAGCGGAATCACTGAAAAATATGTTCTAGATTTTCGTATGGACTGATTTTAGTGAAGGATGTAAAATCTAAAAAAGTCAAAAAAAGTAGGCTGTCTAGAAATTGTAAGGACAATTTTGGAAACTTAATTAATGTAATAAAATCCAATCTTTTGGGACATGGAAATATATGAGCTAAAGTAGCTTGTGTCCAAAAATGAGCTCATTCCGACTTAAAATGAGCAACTTATGACTATTTTAATATTTGTATTTTTTCAACGAAAATCGCTATAACCGGAGTTGTATAACTCCGATAGCCACAAAATTTAAACTGGAGGGTCACGTTAACATGTGTAAGATCCCGCCAAGAGTTGGAAATTTTTGGAGTTAAGCGTGAGATAGCTATATTCTTAAAGAATTAACTAGAAATGGATTTTTGAAAAATACTAAAAGAAATTAAAAAATTCCTGAAAAATTATTTTTGTGTATGGAATACATGTATTTATGTGTGGACAAAAGATAAAAAAAATAATAAGATGATTTGGTTAAAAGGGGGAATCCAGCTCGCTGGATTGAAGGATTAATGAATCCAGGCTTGCTGGATGAGATGTTTGGATAATCCAGGATGCTGGATTGGTCTGTTAGATAATCCGGATTACTGGATTAGATGTTAGTTGAATCCTGGCTTGCTAGATTAGATGACAGTTGAATCCAGGCTTGCTGGATTGGAGGTTACTTGAATCCAGTCTGCTGGATTGGAAAATAGTTTACTAAATTTAAATTCAATCTGAATCCAGGTTGCTGGATTAGGTATTCGGCTTACTTAATTATAAATGACTTATTAAATGAAAGACTAAGTGTTAATTCACAAGTTGTATGATATAGTAGTGTTAATTCTAAGGTAGTATAGTTGTACTCTTTAATGATGATTATGTGTTTACATGTTAGATAAATTATTATGAATAAGATATATGATACTAATTAAGAGATCGATCTTATTAATGATAGGTCTTACAAAAGAAGTTAACTTCAATTGCATAGAAGTAGTCAACGAATCAGGCAAGTTTCCTAACTCAACTTGAGTTATTATTTTTCAAGCATAGTAGTGAATAATTATTGTTAGTTATTCACATCTATAATGATTATTGTTGTTAGCACATAGTGCAATTAATTCTTGTTCTAGTATTTGAACTGTTTATAAGTCATGTCTCAGCTAATTGTTTTAGCGAGACTAATATTTGTTAAAGCATGAAACGTTCTATATCTTATGAACTGATTTATTATTGGAAGATCTATGCCATTTAGTTCGGGTAGATCAATATTAATTTTATTTATTGAAATCATAGTATTTCTTTGAAAGCAATTCAAACCATATTGATGTGGTACGGACTCGTGATGTAAGACTGAGATGAACAAACTTTATTGTCGTAAATCGACCTATGCGCTATTAGTGAGTTTTATGCATAATATAGGGTACAAAGGAGTTGGCCGCTCCAGGTACTTGCAGAGAAGTATAGTTTAGTTTTTATACTAACTTATATTCCTGTTGTAATTTAGTTTTAATAATTAATGAATCCTCTATTAGTTCATGATCCTTTTGTGATCACTCAACATGAAATCTGGGTATATCCCACTTTATTGAATATTATTGCAGTATTATTAATTCTTCTTATTCAACTGAATATTATTGAATCTTTGAAAGAATTTTACTCTTTCATCCTTGATATGTTATTCAGTATGAAATTTGAGAAAGTTTTATTATTAAGATTGAATTATTATTCAGCTGCTTCAAAATCCTTTGATTATTGTTGAAGTTCTATAGAAGCTAGACTCTTCTATTCATGATATATACATCATTTATTGTATACTTTAACTTGCTGAGCAAATTCGTTGCTCACCTATGCTTAAATAAAATATTTCAGCTAATGTCAAGGTAGCAGAAGGTTCTAACAGGGATAAAGTCAAAGGCAAGGCTCAGGAGTAGTTAGTGGCAATTTTTAATGGTTATGTTTTATTATGTAAATTAATTATGTAAACTTTTTTGTTATATAAGGGTATGTAAGTTATGTCAAGGTTAGTTAACCTGGGATATTGTTATAAGTTGTATTAAGTAATATTATGATGTTTTCCATTAATGAATGGGTAGTTAGATGTGATATATATGATGGATCGTGAGCACTAAACCCGAGGTTAGGGTACCCGAATTTGGGAGCGTCACAGATTTGTAATCTACGCTTGAGGCAAGTTCCCTAACTTTCACAACTTTGGGTATTGTGCAAGTTCGAATTGTTGTTATATCAACCTTATATATGTTGAGAAATTGTCTATACTTGTACAAATCGTTATTCATATTCGGAAATTCAACTTAAAATTTATATCTTGAATCATGTTGCGAGTTTAAACTTTTTGTTCTTAAATGAATTGAGAAAAGTGTCCAAGCCATTTGATTCGGTTAGACAAAATATCGATGAATTAGAAAGCCATTCAAATCAATTGCTTTGGTGCGAACTCTTATAAATTTACTGAGATGAACAATCTTCATTGAAGGGGAAATTTTATAACTATTGGGGAACCGACGTGCGCACAAATAACATGTTTGAATGTTATGCATAACGTAGGGTACTTTAGGCTGATCACCTATTGTACTTGTTTATATTGGATTATCGGTCTAATACTGTTAATTCTAGTAAAGAGTTCTTGGTCCAAAGTGACTATTAAGTGTTGAAACCTTTGAATTCTTTTAAAATCTTTCGGTCTATAATGACTCATCGTTTAAAGTTCAAACGGCAGTCTTGGAACTATTGATATTTCCTTGTTTACAGCATTATTCATTAATTCTTGAGCTACCTTTGATCATTATACCTTTGAGATTATTAATTTTATATTATGCCTGTTCACCCTTATTATTATATACTTGTTGAGCAAATTTGTTGCTCATTCTTACTTTCTTTAAACCTTTCAGTTAAGGCAGAATGTGGTGAACCCTCATGACAAGATAAGGGAAAATGCAAGGCTACAGCGTAGCTTTGTTATTTCCATAAGAAAAAGTTATCTATTATTTTGTTTTTAGTTTAGCTACGATTATGTATTAGGAATTGATTATGTTTATGTATTAAGCTATGTTTGGATTTAAGTTATGTATTATGTCAATAACGGCTGCGAGACTTTGGGATGGAAATATTTATATTAAATTAATGTAAATTATTCTATTATTCCGTTGTATGAGTTATTAGTATGTTATTAGAGTTAGATTGTGAAGCACCGAATTCAAGATATAAGTGTCTGAATTTGGGGGCGTCACAATCTCCTTCATATACAATTTTGCCAACTGATCTAGGTTAAATCTAATTTTGATTGGCAAGAAATAAGCTGATTTCATCAGTCAATCCACAATCACCCAAATCGCATCATACCCTTTTTGAGTCATTGGAAGACCTACCACGAAATCCATTGTGATATGCTCCCATTTCCATTCCGGTATATCCAATGGTTGTAACAATTCACTTGGTCTCTGATGGTCCGCTTTGACCTTCTTACATGTGAAGCACCTTGCTACACACTTAGCAACTTCCTTTTTCATATTTGCCCTCCAGAAATGTTGTCGGAGATCCTGGTACATTTTAGTACTCCCCGAGTGAATCGAATATCTCGAGCTATGGGTCTCATTTAGAACTTCCTCTTTAATTTTCTGTACTGACGGAACCCAGATTCTTCCGTCAAATCTCAGTAATCCTTCAAGGTCAATTTTAAATTTTACCTCTTCTCCTTCATATACTTTTTCCTTACCTTTTCACATTCCTCATCATAAAGTTGTGCTTCCTTCACCTTATCCACCAAAGTTAGGCCAGTTTCTATCCAGAATAGTTTTTCAGCCGACTCCTTCGGATACTTAACCTCCAATTTTAACTTAGCCATTTAAGCTACCAGCTACTCCTAAGAAGTCAACAACATCAATTTCTCCCGACCTTTTCTGCTTAAGGCATCGACAACCATATTAGCTTTACCCAGATGATATAAAATCTCGTAGTCGTAATCTTTAATCAGCTCCAACCATCTCCTCTGATGCATATTTAAATTCTTTTGTGTAAAGATATACTTCAGACTCTTATGGTCTGTATATATCTCACACTTCTCTCCATAGAGATAGTGTCTCCAAATTTTTAGTGCAAACACTACCGCAGCCAATTCTAAATCATGAGTCGGATACCCTTCTCATAGTCTTTCAATTGTCGCAATGCATATGCAATGACCTTGCCATTTTGCATAAGCACACAGCCTAGTCCCTTATGCGATGCGTCGCTAGATAATACAAAATTCCATGTATCATCAGGCAATGATAACACAAGTGTTGTACTTAGCCTCTTCTTCAACTCCTTAAAACTTTCTTCGCACTTCTTCGTCCAAACAAACTTCGCTGCTTTCCTTGTCAAATTTGTCAACGAAGTGGCGATTTTGGAAAAATCATGAATAAAATATCTATAGTAATCTGTCAATCCAATGAAACTCCTCACTTCTGACTGTATCTTCGGCTGATCCCAATTTATTACAGCTTCTACCTTCGATGGATCCACCGAAATCATGTCCTTGTTAATTACATGTCCAAGAAATTGCACACGCTCTAACCAGAATCTGAATTTTGAGAACTTTTCATACAACTTCTCTCTTCGTAACGACTCTAACGTCACCCTCAAATATTCAGTGTGCTCCTCCTTAGCTTTGGAATACACCAAAATGTCATTAATGAAAACTACTACGAACTTATCTTGGAATGGTTTAAACACCTATTCATCAAATCCATAAATGTTGCAGGTGCATTCGTTAGACCAAATGACATTACTAGAAACTCGTAATGACCATGGCGAGTTATGAATGTCGTCTTCGATACATCATCTTTTCTCACCTTCAACTGATGGTACCCACTTCTCAAATCTATCTTCGAGAAGTACCTAGCTCCATTCAGCTGATCGAACAGGTCATCAATCCTTGGCAAAGGATATTTATTCTTAATTGTGACCTTGTTTAATTCTCTATAATCAATGCAGAGTCGCATTGATCCTTCCTTTTTATTAACAAACAATACCAATGCTCCCCACGGCGATACACTCGGTTGAATAAACTTCTTGTCCAACAACTCTTGCAACTGCACCATCAACTCCTTCATCTCCACTGTAGTCATTCGGTACAGGGCCTTCGATATTGGAGTTGTCCCTGGTACTAAATCAATCAAAAATTCAATCTCTCTATCTGGCGAAAGTCCTGAAAAATCATCCGGAAACACAACCACAAAATCTCTAACAACTGGTATCTCCTCCAGTTGCGCACCCTTCTTCTGAGTGTCGACTATGTACGCTAAGTATCCTACGCATCCTTATTTTAATAACTTCCTGGCCTGCATCATCGTTAGACAACTCACTTGTTTAGGCGACTTGCTATCATAAAATACTACCTTCGACCGAGTCGTAAGGTTAACAGACTTCTTTTGAAAATCAATTATCCCCCCATGGTTAAATAACCAGTCCATTCCTAAAATAACGTCAAATTCCCCAAGTTTTATCGGAATTAGATCTATCATCATCACGTGGCCCTTAATATTCACCTTACAATTCTTGTGTACAAACCTAACATGAATTATCTCCCTATTCGTAATCTCTATGTTCATAGGGTAATGTAATTCTTCCTTAGGTAAATCTAAATTCTTAGCAAAATCATCGGATATAAATGAACAAGTAGCACCCGAATCAAATAATATGTAAACATTAATGCCATTGATCGAAATGATACCTAACACCACATCCTTTGACTGCACAGCATCTTGCATGGTAATGTTGAAAGTTTGTCGGTGGGTCGGTTTGATGGCGTTCTTCCGGTAATAGTCAAAGCGCCACTGCTACCATTTCCCCTACCTCCGCTCGGTCCTCCTGCTACCTTTTTGGGACACTCCCGAGCCCGATGATCCTTCAATCCACAAGTGAAGCAAGCTCCCTTCTTTGGGCTGGGATAATTCGGTGCAATGTGGCCCTCCTGACCACAGTTGAAACAAACCCTTTTACCTCTAAGGCACACACCTGAATGATTCTTTCCACAAGTAGCACAAGCTTCAAACTTCTTCTTATTATTTCCCTGCTGACTTGTAGTAGTCTTATTCTCACTCCACTTCCTCTTTTGGTTACCGCCACCATGGGTACCACCTGCTCTATTCTCGGTTTCATTCTTCTTCTTCTTTTGCTCCTAATTATACTTGGTCAGAGCATCGCTTCCCCCTTTAGAGATGATTGCCTTCTCCAGAACTTCTATAAACGTATTCAGCTGAAACATAGAAACACGACTATACAACCAGGGCTTTAGTCCTTGTTCGAACCTTCTCGCTTTTCTTTCATTCGTATTGACTTAATACGGCGCAAACCTTTTCAACTCATTAAATTTTACAGCGTACTCCGGTACAGACATAGTACCTTACTTCAGTTCCAAAAATTGAACATCCATCTGATTTTGTGAGCTCGTTGGAAAGTACATCTCAAAAAATATCTCCTTAAATCTATCCCAAGATATGATTCCTTGTCCCCCTCGACACTTATTTACCTGCCACCAGTAGCTGGCTTTCAACTTCAGCATGAACGCTGCAAGTTAGTTTTCTAATCATCATTGACCCTAGCAACGTTAAAAACCTTCTCTATTTCCATAATCCAGGTCTGGGCTTCGATTGGATTCATGGACCCTTAAAACTCTGGTGGTCCTACTGCTTTGAAATCTTTGAATGTTGTAGTTTAAGCTTACGACTGATTCGCAAGTGCTCTAGTGAATAGGTTTACCAATTGATGAATTGGATTAGTGTTGGCCTCATTGTTGTTATTTGTAGATCCCTCAGGGAGTGGTGTTTGATGTGGTTGACGTCTTCTTGGCGGCATTTTCTATTTAAGATATACACTTATTAAATCATCACCCAAATTTCTTAAGCATTTAAGACTTAACTTAAACATTTTAAGATTAACACGTAATACATAACATATTCAATAAACTTTGGTATTTTATTCATTCAAGGTTTCTAAACATAGAAAAGGATAGCACCACTGCCACTTACATCATCTGTCCCGAGATAAAAGAAAACTCAGATCTAAATTATCATATCCCATTATTCACCTCAAAATCAGGGATTTACATTTTATTTACTTACAAAATTTTTCACATAACTTACTATTCTTCCTATCACGACCTACTAAGACGTTGCGCAGCTTCTCTGCGCTCTTCCTCCATGATACGGAACATCGTCCTACAATCCATCATGTACCACAGTAAGTCTTCAAATTGAACTGGATAGTAGAAGACTCGGTCCTGGGCCCTATCAATCGTACTATGGAAAACAAAGTCCATGTCATCAATCTTGGCCTACTTGGCTCGATCTCGTCTTCAACACGATTTTCATGCTGAGAAGCCTTCAACCAAGAGTCTTCAGCACTCGCGCACTTAGCTGACTCTTTTTTCAGGTCACCCTTCACCTTCTCAACCTCAGCCAATAACTGATCCTTGTGATTCTCTGTCTGAGTTAGCGTCTATTCCACACTTTCAAGACGCTCATCAAGGTCTTGAATCGTGTCATCCTTCTGCTCTATAGCGGTCTGACGTATATCTGCCAGCTCCTCCAACTCCTGAACCCTATCTTGTAACTCTAAGTTATGGTCATACAGCTCATCATACATCTCGGCTGAAATAGAGTTGGGTGAAAACTCTTTGGGATCCTCATCCTCTTCCTCATCCTCTATATGTACCTCCTTAGAGTCCTCCTCTGGATCAAACTCAAGCTCATGTTCCTAACCTACAACTATGATCAACAGAGATGGCTCTCTTTGTAACGCCCCCAAATCCAGGCTATTTTTAAACCCGAGTTAGGTGCATCACTGTGCTACTCATTCCATTCATACATCATTATAACTTAAGAATAACGACATAATTCTTCAAATCCTAGATTCTATTAACTTAAAATCTTCGTTCGTTATAAATAATATTAATTACATTATTCTCTTACTAACATTATAAGTGTGACTTTAACTTGTCACAACAACTATATAATAGTTTTATAAACTAATCTACGCGTCCTCTCTTGGTCTTCACTTTAACTTCACGCTTATTCATATAATGAATAGCAATTCACTAGGATACTGGTCGATCTGATCTTTACAGGATCCTTTAATACATTCTACCGTCGTTCGCTGAAAATGTTTTTATTTAGAGCAAGAGTAAACATTTAATTGCTCAGAAAGTCATAGCAGTTGTATAACAACAAAATCAAGAATCATGCATTCTTTTAAAACTTTGATAACCGAACAAAGGTTATGAAGCAACTTGAATAATAGGAAAAACTCGGTGACACCCCCAAATTCGGGTACTTCATTCCCACAGAAATTGGTGTTCACTATCCAAAACAATCACATCTAACTACCCATAAATAAGGATATAAATGCAACTCACAACTTAAATAAAAATCCTCCCATTAAAGAGTTACAACATCTTAAACCTATCCTAGGTCGTCTAACCTTTAATACATAAATTGCGGAATCATAACATAATTAAATAAGTCTTATACATAATCATTCTCAAATAGAATTTAACAAGCATTCATCACTTGTTCATCTTGCCCTTACCCTTACTAGTGGACGGCTCGTCAGATCTTTCAACCTTAGCTGCAATGTTATTATGCAAGAGTGAGCAAATAATTTCCCACAAGTATAACAATAGAAATAGTAATCACATGAGAATAATCAATAGATACTGAATAATAGAAAGCTCAACTTTTGACTCAAGATTAGAAAACAAGATCAAAAGTACAACTGAGGGTCGCAAGACCATGAACTATGTTCTAAGTTAATAAGTATTTCTACTTAAATATTTAACAGTTGTTAGACTATATGAACCTTCCTTCTCGTACTAAGGGGGATTCGCCCTTTGTACCATGTATTGTGCACAAACATCTTCACGCTATCGCGTAATATAATCCTCTATAATAGGGTTGTTCGTCTAAGTTTTGACATAAGAGTCCGCACCAACAGAAGTTTGGTTTGGATTAGCTTCAATAACAGTTCTAAAATTTTAAAACGCTCATCAACTATGGACTAGTTGAATAAATAAGGGTTCACTAGCCATATAAGAGTTTTATGAAACATTATAGAATTAAACAATGACATTTATGATCAAGGATGATCAATAACAACGCATGATCGAATCAACGTGTATAACGAAGTAATATATTCAAAAGAGTTGTATCCTTGGAATAATCAAAGAAGCTTTGCTTGTAGTAGAGATTCAAGAGTTTATAACTTGCATAATGTAAAACTAGGGTTTAGGAACTTGCGAAAATTATAATTAAGATAGGGATAAAAGAACTTATCTCGTGCGCAGGTTACACAATTTACGGTTACACAATCACCAAATGTCCTACATATACCATTAGAATCATGACATCCATTAGACATGCTAACATTAACCTAATAGGTTTAATTCTTACTTTAGGTAAACTTGTTAACTTAGTTTAAGTTCTGATCATTATCACAACACTCGTATTACAAATATGAAGTCTCAAATCTTAAGTTTTAACAACATTACATTCTCTCATGAACGTCAAAATTAAGCCCTTATGCAAGTTATCAAATCACCACGCAAAACCATCACATATAAATTAACAATCTGTTATAACATCTTGTTATATGTCTTACACATTATCATTAACATTAGACTATATTAGATTATATTAGGTTTTAAGTACTGAACAAACAACAAACAAACATTATCTCTGTTCAGGGGAGGGCACAGTTGCGCTACCCTAAGCCTTGGCACCGGCGCAGCTGCCCTGGTACCCTAACTCAAAGACATGGTAGTGCAGCTGCGCCGTTCTTGTCCTTGACACCAAGGAAGCTGCACTGGTGCGCAGACAAGAAGGCAGCAGTTCGCGATTTCAGCACTTTTAACCCAAAAACTTCCAATTTCTTCCATATATCAGCAAATTAAGCATACCCAAAGGTTTTCAACCTTACAAAACTAAAACCTAACACACCTAACATGCTTCTAAAATCACAAGTCACACAAACAACCAATTTAAAGACCCAACATCAAGGTGCAAAGTAATTTCTTCATATTTTTACATGTTTAGCGAATCACCTCACCACAGATTCGTTTCTTAACCAAATCAGTCCATATAACTTGCATTCTTTTCGTATCTTAGCGCATAATCACAAACAACTATCAATTAGCATATTACATCATGATTTGAGCATCAATTCTAACTCTAAAATCAGCCTTTTGTATATATATATATATATATTCATAAAAACTCAAATCTTTACTTTAAAACCTATTTCATACAAATTTGATTTCTGCAAATTATTTCTAGACAACATATAACAGATTATATATACATATTAACATATACCAACTATATCTCATCAATTTAAACGACAAAAATCAAGTTTTCATGAAGAAACTCAAGAAAGAATAGAACTATAATTAAAACTAGGTTATTACCTCTTGATTCTTGTGTTTAGAGGATGTAGAATAGCTTTGATTCCTCCTTCTCCTTCTTAGATTTCCAGACTTCTCTCTAAATCTCTTAATTTTTTCTCCAGAGCTCTCTCTTCCTCACTTCTCTATTTTTCTAACTTCTAACTCTCGGCCTTTAAAAATAATACGTAAAAACAGAAACTGATATAACCACTACGTGAATTGCTTAACGTGGGTATCAGTTGGACGACATGGTCTCAGCGGTTGTCGCATTCCAAAAGGCCTTGTTTGGCTCGTTCTTAAAGAATCCTTTTTTAATTTATTTTAATAACTTTTTTATTATATAATATTCATTTGTCACACTTTAATTAATCAAATTCATTTAGTTCTTACATCAAATTAATCACATAATATTTATTTAGCCAATATAATTCTTAATATTTATTTAATAAATATTAATCTTCTAATTTAATCACTCTTTTAATCCCATTAATCAATTAAATTAAATTAACACCATTACACAATATTATAATTATTTAACAACTCATTTAATTTAATCATCTCATTAAATTAAATCTTCAAATCATAAAATTATTTAAAATTAATTTAATTAATATAACACACTTAATTAAATTATTGCATAACAATTCCATCAATTAATTATGTAACTCAATAAATAAATTAACTAAAATTTTCATTTAATTCAATAAATATTTTAAATTAAATACAAAATTCACGATCGTTACAAACTCTAATTCATATCATTTTAAAACATTAATCATATTTATTTCCACATATCTTACATTCAGTCTCGCTAGAATTATTAGCACAGTTTTAATCCTAACAGTTCACAAATGGAACCACTCCACATCAAACCGTTCCATCACAGAACAATTTATTTCACAGAAACACATAAATGTTAACAGTTCGACACAAGGCCTCATACAAAAACACCTTACACAAATATCACACATTTTCACATAGGTAAAACTTCTCAAGTTCAACATCAGAGAAAGTTTAAGAAACTAACATTCATTTAAAAATATGAATGAAGTTAGGAAACTTACCTTAAGCACAGTTCCAACTTATAGTTTACGCTGACTTGCTCATTGATATTCCTATATCCCACATAAGGAATAGTACATACCACTTAGTCGTATATTCGACGCACATATTGATTTACATTAAATTTACTTCTTATGGTTCGCGTCTTATATCTTAAGTTCACGTAACCAACTTTCTCTACCGTCTTACGGCGTTACGACATTCGAAGATGCCTTAATTCTTACAATCATCGTTTACGATGGTTTTCCATAACCATTTCCTTCCCTCTAGATTAACTTGTCTGAATCATTACAACTGTAATGTTCGTGAAGTCAATTATCATTCCTTATGGCTTCTTGACAAATTAATGTCCTACCTCAGAATTATTCACTAACGTTCTAGTCAGACAATCTGTCGTATGCTAAGAGCGCACATTCATTTCTAAGACAATGTATTCATAGCGTTTAAGAATTTCACATTATCTCATCTTCATATCCTACAACATTCGGTTCATTTGACTCGGAACATTCTTCAAGTTATTATTATTAACTCGGCTTCTTAACATTATACGTTAATCATTAATCTTCATTACCTTACGTTCAAACCATACACGATATATATGTTAAGCATGTTTAATCTACGCTTACACTCAACACCTTTACCTCAGTTTAAGTGTTTAACGCTTACGTTTCATTCTAACATTCCCTATCTGATTCACACTCGGACCTTCATTAACTTCATTACAGTTCGTTACAGTTTTCTTAATAATTACATATCTTACTTACTACATTCATCAACGTCTAAGTCAAACAACTATTGTATGCTTAGAATGTTAGCTCGACACAATATGGTTTCTTGTATATCTGAATCCAGAATACCGTATTCGATTACGTACTTTGTGTTCACATTGCCTTTATATTATTTAAACTCCGTTATAGCTTTATGACACTTCCATGTCATAAGCTACCATCTTCGTACAACATCTATGTATTACAACATATGTAAACCTGAGACGTTTGTCCAACAAGAATACGATTCATGAATATCTTTTACGTACTCCGCGTTCACATTGTTCATCTTTTAAACCTCCATTCAATCTTTACTTAAGGTTTTAATCACTCTCATTACTGATCATTTATATAAACATCACTTTCATCGTCATCACATAATGTCTAAGTCATACGGTTCATTGTATGCTAAGACCGATCGTCCATTGCAATTACTTTGTGTTTACAACATTTAAATGCTTTATATCTAATTTTCATTACAACCTTATAACATCAAAATGTTAAAAGTCACCGTCTTCATTCAACATCCAATGAATTACAATCATAACAATCCCACACGTTCGTTTTAACGTAAATACGGTCCAAGGATATCGATTACGTATTTTGCTTTTGTCGTTTTATAACCTTTAGTCGACGTTTAATCGTCAAACTCAAGGTTTTACTCATCTTTCAAGATATTTCTTTTTCATGAATATTTCATTCATGTTTGCCCCTTAATTACCATCCAAAAAGTTGGACAATAAAAAGCTCATGTAAGAAATTTTCGGGTTAAAGGCGCTGCGGCGCCACTCTCCCTTACAAATCCAGCGCTGCGGCACCCCTTTGCAGCAGATGAGCCCTAGACCCAATGCTGCAGCGCCCCATTCCCTTTGTTGGGCGGCGCTGCGGCTCGAGTCTTAAAACTCTGAAAATTTTTCTAAGTCATGAACATGTTTGAGACTTATGATTTATAATCTCATAACTTTTTCGTTCTAACTCGGAATTAATTCGTTCTTAAGGCATTAGAAAGCTTGTAACACCCTCTACAAATTCCTCCAGGTAGAATAACTTTTTTGAGTCTCTAACAAGCCTTAATTTTGGCTTGAAAGTCCTCCCTCGCTAAGTTTTTCAACTTTACGTTAAATTTTTAGTCATCCGTAACATACTCATCCGATCTCAGAATAAGTTCGTTCCTGAGTCCACGACTCACGTTTTCTACGTTCTTTAACATTCTTATGAAACCTTAACTATTCGGTTCCTTAACTTACTTTCTATATTCATTCGTCTTTTACGAAATTTCGCCATAACTTCTTTATCGGCTAATTTCAATCCATTCTTCATGAACGTTTCTATCATTTATATCCAAGCATATATCACAAATATATATATATATATATATATGATGGTTTAAAACTTGTGCATCAATAACAAGCTCTAATTAGGATTCTTTTCAATTTGTCCATCAACAACTTTTTACCGCGTTCTTCGTGTTCTTCGGTCATTCTTCTTTTTTAATCGATATTTTGATTACGATTTTACTTTTTCATGGATTTTCGTGTTATAAAACAACAATCCTTACTTATTTCATCGAATCATTCATATAAGTCATTCGAATCGTTCAAATTCATCAAGCAAATCATAGTTCCTATGAAAGCTTTTAAGAAAATTTTATAACTAGATTTTAATTTCTTCTTACTTCATTTTCCCATGATTTCAACCATATGAAAATCATTCTTAACATCTTTTACTTCCATAATCGTTAAGCTATATGATTTAACATATAAAACCTTAAAGAAAAATGGATTAGAGTTAGGTTTTGGATTACCTTTCTTCATTAATCTTCTTCCTTATAGACAAAGCTTGCTAGATTGCTAGTTTTTCTTCTTCCTTTTCTTCCTTTCCCCATCCGAATTTCTCTCTCTCTCTCTCTCTCTCTCTCTCTCTCTCTCTCTCTCTCTCTCTCTCTCTCTCTCTCTCTCTCTCTCTCTCTCTCTCTCTCTCTATCTAAGTGTTGGTTGATTTTCTCTAACTAAACAAATGAGCTTAAGCTTGGTTTATATAAGCTTTGCAAGGTTAGGGGCAAAATAGTCATTTAGGCCCAAAATCACTATTCCCACCACCTTAACCAAACCTCCTTACTATTCACGAAGCTTCTCTTAGAAGCTTCGTGGTTCCGTCTTTCGAAATTCGTCCGAAAGTTTTGAAAAACTGAATTTTGGGAATATAAATATTTTTAGATATTCCTTCTTTCCTCTACCGATTAACTTTTACGCGTTATTCGAAAATTCGAAAAACTAAAAAATACTTTTTGATGAATAGTGTTTTTTATCACGTTTTCCCACAACGTAGTTAAACGAATGAAAAATACATAACAATACTTTTCATAGTTTTTATTTTGTCCGATTTTTACACGTTTTTTGATAAAAACTATTATCGGCTAACATACCTTTTCACGGCATATTACAGTCAAATCTTCAAACAAAATGTCATTCCGACATCCCGATCTCGCAAAAAGGCTTAGGTTATTCAAACCCTAACCCTTAGGTTTCGCAAGGTGAATAGTACATATTTCGTCTTTTTCTCAAAAATATTTTTGTTCCCGAATTTTTTTTATTTTCGACTTAAAAATTCTTACTCGTTCATTCTAGCTCGTAGCTAGAATACTCCCATTTTATAATCATCATAGGTCGTAGAACGATTAATAAGCACATAACACATAATATAATTATTAAAAATCTATTTTATTAATTAATAATTCTTTAAAATTAATTTTCTGGACATTTCGATTTTTCGGGTTGTTACATTCTTCTCCCCTTATAAGAATTTTGTCCTCGAAATTTCTAGAATTTACACCCTTACCCAGATGTCTTCTTCTAACAACCTCTTCCAAAGGTTTTAATCTTACTTCATTTATTAAAGGTTTAATCTTCTTTCTTAGCTCATAAACATCCTTTTTCCTAAGGATCATCTGTTGTCATAATCATCATTAGTTAAACACCATGTCTAACTATACTTTAAATCTTTTGGGATATCACCTTCACCCCTTCTTCACAGAATTTCGCCCTCGAAAGTTTTAGCATACTATTCTCTCAACTCCTCTTCAAGGAAGTTCTCATCCTTCAAACATTCCAGAGTCTTCACAATTTATCAAGAATTATGAAGTAGAATGAATAAAGAGGAATATAAGGATTCCTTTAAAACATTTCTTACTTTGCTAAGGGGTCATATGGACCATGAACCCTTACTAGGTTTAATAGCATTTCACCGAAACCATTCCATCACGACCGGTTTATAATCACCAAGAAAGTAATCTACATCTTCCATACGTAGGTGATCAACCTATCGTATAACCCCAAACCCCGGGGTTTGTTCACCTCAGACTTAATCATCAGATTCCGCACTAAAATAATTTGGTTTGGCACAACATCTCAAAGAAAGCTCAATTTTCTTTTAACATGACATACCATTTGTCTTGCCAAATCAAATAGCATAGACAATACCAATAAATTGTACATCAATTGTGACGCCCAGAAATTCAATTTATCTTCACACCCGAATTCCGTAAATCACGACTACATCTCATTCCAAACATACATCATTATATAACTAAATATAACAACATACATCTACAAAATCCCATATTCTATTACCTTAAAACCTCGTTCATTAAAAATAATGGTAATTACATTATTCTTTACATCTTACAAATGTGACTTTCATCCGCCAAAAAGATACATAACAATTTACTAAACTACTCTATAGTTTAATTAACTATTCTACATTACAAGTCTTGGCTTGATCTTCACGCGTGTTCATATAATGAACAACACTTCAACAAGACACCAGTCGGCTTAATCCTTACAGAATCCTTAAGTTCATTTTATCGTCGTTCGCTGAAAATGTTTTTATTTAAAGCAAGTATGAGCATTCAATTGCTCAGCAAGTCAAAGCAGTTGTTGATAAGTAGGTTTTTAACCTACTTAATAAATATTTCTTGGTTTGATATTTTGTTAATACTTAAGTGTGCATGTTACTTTTCATATGTTTTGTGTGTATGTGCAAGATTGGAGTGAAGCTAAGCTTAAAGGGACAAAAGGGAGGAGTAGAGAACAAAAGAATTGCAAGTAAACATTTCTGATAGCCAGGTGCGGGGTGCGCTGGTTCAGGAGTACAAGAGGCATGGGCCGCACCACGAAGAGACCATAGTTGTTGCATATCTAGCGTGGGGCGCGCCAGGTTATATAGAGGATGGGCGCGGGGCGCGCTAGGCAAACGAATTTGACAAAAAATTAGGGTTGTTAGAGCATAAGTTGACAAGGAAAGGGATTGTAACTTGCCTTATTTACTTAGGGTTTGGTATAGATTATATATAGGAGTTACTTTATTAGTTTTAGACTATCTTTTTATCAGCTTTTATTCTACATTCTATTGGATTTGCTTGGAGACTACAAACCTTTATTTTGGAGATTCAAGCATGTCAGGCTAAGTTCTCTATTTTAATTCTGAAGGGATGTTGAACTTATTTATCAATTAATGATTTAATCAAATTATTCTATTTACTCTTCTATCTTAAGATTTATTCTGATTATCCATATGAACTTTCATACATGTTATCCAATTGACTAATTTGGTTTCAGTAGGATTAAATTAGTATCATCTGCTAGATTAAGACAGATTTTAAGCAAACGAAGTGTGTCTAATCTAAGTAGTAATTGACAGTATTTTATTGTGGTCAAGCTTTAAAATATTGTTAAGGTTTTTAGAAAACAAGTTAAATAATTCCTGATTGTGTAATTATTGCTTGGAATAATCTAATTCTCATGCTTAATGCTTCTATCATATTAAATCTAGGCTAATAGTTCTAGGTTGTATGTTAGTTAGAATCTCTTGTTGGCGATCGTCGCATTAGATCTACATTTAAGGAGAATTTTGTGTAATTTGCGATCGTGGTTATCTAGGGTTATTAATCTTAGTGGAAGATAAATAGTGGAGACACATGGTTAGATAATAATTGTTAAAAAGGGATACTGAACTGAAGAATTGTTCTTTTTACTCATTGATATTTTATTTAAACTTACTTTTGTTAATTATAGTTTTTCAAACTAAAACCCCCCAATTCATTAGAAATCATTGGGTAATTAAAATACAATTCACTCTCTGTGGGATCGATCCTTGCTTATTGCTATATTGATTCTTAAATTAGTAGAACCTGAGTAAGGTAAATTTTGCAGTGCTAGACGACAGCTACCAAATTTTGGCGCCGTTGCTGGAGAGTGTTATTTGATTTTATTTATTCGATTGTTTTTATTTTTTATTTTTATTTTTATGCCTCGATCCTCTCGCTCTCTTGATTTAAAATTTAATCCAGAAATAGAGAGAACCGCACGAAGGCTTAGGCCGGAAGCTCGGAAAAACCAAGGTTCACTTGCAGATTCCGAAAAACCTCCATCACCGGGCCTCAACAACGCACTCACACTACTTTCGGACCAATCTTCTTCAAGCGAATCAGAAGGTGAAATGACGGTGCCAAATAACAGGACTTTGAAGGAGTTGTCCACTCCTAATCTTACTCAACAACCTCTTTGTATTGAATATCATGCCTTAAATGTTTCGTTTGAACTTAAATCTGGACTAATTCACCTTTTGTCTACTTTTCGTGGTCTTATAGGTGACGATCCGTACAAATATTTGCAGGAATTCCATATTGTGTGTTCCACCATGAAGCCACACAATGTCACAGAGGATCAGATTAAGCTACGAGCTTTCCCATTCTCACTGGGAGACTTAGCAAAAAATTGGTTGTTTGATCTCCCCGTGGGATCAATTCAATCATGGAACGACATGAAGAGTCTATTTTTGGAGAAGTACTTTCCTGCTTCAAGGGTAGCCAACATCAGGAAGGAAATTTGCGGAGTCCGACAATTCAGTAGTGAAACGCTGTATGAGTACTGGGAGAGATTTAAGAAGCTTTGCTCCAGCTGTCCACCTCACTAGATCAACGATCAACACCTCATCATCTACTTTTATGAAGGACTAGTACTGATGGATAGGGCTATGATCGAAGTTGGTAAGGGAGGAGCATTAATGGATAAAACACCAGAGGCTGCAAAGAATCTGATTCCAAACATGGCCGCTAATGCACAACAGTATGGAACAAGGAATAATAATCTAGCACAAAGGGTAAGCGAGGTAAGCACCATGAATATAGAACAACAAATTTCTGACTTAACTGCTTTGGTGAAACAATTAGCTACAGGTAACGTACCGGTTGCACAAGCTTGCCAGATTTGTTTAATGGCGAGGCACCCTACAGATGCATGCCCAATATTACAAGAGGAGGATAGCACACAACAAGCTAATGCAGTGGGAAACTACCAAGCTCAGCCTCAGAGGAAATATGATCCTTTCTCCAACACATATAATACAGGATGGAGGGATCATCCTAACTTCAGTTATGGGGGTGCTAGGCTGCAGGCGCAAGGGTTTTACCAATTAAACCGCAGTTTCAGCCAAATCATCCTCAGTACCAACCCAGACCAGCAGCACCGGCCAATCCTGGAACATCCTTGGAGGACATGTTCAAGGTGTTTATGCAACAGACACAACAATTCCAACAAGAGACGAAGTCTTCCATCCACAGCTTGGAGAGTCAAATGAGCCAATTAGCTACTACTGTAAGTCGGTTGGACTCTCAAGGTTCAGGGAAGCTTCCATCGCAAACTGTTATGAACCCAAAGGAGAACGCCAGTGCTATTACCTTGCGGAGTGGAAAACAGATGGATACACCAACAACAACAGTTGAGTATGAGAAAGAGCAAGAAAAGGAGGAATTGGTGAAAACAAAGGTACACCCTAACCCTCCTTGTCAAATTAATGATATTCCACTTCCCTTTCCTCATAGAAATTCTAGAAAGTCAAAGAAAGATGAACAAGATAAAGAAATTCTAGAAACCTTTAGGAAAGTAGAAGTTAATATTCCACTACTTGACGCGATTAAACAAGTGTCACGGTATGCTAAATATTTGAAAGAATTGTGCACTAATAAACGGAAATTGGAAAACAATGAGAAAGTCACAGTAGGGGAAAATGTATTGGCTGTTTTACAAAGAAAAATGCCACCTAAATGTAAAGATCCAGGCATGTTTACGATCCCATGTGTTAGTTCTCAAAGGCACGTTAGTTATCTATAAGGGGGGTTGAATAGATATTTTAAAAAAAATTTGTTTAAAATACTTTGTCAGTACTGAATATACTGACAGCAGCGGAATATATGTTTGTTCCCCTTCAAGATATTACAATTATAGTTTGATAAGTAGTTATAGCAGTTATCACAGGTATAGCAGTTATAGCAGTTAATGAGAGACAAAGAGACAAAGAGGTTTTAAGTGGCTCAGAGCACACACGGCTCCTAGTCCACTCTTCTACTCCACGAGTAGGAAATTCACTAAGGATATCTCTTACAACTTGAATCACTTAGATTCCTTCAAGGCCAGCAGCCTTGGAACTTCTCTTAGTTCACTTTTGAACTCTTCAAGTCCAGCAGACTTGGTACTTCTCTTAGTTCACTCTTGAACTTCTCAAGTCCTTCTGACTTGGAACTTCATTTGAGTTGATAGTTGTATTATGGGGTGTGCTACTCAGTTGCAATTAAGCTTCAGTTCTGAAGAACTGAGTAGCGAAGCAAGCCTTCCTCTTTCAGGATTCGTAGAGTTGATCGTTGAGTGTTCTTGAGCTTTTCTCGTTGTATATTCTTTCTTTGCTTGTCTTGCTTGCTTAGTCTGAATCCTTGTCTGATTTCCTTATAAAAGAGTCATTCAAAATGTATCCATTTGAATGCTTCCGTTGCAGCATTAAATGCTTCAGATGTTTCTGTGCAGTTGATGTTGACATCCTGCTTTCCTGCTACTGAGCCGTCTGGCCCACTGACACAGCAGACTGCAACTTCACCTAACACCTGAAAAGGTATTTTCAGCAGGCGGTTTAGTCCTTTCCTTAGCTTTGATGAGTGAGTTATATACATACTCATCGGTATTCGTTATAGCTTGATTCTCGTTGTTTTTAAGTAATTTTCCTATCATTTTTACTGGATTTATACTCTTGTGTGCACGTAACGGAATTGGTGCGAACGTGGCGAAAAATGACGGATCCTAGCAATTAACTGATGTTATTATTATGGGCGTAGCTTAATATTAATATTATTAGAGTCCATCTATTCAGCAACAAAGAGTCCACGTAAAAGGTTTTCATGCATTCCTAATTTGCTAAAAGGGGCAGCCCACGTTTCGCCCATTCACGAAATTAGCAAGCTACATGCAAAATAGAAGACATGCAAAGAGGTTCATGCAAAGAAAAAAGAATCGGCTGGATAGTACGTTAACCCGCCGGGGCGGGTGATTATCAAAAGAACTCCCCGCTGGGGCGGGGAGGCGGCAAAACTGCTGACTTCCATTCCGCTTGCTACTCAGATTTGGAGGCAAGATAGTGGGCTGCGTTTATTATGTGATGTAAGGATGGACTCAATCTGGAGCACGTGGGGCAAGCTGCTGACTCCTTTCTCGAATAGGACACGAATGCAACAAGCAAGTAGAGAGAGAGTGGGCTACAATCTATATGATATAAAAATACTTAAAACCTGATACAAGGAGGTTTCCTTAAATTATTGGGCTAGTATTATAATACAAAAGGGGAGCAGCTCGCATATATAGAGAGGATAGTAATAGGTAGGGCTCTAAATGATAACCGAAAAATTCGTATTCGTCTGCATCTGTATTTGAAAAAAAAAGGATATTATTCGTATTCGAAAAAAAACAGATATATCCGTATTCGGTTTAAAGGTATCCGCAAATAAACGGATACGAATATGGATATAGGAGTACTCGTACTCGTTTAACATCCAACCGTAAATATATCCGGCGGATAGCGAATATCCGGATTCGGATCCGTATCCGAAATTCGTATCCAAATAACTTAAATATATTATATAATAAGCAAAATAATTTTTTAAAGTGGCATTCCTTATATAATAATTAGTTTTCACTATCATACGAAAATTATTTTAAAAATATATCATTTCACTTCTAAAAAGTAGGAAATAACACTTTTATTTTAATATTAAAAAAACTGAAATAAATTTATTTAAATATAGTTAATAGATTTTTACAATTATAAAGTTAAAATATCTAAAATGTATCATTTACCAACAAAATTACATACGAGATGAACAAAACTATAGTTATTAGCTTGTTATAAATTTCTTACTTTCAAAACTTACTTGCAATATTGGGAGACGGGAACAATGAACAATATAATTTTATTGTTACAATGTGTTAAGTCCGAATTAACTTAGAATTAATCTAGAAGGGAGTTGAATAATTAATTCAATTTTATGAATTTTCGGATAGAGGGAGTATTTATCACTTTTATTTGCTCAATTATTTAAAAATTAGAAGTCCAAATATTTAAAGAAAGTCTAAAATAAATTTTGGATGAAGTTTGATTAACTAGTTGTCAACTGTCACATATACATTATAAATCGCACTCTTCATAAATATAATAAAATAAAATAAAAATTTTATAACTATGCAAATTGTAATCTATGTATTGAAGATAAATTTTAAATAAAAGTTCCCATAAACATATTATTAACATTTTAATCAAGTATTTGAGAAAAAATAATTAAATATTTAATGTAAACTTTTGAACCTAATTATAAATTATAAATATTAATCCACACTACAATATTGGACATCTAAACATTAATAAGTAGTATTGAAATTTAGGATTTCAAAAATGATGAAAACACTATTTGAATTATAATTAAGAACATTGATTAGTATATTTAAATATTTATTAAAAATAAATAAATTAACATTCATTCATTAATAAACTATATTTTAAAACTTATTTTTTTTTATTCTAGTTATAGTTAGGACTATAAATGGTAATCGAAAAATCCGTATTCGTCCGCATCCGTATTAAAAAAACGGATATTATTCGTATTCGAAAAAAAACGGATATTATCCGTATTCGGTTTAAAAGTATCCGCAAATAAACGGATACAGATATTACTGTATCCGAATCCGTATATATCCGTTTACACCCCTAGTAATAGGACTTAATTTGGTGACTCGAATTGGGATTTAACTTGGAAAAGGAGTCTAGAGGAGCTTGGGATATATTATACTAACTAGTATAGTTTTATTAGTATATAAAGAGACGTGATCTGCTTGTTGTGCGTGGGGAGTCCATTAGCTTAGTATTATTATCATATTAGCTTATATATCTAATAAATATTATTAGCTTATATTTATTATTAATTAGTATTAAATTAGTTTAGATTAGTTTTATTTTAGCTTTATTAAAAATAATAAACCCTAGTTGAAAGGAGATTTGGAGATTGAAGCACTTGGAAGCCATTGGAGATCCAGATCAAGAGCTAGGAGGAGCACGAATTTGCCGGCAATAGATTTCATTCTTTTCCTTAATCTTATTCTTATCTTTTAATGTGTATTCAATTGTGGATTCTTAGTTTTAATTCAATGAACTAATTCTTTGTTTAAGATTACAATAGATCTTATTGTGTAATTTATTTTAATATGCTTCGTTATCAATTATTGTGATCTATCGTTGAGATTATCTATTGTGATTTGAAATTAATTGCTTAATTGCCTAGCTAAAAATTACCGTAATAATCTATATGAAATCGGAAGAAGAGTATAGATTTAGATCTGATCATGATAGCATGTGTTCGTGATTTTTGCGTAGATGGAAATTATGATTCGTGTTTAGAATAGAGATATGCCTTTACGCCATATGTAATCTTATAGAGAACTTGTGATTAAATCCTTTTTAATTGTAATTCACATAAAAATATAGTGGATTAGTTAATTAGGGTGTCTTACTTAATTCTATCATCTGTAGATTTGAGTGAGTATGGTATGATGCATCGAGAGGTGGTTATATTTACTTTCGTGTTCTTGATTAACAATTCAGAATAAAGAGAATAATTGATGAGAAGTATGTTAACTTAGATGAAGCAATAAGTGAAGTTGTGATCTTAAATCTCCGTAATCTTAATTTAACTAGTGGTAATTAGAATTAGTTTAATTATATAATTTGAAATTCATTCGTTTAAATAAGATTGAGTTGGTTACGGGTTAGTACTTGGTGATTCTTGTTAAATAATTCCTCGTGGGAACGATACTTTACTTTCACTTTATTACTTGTTGACCACGTATACTTGCATGTTGTGCGTAACTAGATTTTACCCAACAAGCTTCTTCAATACGCTTCTTCGATTTGTACTAAGGATGAATATGGAATCATTGGGACCATCAAATTATCAACGACTATAAGCCTTTCTTCATTTGTTGCTCTTCCTCCCTTCATCAGAACTATGAACTTTGATGCTGACTGGAGGAACACCATGATTGTAGTCATTGTACCATAATCGTTGTGTGTTGGCTTGCGCCGGCTGGACTCAGACTTGATTGTAGAGAACACTACGATTTCTCTTAAGCTCTTTGGTATACTACGATTCCTTCTTGCTTGTCTTGCAGACTCC
The DNA here is from genome assembly GCA_020205555.1 of Panax stipuleanatus. Taxonomy (NCBI): domain Eukaryota; kingdom Viridiplantae; phylum Streptophyta; class Magnoliopsida; order Apiales; family Araliaceae; genus Panax; species Panax stipuleanatus. The sequence continues at coordinate 95,505,970 of CM035125.1, read as the reverse complement.
ACGCTTCTGAGAGCACACTATGATTCTTGACTTAGCTCGGCATGCGCTCGGATCATCTTCAGATTCTCAATGTGGCTTTCAAGGCAGACTACGATTCTTCGATGCTTTTACTTAAGCTCCATGAATCTTGCCTTGGCCTCTACAGACTTGGTTTTCTTGGCAGACTACAATTCTGGACATCTTCATTGAAACTCCACGATTCTGCCTTGGCTTCTGTATGCTGCCTTTGACAGACTACGATTCTGTCAAGACTTTAACTTTTACATCTCAAATAGATCAACCTAACAGTTTTTATCTTTTCTTCTATACATTTATTTACATAAATGATAAACATTAAAGCTCAGATCAACCTAACAATTTTGATCTAACATCTAAGTCCTTGTACATATGATCATTGAAGGACTTTACACTTAAGCATTTATATTTACTTTCAACATCAAATTTGAATATGCAATTCCCAACACCATGTAAGATAGGAAACACTAGATTTGAAAAGGCAATGCTAGACTTAGGTGCTTCAATAAATGTTATGTCATTATCTGTTTATAAGTCTCTGCATCTTGGACCTTTGAAAAATACTAGTGTTATTATTCAATTGGCTGATCGTACTAACACCTACCCCCGAGGGGTAGTTGAAGATGTCTTGGTGCAGGTGAACGAACTAATCTTTCCTGTAGATTTTTACATTGTGGACATGGAAGATGATACATCCCCTAACCCATCACATATCTTACTAGGAAGACCCTTCCTAAAGACAGCAAGGACTATGATTGATATGCACAACGGGACCTTGACAATGAAGTTCGATGGCGAGAAGATCCAATTCAATATCTACGATGCCATGAGGTAGCCTAATGATATCTGTCAGGTTTTCGCAATTGATGTGTGTGACTCTCTAGTGCAGAAGACTTTTGAGCAAATTCAAAGAGACAACTTGGAGGTGGCTATTTCCAGCATTTTGGACTTGCATGGGACATATGAACTTGAACACAGTCAGGAATTGAAGGAAACTGTGGCTACACTACATTCATTGCCTAAACACACAGATAAACATGCATTCCAATTAATTTAATTACCTGTAACTCATCAAAAATTATTACCATCTGTGGAGCAATCTCCAACTCTTGAATTAAAACAATTACCGGCACACTTAAAATATGCATATTTAGGGTCTAATGAAACTTTACCTGTGATAATTGCTAGTAATCTAACCAAAGTGCAGGAAGAAAAATTGTTGAGAGCCCTTAGGGACCACATCACATTATTTGGTTGGACTATAGCAGACACCAAGGGTATTAGTCCTGCGATGTGTATGCATCGAATCTTGTTAGAGGAAGGAGCTAAACCGACAAGAGATGCACAAAGAAGGTTGAACCCACCAATGATGGATGTAGTAAAGAAAGAGGTAATTAAATTACTTGATGTAGGAATCATCTACCCCGTCTCCGACAGTCATTCGGTAAGTCCGGTGTTGGTAGTTCCTAAGAAATCCGATATCATAGTTGTCAAGAATGACAATAATGAATTAGTGCCCACACGAATGCAAACAGGTTGGAGAGTGTGTATCGACAATAGGAGGTTGAACACCGTAACTAGAAATGATCACTTTCCCCTTCCTTTTATTGATTAAATGTTAGAACGTTTAGCTGGGCATTCTTATTATTGTTTTCTAGATTGTTTTTCAGGTTATAACCAGATTGTGATCGCCCCCGAAGACCAGGAAAAGACCACATTCACGTGTCCCTTTGGAACCTTTGCCTACCGGCGAATGTCCTTTGGACTTTGCAATGCCCCAGGAACTTTTCAGAGATGCATGGTGAGTATTTTTTCTGATCTCTTAGAAGAATGCATCGAAGTCTTTATGGATGATTTCACAGTTCATGGTAATTCATTAGATGCCTATTTAGACAATCTGACACGTGTACTGGATAGATGTTTAGAAACAAATCTCGTGCTAAATTGGGAAAAATGTCACTTTATGGTAGAACAAGGAATAGTGCTTGGTCATGTAGTGCCAGTTAACGGTTTGGAAGTCGATAAAGCCAAAATTGATATTATATCTGCATTGCCTTACCCCATTAATGTGCGGGAGATTCGTTATTTTCTTGGACATGCAGGTTTTTATCGCAGGTTTATCAAGGATTTCGCCAAGATAGCATTGCCCTTATACAAGTTGCTTCAGAAAGATGAGGAATTCCAGTTTAGTGATGAATGCAAGGTGGCTTTTGATACCTTGAAGAAGTTATTGACGTCAGCCCCTATCATTCAACCACCGAATTGAGAGCTCCGTTCGAAATAGTGTGTGATGCAAGCAACTATGCTGTCGGTGCCGTCTTGGGCCAAAAGAGTGAAAAAGCTATCCATGCCATCTATTATACCTCTCGGATGTTGAATGCGGCTCAGATAAACTATTCAACAACGGAAAAAGAACTTTTATATGTTGTATTTTCTTTAGACAAATTTAGATCATATCTACTTGGTAGTAAAGTAATAGTTTATTCTGACCATGCTGCCCTCAGGTACCTGCTGACCAAGAAGGAGTCCAAACCTCAAATCATACGATGGATCTTGCTGCTGCAAGAATTCGATATGGAAATCAAAGATAAGAAGGGTGCGGACAATTTGGTGGCATATCACTTGAGCAGAATTCTCAAGGAGGAGGAAGCACTACCTTTATATGACATGTTCCCAGACGAGCATCTACTATCCATTGGCAACACAACTCCATGGTATGTCGATATTGTGAATTTTCTGGTACGTAAGTATTTACCAAGTGAATTTTCTAGATCTAAGAAAGAAAAGCTTAGGAGTGATGCAAAACACTATTTTGGGATGACCCATATTTATGGAAATTTTGTGATGATCAAATAGTTAGACGTTGTGTACCTGATAATGAATTCAACTCTATTCTAACTTTCTGTCATTCCTATGATTGTGGTGGTCATTTTGGACCTAAGCGAACATCACGTAACGAGTTAGAGAGTGGTTTCTTTTGGCCCTCTATTTTCAAAGACTCGTATGAATTCTATAAATCTTGTGAAAATTGTCAAAGAACTGGTAATTTATCTCATATAAATCAAATGCCACAAAATCCTATACTAATTGTAGAAATTTTTTATGTTTGGGGTATTGATTTCATGGGACCTTTTCCTGTTTCTTTTAGAAATATTTACATTTTGCTGGCAGTTGATTATGTTTCCAAATGGGTTAAAGCTAAGGTCACTAGGACTGACGATTCTAAAGTTATTGTAAATTTTGTCAGGACTAACATTTTTGTCAAATTTGGAGCACCACGGGCCATCATCAGTGATCGTGGCACTCATTTCTGTAATAGGGTGTTAGCTCCCTTGTTAAAGAAGTACAACGTTCTTCACAAGGTCTCTACATCCTATCATCTGCAAAGCAATGGCCAGGCTGACGTTTCCAATCGAGAGATCAAGTCCATTTTGGAAAAAATAGTCAACCCGAACAGAAAAGACTGGAGTCTTCGATTAGACGATGCACTATGGGCATTTAGGATGACATACAAAACTCCAATAGGTATGTCGCCTTATAGGCTCGTGTTCGGGAAACCATGCCACCTACCTATAGAGCTCGAACATAAAGCTTTATGGGCAATCAAGCAATGCAATATGCACATAGATCAAGCTGGTGTCAATAGGAAGCTGCAGTTACAAGAACTCGAAGAGTTACGGAACGAAGCATACGAGAGTTCTAAGATGTACAAATCAAAGACGAAAGCTTTTCATGATAAGCAGATCTTAAGGAAAAATTTCATTGTGGGACAGAAAGTCCTTCTTTTCAATTCAAGATTGAAGTTATTCCAGGAAATTTACGCTCTTGCTGGGAGGGACCATTTGTGATTACTAATGTTTTTCCTCATGGTGCAGTTGATATCCAGAATTCGAATACAGGAAATATGTTCAAGGTGAACGGGCATAGGTTGAAGCTGTTTCTGGATAGCAGCCAAGTTAAGGAGGTCGAGGTCGTGACACTGACGGATCCAACCTCCGGATAATCGAGTGTTCTACAATCGAGCCAACGACGTTAAAAACGGGCAGCTATATGGGAGGCAACCCAACTTTTTAACCTTAGTAGTTTGTATTATTTGAGTCTTTATATATAGTTTATTCTTATAGGTTCAGTATATTAAATCCCTTTTGTGCTGACAATTTTATGTGTTAGGATAGCATAAGGAGAGAGATCACCAGAGTAACAAATCCAACAGACAAGCGCGGGCAGCACCTATGAACTCAGCCACCTCGCGCGGGGCGCGCTACCCTTCCAGCACATCCAAGCTAACATCAACAGGAGGGCGCGGGGTGCGCTATGTGGGGTGCGAGGCATGCTGCTTATGCAGTAAGTTAGGGCCAAAAATAGCAGGCAGGTGCGAGGCGCGCTTCCCCAGGCACAGGGGGGGCTAGGGGTCCAAAAAGTTCAAACCATTTTTCCTACATAGCGAGGGCTGCACAGCAACATACTTGGACCAGGCGCAGGGCGCGCCGGTCGGAAATTCCAGTTTTCAAAACTCAGATTTAGTTCTTCTTTTCTCTCTCCTAAACCAAATACACTTCTTTTCTCTCTACTCCTATCTCTAAACAACTTCCCTACACCTAATATAAGTCCAATACTTCCCAACTTCCAAATCCTTCTCTACTTCTACTTTCTTTCTAAACCTAACCCCACTACAAATCCATCAATCCAATGCAACCCATCCTCCCAAATTTGGTCATCACATATCCCCCAATCCCGTATTTGCTCAATCACATACACCAATCTTCATTAATAGTAAGAAAGAGCAAGTGAACGCCATAGATATTGGAAGCACTAAGAGGTAGTTTAACAATCCACAACCATCCCATTGAAGCACACAAAGCCACAAGGTAAACACAAGTTTTCATTGATATTGGAGTTTGATATCCAGATTTTCATTGATTTGCTTTATTAATGAATTGGGAATCCTTGGGTTACTGAATAACCCAAGGTAAAATTGCTTATATTTGGGATATTTGAACTAACAAAGTGTACTAAGTTTGGGGGAGAGAAGTTGTCTCCCACCACGTGTTCGACATATTGTTTCAACAGGAATTTCACAGGATATTGTCAATTTGTTGTGAGCAATTCGACACACGCCCTTCATTATGACTTCCAAAAGAGCAAGGACTTCATCCTTTTAAGCTCTGCCATGTTTTGATGTCACTCGATTCGTGAGCGAAGGAACGGCAACACGTTATGCCAAGGTCATAGATAAAAAGACCTTGGTTCTAGAAAGAGTGCTGAAGCCGGATGCAAACCTTGACGGCGACATGTCACAGATGATTGCGGAGAGTAAATGGTTTAAGTTGGTAGAGCAACCAAGGCCAGCGGTGATCAACATTGTGAAGGAGTTTTACGCCAACGCAATAGATCATGTTGATCGCGTGGTCATGGTCCGGGGCAAGCCGGTATCATTTCGAGCAGGAGAAATCAATGATTACTTTGGGTTGGAGAAACCGCAAACGGAACGCTATGAAGATCGTTTGCCTAATTTGGATTAGATAATGGTTCGCCTTTGCAAGCCCGGCACTCAATGGGTGACTAATGCAGAAACCGGGGAAAAAGTCCATTTTCCACACGCCGTATTAAGTCGTTATGGTAAAGCCTGATATGCATTCATATGTGCTCGCTTAATGCCAACACGTCATCAAAATGACGTAACGAAAGAACGAGCAAGGCTTCTCTACGGAATTGTCACTCATGAGGTCGGTGATAATAATGAGGTTGAAATTTTAAATGTAGACATCGGCCTTTGCATTCAATAGTAAATTGATCGAGCTCTGCGAGGGGGCACCACAGGTGGCCTACTACATGGGTTTCTGATCACCGACCTGTGCTGCCAAGCGAGAGTTCAGTGGCATGCTTCGGACCCAATCCAGCAGCCTATGGCCGTTATTGACCATTGCACTATAGAGCATTACCGACCTCGGACAGAGGCTACATCACATCCTCGGGGAGAAGGATTCATCATGATTCCACCATCCACACCAACCTCGCCGCCACAAGATGACGACCCATCGGATGATGAGGCCGAACCAGAGTCGCCATCCGCTTTCCAGCGACAAAGTCATCGAAGGAGTATGCGACTGTCCCAACGCCAAGCTACGATGCACATGTACAATGTTGGGGCCTTTACTGCATTAGTTGACGCATTCTTGCTTTTCTCTTCCAAGTCTGACCCAGTCTAGCTGCCCACTCCTCCAGTTCTGCCTCGTTACCCCCCAGCAAACTCTGACGAAACCGACAAGTTTTAACTCGTCGCTTAAGGAAGTCCTCGTTTTTCTTATTTCATATGGCAAGTAATGAGGACATTCCTTGATTTAAGTGTGGGGGGAGTAAAAATTTAAATTTTTATTATTTTAGCATATAGATTAGGTTATATTTAGAGTAGATTCTATTCATATGCATCGTATTAAAAAAATCAAAAATATTGCATTCATGTAGGATTTTGTCATTAGATACATGCATATAGGATCATACATAGAGATTGAGCAGTATTTCAAGGTAATTAACTACATGGTTGATGATTTCGAAGTTGCACTAAATCTTGTATAAAATTGAGATTCATGATCTGATTAGTTTTGAACATAGTAACATCATTGCATGATTTTTGATTTTTTCTCAACTTTCAAGCACATTGATTAATTATCAGTAGTGATTAGGAATTCATATGTATTAAGAACTCAAACACTTACTTGATCACAGATTAGAGATAGAGAATTGGCTGAAACATAAGTTTGGGGAAATTAAGGCTTAGAAAAGAAAAAAAATATAAAGAAAAGAAAAAAAATTGAAATAGAATTGAAAAAAAAAGTACTTATGAAATAAAAAAACTGATTTAGTTTGACCTCGTGGCCTTTGTTACTCGGACAAGTAAACCCTAGGGGATGTTTTAACACTTAGCGCCCTAAAGCCTTTGGGTATGGGAGTCGTTAGCCGAAAGTCCGTTACATGGGTGATATTGAATAGCCTAAAGGGGTTGAACATTGCACAAATCAGAATTATAAAATAATTGGTGGGATAGAGCGTTAAAACGCACCCACAAAGCATGAGCTTTGATGTTTATTCTGTTATTGCTTATTTAGCCTGATTTTCGATATACTTATGTGGATGCCATGATTAGTGTAGATATCTGTGTTTGAGTAGGTTGTTTGTTGGGAATGATCATATGAACCACTGTGAACTGCTGATATGACATTGGACACACATGCACGAGAGGGAATTAGAGTTATGTATGTGATGTGATGATGTGAGAGTCTATGATGGGTCATGAGTATAGTTGGATTGTGAGATTATGTGTGCATTCTTAAGGAATATATAACCTGTGTTTGCTTACTAAGATTTCTGCTCGATTTTGTTAGGTTGCATTTAATCTGTTAAGTAGTTTGCATTGTGTTTGTTTGCTTAAGGACAAGCAAATGTTCAAGTTTAGGGGTATTTGATAAGTAGGTTTTTAACCTACTTAATAAATATTTCTTGGTTTGATATTTTGTTAATACTTAAGTGTGCATGTTACTTTTCATATGTTTTGTGTGTATGTGTAGGATTGGAGTGAAGCTAAGCTTAAAGGGGCAAAAGGGAGGAGTAGAGAACAACAGAATTGCAAATCAACAATTCTGATAGCCAGGCGCGGGGCGCGCTGGTTCAAGAGTACAAGAGGCGCGGGTACGCGCCACGAAAAGACTATAGTTGCTGCATACCTAGCGCGGGGCGCGCCAAGTTATATAGATGATGGGCACGGGGCGCGCTAGGCAGACGTATTTGACAGAAAATTAGGATTGTGAGAGCACAAGTTGACAAGTAAAGGGATTGTAACTTGCCTTATTTACTTAGGGTTTGGTATAGATTATATATAGAAGTTGTTTTATTAGTTTTCGACTATCTTTTTATCAGCTTTTATTCTACATTCTATTAGATTTGCTTGGAGACTACAAACCTTTGTTTTGAAGATTCAAGCATGTCAGGCTAAGTTCTCTATTTCAATTCTGAAGGGATGTTGAACTTATTTATCAATTAATGATTTAATCAAATTATTCTATTTACTCTTCTATCTTGAGATTTATTCTAATTATCCATATGAACTTTCATACATGTTATCCAATTGACTAATTTGGTTTTTGCAGGATTAAATTAGTATCATCTGCTAGATTAAGATAAATTTTAAGAAAACGAAGTGTGTCTAATCTAAGTAGCAATTGACAGTATTTTATTATGGTCAAGCTTTGAAATATTGTTAAGGTTTTCAGAAGACAAGTTATATAAATCCTGATTATATAATTATTGCTTGGAATAATCTAATTCTCATGCTTAATGCTTCTATCATATTAAATCTAGGCTGATAGTTCTAGGTTGTATGTTAGTTAGAATCTCTTGTTGGCGATCGTCGTATTAGATCTTAACTTAAGGAGAATTTTAGGTAATTTGTGATCGCGGTTATCTAGGGTTATTAATCCCAGTGGAAGATGAATAGTGTAAACACTTGGTTAGATAATAATTGTTAAAAAGGGATACTGAACTGAAGAATTGATCTTTTTACTCATTGATATTTTCTTTAAACTTACTTTTGTTAATTATAGTTTTTCAAACTAAAACCCCCCAATTAATTGGAAATCATTGGATAATTAAAATATAATTCACTCTCTATGAGATCGATCCTTGCTTATTGCTATACTGATTCTTGAATTAGTAGAACCTGAGTAAGGTAAATTTTGGAGTGCCAGACGACAGCTACCAGTTGTATAACAACAAATCAAGAATCATGCATTCTTTTAAAACTTCAATAGCCGAACAATGGTTATGAAACAGCTCAAATAATAGGAAAAACTCTGATTCCTATCATTTTAAAATATTAATCACATTTACTTTCACATACCTTACATTCAGTCTGGCTAGAATCATTAGCACATACTTAACCCTAACAATTCACAAATAGAACCACACCACATTAAACCGTTCAATCGTAGAACAGTTTATTTCACAGAAACACATAAGTGTTGAAAGTTCGGCACAAGGCCTCATACATAAACACCTCACACAAATATCACACATTTGCACATAGGTAAAACTTCTCAAGTCCAACATCTGAGTAAGTTTAAGAAACTAGCATCCATTTCAAATATGAATGAAGTTAGGAAACTTGTCTTAAGCACAGCTACAACTTATAGTTTTATGCTGAACTGTTTACCGCAAATCCTATATATCATATAAAGAATAGCACATACCAATTAGTCGTATATTTAACTTACGCATTGGTTTAAACTTAACTTTACTTCCTATGGCTCGTGTTCTTGCAATCTAAGCTTACGCGACCAACTTTACTTTCATTCCTTCGGTATTATAACATACGGAGATGGCATAAACCTTATAATCATCTTTTGCGATAGATTTACATTCTCATCTTCTTCTTATAACATTTCTAGGACTTAGCTCATCCTATACATCTACATATGTGAAAAGAATCACCTTTTCACTATACGTATCCATAACTCTATATTCAGCACACATCGAGTCTCTAACAATGTTCAATATAGTACGCTGAAAGTAGTATGCACACAAGCCAATCATGTATGATGATAAAACATATACTTTATTACTATCCTTTTCATTTATTAATAAAAGAATTATTTATTTAAAGGCATTTATATTATCTACATCATGTTGTTATATTTAAATATAATAAACCCATAATTTTAAGCAATGCTTTTAGTATCATGATGATGATCATGCTAATGAGATCTAAATTCTTAGATAGCTTAAACTAAAATAGTTCCCAATCGACGGATTACTAAATAGGGGATTAGTGAATCCGGATAGATTGGTACATACGTTGCTTGCTCTTTGGAATAGGACGATCGATCACATGATCATTTGTGTGAAGACACTAAAGCAAGTATGTAGGTGCTTATTGGAGAATAGGTACACTGAATGTGGCTCGCTAAGGAATACTTAATAGAGTTTTACTCGTCTATCAATAGAAATTCCTTTAGTGATAGTAGTACATGTAATCCTTAGACTTGAGATCATCATAGTATCTTATGTATGATAAGTTATACTTTGACATGTCCCTTAAGACCCCGAGTGTATATTAAAGGGTATGCTTGGGTATAATTAATTATACATGAAGATAATGAATGATCAATGAAGGATCTACCACTTCTAGTAAAAGAAGTGAATATTCTATATGATTCGATAAATGATAACTCAATAGTCCTTAGCCAAGGTAGAATGAAATTAGAAAGTAGCATCTAATTTGCATTATCGAATTTTGTGCATTTAGGATCAGAATACATATAGTTAAATAAAATAAGACTTGATAGTAAATTCATGTCTTATATTTAATAGAGACATTGTAAGATAGAAGGAATGAAATGTACAGTAACTATTTACTCAAAGGTTCTTTTATGATTAATGTTGAAATCTATATTATCTAGAAAGTCGTTGAGCGCTAAGGGGGCTTACCCTTATTGTAGAATAAATATTTATTTAAATAAATTAATAGTTAATTTATTTATTTAAATAAAACTAGAATTGTTCTAATTAATTTATTTACAACCGGTTTAATATGGAGAACCTAAAGGGTCACGCCAGAAAAGGATGAATATTTATTTAAGAAGCAAATGTCATAATTGTAATAATAAGTTAAGTGTATTTAATTTAATCCATGGTGATAGAATACATTAATTATCTTAATATTTATTATTTAATATTTTAGAAATATTAAATATAAATTAATAAGAGGAGTCTTATTATTATTATTATTATTATTATTATTATTATTATTATTATTATTATTATTATTATTTTGAATTCCTAAAAGAGTTTGGGAATTAATTAATAAAACTACTCTCCCATAATCCTAATAAGATTAGGAGTTAAATTAATTAAAGAAGTTTAATTAATTGCTCCTAATAAGATTAGGAATCATAATTAATTAAAAGAGTTTAATTAATTAATATGAAACCCATATCCTAAAATGATTAGGAGGGTTATCTACATCTATAAATAAGAGAAGTCTTATTTTGATTATGGACTAATGCAATTCCAATTGTTAGGAGAGCGCACCTTTTCTAGAGAGAGAGAAAACTAGGATTTTGCCAATAACACACTTTTTTAATATTTTTTCATCCTTTGTTGATCACCTCTAGAGGCCAAACACTTGGGTGGCAGACGTTAATCAAAAGAAGGAATCACACCCGGTATATTCAAGTTGAACAAGGAAAGGATTGGAGTTGAACTTGTACCTGAGGAAGCACGAATCTTCATGGGTATGATTCGTTCTTCATCTCTTTAGATTGAATTAATAATTCAGCATAAATGATGATCCGGGTTCATGATTTATAAAATTTTAAAACTCTAATTTTACACTTCCGCTGCTATGTATGTAATTGTTGCATGCTAATTTGATCTTACAAACCTAACAGTGGTATCAGAGCCAAACCTTTATGCGAGTTATTAATTGTTCTTATTTGATATGTATAATGATATGTGTTTTGAACAATTTAATTGGGCATAATTGTTAGTAAGGAATCATGTTTTTAGAGAAAAACTACACAATTTGCGGAATAAAAAAACAGTTCCTGATGACTGGCGCCGCAGCGTCAGATTAAAGTGTAATTCTGTGCGCTGAAGCGCTGGTTCAGGCTCTGAAAGGGTGACCCAGCGCGGCAGCGCCTGATTACAGTATAATCAGGGTGTTGCAGCGCCATCCCCGATTTTTTGAAAACTGCTGACGTGGTGCCACAGCGCCGGGTGCTAGTTCACTAGCGGCGCAGCAGCGCCACTCCCCAGAAAAATAAATTTTATTTTATTTTTGATTTTAAATTAAGATAAAAGGTTTATTTTAATTAAAATTAAAATTATATATTCTTCTGTAATTATAGATTAATAAAGGAGTTTATTGGATTTGGAATTTGATTAAAATAAAGATGTTTATTTTAATTAGAATTGAATTTCATGCTAACTTGGAATTGGATTCCACGATAACTAATTAGAGTTGAAATTAGATTTCGAAGATAACTAGGATTGCCCATTAAATCGATATCAATGTATATATTAAATATTTTATTTATTGATGCATATGGTGATATGTATGATAATAAATGGAGTTGATTATTGTTGGGCTTGTACGAAATCGTGGACGCAATCAAATTGCAAAATAAGCGGAAGCGTGGTATATCAGATTTTAAAAATTTCTACAAAACCATTACACAGATCATCCTTTATACAAATTATTAATTTAAAAGATAAATAAGAAGTTATGGAATCATATCTTTGTAGAACGAAGCTTCCACAGTACGAGTTCAACTCCTTGTTCTCCGTGATCTCCTTGAATTTCCGGGTTAGATTCCTTCCTTTGATCAACGTTAGCCACTCAAGTGTTTGGCCTCTAGAGGTGATCCACCAAGGAAGAGGAATTATCAAGAAGGAGCGTGGTTGACTAAGCCATATGTTTATATCCACTATAGAAAAAGAGTACTCTCCAACAATTGAAATTGCATCAACTGATATATATTATAAGACTCATCTTATATAGATATTGATCAACCCTTCTAATCCTATTAGACATGGGGTTTCATTTAATTATATAAACTCCTTTTATTAATTTAGGCTTCCCACCACATTGGGATTAATTAATTAAATTTATTTAATTAATTTGCCTCCTAATCTTATCAGTAATAAATGAGAGTACTAATATTAAATTAATTCCTAAATTCCTTTAAAAATTAAAATAATAATAATTGTAATAATATTAATAATACTCCTCTTATTAATTTATATTTAATATTTTCAAAATATTAAATAATAAATATTAAGCTATTTTATTTATTCTATCACCATAGATTAAATTATTTACACTTAATGCATTATTATGATTATGTCATTACCTTCTTAAATAATTATTCTTCATTTTATGGTGTGACCCTTTAGGTTCTCCATATTAAACCGGTTGTAAATAAATCAATTAGAACAATTTTAATATTATTTAAATAAATAAATTAAACTAATAATCTATTTAAATAAATAATATTTATTTTACAATAGGGATAAGTCTCTCTAGCGATCAACGACTTTTCAAATAATATAGATTTTAACATTAATCATAAAAAAAACATGTGAATAAATAGTTACTGTACAATTCAATACTTCCACCATACAATGTCCCAATTAAATATAAGACATGGAATTAATGTCAAGTCTTATTTTATTTAATTATATGTATTTTGATTAAAAAATGCACAACTCCAAATAATGTAAATTAGAAACTCTTTTCTAATTTTATTCTGACTTGGCCAAGGACTATTGGGTTGTCATTTAACGAATCACATAAGACATATCTCTTCTTTTACTAGAAGTGGTAGATTCTTTATTGATCATTCAATATCTCCATATGTAACTCATTATACCCAAACATACTCTTTGATATACCCTAAGGGTCTTAAGGAATAAGTCAAAGTATAATTCATTACATATATACAAGATACTATGATGATCTCAAGTCCAAGGATTACTTGTACTACTATCACATTAGGAATTCCTATTGACAAGCAAGTAAAACTCTATTAGGTATTCTATAGCGAGTCACGTTCAGTGAACTTATTCTCCAATAAGCACATACATACTTGCTTTATTGTCTCCACACAAATGATTATGAGATCAATCATTCTCATCCAATGAGCAAGCAACATATATACCAATTTATCCAGATTTATTAATCCCCTATTTAGTAATCCAACGATTGGGAACTATTTTAGTTTTAAGCTTTCTAAGAATTTAGATCTCATTAGCATGATCAACATCATGATTCTAAAAGTATTGCTTAAAACTATGGGTTATTTATATATTATTAAAACAGTATCATGTAGATAATTAAATATCTTTAATAAATGAATACTTTTATTAATAAAATAAATAAGATTGTCTCCAAAGTAGATGTTTTATCATCATACATGATTGGCTTGTATGCATACTACTTTCAATCTCCCACTTGCATTGAAGTCAATCGCCATGGTATCTCATACCCATCTTCTCTAAGTGACGATCAAACTGTTGTTGTGTTAAAACTTTAGTAAATGAATCTGCAATATTGTCTTAAGAGTTCACTATCTATATTGATTTCTCCTCTTTCTATGATTTCTTTAATCAAACTGCCGCAACACATGTTTGGATTCAAGATGAGACTTAAGAACTATTTATAGTTCTGTAATGAACTTTTCATCTGAAACATCAACTTGCAGCTTCACTTACAATTATATACTTTGTCTTTGTCACTAAATCAGCAACCTTTTACTGTTTGGAACCTTTCTAATTTACTACACCACCTTTCAAGGTAACGACTTACCCTAAAGTGGATTTGCTGTCGTCTTGATCAGTCTGAAAACTTGAGTCTGTTTAGTCCTCTAGTTTAATTCAGACCCATCATGTGTCATGATGACATCCTTAGTGTGACAACCCGAGAATTTGTAAAATTAATAAAATCTTAAATGAGTAAATTAAAGGATAAAGAATAAAACCTAGATTGAAAATAGAATATAGGAAAGAGAAAGAGAAAATATGTTGGATAGATTTGCAAGTAACCTCAAAGATTAGAGAGAGAAAGTAAAGCTAACAAAAGAAATAGAAAGGAGAGAGAGGAGGTAGTGGTCGGCAGTCCATGCGGAAGAAAGAACAAGAAATCAAGAAGGAAGAAAGGTATAAAAATCAAACAATAAACATTAGTTTATATATTTTATTTGATTTATTTTTGATGAAATATCAAGTTATGTTTTTTGAACTCTAAAATCATAGATCTACAAGTTTTAGAGTGTTTTATGAGTAGATCTAGACATTTTAGGTGTTAAAAATTTGATCCAAAGAAAGAAAAGCAAAATAGGTTTTAAGCTTTAGAAAATTAGTACACTGCTGCCCCTAAATGAAAATTTTGAGATTAGCTAGATTATTCAAAAAACTCTGGGCTTTTGGTATATTGTAGTACACTGAATAAGCTTTCCATAGACTCCAAAACGAACTAATTCCGACATCGTAGCAAAAAGTTATGACATTTCAAAATAGTAGAGTCGAATCTGTCCAAAAAATTCGGGGCAGTCCCCTTTCACGAATTCTCTGAATTTTGAGCTTGGAATTTGAAGATGGTCCAAGAACAAAAGTTGTAGTACCAGAAGTTAGCTTCGCGTGGGCTCAAGAATCGCTCAAAAACGTTTTAAAACGAAAATGTTATGATTGTTTTAGTACAAGAGGGTTAAGCTGGAAAAATCAAAACTGATCAGCCACTTCAGTCCAAATTTCTGAACTCAAAGTAACTCCAAATTGAGTGTTTGATAAATGGAAACTGTAGCTTACGAAGTTACGAATCCAAGGCCTCCGACGGAACTTAATTCCGAGTTGTACATTTCATTTTACAAGCGTTTCCGTAAAGGACGCCAAATCTGAAAATTGTGGGCGAGAATGGCATAATCGTAAATAAGTGGAAGTGATTAATTATTAAAAATAATTATTTAAAGTCATTAAATGGTTAGCAAATTAATTACATACAAAATTAAATATAATTAATTATTTAAGTGATATTAAATGATAATTAAGTAAAGTTAGTATTAATAAAGTAACTGGTTATTATTTAATTGTGATTAAATAATAATTAGAGATTAACAAATTGATTAATTATTATTTAATTAATATTAAATAATGATTAAAGAATGTTGAAGTAAGATTAGGTAATAATAATGTAATTACTTACTTACATTGATATAAGAATTTATAAAATATTTTTTTATTATTTAATTAATATTAAATAATAAATAAGAGCAAATAATAATTAATTATTCCTAAATTAATAAGAAAGAATAATTAAAGAATTATGAAGTGAATTGATTATCTATTATTCAAGGATAAGTAATTAATTAATCATTATTTATTTAATATTAAATAATAATTAATGACACATAGTAAGTAATTAATTAATTATTATTTAATTAATATTAAATAATAATTAAAGACAAACAATAATTTGATTATTCATTATCTAATTACCATTAAATAATGGATAGATCTATTTGGCTATTATTTATTAATTAATTAATTATTATTTAATTAATATTAAATAATAATCAAATGAAGGTATAGATTAATATTATGATAATAAATTTATTTAATAATTGTATTAAATAAATTATGCAAAAATAGTTTTAATGTTTTAAAAATAATTTAAAGGTTATAAAAAATGTTTTAAGCTATAAAACATAACTTTTAATATTTTGTCATGAATTACATTAATATTTTAATATTAATGGCAGTTATTTAATAATAATTTTTAAATATTTTAAATTTATTTAAAGGCGATATTAAAGTATTAAAAATATTTTGAAATATTATAAATAACTTATAATATTATGTCATATATTTTATTAATATTTAAAATTAAATAGATATTAATGATAATAGAATTATTTTGTATTTAAATTATTTAAATATGATATTATTGATTGAAAAATCATTATAAATGGTATTAATTATTTGAAAATTATTATGAGCTTGTGAAAAATATTTTAATTGATTAATAAATTATCTAAGTTAATATTATAGTGCTTAAGTAGAGTCTTATTAATATTAGGCTCGATAATTATCCGATTAGGCAATCAGAGGTCGAAATAGTACCGAACTAAACTCAGACTGAAATAGTTTGACTTGATACTAGGTCTTATGTGTTTTGTTGACCGATAGGATTATGTGATAATGTATTTAGGTTATTTTATAACTGTAATTAGCAATAGTTATTGCGATGATATTATTCTAATTAGGAGATCGATATTATCAATATTAGGTCTTCAGATGAAGCTAACTAGATTGCGTAGCAGTAGTCGGTGATAAAGGCAAGTTTTCTTGAACTATTCTTTTATATAGTGGTTAATCATTGTTGATTATATAACGTCTATAATTTATTGATTCGCACGTTGTGCATGTTGCATATGTTCATCAGGTATGAAAGGCTGATCACCTTCATTACCATATTGTTCAGTTGAATTTATTCATGTTCCTTATTAACCATTCATTTTTATTGTCTCGGTTGTTCAGTTATGTAAATTTGATTCATGCTATTTCACAATGGTTATATTGTTGAAAGTCAACCAGCTTATTGTTCATTCTTTTCAATCATGATATATCTTTTCTTGAAATTAAACTTGCTGGGGAAACTTGTTGCTCACCCTTGCTATATCATGATAAACATTGCAGATTAGGATGAATACGTCGGATACAGGAAAAGTCAAAGACAGTTCCAGCATTAGTTTATCGTACAGATAAAACTTGTAATAGTATTATATGCAAATGACATTGTATGTCGGATAAGATATTGAATTCAGGTATTAAGTTAAGGTTTCAGACCTTGGAAATTAGGTGTAAAGGTTATTGTATAAATAATTTATGTTTATATCTTCCACAATAGTTATAAAAATGATGTATCATAACGTACCAGGTCCGAGGTTCTGGGGACCCGGATTTGGGGGCGTCACAGTTGGTATTAGAGCTGTAGGTTATAAACCTTAGGTAGGGTTACCTTAGGCTATAACCACAATGATGAGGATAAGGAATAAACTCAAATAGAGTTTGAAATTTAAGCGATGAATTTAGGCAAGGTATTGGTAAGTCAATAAGATTCAAAGAAGAATCCTGACAAGTAATAAATATCCAGAGTTACCTAACTCTGATGATAAAGATGAACAGTAGTAATGAATAGATAGAGTCTAAAAGACTAAAAGTATAAAGGGAAAGAAGATCGTAAAATAAAACGATCATACTATAGAAAAGAATCGTAATATAATACGATTATAATATCAGATTACAACGTGATCTGATGAGGTCATAAGAGAACAGATAATCAATCTATTGATTGAAAACCTTATAGCAGAATTGCTGTATGACATTTGTACTATGGAATTGTACTATGAAAACTCAGGAAAGAATTGTAGAATTGTAAATACGGATTAAATAAAATTCGTATTGAGCAAAGAGGGAGCTAGGATTATGTGGGATTTTAATTGAGGACTCAGGTGATTGCTAAGTTGTACAAACCTTTATATGGGCGGGGGTTTTGTGCTTGGTCTAACGACTACTTAGTTTATCACATTGATAATCATTGAACTATCGGTGTCGCGCTATTCGCTATATGTATGATGAGCAGGTGATTCTTTTCTCATGTGTATAACGGATAGGTAGAGAATATAAAATTAGGTGCGAGTTCTTTAAACTCATATGTATGGTAAGTTCGTGACTCATAATCGTATGGTGGAACCCCTCAGCGAATGGACGACTTTGGTCTGACTAGGATAAGTTCCTAAATTCATATGATTGTGGTAAGTTCCTGAACTCATAATGTTGGTATGTTTGATGAACTATAAGGGGGTATAGAAAAATTGTGAATGAAGGATTGAGGATAATAGAAATAGATAGAATTATTAAGCAATTGATCATTATAAAAATTGATGTTGATGGTGGAAGTATAGGTATTCCAAATCTTCTAGCTGTGCTAGACTTTAAATTTTTGACATCAAGCTAAATTCGCACTGATGTGCCTTTTTGAAATAAAATAAATTTTTGTTATCTTCAAAACATGGTGACAAGGGTGTGGAGATGGACTTCGAGCCATTATCACATCGTTACCTGTTTCGGTATGATAACACCAAAAATGATTTTTTCAATGGCTTTGCACTTTTTAAAGAAAAGTCTACGCTAATTGTTTCGGCTAGACAAAGAGTATTTAAAATATCAAAACGTATTTATTTATCATTAATGCATCATGAAACCTTGGTGCAAAGATGATAAAAACGATGAAATTATTAATACAGTCTTACCTAGTGTTGGATGTGATCTAAAGATCGTCAGCCCACTATGGTATATTATTTTATGACAAAGTCGCAAAATGACAGAATTTTCAACGGACTGTAAATACAGTGCGGTATAATAACGTCATAAAATAATTTTCAGAATTTTAAAGAAAAGTTAAGTGCCAATTAAATTTGGTCAAGTATATGTTTCGATTGATATTCGAATTCTTACTATATGTCTAAGCTATTTGATTCAGCTAGACAAATATTTATAAAAATTCAAGTATCTCTTTGAGAATTTATCCCGAACCTAAATTGATTTGGTGCGGAATCTTATGCTAAGTCTGAGGTGAACTATACAGATTGGATTTTTATAATTCAATGCGAGTAAAATTCGCGAGCCATGATTGACGTACGTACTAGCATCGGTAGTTTATCTTCTTTGTGATTGTAAACATACTGTTAACCTTTGTAAGGGGTCGAGTACCTTTTCAAAATTAAAATAGGTCGCAGGTAGTAATATCTATAAACCTCAATAGTTCATGGTCTATATGACTCCTCAGCATGATTTGAAAATTTTAACTCTTGGGAGTGATGTTTCGGTTAGCATTTGATGATGTGTATGAACTCGTCATGGACGGGTAGAATTTGATATGATTGAATAACGGTTATGTTGAAAACCTAGTTTTGGTGAATAAAAGGAGTAAGGATTAGTAGGCTGCAATTTCGAGGACGAAATTCTTAGAAGAAGGGGTGAATGTGACAACCCGAGAATTTGTAAGATTAATAAAATCTTAAATGATTAAATTAAAGGATAAAGAATAAAACCTATATTGAAAATAGAGGAATGATTTAAAAAATTTAAAGAACCTATATGGTTTGGTTTAAATTTTTTTTAAGTAATGTAAAGAAATTATATGAGTTTGCTAGTATTTAAATTATGTATTAGTAAATGAACTTAAGACATTTATTTTTATTATCATAATTAATTAGTTATATTAACCTAATTAAAGAAAACCTAATTGGGTTGCATATAATTAAATTTATGTATGTAAGTATTTAAATTTCAAAAGGAGTGGAATAGAAACCCTAATAAATAATTAGGGTAAGATAAAATTAGTGTGTTGGACTATGTTATTTTTATGGCCCAAATAATTTAATTAGAAAGCCCAAAAAATAATTTAAATGGCCCAAGTTTTGGTCCAATTATTGTTGGACTTTTATGTCATTTTAATAAGCAAATTTAGCAAATAAAATAAAATGCAAATATGAGCAATAGGAGGTGCATGTACCTGGCAAGGCAAGGAGGGAGTATTATCACATGCTAAAATAAGTTGTCACCTTGCATATCTCCTAAGATCACATAAGATATCGAAGAGAAAATAGAAGATAGGAAAGAGAAAGAGAAAATATGTTGGATAGATTTGCAAATAACTTCAAAGATTAGAGAGAGAGAGAAAGTAAAGCTAGCAAAAGAAATAGAAAGGAGAGAGAGAAGGTAGTGGTCAGCAGCCCATGAGGAAGAAAGAAGAGAGAGGAACCAGCTATGGGGAAGAGGAAGAAGAAAGAGGAAGAAAGAACAAGAAATCAAGAAAGAAGAAAGGTATAAAAATCAAACTCTAAATATTAGTTTATGTATTTTATTTGATTTGTTTTTGATGAAATATCAAGTTATGTTTTTTAAACTCTAAAACCATAGATCTACAAGTTTTAGAGTGTTTTATGAGTAGATCTAGACATTTTAGGTGTTAAAAGTTTGATCCAAAAAAAGAAAAACAAAACAGTTTTTAAGCTTTAGAAAATTAGTACACTTCTGCCCCTAAAAGAAAATTTTGGGATTAGCTAGATTATTCAAAAATACTGGGCTTTTGGTATATTGTAGTACACTGAAGAAGTTTTCCATAGACTCCGAAACGAACTAATTCTGAATTCGTAGCAAAAAGTTATGACATTTCAAAGTAGTAGAGTCGAATCTGTCCAGAAAATTTGGGGCAGTCCCCTTCCACGAATTCTCTGGAATTTTGTGCTTGGAATTTGAAGATGGTCCAAGAACAAAAGTTGTAGTATCGGAATTTAGCTTCGTGTGGGCTCAAGAATCGCTCAAAAACGTTTTAAAACAAAAACGTTATGATTATTTTAGTACAAGAAGGTCAAGCTGGAAAAACCAAAACTGATCAGCCACTTCGGTCCAAATTTCCGAACTCAAAACAACTCCAAATTGAGTGTTTGATAAATGGAAACTGTATCTTAAAAAGTTATGAATCCAACACCTTCGACGGAACTTAATTCCGAGTTGTACATTTCGTTTTACAAGCGTTTCCGTAAAGGTCGCTAAATCTGAAAATTGTGGGCGACAATGGCATAATCGTAAATTAGTGGAAGTGATTAATTATTAAAAATAATTATTTAAAGCCATTAAATGGTTAGCAAATTAATTACATACAAAATTAAATATAATTAATTATTTAATTATTATTTAAGTGATATTAAATGATAATTAAGTAAAGTTAGTATTAATAAAGTAACTAGTTATTATTTAATTGTGATTAAATAATAATTAGAGATTAACAAATTGATTAATTATTATTTAATTAATATTAAATAATAATTAAAGAATGTTGAACTAAGATTAGGTAATAATAATGTAATTACTTACTTACATTGATATAAGAATTTATAAAATAATTTTTTATTATTTAATTAATATTAAATAATAAATAAGAGCAAATAATAATTAATTATTCCTAAATTAATAAGAAAGAATAATTAAAGAATTATGAAGTGAATTGATTATCTATTATTCAAGGATAAGTAATTAATTAATCATTATTTATTTAATATTAAGTAATAATTAATGACATATAGTAAGTAATTAATTAATTATTATTTAATTAATATTAAATAATAATTAAAGACAAATAATAATTTGATTATTTATTATCTAATTACCATTAAATAATGGATAGATCTATTTGGCTATTATTTATTAATTAATTAAGAACTAAAGGTAATTAATTAATTACTATTTAATTAATATTAAATAGTAATCAAATGAAGGTATAGATTAATATTATGATAATAAATTTATTTATTAATTATATTAAATAAATTATGTAAAAATAGTTTTAATGTTTTAAAAATTATTTAAAAATCATTTAAAGGTTATAAAAATGTTTTAAGTTATAAAACATAACTTTTAATATTTTTTCATGAATTACATTAATATTTTAATATTAATGGCAATTATTTAATAATGATTTTTAAATATTTTAAATTCATTTAAAGGCGATATTAAAGTATTAAAAATACGTTGAAATATTATAAATAACTTATAATATTATGTCATGTATTTTATTAATATTTAAAATTAAATAGATATTAATGATAATGAAATTATTTGGTATTTAAATCATTTAAATATGATATTATTGATTGAAAAATCATTATAAATGGTATTAATTATTTGAAAATTATTATGAGCTTGTGAAAAATATTGTGACTGATTAATAAATTATCTAAGTTAATATTATAGTGTTTAAGTAGAGTCTTATTAATATTAGGTTCGATAATTATCCGATTAGGCAATCGGGAGGTCGAAATAGTACTGAACTAAACTCAGACTGAAATAGTTTGACTTGATACTAGGTCTTATGTGTTCTGTTGACCGATAGGATTATGTGATAATGTGTTTAGGTTATTTTATAACTGTAATTAGTAATAGTTATTGCGATGATATTATTATAATTGGAAGATCGATATTATCAATATTAGGTCTTCAGATGAAGCTAACTAGATTGCGTAGCAGTAGTCGGTGATAAAGGCAAGTTTTCTTGAACTATTTTTTCATATAGTGGTTAATCATTGTTGATTATATCACGTCTATGATTTATTGATTCGCACGTTGTGCATTTTGCATATGTTCAGCAGGTATGAAAGGCTGATCACCTTCATTACCATATTGTTCAGTTGAATTTATTTATGTTCCTTATTGACCATTCATTTTTATTGTCTCGGTCATTCAATTATGTAAATTTGATTCATGCTATTTCACAATGGTTATATTGTTGAAAGTCAGCCAGCTTATTGTTCATTCTTTTCGATCATGATATATCATTTCTTGAAATTAAACTTGCTGGGCAAACTTATTGCTCACCCTTGCTATATCATGATAAACATTGCAGATTAGGATGAATACGTCAGATACAGGAAAAGTCAAAGACAGTTCCAGCATTGATTTATCGTACAGATAAAACTTGTAATAGTATTATATGCAAATGACATTGTATGTCGGATAAGATATTGAATTCAGGTATTAAGTTAAGGTTTCACACCTTGGGAATTAGGTATAAAGGTTACTGTATACATAATTTATGTTTATATCTTCCGCAATAGTTATAGAAATGATGTATCATAACTTACCAGGTCCGAGGTTCTAGGGACCCGGATTTGGGGGCGTCACACTTAGTGTCAGTTAAGTATTTTAGGATGTTTTATCACTGTCCTACAGTGATCTTCTTCAGAATCTGATTGATCAACATTAAGTCTCGTATATTTCATTGCATACATGATATTAACTCATGCGAACTCTCTTTTATTGAGGACAATTTTAGAGAGATACACTACATAACTCCTCATCATAAGACGCCTTTTTGGAGTTTGCCATGCTAAACGTCTTTAGCATCTAATAAATATACGTTTCTTGGGTTAAGCCGAACATCTTTTTAAATCTATTTATATAGATTTATATCCTCAATGTAGGATGTTCTATCCAAATCCAAATCATTCATGGAGGAATGTTTAGACAACTTTATTTTGATCGATTATAGCATAGGAATGTCATTCCCTATCAGTAATATATCATCAACATATAATACAAAGAATGAAACAGCGCTCCCACTAACCCTTTTGTACACACAAGGTTCATTTTCGTTTTTTATAAAATCAAACGCTTTTGATTATCTTATCAAAATGAATGTTCCATCTTTGAAAAGTTTGCTACAACCCAAAAATGGATTGTTGTAGTTTATATACATGATTTGCTTCAACTATTGAAACAAATCCATCTGGATGTATCATACATACATTCTCCTCTAATAATGTATATTTGAGGAAGGGCGTCTCCACGTCCATTTTGCCAGATCTAGTAATAATAAGCTGCAGTCGCAAGTAAAATCCAAATGGTCTTGTGCATTGCTTCAAAGATCCATTTTAGATTTTATGGTCATCTAACATTTCTCTTAGTCTTAATTACTCATAGCCTGTTCGTAATTCAATGGATCATCATCATTCATGACGTGTACCTCATCGTCATCCTCAATAATGAATTCATACCTTTCATATATCTTCGGTACTCTTTCAGATTTATGAATAGGGTGTTGTAGAGTAGGTGTTCTACTTGGACAGGTTCATCCAATTGATCTGTAGTATTTTGTGGTTCTTGAATTTCTTCAAGATCTATTTTTCCTCCCACTAGCCCCTTCAAGGATAAACTCTTTTTCCAAGAAGGCAGCGTGTTTCGCAACAAACACCTTTTGCTCAGTAGGATTGTAGAAATAGTATCCCAAAAATACTTTAGGATATCCCACAAACGTGCACTTATCAGATCTTATCCCAAACTTAATATTTTGAAACCTAATCACATAAGCTGGACATCCTCAAATCTTAACATGCTTAAGACCAGGTTTCCTCCTTGTCCACATCTCATATGGAGTCTTGGGGACGGATTTCGAGGGGACCTTATTAAGTAGATTTGTAGCCGCTTCTAGGGCATAACCCCAGAATAAAATTGGAAGATCGGTAAAACTCATCTTGGAACAAACTATGTCCAACAATGTTTGATTTCTCCGTTCAGATGCTCTATTTAACTGTTATGTACCTGGTGAAGTCCATTGTGAGATTATACTATTATTTTTGAGACAATTGAGAAACTCACCACTTAAGTATTCTCCATCTCGATCTGATCGAAGAATCTTAATACACTTGCCCGTTTGTTTCTCTACTTCACTTCTGAACACTTTTAACTTTTCAAATGATTCAGATTTGTATTTCATTAAATACACACATATCCAAATCTTGAGTGATCATCAGTAAAATAAGAATACCCTCCTCGTGCATTCGTTGTCATAGGTTCACAAATGTCTATGTGAACCAACGCTAACAACTCTATAACTCCGTCTCCTTTTTCACTAAAAGGAGATTTAGTCATTTTACCCATGAGACAAGATTCACAAGTTGGATAAGACATAAGAAATCTTTTCAGCAGTGAGAATTATTCTCAGATTCCTTAACCAGTCTGTGTAATTCGGTTCGGTTAGTTTGTTAGCATCAAGAATGCTACGCAGTAAAATTAGTGATTTCGACATTTTTAAATTTTTATATGTGAAAAGACAACATTTTAGCAAACATTCATTTAATTAATTTTATATACCAAAATAAATTAGGTCTTGTTTTAAGTTTGTATCTCCCACTATTTTATTCAAACTATATTACCATCACTTATATAGTTCGGCAACATCTAATTAAAGATTTGCTAGTGAGATTAAGGATCCCATTTCAATTGTATATAGCCTTGTGTGTGCACAACAAATAGTATATAAATAAATAGATAGACAACTCTTGTCAATCACATCAATATGTGACTCCTTGTATTTTATTTTTTAAATCATAATGGTCAAGTGTATGTACATCCGAACTAAAAAGATTTAAATTAAGTCCATCCTAGCACTCCATATATTCAAAAAAGAAAAATATTATTCTTGTGTGTGCACAACAAAATAATATTGTTCAATTAACTTTAGAAGCATCAAATATGATTAAATTAATATCTTAAATATGCAATACTCTCCTTGTGTGTGCACAACAAACTCGTATTAAATAGTTAATATTCTATTAATTTATCATGCTAGAAGGCGACGTTCGATATTCCAAATATCTTAGAACGCTTTGGACTTAATATAATTTCTTTGAGAGATTTGTTATTATTTGTCTCATCTTGTTTAGCATGCATGCACACACACACACACACATATATATATATATATATATATATATATATAATATGCGTCATTTTATTAAACATGAAAAGCATGTTTGCATATATATATATATATATATAATATGCGTCATTTTATTAAACATGAAAAGCATGTTTGCATAAAATATAATATATATAATACTTAGCATGCACATATAGAGTACTATATTCTACTCAGATTGATTATGAACTTTTATTCTAGTTTGGTTCATTAGAGCCACCAAGTGAACCAAAAGGTCAAACCTAGAAGTATAAGAATTTAAATTTAAACGTAACTATTATATTTAAACTCGGGCTCTATTACAAATGGGTCTTCATGCGCTCCATGCTTCTTGCTCTTTGGTCTCCAATTAATTCAAGATAATTTTAACTAGTTCTATTACATTAAATTATTTAATTTATATAGAAACTTTGATCAGCAGTCAAGGGAGGTACATAGGAGGGAGATAGAATTTTACATCAAGAAAAAACTAGAGAAGACGAGGTATGCAGACCCCATTTAATAAAACTCATTCATTCAAGCGTTCAACTAAAGTAAAATCCAATCACATTGGTCAATAGTCTCATAATCAATCTCATTTATTATCATATATATCACCATATGCATCAATAAATAAGCATTCATCTCATGAATTAAAACATCCTATATATGAGTATCATTTAATGGGCAATTTTAAATTGCATGAAATCCAATTTCAAGATTAAAATAATCTCTTTTTAAAACGAATTATATGAATGCAGGTTGGTTATTCATATATCATATATATAATAACGACTTCTTTTTAAAACCCAATTCAATATAAACTTCATGTCCGTCTCCAATTTATTCAAGATAATTCTAACTATTTCTATTACATTAAACTATTTAATTTACATAGAAACCTTGATCAGCCGTCAAGAGGAGGTACATAGGAGGGAGATAAAATTTTATATTAAAAAAACTAGAGAAGACGAGGTACGCAGACCTCATTTAATAAAACTCATTCATTAAAGCATTCAACTAAAATAAAATTCAATCATATTGGTCAATAGTCCTATAATCAATCTCATTTATTATCATACATATCACCAAATGCATCAATAAATAAACATTCATCTCATGAATTAAAATATTCTCTATATATATGAGTATCATTTAATGAGCAATTTTAAATTTCATGAAATCTAATATCAAGATTAAAATAAATTTTTTATTTTAATTAGAAAATTATTAAGAATATTATATATATATATATATATATATATATATATTATAATATATTCAAAGTTGCATGCATGCATTAATTCGCTTCTTGGGTACCTCTTTTTTTTAAAAAATCTTTCCTGCAGGTTGATTACTCTTTTTAAAACGAATTATATGAATGCAGGTTGGTTATTCATATATCATATATAGAATAACGACTTCTTTTTAAAACCTAATTCAATATAAACTTCATGTCCCCAACAAGAAAAAAGATGAAGAAAAACGTGACTTAACCCATAAAGAATCTTTCCCGATTTTTATTTTTATTTTTTTTCATCTTCATAAAAAAAAATTATACAATTAATTATGCCTAGTAAATTATTCTAAATACATACACATATATATGTAGAATCAAAACAATTAATAATTGCATAAAGGTTTGGCTTTGATGCCACTGTTGAGTTTGTACGAAATCGTGGACGCAATCAAATTGCAAAATAAGCGGAAGCATGGTATATCAAATTTTAAAATTTTCTCCATTACCCGAATAATCCTTTATGCAAATTATTAATTTTAACGATAAATAATAAGTTATGGAATCATACCCTTGTAGAACGAAGCTTCCACAGGTACGAGTTCAACTCCTTGTTCTTCGTGATCTGCTTGAATTTTCGGGTGAGATTCCTTCCTTTGATCAACGTTAGCCACCCAATTATTTGGCCTCTAGAGGTGATCCACCAAATAAGAGAAATTATCAAGAAGGAGGGTGGTGGGCTAAGTCCTAGATTTTTATCCACTATAAAATAATAGTACTCTCCAACAATTGGAATTGCATCAACTAATATCTATTATAAGACTCTTCTTATATAGATTTTGGTCAACCCTTCTAATCCTATTAGACATGTGATTTTATTTAATTAATTAAATCCTTTTATTAATTTAGGCTTCCGAACACATTGGGATTAATTAATTAAATTCATTTAATTAATCTGCCTTCTAATCTTCTTAGGAATAAATGAGAGTACTAATATTAAATTAATTCCTGAACTCCTTCAGAAATTAAAATAATAATAATTGTAATAATATTAATAAGACTCCTCTTATTAATTTATATTTAATATTTCTAAAATATTAAATAATAAACATTAAGCTATTTTATTTACTCTATCACCATAGATTAAATTAATTACACTTAATGCATTATTACAATTATGTCATTTTCTTCTTAAATAAATATTCTTCCTTTTATGGTGTGACCCTTTAGGTTCTCCATATTAAACCGGTTGTGAATAAATCAATTAAATCAATTCTAATCTTATTGAAATAAATAAATTAAACTAATAATCTATATTAATAAATAATATTTATTCTACAATAGAGATAAGTCTCCCTAGCGATCAACGACTTTCTAGATAATATAGACTTCAACATTAATCATAAAAGAACCTGTGAGTAAATATTTATCGTATAATTCAATCCTTCCACCATACAATGTCCCAATTAAATATAAGACATGAAATTACTTTCAAGTCTTTTTGTATTTAATTAGATGTATTTCGATTAGAAAATGCACAACTCCAAATAATGCAAATTAGAAACTCCTTTCTAATATCATTTTATCTTGGCCAACGACTACTGGGTTGTCATTTAACGAATCACATAGGACATATCTCTTCTTTTACTAGAAGTGGGAGATTGTTTATTGATCATTCATTATCTCCATATGTAACTCATTATACCCAAGCATACCTTTTGATATACCCTAAGGGTCTTAAGGAATAAGCCAAAGTATAATTCATTACATACAAGGTACTATGATGATCTCAAGTCCAAGGATTATTTGTACTACTATCACATTAGGAATTCCTATTAACAGGTAAGTAAAACTCTATTAGGTATTCCATAGCGAGTCACGTTTAGTGAACATATTCTCCAATAAGCACCTACATACTTGCTTTAGTGTCTCTACACAAATGATAATTAGATCAATCATCCTCATCCAATGAGTAAGCAACATATGTACCAATCTATCCGGATTTACTAATCTCCTTTTTAGTAATCCAATGATTGGGAACTATTTTAGTTTTAAGCTTTTTAAGAATTTAGATCTCATTAGCATGATCAACATCATGATTCTAAAAGCATTGCTTAAAATTATGAGTTATTTACATATTATTAAAACAGCATCATGTAGATAATTAAATGCCTTGAATAAATGAATACTTTTATTAATAAAATAAATAAGATTGTCTCCAAAGTAGATGCTTTATCATCATACATGATTAGCTTCTATGTATACTGCTTTCAATCTCCCACTTGCACTAAAGCCAATCGTCATGGTATCTCATACCTATCTTCTCTAAGTGACGATCAAACTGTTGTTGTGTTAAAACTTTAGTAAATGGATCTGCAATGTTGTCCTGAGAGTTCACTATCTATAATGATTTCTCCTCTTTCTATGATTTCTTTAATCAAACTGCCGTAACACATGTTTGGATTCAAGATGAGACTTAAGAACTATTCCTAATTTTGTAATGAACTTTTCATTTGAAACATCAACTTGCAGCTTCACTTACAGTTATATACTTTGTCTTTGTCACTAAACAAGCAACCTTTTGCTGTTTGGAACCTTTCCAATTTATTGCACCATCTTTCAAGGTAACGACTTACCCTAAAGTGGATTTGCTGTCGTCTTGGTTAGTCTAAAAATTTGAGTCTGTTTAGTCCTCTAGTTTAATTCAGACCCATCATGTGTCATAATGACATCCTTAGTGTAAGTTAAGTAGTTTAGGATGTTTATCATTGTCCTACAGTGATGTTCTCTTGTATATTTTATTGCATACATGATTGGAACTCATGCGATCTCTCTTTTATTGAGGAAAATTTTGGAGAGATACACTCCATGTCTCATCATTATGAGACACCTTTTTAGATTTTGTCATGCTAAACACCTTTAGTATCTAATAAATATACGTTTCTTGGGTTAAGACGAACATCCTTTTAAATCTATCTATACAGATTTATATCCCCAATGTAGGATGTTCTACCCAAATCATTCATAGAGGAATGTTTAGACAACTTTATTTTTATCGATTGTAGCATAGGAATGTCAATCCCTATCAGTAATTTATCATCAACATATAATACAAGGAATGAAACAGCGCTCCCACTAATCCTTTTGTACACACAAGGTTCATTCTCGTTTTTGATAAAATCAAACGCTTTTGATTGTCTCTTCAAAATGAATGTTCCATCTTTGAGAAGCTTGCTACAACCCATAAATGGATTGTTGTAGCTCATATACATTATTTGCTTCAACCATTGAAACAAATCCATCTGGATGTATCATACATACATTCTCCTATAACAATGTATATTTGAGGAAGGGCGTCTCCACGTCCATTTTGCCAGATCTAGTAACACTAAGCTACAATCGCAAGTAAAATTCAAATGGTCTTGTGCATTGCTTCAAAGATCCATTTTAGATTTTATGGTCATCTAACATTTCTCTTAGTCTTAATTACTCATAGCCTGTTCGTAATTCAATGGATCATCATCATTCATGACGTGTACCTCATCGTCATCCTCTACTGACGAATTCATACCTTTTAGGTATCTTCGGTACTCTTCCAGATTTATGAATAGGGTGTTGTATAGTAGGTGTTCTACTTGAACAGGTTCATCCAATTGATCTGTAGTGTTTTGTGGTTCTTGAATTTCTTCAAGATCTATTTTTCATCCCACTAGCCCCTTCAAGGATAAACTCTTTTTCCAAGAAGGCAGCGTGTTTTGCAACAAACACCTTTTACTCAGTAGGATTATAGAAATAGTATCCCAAATATTCTTTAGGATATCCCACAAATGTGCACTTATCAGATTTATCCCAAGCTTATCATTTTGAAACCTAATCACATAAGCTGGACATCCCCAAATCTTAAAATGCTTAAGACCAGGTTTTCTCCTTGTCCACATCTCATTTGGAGTCTTGAGGACGAATTTCGAGGGGACCTTATTTAGTAGATTTGCAGCCGCTTCTAGGGCATAACCGCAGAATGAAATTAGAAGATCGGTAAAACTCATCATGGAACAAACTATGTCCAACAATGTTTGATTTCTTCGTTCAGATGCTCCATTTAACTGTTGTGTACCTGGTGAAGTCCATTGTGAGATTATACTATTATTTTTGTGACAATTGAGAAACTCACCACTTAAGTATTCTCCACCTCGATCTGATTGAAGAATCTTAATACTCTTGCCCGTTTGTTTCTCTACTTCACTTTTGAACACTTTTAACTTTTCAAATGATTCAGATTTGTATTTCATTAAATGCACATATCCAAATCTTGAGTGATCATCAGTAAAATAAGAATACCCTCCTCGTGCATTCGTTGTCATAGGTCCACAAATGTCTGTGTGAACCAATGCTAACAACTCTGTAACTCCAGTCTCCTTTTCCACTAAAAGGAGATTTAGTCATTTTACCCATGAGACAAGATTCACAAGTTGAATATGATTCATAATCGGATAGCTCTAAAAGCCCATCCTTATGTAACTTGGATAATCTTATTTCATTGATATGACTGAGTCTACAATGTCACATATAGGTATAATTAACATCATCACTTTTCCTTTTCTTAGTTTGTTCTATTTGAAATATATTTTCAAGCAAGTCAAGTATGTAAAGTCCATTTCACAAATTACCTACACCATATAAAACATTATCTTTATAAATAGAACAACTGTTGTTCTTTATTATAATGTCCACTTCATCTATATCTAATACGGATATAGAAATAATGTTTCTAATGATATTCGAAACAAAATAACAATTTTTTAAATAAATGAACTTGCCCGTAGGCAGTGCTAAACAATAAGTGCCTACATCTAATGCAGCAACCTTTGCTCCATTTCTCACTCGTAGGATAACCTCATCCTTGTTCAACTTTCTACTTCTGACCAGTCCCTGCACAGTATTACATATGTGAGAACCATAGGCGGTATCCAATGACCAAGTAGAATTTTGGCTTTCTGAAAAAATAATTTCAATCATGAACAAACCTTGATTGGAAGTCAAAGCTTCTCCAAGCTTCTTCTTTGCTATAAACTTCTTGCAGTTCCTCTTCCAGCGACCCGGCTCGTTGTAATGGAAGCACATTCCTTTGCTAGCTGGATCAGGTTTCTTTTGTTCCTTCAAGTTCACATTTCCCTTAGCCTTCTTAGATTTCTTCTTTTCACATGATACCTTGGGCCTCTTCCTTTTCTTGGAAGAGTCCACCATCAAGACATGATTCTTTTTGGATGGGAAGTGACCTTCTGCAGTTTTCAATATGTTAAGTTATTTAGGGAAGCTGACATTTAACTTATTCATGTGAAAATTAACAACGAACTGTGAGAAGGTCTCAAAGAGTAACTGCAAGACCAAGTCTTGACTCAACTCCCCATCTATGACGAACCCAAGCTGTCCAAGGTGTTCAATCAGATTGATCACCCTTAGGACATGAGTCTCAATGGTAGTGCCCTCGGTCATCCGAGATCGGAAGAGCTCCTTAGATATCCCATATCTAGCAGTCCTACTTTGTTCACCATACAACTCCTTGAGGTGAAGCAACATAGTAAGAGCATCCATGTTTTTATGATGACTTTGAAGCTCAATATTCATGGATGCAAGCGTGATGCATTGAGCCACAGATGCATCATCTTTCCATTTAACAATAGTGGCAATCTCTTCCTCAAAGACTAATTCTGGAACAGTTTCAGGGACAGGTGAATTTAGGACATAAGAAATCTTTTTAGCAGTGAGAATTATTCTCAGATTCCTTAACCAGTCTGTGTAATTCGGTCCGGTTAGTTTGTTAGCATCAAGAATGCTACGCAGTGAAATTAGTGATTTCTATATTTTTAAATTTCTATATGTGAAAAGACAACATTTTAGCAAACATTCATTTAATTAATTTTATATACCAAAATAAATTAGTTCTTGTTTTAAGTTTGTATCTCCCACTATTTTCTTCAAACTATATTACCATCACTTATATAGTTCGACAACATCTAATTAAAGATTTGCTAGTGAGATTAAGGATCTCATTTCAAATGTATTTAGCCATGTACAAATGGTATATAAATAAATAGATAGACAACTCTTGTCAATCACATCAATATGTGACTCCTTGTATTTTGCCTCTTAAATCATAATGGTCAAGTGTGTGCACATCCGAACTAAAATGATTTAAATTAAGTCCATCCTAGCGCTCCATATATTCAAAAAAGAAAAATATTATTCTTGTGTGTGCACAACAAAATAATATTGTTCAATTAACTTTATAAGTATCAAATATGATTAAATTAATATCTTAAATACGCAATACTCGCCTTGTGTGTGCACAACAAACTCGTATTAAATAGTTAATATTCTATTAATTTATCACGCTAGAAGGCGACGTTCGATATTCCAAATATCTTAGAACGCTTTGGACTTAATATAATTTCTTTGAGAGGTTTGTTATTATTTGTCTCATCTTGTTTAGCGTGCATGCACATATATATATATAAAATATGCGTCATTTTATGAAACATGGGAAGCATGTTTGCATAAAATATAATATATATAATACTTAGCATGCACATATAGAGTACTATATTTTTCTCAGATTGATTATGAACTTTTATTCTAGTTTGGTTCATTAGAGCCACCAAGTGAACCAAAAGGTCAAACCTAGAAGTATAAGAATTTAAATTTAAACGTAACTATTACATTTAAACTCGGGCTCCATTACAAACGGGTCTTCATGCGCTCCTTGCTTCTTGCTCCTTGGTCTCCAATTAATTCAAGATAATTCTAACTATTTCTATTACATTAAACTATTTAATTTATATAGAAACTTTGATTAGCAGTTAAGGGAGGTATATAGGAGGGAGATAGAATTTTACATCAAGAAAAAACTAGAGAAGACGAGGTACACAGACCCCATTTAATAAAACTCATTCATTCAAGCGTTCAACTAAAGTAAAATCCAATCATATTTGTCAATAGTCTCATAATCAATCTCATTTATTATCATATATATCACCATATGCATCAATAAATAAGCATTCATCTCATGAATTAAAACATTCTATATATGAGTATCATTTAATGGGCAATTTTAAATTGCATGAAATCCAATTTCAAGATTAAAATAAACTCATTATTTTAAATATAAAATTATTAAGAATATTATATATATATATATATATATATATGTATAATATAACCTTAATATATATATATATATATATATATTATATAATATATTCGAAGTTGCATGCATGCATTAATTCGCCTCCTGGGTGCCTCTTTTTTTTTAAAAAAACTTTCCTGCAGGTTGGTTACTCTTTTTAAAACGAATTATATGAATGCAGGTTGGTTATTCATATATCATATATATAATAACGACTTCTTTTTAAAACCCAATTCAATATAAACTTCATGTCCGTCTCCAATTTATTCAAGATAATTCTAACTATTTTTATTACATTAAATTATTTAATTTACATAGAAACCTTGATCAGCAGTCAAGAGGAAGTACATAGGAGGGAGATAAAATTTTATATTAAGAAAAAATTAGAGAAGACGAGGTACGCAGATCTCATTTAATAAAACTCATTCATTAAAGCATTCAACTAAAATAAAATTCAATCATATTAGTCAATAGTTCTATAATCATTCTCATTTATTATCATACATATCACCATATGCATCAATAAATAAACATTCATCTCATGAATTAAAATATTCTCTATATATATGAGTATCATTTAATGAGCAATTTTAAATTTCATGAAATCTAATTTCAAGATTAAAATAAATTCTTTATTTTAATTAGAAAATTATTAAGAATATTATATATGTATGTATATATATATATATATATATATATATATATATATATATATATATTATAATATATTCAAAGTTGCATGCATGCATTAATTCGCTTCCTGGGTACCTCTTTTTTTAAAAAAAATCTTTCCTGTAGGTTGGTTACTCTTTTTAAAATGAATTATTGAATGCAGGTTGGTTATTCATATATCATATATATAATAACGACTTCTTTTTAAAACCCAATTCAATATGAACTTCATGTCCCCAACAAGAAAAAAGATGAAAAACGTGACTTAACCCATAAAGAATCTTTCCCGATTTTTTTTTTAATTTTTTTTCATCTTCATAAAAAAAAATTATACAATTAATTATGCCCAATAAATTATTCTAAATACATACACATACATATGTAGAATCAAAACAATTAATAATTGCATAAAGGTTTGGCTTTGATGCCACTATTGAGTTTGTACGAAATCGTGGACGCAATCAAATTGCAAAATAAGCGGAAGCATGGTATATCAGATTTTAAAAATTTCTACAAAACAATTACCCAAATCATCCTTTATGCAAATTATTAATTTTAACGATAAATAATAAGTTATGGAATCATACCCTTGTAGAACGAAGCTTTCACAGGAACGAGTTTAGCTCCTTGTTCTTCATGATCTCCTTGAATTTTCGGGTTAGATTCCTTCCTTTGATCAACGTTAGCCACCCAATTATTTGGCCTCTAGAGGTGATCCACCAAAGAAGAGGAATTATCAAGAAGGAGGGTGGTTGGCTAAGTCCTAGGTTTTATCCACTATAAAATAATAGTACTCTCCAACAATTGGAATTGCATCAACTGATATCTATTATAAGACTCCTCTTATATAGATATTGGTCAACCCTTCTAATCCTATTAGACATGTGATTTTATTTAATTAATTAAGCTCCTTTTATTAATTTAGGCTTCCCACCACATTGGGATTAATTAATTAAATTCATTTAATTAATCTGCCTTTTAATCTTCTTAGGAATAAATGAGAGTACTAATATTAAATTAGTTCTTGAACTCCTTTAGAAATTAAAATAATAATAATTGTAATAATATTAATAAGACTCCTCTTATTAATTTATATTTAATATTTCTAAAATATTAAATAATAAATATTAAGCTATTTTATTTACTCTATCACCATAGATTAAATTAATTACACTTAATGCATTATTACAATTATGTCATTTTCTTCTTAAATAAATATTCTTTCTTTTATGGTGTGACCCTTTAGGTTCTCCATATTAAACCGGTTTTGAATAAATCAATTAAATCAATTCTAATCTTATTGAAATAAATAAATTAAACTAATAATCTATATTAATAAATAATATTTATTCTATAATAGAGATAAGTCTCCCTGCGATCAACGACTTTCTAGATAATATAGACTTCAACATTAATCATAAAAGAACCTGTGAGTAAATATTTATCGTATAATTCAATCCTTCCACCATACAATATCCCAATTAAATATAAGACATGGAATTACTTTCAAGTCTTATTTTATTTAATTAGATGTATTTCGATTAGAAAGTGCACAACTCTAAATAATGCAAATTAGAAACTCCTTTCTAATTTCATTTTATCTTGGCCAACGACTACTGGGTTGTCATTTAACGAATCACATAAGACATATCTCTTCTTTTACTAGAAGTGGTAGATTATTTATTGATCATTCATTATCTCCATATGTAACTCATTATACCCAAGCATACCTTTTGATATACCCTAAGGGTCTTAAGGAATAAGTCAAAGTATAATTCATTACATACAAGATACTATGATGATCTCAAGTCCAAGGATTATTTGTACTACTATCACATTAGGAATTCCTATTAACAGGTAAGTAAAACTCTATTAGGTATTCCATAGCGAGTCACGTTCAGTGAACATATTCTCCAATAAGCACCTACATACTTGCTTTAGTGTCTCTACACAAATGATAATTAGATCAATCATCCTCATCCAATGAGCAAGCAACATATGTATCAATTTATTCGGATTTACTAATCCCCTTTTTAGTAATCTAATGATTGGGAACTATTTTAGTTTAAGCTTTTTAAGAATTTAGATCTCATTAGCATGATCAACATCATGATTCTAAAAGCATTGCTTAAAATTATGAGTTATTTACATATTATTAAAACAGCATCATGTAGATAATTAAATGCCTTGAATAAATAAATACTTTTATTAATAAAATAAATAAGATTGTCTTCCAAAGTAGATGCTTTATCATCATACATGATTAGCTTCTATGTATACTGCTTTCAATCTCCCACTTGCACTAAAGCCAATCGCCATGGTATCTCATACCCATCTTCTCTAAGTGACGATCAAACTGTTGTTGTGTTAAAACTTTAG
Source organism: Panax stipuleanatus (assembly GCA_020205555.1). NCBI lineage: Eukaryota > Viridiplantae > Streptophyta > Magnoliopsida > Apiales > Araliaceae > Panax > Panax stipuleanatus. Next base: position 95,468,638 of record CM035125.1, on the reverse strand, counting down.
TAAATGGATCTGCAATGTTGTCCTGAGAGTTCACTATCTATAATGATTTCTCCTCTTTCTATGATTTCTTTAATCAAACTGCCGTAACACATGTTTGGATTCAAGATGAGACTTAAGAACTATTCCTAATTTTGTAATGAACTTTTCATTTGAAACATCAACTTGCAGCTTCACTTACAGTTATATACTTTGTCTTTGTCACTAAACAAGCAACCTTTTGCTGTTTGGAACCTTTCCAATTTATTGCACCATCTTTCAAGGTAACGACTTACCCTAAAGTGGATTTGCTGTCGTCTTGGTCAGTCTAAAAACTTGAGTCTGTTTAGTCCTCTAGTTTAATTCAGACACCCATCATGTGTCATAATGACATCCTTAGTGTAAGTTAAGTAGTTTAGGATGTTTATCATTGTCCTACAGTGATGTTCTCTAGAATCTGATTGATCAACATCAAGTCTTGTATATTTTATTGCATATATGATTGTAACTCATGTGATCTCTCTTTTATTGAGTAAAATTTTAGAGAGATACACTCCATGTCTCATCATTGTGAGACACCTTTTTAGAGTTTGTCATGCTAAACGCCTTTAGCATCTAATAAATATACGTTCCTTGGGTTAAGCAAACATCCTTTTAAATCTATCTATACAGATTTATATCCCCAATGTAGGATGTTCTACCCAAATCATTCATGGAGGAATGTTTAGACAACTTTATTTTTATCGATTGTAACATAGGAATGTCAATCCCTATCAGTAATATATCATCAACATATAATAAGGAATGAAACAGCGCTCCCACTAATCCTTTTGTATACACAAGGTTCATTCTCGTTTTTGATAAAATAAACGCTTTTGATTGTCTCATCAAAATGAATGTTCCATCTTTGAGAAGCTTGCTACAACCCATAAATGGATTGTTGTAGCTCATATACATTATTTGCTTCAACCATTGAAACAAATCCATCTGGATGTATCATACATACATTCTCCTATAACAATGTATATTTGAGGAAGGGCGTCTCCACGTCCATTTTGCCAGATCTAGTAATAATAAGCTGTAATCGCAAGTAAAATCCAAATGGTCTTGTGCATTTCTTCAAAGATTCATTTTAGATTTTATGGTCATCTAACATTTCTCTTAGTCTTAATTACTCATAGCCTGTTCGTAATTCAATGGATCATCATCATTCATGATGTGTACCTCATCGTCATCCTCTATGACGAATTCATACATTTTAGGTATCTTCGGTACTCTTCCAGATTTATGAATAGGGTGTTGTATAGTAGGTGTTCTACTTGAACAGGTTCATCCAATTGATCTGTAGTGTTTTGTGGTTCTTGAATTTCTTCAAGATCTATTTTTCATCCCACTAGCCCCTTTAAGGATAAACTCTTTTTCCAAGAAGGCAGCGAGTTTCGCAACAAACACCTTTTACTCAGTAGGATTATAGAAATTGTATCCCAAAAATTCTTTAGGATATCCCACAAACGTGCACTTATCAGATTTATCCCAAGCTTATCATTTTGAAACTTAATCACATAAGCTGGACATCCCTAAATCTTAACATGCTTAAGACCAGGTTTCCTCCTTGTCCACATCTCATATGAAGTCGTGAGGACGGATTTTGAGGGGACCTTATTTAGTAGATTTGCAGCCGCTTCTAGGGCATAACCCCATAATGAAATTAGAAGATCGGTAAAACTCATCATGGAACAAACTATGTCCAACAATGTTTGATTTCTCCTTTCAGATGCTCCATTTAACTGTTGTGTACCTGGTGAAGTCCATTGTGAGATTATACTATTATTTTTGAGACAATTGAGAAACTCACCACTTAAGTATTCTCCACCTCGATCTGATCGAAGAATCTTAATACTCTTGCCCGTTTGTTTCTCTACTTCACTTTTGAACACTTTTAACTTTTAAATGATTCAGATTTGTATTTCATTAAATACACATATCCAAATCTTGAGTGATCATCAGTAAAATAAGAATACCCTCCTCGTACATTCGTTGTCATAGGTCCACAAATGTCTGTGTGAACCAACGCTAACAACTCTGTAACTTCGTTTCCTTTTCCACTAAAAGGAGATTTAGTCATTTTACCCATGAGACAAGGTTCACAAGTTGGATATGATTCATAATCAGATAGCTCTAAGAGCCCATCCTTATGTAACTTGGATAATCTTATTTCATTGATATGACTGAGTCTACAATGTCACATATAGGTATAATTAACATCATCACTTTTCCTTTTCTTAGTTTGTTCTATTTGAAATATATTTTCAAGCAAGTCAAGTATGTAAAGTCCATTTCGCAAATTACCTACACCATATAAAACATTATCTTTATAAATAGAACAACTGTTGTTCTTTATTATAATGTCCACTTCATCTATATCTAATACGGATATAGAAATAATGTTTCTAATGATATTCGAAACAAAATAACAATTTTTTAAATAAATGAACTTGCCCGTAGGCAGTGCTAAACAATAAGTGCCTACATCTAATGCAGCAACCTTTGCTCCATTTCTCACTCGTAGGATAACCTCATCCTTGTTCAACTTTCTACTTCTGACCAGTCCCTGCACAGTATTACATATGTGAGAACCACAGGCGGTATCCAATACCCAAGTAAAATTTTGATTTTTTGAAAAATTAATTTCAATCTTCTCCAAGCTTCTTCTCTGCCAGAAACTTCTTGCAGTTACTATTCCAGTGACCCAGCTCGTTGCAATGAAAGCACATTCCTTTGCTAGCTGGATCAGGTTTCTTTTGTTCATTCAAGTTCACCTTTCCCTTAGCCTTCTTAGATTTCTTCTTTTCACAAGTTACTTTGGGCCTCTTTCTTTTCTTGGAAGAATCCACCATCAAGACATGATTCTTTTTGGATGGGAAGTGACCTTCTGCAGTTTTCAACATATTAAGTTATTCAGGCAAGCTGACATTTAACTTATTCATGTGAAAATTAACAACGAACTGCGAGAAGGTCTCAATCCAGAAGGTGCAGGTCATCCCCGGTCTCAACCCGGGAAGTACAAGTCAGCCCCGGTCTCCACCCCAGAAGTACAGGTCAGCTCCGGTCTCAACCCAGGAGGTACAGGTCAGCCCCGGTCTCCACCTAGGAGGTATAGGTCAGCCCCAGTTTTAACCTGGGAGGTACAAGTCAGCCCCGGTCTCAACCTGGGAGGTACAGGTCAGCCCCGATCTCAACCTGGGAGGTACAGGTCTGCCCCGATCTCAACCCGGGAAGTACAGGTCAGCTCCGGTCTCAACCCGAGAGGTAAGGTCAGCCCCGATCTCAACCCGGGAGGTACAGATCAACCCTGATCTCAACTCGGGAGGTCAGGTCAACTTCAGAAACAATCATGAAGCATCACAACATCTCTAGAGGAAAACCTAGAAGGACCAAGTCAGCCTTGGAGACAACATTGAGGACGAACATACTCTAATTAGATCCAAACCTTAGAAACGACCGCAAGAAGTCAGCCAAAGGCCATGCCGACATTAAAGGCAACCCCAGGAGGGTCAAAACGGTCATTTATACCAACTTGAAGCCGATTTAGTCAAACTCAAGATGAATTAATGCTACTAAGGTTAGAACAAACCATAACGATGATCCCGAAAGAAAACAGCGCAAGACAGCTCAACGGATAAACTACGAGGAATCAAAGACCTGGTTATAAACCCGTATTTTTTGGCTCGAAAAAGGTTTTATCCCATGTCATTACGATGCGCTCGACGAGGGCTTTCCGAAAAGGTATAGCACGCCTCAAACGGACGCTTCGATCAAAAGTTAGAAAGTTTCGAATCTGACATTGTAGTGCTCGGAGTGCACGTACTTCGATGCAATGGGACCCGTCACATGGGCCCTGCCACATGGAGCCGTACCTCTACCTGTGGCAGCAGCAGGTAGAGCTGTTTCTTCTGGGTCTATATATATGAGCTCACCCGCAGCTCATTTGAAGAATTCAAAAACGCTCTGAACCCTTGCCCGTTTGGTTTTCCAGCCATTTTCTTGTTTTCTAAACCCAAATTTTTTCACTCTAACACGTAGATATACCCACATACTACCACATATCAAAAATTAACCGGTATATTTGGACGTTTAAAGCCTATAATTTGGCAAAAAGCCAGTGTAGCAGTCCATTTTGAGTATTTTTACGATCAGCAAGTTTATATTACTTCTTTGCACTATTATACACTTGCATATCAAATTTTGGTTTCTAAATATTCTCGAAACTCAGTTCCATGGCCGTTTTTGTTAACTTTTGGTATATTTTAGTACCTAAACGCATTTTCTGGCATTTTTACAACTCAGATTGACGATCCGTCGCTTCTAACAACTTTTATATACTTGCATCTTCGTGAGCAACTTCGCCGGACTGGATTATCTTCCCAGTCCGGGTTTGGTTTTTTTTTTTTGTATATATTTAATTATATATATACTAACTTTTTAATTCTGTCAAGTCCGGATGTCAAATCCGAGGTAGTTTACTGCTTATATATATATATATACATATATATACACCTTTCACCGGACTGAGTTATCTTACCAGTCCCGATTTGACAATTTTATTGTCTATATTTAATTATAAATATATATATTTACATTCAAGTTCGGCCTGGATCATTCTGTGGCCTTTTTACTGCTTATATATATATATTTATATTTTCGTCCAGGCCTCGGAGTGAAAACCCACCGACCTTTACTATTTTTTTATATATATTTCCATTTTGTCCAGCCTGGATCATTCCGTGGCTTTTATACAATTTTATATATATATATATATATATATTTATATTCCAGTCCGGGCATCAGAGTGAAAATCCACCGCCCTTTACCGCTTTTATACACACACACACACACACACACACATATATATATATATATATATATTTCCATTTCAGTCCGGACATCGGAGTGAAAACTCATCGTCCTTTAAAGCTTTTGTATATATATAATTATATATCTATATATATATATATATATATATATATTACTTTACTTATTTTATTAAATTGTTACTTTAAATATTCATTTGATATGAATCGGCACTGACATTTCTACAGGCGAACTAGATTTCTTTAAATCTCGCCAACTTTAGCTTTCAAACGGTTCAAAATAGGTCCAGACAGAACCGGAAAGCTAGAATGGCTGAGATTTATTTAAATCTAGCATTTTCGTAGTTTTAGTTATAAAAGCTACCTCGCGGCCCTTAGATCGCTATATAGTGGGAGCGAGACGCTTCGGCCATGTGCGAGCCAGGATTTACTAATGAATCCTCGGTTCTGGTGATATTTGGATATATTTCTGTATAAATTTGAGTTGTGCAGGTTTATTGGCTTCCCTATGTGAGCCTAGGAATCGTGGAATTCAAGATCAAACTGATCAGAATCTGATTCCCACGATGGTCAAACTCCACTTTACAAATGTACCTTGCAAGTTTTTCTATAAAAATGTATATACAAAAGACCTTAAAACGGTTATCTGAATTTAAGGTCTCAACATAGTGAAAAATATGGTTTGTCGTGTCAGATTTACTCCGATGGCTGTCATGCCCATGAGAAGACCGACACCTGTATATATTTTGTGGTCGAGGATGCTTCGCAGCCCGACAATCACCATTCAAATTGAGCTAAAAGGCTGAAAAGATGAAACTGAAGTATCAATATGCTTCAATTCTTATGTTAGCGTAAGGGTTTGAAAACCTTCTTTCAAAACATCATTTCAATAATCTTATCTTAAATAGAAGCTTTTGCAAATCGAATCAAACCCTTCGTATATAGGTTCAACGATGCATAAACATACTTTAAATAAAAACATAGGCCCAATTTCTTCTAGCATTCACACACACATTGCAGATTTAAAAGGGAAATATTGAAAAGATGCTGTACCGTGTTTACACGGGAGTTGTGGGGGTGCCTAACACCTTCCCCACACTTAACCAAGCCCCCGAACTCAAAACTTCGATTTCAAAGATCAAGTTTCGACAGTGTCCAGCAATTGGGCCTCTTTTAAACAAAACTCGGTTAAGTTGGTACAACCATTTCAAATCTACCAACCGGCGACTCTGTAAAACATTCAATCGTCGACATGATACATGTTGGCCTTTTCCTAAAAAACCCTTCAAAACCTTTTTCACAATAAAAAGAGTAAGGGTAGATATAACTTAGGAAGAGGGAAAGATCAGGGTTGTAACCCGACCCACAGATTTTTTTCTCGACGTCGATAGGTGGAGACTCTGCTGGGGACAGTGGAGGGCTTAGGCCGCATTCAAAATCTATTCAAACATTTACCTTTTAAATCCACGTATGTGTGAATGCTGCGTCTTTACATTGAATGAATGTGTGAATGCTGCGTCTTTACATTGAATGAATGTGAATGAATGCTTTCCTATTTTTAGTGCTTCGCACCCATATTAGTGCTTCGCACCTATGTCATCATATGTATAACGGTGAGGCACGATGTATGTGAATGTATGTTGTGTGATTCCTCCACCAGGAGGCAAACTCGTCAGTGATAAGTAATGTCTTCGAGGGCGAATAAGTCTTCTGGCAACACCCAGATTCACTCCAGTTGAAAAATTGAATTAATTTTTCCTCTATAGATTGCTATGATCTGAGGACCTTCATGATGAAAAAGCAGCGAGAGTAACCTAAGATAGGTCAGCCTCTGATTAACTAAATTCGATGGGAAGCTTCTTCATGCCTTCCTCTTTCAATTTAATGTCAAGTTTTCAATTCCAATGTAAAGGAGTACAATGTAAATATCATAATAAAATTTTACATTCCTTGGTATATACATCTTGTCATGTCATCCTGTCATCAAAACAACTGACCTCGGTTTTGCAGGATAAGATTAAAAAACCACAAAAACACATCATGGCATGTATTTTATCCCTACCTACTTCAGGAAATTAACACGCATATGCTTTATTGTAGGTAAAAAATTGGTCCTGTTACTAGATCTAAGTCTAAGAAAGCACTAAGTCCATCCACGGACATAACTTCCAGTTCTCAGCTAGAGTCCACCCCTGTATCTAGGGAAGAGTTTGAAGGACTGAAGAATCAGATAGCCAAATTGGCCAGTTTCCTAAGAGAACAAAGTAAGGCTCTTAAAGGGAAGCAAGCCCAAGCTCACACAGAACCAGGAACACCTAGTGGTAGTGGTGGCAGTCAAGAGACCGAAAAGACAGATACTCAGATTCTTGGATCACAAAACCAGGACGCAACCAACAAAACTCCTGAAATCACCACCTTAAAAAAAGAGCAGGAAGCTGGTGACATTCTGAAAAAAGTACAACAGATGGAAGAAACCATCCGGTCTATCAAAGGGACTGGGGCATTCGGAAGTGTCAATTATTCAGACCTCTGTATTTTTCCTGGGGCTCGTTATCCCGAAAAATTTAGAACTCTTGATTTTGAGAAATACGATGGATTGGGAGACCCTTACACTCATTTGAAAGTATTCATTGGAGAGCTCGGATCCTATGCAGAGGACGAGAAACTCCGAATGCAGTTATTTTAGAAGAGTCTAATCGAAGATTCTAGAGCCTGGTACGTACGTTTAGACAACTCCAAAATTCACAGTTGGGAAGAGTTGGCCCATGCTTTCCTCAGTCAGTACAGTTTCCAATCTCAGCTGGCTCCAGACAGATACTAGATAACCAAAATCAAGAAATAAAGTACTGAATTATTCAGAGAATATGCTCAAAGGTGGAGGAGGGTTGCAGCACAAGTCACCCCAGTTATGACTGAATCTGAGATAGTCATGACCTTCATCGATATTCAAGACACTCCATATTACGAGAGGGTCCTAGCAGGCATAGGAAAATCATTCTCTGAGATGATCAAGCACAGAGAGATGGTCGAAATTGGGCTAAAGTCTAGGAAGATAAAGGACATGACTGCCTTGGAAGCTATTGCCAAGCATATTCAGTCCGGGAATTATGGGAGTAATCCCCGGAGAGCACATAAGAAGAAAGAGGAAGAAGTATCCTTAGTATTGCAAGGACAAAATCAAAGGGCCGATTCAAGTAGTATGCCAATTCAAAGGAGGAATTATACCCCTTTTCAAGCTCCTGCACAGCCTTCAAACCCTCCATTCCAGAAGACTATGGAGGCCAAGCGTCAAAAAACATTCACCCCATTAGGGGATTCCCTCGAGAATGTGCTGAAATTGTTAACTGCATAGAAAAAGATTGTTCAACTCCTTCCACCAACTAATATCGGCAGACAGAATTTCGACCCAAGTAAGAAGTGTGCTTACTGTTCCGGAGCTCTGAGCCATGACACACAAGACTGTTGGTCTCTCAAGCACCAAATTCAAGACTTGATTGACAACAGAGAGATTGTGGTAACAAAGCCCGAGCAACCACATGTGCAGGATAATCCCCTCCCTCAGCACAAAGAGGAAAATGTCAACATGATCAACACAGGAAATGGAGAAGGATCCAAGTACCTCTAACATATAGGAGAATTAACTCCATCCAGCAACAATATCCCAGATAGTTGGGAAGTCTCGGAAAGGTGATTCCTGATCGAGCAGGAGATTAGGTCTATCAAGGAACAAATTAAACAGTTAGCAGAATTGGTTGTATATCAACATCAGATCACGAGACATATAATGAACCAGACCAACCAATCTAATGCAAATCCTCCCACATCGGAGATCAGTCCCATCCTTATGAGGGATAAATACCAGTCTCATGAGCACGAATCCTGGGCCGACAAGATGGCCAAAGAGGAGAATTGCCAAGCTAGTAGGAAATTCATCTTTCAAAGGAATTTCACTAACCTGAACCAGCCAATGAAGGAAATCCTCCAGATGTTAATCAACGAGGGAATGGTTACAGATTTATTACATCCATTAAACCCTCGATCCAGGAAATTCAAGCCTGACCAAACTTCTCAGTACCACTCCAATGCACCCGACCATGATACTGAGGATTGTTGGGCACTTCGTAACCTGATTTAGAATATGATTGAAAGCGGTGAATTGATAAGAGGGAATCAGGATTATGGCCTCCCAGATGAAGAAACTCTCTTTATTCCCACTGCATGGTATCAGGATACCGTAGCTGTTAATTCATGTGATAAGAAGTCATCTCTCACACCCTTAGTATTGCCAAGGAAAAGGGTCCAAGAAACACAAAATCCTGTGAAGGTGACTGCACCCGAGCCTTTAATCTTGCCCTTCAGACCTTAGTATCCAGTTATAAGTCTGAAGAGGGTCCCATGGAACTACGGGAACGACGAAGGTTCAACCTCAAACAACATTACCATTGTACCAATGGATAATCCATTGTACCTGCCTCAGCGGGTGATCAAATCAGTCATCAAAGCCAAAGAAAAGGTGGCTGAAGAGAAAATCGAAGAGTTCCTCGACAAAATGGGACAACACAAAATCAAGGTAGTGCAAAGCTTGAAAGACGTATCCAAGAAAATGTCCATTCTAGACTTGGTCTTATCATCAGTGGATCATCGCAACATTCTGGTGAAAGTACTGGAAGAAGCCCATCTGCCACATACCGTGGATACCGAGAAATTTTTTCACGTGGTAGAACACATTTTCAACAGCAATGTGATATCTTTCACTGACGATGATATACCTGCAGAGGGGACGGGTCATCGCAAGTCATTACACATAGCAGTGATGTCTTCCAGGTATGTGATCGGAGGTGTGCTTATAGATGGAGGATCATCCCTCAACATCTGTCCCTACGACACCTTGGAGAGAATGAAGATTAACCCAAACCGGATCAAAACCAGTCATATGGTCATCCGGGCTTTTGATGGATCTCGCCGACAAGCTATGGGAGAAATAGAGCTTCCACTGGAGATTGGTCTGCAAACTTTCTATGTGTCCTTTCAAGTGCTCAACATCTCCACTAGATACAACTTGTTGCTGGGCAGGCCATGGATCCACATGGAAAGGGCAGTGCTATCCACCCTCTATTTAACAACTCAAATACATTATCAACAGCAACCTAATCACGGTGAATGCCGAACTGGAATTCCCTGTTTGCGTACAGAGAGACATGCATGTAATCATCCTGTATGCAGGGATTGAACCTGCTAGTTTTCAAGCCTTAGAGGTGAGTAATACTGAATATCTACCAGTTGGGGCACCAGCCTTGAAGCCTAAAGTCTCCCCTAAAGTGATGACAATAGGTGAAGAGATGGTATCTTTGGGTTTCCAACCGGGAGACGGGTTAGGAAAGAATCAACAAGGTATTGCAAGTCCAGTCCAAATCCTGAGCCAGCTAGGGAGAGCCGAATTGGGTTATTCATTCGGGTCAAGCCGTCGAAATCCACATAAGCACCCGAAGGCTCATGCTTCCACCATACTGCTGCCAAACCTCACTGATGCTGGTTTCGTAAAGCCAATGAGGAAGATTCCTACTGTGATATCAGCCATGTTGTTTCCTCCAATTATACCGACCGGTGAAAGAAAATCCTTAAAGTCTGAGGGGGATAGCAAAAATAAAAAAGAAAAGATCCTATACGAAGGACGAGACCTATTTGCTAACATGCGGGTTATCATAAAATACGAGGGTATAAATGATGAGATCCCACACAGTGCCGACGAGGATCAGATTCAAATTCCCCGCATCAAGAACGGAAAAGGAGGCAGTTCAAAGAAAAATCTCGGACCTATTGTAAAGGATGTCTCAGTCATTATTCGAGACGAGGCAGATGAACACAATTCCTTGATCCTCCCTGTTCATGAGGATCTAACCCTGGATAACTGGAGCAGCATACCTTGCCTCAGTCAAAAAGGGTAAAGGGGCAGATAGTCCGTCTGCCCTGTAACATGCTTTCATTTACTGCTTACTTTTGATTGCACAGTTATAGCAGTAACTTTTGTCATGCTTTGCAAAATTCTTTGTATATTTAAGCAGTTGCATATATTAAAATGAAAGCATTTTTGTTTTCAGGACTCTAGAGTTGGATTTGTTTGTCACTGCTGGTGAGATGCCAACCTGTCACATTGACTACAACTTTGATGTAGAACTGAACTTCGACTTGATGGATATTGATCAAGAGGAGGAAGATGACTATGACGTGCCTGAGGAGATCAAAGAATGGGTCGAAGACACACCCAAACCAAACCTCGACCAAACCACCACTATCAACATAGGAACCTTCGAAAACATCAAAGAAATCTAGATAGGCCTAGACCTCACAGAAGATTAAAAACAGACCTGATCGAACTCCTAATACAGTTCCAGGAAGTGTTTGCATGGTCATACGAAGACATGATTGGCCTATCTACTCATATTGTCATCCATCGAATGCCCATCAAAGATGGATTCAAGCCAGTCAAGCAGAAGCTCAGGCGTTTGAAACCTGAATGGAGTCTGAAAGTCAAAGAAGAGGTCGTTAAATAATTCAAAGCCGGTATTATCATGGTATCAACATACCCAGAGTGGCTGTCAAACATAGTTCCCGTACCTAAACTCAGAGGGAAAGTATGTGTATGAGTGGATTATCGAGATTTGAACAAAGCCTACCTAAAGGACAATTTCCTAGTACCTTTTATACACATTTGATAGACAACATGGCGCAATACGACATGTATTCCTTTGTGGACTGCTTTGCTGGTTACCACTAGTTCATAGTTGCTGAAGAGGATATGGAAAAAATAGCTTTCATTACTCCCTGGGGAACCTTCTGTTACAAAAGACTATCCTTCGGCCTCATCAATACCGGAGCCACATATCAGCGAGCCACGATGGCCCTATTTTATGACATGATGCATAAGGAGATAGAGGTTTATGTGGACGACATCATCATCAAATTTCGGAGTGAGGATGATCACCTTGACCATCTCAAGAAGTTGTTCAACAGGTTGCGTAAGTACAACCTCAAGCTAAATCCCGCCAAGTGTGCCTTTGGCATCAAATTATGCAAGTTGTTGGGATTTTAGGTGAGTAATCGAGGCATCGAGCTAGACCCTGCCAAGATCAAAGCCATCACTGAGATGCCAATACCTCGAACAGAGAAGGAGATACGCAGGTTCCAGGGAAGGATCAATTTCATAAGCAGGTTCATTTTCCGGCTCACAACAACCTGTGAACCCATAGTCAAGCTACTAAGGAAGAATTCCTCCACCAAATGGAATGAGGATTGTCAGAAAGCTTTCCTTGCTATTAAGAAGCAGCTGATTGAAGCACTAGTATTGGTACCCCTAAAGGACGGAGTTCCCCTGTTTATGTACTTGTCCGTCAATGACAATGCAATTGGCGTATGCTGTGACAGAAAGATGATAGTAGCAAGGAGAGAGCCATCTACTACATCAACAAAGGGTTCAACAGTGGTGAACAGAAGTATACCCTGATCGAAAAGACGTGTTATGCGTTAGCATGGGCCGCAATGAGGTTATAACATTACCTCCATGGGCACACGACCTACCTCATATCCCGCATGGATCCACTGAAGTACGTATTCAATAAGCCAATATTGAATTATAGACTATCCAAATGGCAGTTGATCCTACAGCAGTTCGACATTGTCTACGTAACTCAGAAGTCCATCAAAGGTCAAGGCATTGCAGATCAACTAGCCGAACCACCATCAAGAGGGTTTGAGCCCCTAGAGACTTATTTCCAGGATGATGGGATCATGATAATTTAACAATTCCAACAAGAGAATACAGTCCAACCATGGAAAATGTATTTTGATGGAGCGGTAAACATGGAAGGTGCCGGAGCTGGGGCAGTCCTTATCTCTGGTATAGGAGAACAATATCCTGTGGCTACTATACTATAATTTGGCAACACCAACAACACAGGCGAGTATGAAGGCTGCATAATAAGGTCAAAGTTAGCCCAATCCATGGGATTCAAACATTTACTAGTCTTCGGAGACTCCGAATTGGTTATCAGACAAACCACTGGTGTATATCACACCAAAGAACTGCATTTGCTGCCCTATCATCAACAGGTCATCAAAATATCCATGGAATTTGAAGACATAACCTTCATCCATATTCCTCAAGGTAGGAATGACTTCGCTGATGCATTGGCGGCGTTGGCTTCCTTGATCCACATATCCGATAGAAGTGGGATTCCCGACATAAAATTCATAAGTCAGAAGGCCCCGACATACGGAAATTACATTGGAGACATATCAGATGAAATACCTCCTATCAAACAGCCTTGGTATCAAGACATAAAGGAATATCTCCAAGATGGATCTACACCCACTGTGGCAAGCCAATTCGAACGAAAGCGGATTCATAAAATGGCTATGAAGTTCTATCTAAGCGGAGATGCACTATACAAAAGGGATACTGGAATAGGTTTATTAAGATGCCTTGATAAAGAGAAAGCCCAAAGATTGATGGATGAAGTCCACGGTGGAGTCTGTGGTCCACACATGAGCGGTCATCTGCTGGCCAAGAAGATATTAAGAGCAGAGCATTACTGGATCTCTCTCAAAGCTGACTGTGACGATTATATCAGGAGATGCTTTCACCAAGTGGGTTGAAGCTACCTCTTTTCCCAAAGTCACCAAAGAGGTCATCATTGGTTTCATCAGAAATAATGTCGTCTGTCGATATGGACAACCAGAGGTGAACGTATCAGACAATGCCAAAAACTTGAATAATCAAATGATGAAAGAGCTATGTAGCAAGTTCCACATTAAGTATCTCAGTTCCGTCATCTATCGGCCCAAGATGGATGGTGCTGTCGAAGCGGCCAACAAGAACATCAAAAAGATCATGTAGAAAATGTTCGCCAATCACAAAGAATGGCCTGACCTGCTTGTTGGGTTTGTACGAAATCGTGATGCAATCAAATTGCAAAAATTAGCGGAAGCATGGTATATCAGAGTTTAAAAAAATTTCTACAAAACCATTACCTAGATCATCCTTTATGCAAATTATTAATTTAAAATGATAAATAAGAAGTTATGGAATCATACCCTTGTAAAACGAAGCTTCCACAAGTACGAGTTCAACTCCTTGTTCTTTGTGATCTCCTTGAATTTCTGGGTTAGATTCCTTCCTTTGATCAACTTTAGCCACCTAAGTGTTTGGCCTCAAGAGATGATCCACCAAAGAAGATGAATTATCAAGAAGGAGGGTGGTTGGATTAGTTTTCTATCCTCTATAGAAAAGGAGTACTCTCCAACAATTAGAATTGCCTCAACTGATATCTATTATAAGACTCCTCTTATATAGATATTGGTCAACCCTTCTAATCCTATTAGACATGAGATTTCTTTTAATTAATTAAACTCCTTTAATTAATTTAGGCTTCCCACCACATGGGGAATAATTAATTAAATTCATTTAATTAATTTGTCTCCTAATCTTATTAGGAATAAATGAGAGTACTAATATTAAATTAATTACTAAACTCCTTTAGAAATTAAAATAATAATAATTGTAATAATATTAATAAGACTACTCTTATTAATTTATATTTAATATTTTCAAAATATTAAATAATAAACATTAAGCTATTTAATTTATTCTATCACTATAGATTAAATTAATTACACTTAATACATTATTACGATTATGCCATTACCTTCTTAAATAATTATTCTTTCTTTTATGGTGTGACCCTTTAGGTTCTCTATATTAAACCGGTTGTGAATAAATCAATTAGAACAATTCTAATCTTATTTAAATAAATAAATTAAACTAATAATCTATTTAAATAAATAATATTTATTCTACAATAGGGATAAGCCTCCCTAGCGATCAACGACTTTCCAGATAATATAGATTTCAACATTAATCATAAAAGAACCTGTGAGTAAATAGTTATCATACAATTCAATCCTTCCACCATACAATGTCCCAATTAAATATAAGACATGAATTTACTGTCAAGTCTTATTTTATTTAATTATATGTATTTCGATTAGAAAATGCACAACTCCAAATAATGCAAATTAGAAACTCCTTTCTAATTTTATTTTACCTTGGCCAAGGATTCTTGGGTTGTCATTTAACGAATCACATAGGACATATCTCCTCTTTTACTAGAGGTGGTAGATTCTTTATTGATCATTCATTATCTCTATATGTAACTCATTATACCCAAGCATACCCTTTTATATACCCTAAAGGACTTTAAGGAATAAGTCAAAGTATAATTCATTACATACAAGATACTATGATGATCTCAAGTCCAAGGATCACTTGTACTACTATCACATTAGGAATTCCTATTGACAGGGGAGTAAAACTCCATTAAGTATTCCATAGCGAGTCACGTTCAGTGAACTTATTCTCCAATAAGCACCTACATACTTGCTTTAGTGTCTCCACACAAATGATCATGAGATCAATCATCCTCATCCAATGAGCAAGCAACATATGTACCAATCTATCCGGATTTACTAATCCCCTTTTTAGTAATCCCACGATTGGGAACTATTTTAGTTTTAGAGCTTTCTAAGAATTTAGATCTCATTAGCATGATCATCATCATGATTCTAAAAACATTGCTTAAAACTATGGGTTATTTACATATTATAAAAACAGCACCATGTAGATAATTAAATGCCTTTAATAAATGAATATTTTATTAATAAATAAATAAGATTGTTTACAAAGTACGTGCTTTATCATCATACATGATTGGCTTGTATGCACACTACTATCAATCTCCCACTTGCACTAAAGCCAATCGCCATGGTATCTCATACCCATCTTCTCTAAGTGACGATCAAACTGCTGTTGTGTTAAAGCTTTAGTAAATGGATCTGCAATGTTGTCTTGAGAGTCTACACGCTCCAAGGTGACGTCTCTTCTTTCAATGATCTCCTTGATCAAGTGAAATCGCCGCAACACGTGTTTAGATTTTTGATGAGACCTTGGTTCCTTAGCCTGTGCAACTGCTCCTGTGTTGTCACAGTAAACGGGAACTGCTTCTCCAATGCTAGGAACCATACCAAGTTCAGTTATGAACTTCTTCATCCAAACAGCTTCCTTTACAGCTTCACTTGCAGCTATATACTCTGCCTCTGTCACTGAATCAGCAACTGTTTGCTGCTTGGAACTCTTCCAACTCACTGCGCCTCCGTTCAAGGTAAAAACATACCCCGAAACAGATTTACTGTCATCTTGGTCCGTTTGAAAACTTGAGTCTGTGAAGCCCTCGAGTTTTAATTCAGACCCACCGTAGACAAGAAAAATATTCTTAGTCCTTCTCAAGTATTTTAGGATATTCTTCACTGCCTTCCAGTGCTCTTCTCCTGGATTCGACTGGTATCTGCTCGTTACACTAAGTGCATGAGCAACATCCGGTCTAGTACATATCATACCGTACATGATAGATCCTATTGCAGAAGCATAAGGGATCTTACTCATACGGGCTCCCTCCTCAGGTGTCTTTGGGGCCTGTTTCTTGGAGAGATGTATTCCATGGCTCATCGACATGAGACCTCTTTTGGAATCTTCCATGCTAAATCTCTTTAGCATTGCATTAATGTACGTTCCTTGGGATAAACCAAGCATCCTTTTAGATCTATCTCTATAGATCTTTATCCCCAAAATATAGGATGCTTCTCCCAAGTCCTTCATGGAGAAGTGTTTAGATAACCAGATTTTAATCGATTGTAGCATAGGAATGTCATTCCCTATCAGTAATATATCATCAACATATAATACAAGGAATGAAACTGCGCTCCCACTAACCTTCTTGTACACACATGGTTCATCGTCATTTTTGATAAAATCAAACTCTTTGATTGTCTCATCAAAACGAATGTTCCATCTACGAGAAGCTTGCTTCAATCCATAAATGGATCGTTGCAGCTTACAGACTTGATTTGTTCCAACCTTTGAAACAAATCCCTCTGGCTGTGTCATATACACATCCTCCTCAAGTTTCCCATTGAGGAAGGACGTTTTCACGTCCATCTGCCAGATCTCATAGTCATTATAAGCTGCAATCACAAGCAAAATCCGAATGGACTTGAGCATAGCTACTGGTGAAAAGGTTTCATCATAGTCAACTCCTTATCTTTGTTTGAAACCTTTTGCAACCAGTCGGGCCTTATAGGTCTCTTCCTTGCCGTCCGCTCCAGTCTTTCTTTTAAAGACCCATTTACACCCAATAGGCTTAATGCCTTCAGGTGGTGAAACCAAAGTCCATACTTTGTTTTCATGCATGGAGTCCATTTCGGATTTCATAGCTTCAAGCCATTTTCCTGAGTCTTTATTACTCATAGCCTGTTCGTAATTTAATGGATCATCATCATTCATGATGTGTACCTCATGGTCATCCTCTATAACGAATCCATACCTCTCAGGTATCTTCGGTACTCTTTCAGATTTACGAACAGGGTGTGGTATAGTAGGTGCTTCTACTTGGTCAGATACCTGACTTTGATCCGTGGTAATTTGTGGTTCTTGAACTTCTTCAAGATATATCTTACTCCCACTGACCCCTTCATGGATAAACTCCTTTTTCAAGAAGGCAGCATGTTTCGCAACAAACACCTTTTGATCAGTTGGATGATAGAAATAATACCCTAAAGTTTCTTTAGGGTATCCCACAAATCTACACTTATCGGATTTAGTCTGTAGCTTATCATTTTCAAACTTTTTGACATAAGCTGGGCAACCCCAAGTCTTAACATGCTTAAGATTTGGTTTCCTCCCCTTCCACATCTCATATGGAGTCTTTGGGGCGGATTTGGTAAGTACCTTGTTAAGTAGGTATGCAGCCGTTTCTAGGGCATATCCCCAGAAAGAAATTGGAAGGTCGGTAAAGCTCATCATGGATCAAACCATGTCCAACAGTGTTTGATTTCTCCTTTCAGATACTCCATTTAACTGTGGTGTACCTGGAGGAGTCCATTGTGAGATTATACCATTTTCTTTGAGACAATTGAAAAACTCACCGCTTAAGTATTCTCCACCTCGATCTAATCGAAGTATCTTTATACTCTTGCCCGTTTGTTTCTCTACTTCACTTCTGAACTCTTTGAACTTTTCAAATGATTCTGACTTGTATTTCATTAAATACACATATCCAAATCTTGAGTGATCATCAGTGAAAGTAATAAAATAAGAATACCCACCCCGTGCACTTGTTGTCATAGGTCCACAAACATCTGTGTGAATCAATGCCAACAACTCTGTAACTCTTTCTCCTTTTCCACTAAAAGGAGATTTAGTCATTTTACCCATGAGACAAGAATCACAAGTTGGATATGATTCATAATCAGATAACTCAAGGAGCCCATCTTTATGCAACTTGGATAATCTTATTTCATTGATATGACCGAGTCTACAGTGCCACATGTAGGTATAATTAATATCATCTTTTTTCCTTTTCTTAGTTTGTTCAATTTGAAAAATATTTTCTTGTAAGTCAAGTGTATAAAGTCCATTTCGCAAATTTCCAACACCATATAAAACATCGTCTTTATAAATAGAACAACTATTATTCTTTATAACAACGTTAAATCCTTCCATATCCAATACAGAAATTGAAATAATATTTTTAATAATATTCGGAACATAATAACAATTATTAAGATAAATGGACTTGCCCGAAGGCATTGCTAAATAATAAGTTCCTACAGCTAATGCAGCAACCTTTGCTCCATTCCCCACTAGTAGGATCACCTCATCATTGTTCAGCTTTCTACTTTTGACCAGTCCCTTCACATTATTACATGTGTGAGAACCACAGTCGGTATCCAATACCCAAGTAGAATTTTGACTTTCTGAAAAATTAATTTCAATCATGAACAAACCTTGATTAGAAGTCGAAGCTTCTCCAAGCTTCTTCTTTGCCAGAAACTTCTTGCAGTTCCTCTTCCAATGACCCGGCTCGTTGCAATGGAAGCACATTCCTTTGCTAGCTGGATCAGATTTCTTTTGTTCCTTTATGTTCACTTTGCCCTTGGTCATCCGAGATCGGAAGAGCTCCTTAGATATCTCATATCTAGCAGTCCTACTTTGTTCACCATACAACTCCTTGAGGTGAATTAACATAGTAGGAGCATCCATGTTTTCGTGCTGACGCTGAAGCTCGTTATTCATGGATGCGAGCATTATGCATTGAGCCACAGATGCATCATCTTGCCACTTTACAATGGTGGCAATCTCTTCCTTAGAGGCTGTTTCTGGAACAGTTCCAGGGACAGGTGAGTTTAGGACATAAGAAATCTTTTCAGCAGTGAGAACTATTCTCAGATTTCTTAGCCAGTCCGTATAATTCGGCCCGGTAAGCTTATTAGCATCAAGTATGCTTCGCAGTGAAATTAGTGATTTTGACATTTTTAAAATTCTGCATGTGAAAAACAACATTTTAGCAAACATTCATTTTATTAATTTTGCATACCAAAATAAATTTAGGTCTTTATTTTAAATTGGTATCTCCCACTATTTTTATCAAACTATATTACCCTCACTTATATAGTTCGGCAACATCTAATTAAAGATTTGCTAGTGAGAATAAGGATCCCATTTCAAATGTATATAACCTTGTGGATAGCACAACAAGCGATATACAAATAAATAGGTAGACAACTCTTGTCAATTACATCACTATATAACTCCTTTTATTTTGCCTCTTAAATCATAATGGTCAAGTGTGTGCACATCCGAACTAAAATGATTTAAGTTAAGTCCAGCCTAGCACTTCCATAAATTCAAAAAAGAAAAATGTTCGTCCTTGTGGATAGCACAACAAGACTAGATCGTTCAATTTTCTTGATAAGCATCAAATGTGATTAATTAACATCTTAAATATGCAATATTCGCCTTGTGGATAGCACAACAAGCTCATATTAAATATTTAATACTCTATTAATTTATCATGCTAGAAGGCGACGTTCGATATTCTAAATATCATTTGAACGCTTCAGACTTAATATTATTTCTTTGAGGGGTGTTATTATTTGTCTCATCTTGTTTAGCGCGCATGCACACACACACACACACACACACACACACACATATATATATAAAATACACGTCATTTTATTAAACATGCGAAGCATGTTTGCATAAAATATAATATATATATATATATATAATATTTAGCATGCAATATAGAATACTATATTCTACCCGGATTGATTATGGACTTTTATTCTAGTTTGGTTCACTAGAGCCACCAAGTGAACCAAAAGGTCAAACCTAAGAGTGCAAGAATTTAAATTTAAATATAACTATTACATTTAAACCCGGGCTCCATACAAACGGGTCTTCATGTGCTCCTTGCTCCTTGGTCTCCAATTTTTTCAAGATAATTCTAACTATTTCTATTACATTAAACTATTTAATTTAAATAGAAACCTTGATCAGCAGTCAAGGGGAAGTACATAGTAGGGAGATAGAATTTTACATCAAGAAAAAAAAATTAGAGAAGACGAGGTACACAGACCCCATTTAATAAAACCCATTCAGTCAAGCATTCAACTAAAATAAAATCCAATCACATTGGTCAAATAGTCCATAATCAATCCCCATTTATTATCATACATATCACCATATATATCACTAAATAAATATTCATCTCATGAATTAAAACATTCCATATATATATGAGTATCATTTAATGGGCAATTTTAAATTGCATGAAATCCAATTCAAGATTAAAATAAACACTTTATTTTAATTATAAAATTATTTAGAATATAATATATAAATATATCATATATATATATATATATATATTTGATATTACTGTATATATTATATATATTTATATAACGAATCAGGTTATATATATATAGATAATATAAATTCACATTTATTTTTTTAAAAGAAGTCACCTTCTTTTATTAAAAGAGTCCTGCAGGTTTATTAAAAGAGTCCTTTCCTGATGGGTCACCTTCTTTTTGGAGTAAGAAAGAGACAACACCTTTTCTTTGCAGAATTCAAGATTAGCACCCCAAAAAAAAAATTGTGATTCGTCCCAAAAAAAAAAAAAACGACATTTTTTTTTCTTAAAAATAATAATTTTATACAATAAAATTATGCCCAATAAATTATTTTAAATACATACCCATATGTATATGAAATCAAAAATAAATTAATAATTGCATAAAGGTTTGGCTCTGATGCCACTGTTGGGTTTGTACGAAATCGTGATGCAATCAAATTGCAAAAATTAGCGGAAGCATGGTATATCAGAGTTTAAAAAAATTTCTACAAAACCATTACCCGGATCATCCTTTATGCAAATTATTAATTTAAAACGATAAATAAGAAGTTATGGAATCATACCCTTGTAAAACGAAGCTTCCACAGGTACGAGTTCAACTCCTTGTTCTTCGTGATTTCCTTGAATTTCTGGGTTAGATTCCTTCCTTTGATCAACGTTAGCCACCCAAGTGTTTGGCCTCTAGAGGTGATCCACCAAAGAAGATGAATTATCAAGAAGGAGGGTGGTTGGCTTAGTTTTCTATCCTCTATAGAAAAGGAGTACTCTCCAACAATTGGAATTGCCTCAACTGATATCTATTATAAGACTCCTCTTATATAGATATTGGTCAACCCTTCTAATCCTATTAGACATGAGATTTCTTTTAATTAATTAAACTCCTTTAATTAGTTTAGGATTCCCACCACATGGGGAATAATTAATTAAATTCATTTAATTAATTTGTCTCCTAATCTTATTAGGAATAAATGAGAGTACTAATATTAAATTAATTACTAAACTCCTTTAGAAATTAAAATAATAATAATTGTAATAATATTAATAAGACTCCTCTTATTAATTTATATTTAATATTTCCAAAATATTAAATAATAAACATTAAGCTATTTAATTTATTCTATCACTATAGATTAAATTAATTATACTTAATGCATTATTACGATTATGCCATTACCTTCTTAAATAATTATTCTTCCTTTTATGGTGTGACCCTTTAGGTTCTCTATATTAAACCGGTTGTGAATAAATCAATTAGAACAATTCTAAACTTATTTAAATAAATAAATTAAACTAATAATCTATTTAAATAAATAATATTTATTCTACAATAGGGATAAGCCTCCCTAGCGATCAACGACTTTTCAGATATAGATTTCAACATTAATCATAAAAGAACCTGTGAGTAAATAGTTATCATACAATTCAATCATTCCACCATACAATGTCCAAATTAAATATAAGACATGAATTTACTGTCAAGTCTTATTTTATTTAATTATATGTATTTCGATTAGAAAATGCACAACTCCAAATAATGCAAATTAGAAACTCCTTTCTAATTTTATTTTACCTTGGCCAAGGATTCTTGGGTTGTCATTTAACGAATCACATAGGACATATCTCCTCTTTTACTAGAGGTGGTAGATTCTATATTGATCATTCATTATCTCCATATATAACTCATTATATCCAAGCATACCCTTTTATATACCCTAAAGGACTTTAAGGAATAAGTCAAAGTATAATTCATTACATACAAGATACTATGATGATCTCAAGTCCAAGGATCACTTGTACTACTATCACATTAGGAATTCCTATTGACAGGCGAGTAAAACTCCATTAGGTATTCCATAGCGAGTCACGTTCAGTGAACTTATTCTCCAATAAGCACCTACATACTTGCTTTAGTGTCTCCACACAAATGATCATGAGATTAATCATCCTCATCCAATGAGCAAGCAACATATGTACCAATCTATCCGGATTTACTAATCCCCTTTTTAGTAATCCCACGATTGGGAACTATTTTAGTTTTAGAGCTTTCTAAGAATTTAGATCTCATTAGCATGATCATCATCATGATTCTAAAATCATTGCTTAAAACTATGGGTTATTTACATATTATAAAAACAGCACCATGTAGATAATTAAATGCCTTTAATAAATGAATATTTTATTAATAAATAAATAAGATTGTTTACAAAGTACGTGCTTTATCATCATACATGATTGGCTTGTATGCACACTACTATCACTGCTGCCTCTAACCCTGTTAGCATACAGGACATTAATGCGTACCTCTACTGGGGCTACCCCCTATTCATTGGCCTATGGCAGGGAAGCAGTCCTTCCCATAGAAGTAGATATGGAGTCCTTACGAGTGTTAATCGAAGCTCAGATGGACGAAGATAAGTGGTTGCAAGACCGGTACAACTAACTGTCTCTGATAGATGAAAAGAGAGCTACAGCCATTTTCCATGGGCAATTATATCAGCAAAGGATTGCTCGATCCTACAATAAGTAAGTCCAAATTCGGCAATTCAAAGAAAATAACTTGGTGCTAAAGAAAGTTTTGGCCAATCAAGACGAAGCTAAAGGAAAGTTCGCCCCTAATTGGGAAGGCCTTTTCATTGTTAAGGAGGTGTTGACGGGAGGAGCTATCAGATTGCAAGAAGTGGACGGGACCGAATTTCCCCAACTCATCAACTCAGATACCATAAAAAGGTGCTATGTCTGAAACACATGCATACCCGCATCCTTATCCTGCAAATCAAATCAGGTTTGATTTTCACTAGAAATTAGAGCTATGAATGACCTGATCTCCTTCCACTCGGGAGTACGTAGGCAGCCATTTCTGGTGCAGTTAAACAAATTTTTTTTCAAAAAACTCATCAAACCAAACTCAAAAGAGACACTTCTCAAACCTCTCATACTAAAACTGAACTACGAATGACCTGATCTCCCTACACACGGGAGTACGTAGGCAGCCATTTATGGTGTGGTTTGACCTTCAAGAAAAAATAAAAACCAGTTCCAAAGCACCGAAACCATATAAAACCTAAAAACTATCAGTCCTCCTTGGTTAGCAGGCATATTTGAGATCCCCTCTGACATCTCACTATCAATCCATCAAGGAAAAGCTCAAGATGCATCGACAACAACAAGTCATGAAAGAAGTGGTAATCACTCAGCAATGACAATACATATCCAAATAGGGAAAGGAATTAAAATATATTTCTCTGATATATAATACTGTTTTATATATACATAGTATCCTGTACATGACAAAAATGGTTGATCTAGTATGTGTAGTAAAAATAAATCTGGTATATAGACCCATGGATAAATGGGACAGCAGTGCCAACATGTCATCTCGCTCTGAAGATGGAGGAGATGATGCAAGCGCAATACCCTTAGTATCCATGCTGGCCAAAACATCTACTGTCTTCTGCATAGTGGCACTGTGATCATCAATATAAACACTCATCTCGACAATCAGACCATGAGTATAAGATCGGAGAGCAGTACTATCGATAATGTGGAAATCCTGGGAAGCTATGGGGTCATCCCTCTCCACAAAAGCAGCATCCTTGGCAATCAAAACCTCCTCAATCTCCTCTTAAGCTGCGTCTTTGGCAGATTGAATCTCATCCCTATCCACAAAAGCTGCGTCCCTGGCAATCAAAGTGTCCTCAATATCGACAAAAGCAGCGTCTCGAGAAGATCAAGCCTCATCTCTCTCAACCAATGTCATATCTCAAGTGCCTCGAGCCTCATCTCTCTCCGCAAAAGCTATATCTCTGCTAGATAGGGCAGTCAACATCAGTGCTCTAGCCTGATCTCTCTCAAAGGTAATCCTAGTTAGTGAGTCTGTCAAAGCTAGATCTGTCCCGGCACGAATGATCGGCGGATCACTAACTAATGCGGCTGTCAGACCCATAAAAAACTCATCCTCAGTCGGAGAATCAGGATCCTCCATAGGCTCCTCCTCGTCTGAATCCACTATCGGAGCTGACTGGATGAATGCAACTGATGCTATATCTGCCTCCAACCATGCTGAGTACTCTGGAGATCGATCTAGATGGCTACTGGAGAAATCATCCCTCTCCCTATGAGTCCAACACTCGTACACTCTAATCAAATCGACGAACGACATAGACGAAGCTGACATCCTCTGATCAATAGCCCCCTCAAACTAATGCAGGCTCTGAAACTGATCGAACTGGCCCATAACAGCCAGAGGATGGTAAGTAGTCACTCCCCTCAATCCCGTTAGGGTAAATAGTCCATGCCAAATGCATGGGTGATGAAGCTATAGGGGGATACTAGCCCTGAGTATGGTAGAATCGAGAATGGATACGCAAGATTAGATAGAAATGCTGACCATGTCTCTGTGTTGGTACACTCTGCCGACTGAAAGGAGTAAGACATGACTATCTCATGGGTGAAACAGTACCCCTGGTGTCTGAAAAATCCAATCAGTCGTGAATGGGACATGAGCCATACGTACAGCAAGACCGAACTACCTCTAAAAAACCCCTCCGGGTGGGTACTGCAGTGAGTGGCTGCTCTCAGCGTCTCGGCCAATATCATCGGAAAAATAGTGCTACCCTGTCTAAGGGCCCGAACCACGACTATCAATCTGACATCCAAGTGGTCCAAGTGAAGGGGCATATAGACGTCGACTACTATGCACATCAACAATACATTTATCCTGGCCAAATACCATGCCTCTGTCGAAATAATAAAATATCCAGAATGGCGATCGTAGCTGTCCAGCTGGCCGAAATGTTCAATCAAGAAGTCCATAAAGATCACATGTCCATAAACGATCTCATCTAAAACTACACTCTGACGTAGACCAGACATCCAAAAAAATGGTCTCCTCATATCGTTGATCGTAGTGCGAGCGCAGGGCAAGTCTAAAGCCAAACTAGTGAACCGCTCATACTCCTCTAAAGTCGAAGTTAGCTCGTGTCGCCCAAAGCAGAAAACATGTCTCTCGAGTTTCCAAAAGGGTAAAAGGCCATCTACGAACTCGTACGAAACCTGAAAGTCTACGAGGGCCAATGAATGCCCTAACATCTGATCCAATGCCCTTCTGGACGGGAAGGGCAGGCTCTCATACCACGATCTCAAGGATGATGCCACCACAGATGGTGGTAAATGCTCAATACGACTAACGGTGGACGATGACATCTGTATCACTGTATCATAAGACCATCTGGGGGTCAAATCTGAACTCATCTGTCTAAATACATACATATGACATAATATATGCATAATCACAATGATAAACATGATGCAATAGATCGTAAATATCATATATATCTATAATAAACTATCTACTACAAGCATCATCCTTGTCTAATAAATACAAAGCAAAATAAAAAGTACATGAATGTGGGGGCACCACCACCCAACTACTAACAGTGGTCGATCAAAATGAGGCACAGTCGCCCAAAAGCTAAAATAGTGGCCGACCAAAAGATATAGCTACAATATCTATCCAAAAAGATCCAAAATATCTACACTCAGGCTGTTAACCTGCTCCATCTCCTCCGTGGACATAAAGTCGCGGTCATCAGGCATGTCTGGGCGGTACAAGGGAGGAGCAAACCCTACAAAACTGCTAGAAAATGGACCTGATGAAGGGCCCGCTTCTGACCTAGAAGGGTCAAAATAAGATGCCTCTGACGAATCTCGGCCAAGATGCCTGATGAACAAATGAGCTCTCTCTAACTCCTGGGTTAGCCCTGTGATCTTATCCAAGTGAGTAAGCTCCCTGAGGTAAGCTATCCATTCTGTCATCATCATAGACCCAGGCACTATGTCTACCTATGAACTGTGTAGCACGAGTTTGAGCTCTAATAGTGCGAGGACTCCACTAGCTACTAAATGCCTCCTAGCTGTATGGACCCTCTGATATGGTAAAGCCGTCTATGCCCTCCATAGAGATATCTGTTAGTAGCTGGATCAATGGCCAATGATGCCAAGCAGGAGGAACAATGGGAATATAGATCTTCCCCATGATGCTCCTGATAGCACGCTCTCTTAGATAGAGCTCCCAGCCTCCCTCTGTCAAAAATGGGACTTTGCGGGTTGACAAAGCAAACTCCCGACCAGTGGGGAAGCCTCCCTCAAATCCAACAGTTAAAAACTCCAACTACAGGTGGGAATGAGTAAAGCCCTCAACAACAGGGACCTCCGTCAAAGTGGAGTGATGCCAACACCGTCCTCGGGGATAGGTATCCAGACCTAAAGCAGTGGCAGGCCGTAGGCAAGGAAGCCTCTTATACGCCCAGAACTGGCCATTAAAAAATCAAAAGTCCTCAGTGACCAAGACTGACAAATGTAAATGAAAAAATCAAAAAGGTACGAGAAAGATGTATTCACCAGCAGAAATGGGTAGAACCCTAACCAAGCCTCCGTCAAACCCTCCGAGAGCATACGCATGCCCCAGAGAAAATAGGAAAAGGTGTAGGAACCTCAATTAAAGTCACTGAGGCATTCTACATATTGGGTAGCACTGACTAGAGCGAAGAACACCGTCGATGAGTTATCCTCTAGAAAATAACCCCTAATGATCACCAAAAACAATCGCCTCAAGATGCGATCCTTAACCCTCTGATCATCAGGCAAAGGCTCAAGTAAAGCCCCACTCTGGGCATCTATGTTGAAGGGACCAGATCAGACCGTTTGACCCTTAAACGTCGTCGCAGGAACTCCCAGCAGAGATCTAATGGCAGTGGGCATAATATCGGCCACAACAGGCATAGGCTCACCCTCAAACTCTATGCCAGTGATGAACCTCCAATCCATAAGTGTCATCATCATCTCGTAGTCCAACAAGTGAAGAGACTGAGTCTGGTGGAACTAGCACTCAAATAAAGCCCTTATATAACCCCAGGGGCAGCGGCGGGGAAGAATAGAGAAGAAGGCCTGAAACCCCACGCCGTCAACGATACTCCTGGTGCAAAGTGTGGTAGAGGGAGTGCACATTGAACCAGTTCCCTCGGGGATGCATAAAGTCAGAAACTTGCATCAAAAATTAACCCATTTTAGAAACCTGTGCCCCGAGAATGGCAAAAGAAAAAAGAGAATCCAGAAATAAGAAAACTTCAAGCCACCTCATTGGCATGAAGAAATTGCGATGGATGATGACTCAAGCCTCCCAACAACTCCTAGGTTGGCACAAAAATGCCCGGAAGCTCCGTACGTGGGGCCTGATCTGGGACGGGAGTAGCAAAAGAAGCCTCCTCATCATCTATATTAATCGATGACTCATACTGGGCTGGACGAATCACTGAATCTACTAATCTGCGAGGTGATCGAGCTGGATGTGGCTGAGGAACATCAGAAGCTCGCCTCCGTCTAACTCCTGAAACTACCCTGCTAGCACTGCCGGGTCTGTCTCGGTCCATCACATGGACAAAGTCTCCAAATCACCTTAGAAAGGGTGTGGTAAGCCTAAAATATGTGGCTTATTAATCAGTATTTTATGCATTTCAAAGTCCTAAAACATGCACGGGTCAGTCAAAAATCCCTAGTAGAGTCAAAACTGCATATTTTTCAAATTTCTAAGTCCTAAAACATGCATGGGTCAGTCAAGAATTCCCGGTACAGTCAAAATTGTGTTTATTAAAGGCTCGAGTTTTTGAATTTTTTTTGCCAGAGTCTCCTTTGTAAAATGGATTATCCGCATGCACACAGGCATGTCTAGGTGGCCATTCAGTAGCACACCTTCCTAAAAACAGGAACGGTTCATATTTATGAAATAAAATCAAAAGTAAATTTCACATGGTAGCCAAATTACTAAGGACATTTTTAGTTGAAAATCCAGGCTCACTAGGCCCTAAACATTATAAGTAAACTGATCAAAAAGAGTAAAATATGACTATCTCAAAATCTGATTTTGCTTACATCAGTGCATTACAATAAAATATGCATACTTGTGAAGTCAATTTTTTTAGCAGGTTATATAAGCATACATTTTTCATACATTGCTTTCAAAAGCACCCTACGTGGTTTACTTGCTTTTTACAGTCAAAACTTGCGAAAAAGGATGTAAAACATTACCTTGTGATGCGCTGAACGCGTTGGAGCTGACGGAATCTAAAAAAAGCTGCCTGAACTCCGTAGATCTGAAAAAGAAAATTGGATTCCATTTGAAACTCGAATGAAACTGATTTCAAATGACTCCCGCTGCCCAATATAAAAATGCAGGTAGAAGTAGGCCCACTTGTGGCAGCCGTACCTCTACCTGAGGCTCCCCAGGGTGGGTCTCGTCCCCTCCATCTCGGTTCGGTTTCTAGTATAAACGGAGTTTATATGATCTGAAAAGTCAAATCTGAGAAAAACTAGCTACGCGATTGAGCAGTTTATCCTGAAATCCTATGTTTAAGTAGTGGAATCCTGACAAAAAGGGGAATTTCGTGAAAGCCATTGGTATTCATCTCGAACTAATGTCTAGGGACCAATGATGAAGAATGCTAAAAAATTGCTGAAAAACTGTGCAAAACTGCAGAAAAACGGCGCAAAAATGCCGAAAACTATCACTTTTGAAGCGTCGGGTACTGACTTATGACAGTTCAGCCGTTGGCACAACCCCAGCGAAGCGTCGGATACTGACCGATGATAGTTCAGCCATTGCCACAACCCCAGCGAAGCGTCGGGTACAGATCGCTGACAATTCAGCCGTTGGCACAACCCCAGCGAAGCGTCGGGTATTGACCGATGACAGTTCAGCCGTTGGCACAACCCTAACAAAGTGTCGGGTACAGATTGGTGACAGTTCAGCTGTTTGCACAAACCCAGCGAAGCGTCGGGTACTAACCGATGACAGTTCACCCGTTGTCACAACCCCAGCGAAGCGTCGGGTACTAACCGATGACAGTTCACCTGTTGTCACAACTCCAGCGAAGCGTCGGGTACAGACCGGTGACAGGTCAGCCGTTGGCACAACCCCAGTGAAGCGTCGAGTACAGACCGATGACAGTTCAGCCGTTGGAACAACCTCAGCGAAGCGTTGGGTACAGACCAGTGATAATTCAGCCGTTGGCACAACCCCAGCGAATCGTCGGGTACAGACCGATGACAGTATCAGCCGTTGGTACAACCCCATCGAAGCGTCGGGTACTGACCGATGACAGTTCAGCTATTAGCACAACCCCAGCGAAGCATCGGGTACTGACCAGTGATAGTTCAGCCATTGGTACAACCCCAGCGAAGCGTCGGGTACTGACCAATGATAGTTCAGCCGTTGGCACAACTCCAGCGAAGCGTCGGGTACTGACCGCTGACAGTTTGATCATTGGCTCAACCCCAGTGAAGTAGCAGCCGTTGGCTCAACCCTAGCGACTTCTCAACCTTTAGCGCAACCCCTGCGAAGCATCAGAAGTGATCCGGTGACGGAAGTAATATAATAATCCATCCCCGATAATTGAATCTATTATACACATCCTCAGAGGGAGTACCAAGAAGGATTGGTTAATCAACCCTCTTTTGCTAACTACTGGTGTAAATTATCATCAAGATAGGTATTGGAAGCACACACTGAGGTAACTCAGTAACCGAGATGTATCCCCAATGAAGAAATTGGCAGAAAGGTACAACGTTATCAACCAAAAGGAAAATATGCCCCATGAAGAGTATCTGGAGGTGTGGGAAACCATTGGTCTCAAACCAAGGTAACATCAATAATGTCATCTCCGTCAAAGTCAACAAAGCTATCACGGAGAACGTCATCCCCAGCAAAAAGTGATGAGAACAGTCTGGGATAGCTTAACCATGATGTCCTACCAGTAATTGTATGATAATGCTACAACAAGGGTTATCGCATGTCACATTATTCACAGCAGAAACTAACGTAATCCATCAGTGATATCCCTACCCCCTCGAAGGTATCTCACATTCATCGCGTATCTTGCCATGCATTGCTTTGTATTTGCATTTGCATTTTAAGTGTCTAGCAATCTTTATCCTGTTCAGTCCACTATATTGCATGAACATGATAAAGAGGGGCATCTGTAGACACTCAAAATTTCATTTTCCTATTACTAACACTGTAGGAGGGCAAAACTATCTTTTCAAATCAACCACAGTCTCAATACCGGGCCGTCAAATCCACCTCGGTCTCAATATCGGGCAGTCAAATCAACCCCGATCTCAATACCAGGCCGTCAAATCAACCCCGGTCTCAATATCAGGCCGTCAAATCAGCCCTGGTCACAACCTGGGAGGTACAGATCAGCCCCGATCTGAACCCAAGAGATACAAGTCAACCCCGGTCTCAACCCGGGAGATACAGGTCAGTCCCGACCTCAACCCGGGAGGTACAGGTCTGCCCCGGTCTCAACTCAGGAAGTACAGGTTAGCCCCGATCTTAACCTGGGAAGTACAGGTCAGCCCCGTTCTTAACCCGAGAAGTACAGGTCAGCCTCGGTCTCAACCCTGGAAGCACAGGTCAGCCCCGGTCTCAACCTAGGAGGTACAGGTCAGCCCCGGTCTCAACCCGGGAAGTACAGATCAGCCCCGGTCTCAACCCGAGAGGTACATAGGTTAGCCTTGGTCTCAACCCGGGAGGTACAGGTCAGCCTCGATCTCAACCCAAAAAGTATAGATCAACCCCCGTCTCAACCCGGGAGGTACAGGTCCGCCCATGTCTCAACACAAGAGGTACAGACCAACCTCGGTCTCAACCCGCGAGGTCAGGTCAACTTCAAAAATAATCCTGAAGCATCACAACATCTCCAGAGGAAAACCTGGAAGGACCAAGTTAGCCTCGGAGACAACACTGAGGACGAACAGACTCGAATGGGATCCAAACATTGGAAACGACCCCAGGAAGTTAGCTAAAGGCTATGCCGATATTAAAGGTAACCCCGGGAGGGGTAAAACAGTCATTTTTACCAACTTAAAGGTGATTCAGTCAAACTAAATCTGAATTAATGCTACTAAGGTCAGAATGAACCATAACGATGATCCCGAGTGGAAACAGCGCAAGACAGCTCAACGGACAAACTCCGGTTATGAACCCATCTTTTTAGACTCATAAAAGGTTTTATCCTATGTCATTGTGATAGGCTCGGCGAGGGCTTTCTAGAAAGGTATAGAACGCCTCAAACGGACGCTCCTATCAAAAGTTAGAAAGTTTTGAATTTAACATCGTATTGCTCGGAGTGCACGTACTTTGATGTAACGGGACCCACCACGTGGTCCCTACCATGTGGAGCTGCACCTCTACCTGCAACAACAGCATGTAGAGCAGCTTCTCCTGGGTCTATATATATGAGCTCACCCCCAGCTCATTTGAAGAATTCAAAAACGCTCTGAACCCCTGCCCGTTTGGTTTTCCAGACATTTTCTTATTTTCTAAACCTAAATTTTTTCACTCTAACACGTAGATATACCAACATACTACCACATATCAAAAATTAACCGGTAGATTTGGACGTTTAAAGCCTACAATTTGGCAAAAAGCCCGTGTAGCAGTCCATTGTGAGTATTTTCACAATCAACAAGTTTATATTACTTCTTTGCACTGTTAAACACTTGTATATCAAATTTCGGTTTCTAAATATGTCCGAAACTAAGTTTCGTGGCCGTTTTTGTTAACTTTTGGTATATTTTAGTACCTAAATGCATTTTCTGACATTTCTACAACTCGAATTGATGATCCGTCGCTTCTAACAATGTTTACATACTCGCATCTTCGTTTTGAGAAACTTCGCCAGACTGGGTTATCTTCCTAGTTCGGGTTTGCCTTTTTTTGTATATATTTAACTGTATATATACTAATTTTTCAATTCTGTCAAGCCTGGATGTCAAATCCGAGGTAGTTTACTGCTTTTATATATATAGACATATATATGCACCTTTCACCGGACTGGGATATCTTTCCAGTCCCAGTTTGACTATTTTATTGTCTATATTTAATTATAAATATATATATTTACATTCCAGTTTGGCCTAGATCATTCTGTGGCCTTTTTACTGCTTATATATATATATATTTATATTTCTGTCCGGGCCTCGGAGTGAAAACCCACAGCCCTTTACTATTTTTTATATATATATTTCCATTATGTCCATCCTGGATCATTCTATGGCTTTTATACAGTTTATATATATATATTTATATTCTAGTCTGGGCATCGGCGTGAAAACCCACCGCCCTTTACCGCTTTTATACTTATATATATTTCCATTCTGTCCAGCCTGGATCATTCCGTGGCTTTTATACAGCTTTTATAAATATATATATGTTTCCATTTCAGTCCGGGCATCGAAGTGAAAACCCATCGTTCTTTACAGCTTTCGTATATATAATTATATATATACATATATTGCTTTACTCATTTTATTAATTTTTGCTTTAAATATTCATTAGATATGAATCGGCACTGACATTTCTACTGGCGAACTAGATTTCTTTAAATCTCGACAACTCTAGCTTTTAAACGGTTCAAAATAGGTCCAGACAGAACCGGGAAGCTAGAATGGCTGAGATTTATTTAAATCTAACATTTTCCTAGTTTCAGTTATAAAAGCTACCTCGCGGCCCTTAGATCGCTATCTAGTGGAACGAGACGCTTCGGCCATGTGCGAGCTAGGATTTACTGATGAATCCTTGGTTATGGCGATATTTGGATATATTTCTGTATAAATTTGAGCTGTGCAGGTTTATTGGCTTCCCTATGTTAGCCTAGGAATCGTGGGATTCATGATCAAACTGATCAGAATCTGATTCCCACGATGGACAAACTCCACTTTACAAATGTACCTTGTCAGTTTTTATGTAAAAATGTACATACAAAAGACCTTAAAATGGTTATTCGGATTTAAGGTCTCAACATAGTAAAAAATATCATTTGTCGTGTCAGAGTCACTCCGATGACTGTCATGCCCATGAGAAAACTGACACTTGTATATATTTTGTGGTCGAGGATGCTTAGCAGCCCGACAATCACCATTCAAATTGAGCCAAAAGGCTGAAAAGATAAAACTGAAGTATCAATATGCTTCAATTCCTATGTTAGCGTAAGGGTTTGAAAACCTTCTTTCAAAACATCATTTCAATAAGCTTACCTTAAAGAGAAGCTTTTGCAAATCATATCAAACCCTTCGTATATAGGTTCAACGATGCATAAACATACTTCCAATAAAAAATATAGGCCCAATTTCTTCCAACATTCACACACACATTACAAATTTAAAAGGAAAATATTGAAAAGATACGGTACCGTGTTTACACGGGAGTTGTGGGGTGCCTAACACCTTCCCCACACTTAAGCAAGCTCCCGAACTTAAAACTTCGGTTCAAAGATCAAGTTTCTACAGTGTCCAGCAATTGGGCCTCTTTTAAACAAAACTTGGTTGAGTTGGTACAACCATTTCAAATATACCAACTGGCGACTCTATAAAACATTCAATTGTTGACATGATACATGTTGGCCTTTTCCTAAAAAACCCTTCAAAACCTTTTTCACAATAAAAAGAGTAAGGGTAGACATAACTTAGAAAGAGATAAAGATCCGGGTAGTAACCCGACCCGCGGATTTTTTCTCAACATCAACAGTATGCTTATACTATATATATATATATATATATATTATGCAACATGCTTCACATGTCAATTAATATGACGTGTATTTTATATATATATGTGCATGCGCGCTAAACTAGATGAGACAATTAATAACAAACCTCTCAAATAAATTATATTAAGTTGTAACGTTCAAAGATATTTGGAATATCAAACGTCGCCTTCTAGCATGATAAAATAATTGAGTATTAAATATTTAATATGAGTTTGTTATGCACACACAAGACGAGTATTAAATATTTAAGATGTTGTTTTATTATATTAAATGTTTATAAAGGAATTAAACATTACCTCTTTGTTGTGCACGCACAAGGGCTGTATTTTTCTCTTACTTATATGGAAATGCTGGGTCAGACTTAACTAAAATCATTTTGGTTCGGATGTGCACACACTTGACCATAATGATCTAAGAGGCAAAATACAAGGAGTTACATTGTGATGTAATTAACAACAGTTGTCTGCCTATTTATTTATATATAGTTTGTTGTGCACACACAAGGCTATATATATTTGAAGTAGGATAGTTATTCTCACTAGCAAATCTTTAATTAAATTTGCCGAACTATATATTGTGAGGGTAATATAGTTTGAAGAAAATAGTGGGAGATACCAATTTAAAATAAGACCTAATTTATTTTGGTAATTAATTAAATGAATGTATGTTAAAATATTATTTTTAGTTCACATGCAGAATTTGAAAAATGTCACACTCACTATCACTGCATAGCATACTTGATGCTAACAAGTTGACCGGACCGAATTACACGGATTGGTTAAGAAATTTGTAAATTGTTCTCACTGATAAAAAGCTTTCTTATATCCAAGATTCATCTGTCCCTACAAAGGTTACAAAAACAGCCTCCGAGGAATGGATTGCTACTGAAAGTGGCAAGATGATGCATCCAATGCACAATGCATCATGCTCACATCCAGGAGTATTGAGATACAGTGTCAGCATGAGAAAATGGATGCCTATTCTATTTTGTTGCACCTAAAAGAATTATATGGTGAGCAAAGCATGACTGCTAGGTATCAGATATCTAGAGAGCTCTTCCGATCTCGCATGTCCAAGGGCAATACAATTGAGACTCATTGTCTAAAGTTGATTAATCTGATTGAACAACTGGAACAATTGGGGTTCACCATGGAAGGAGAGTTAAGTCAGGATTTGATCTTGCAGTCACTCCCAGACACCTTCTCACAATTTGTTGTGAATATCCATATGAATAAGTTGGACGTCATCTTGCCTGAGTTACTTAACATGTTGAAAACTGCTGAAGGTCACTTCTCATCCAAGCGGGACTATGTCTTAATGGTATATGTTTCTACCAAGAAAAGGAAGAGGCCCAAGGTATCTCTTAAAAAGAAGAAAAGCAAGAAGGCTATGGGCAACGCGAAGAAAAAGGAAAATAAGAAACCTGATCCAGACAGCAAAGGAATATGCTTCCATTGCAACAAGCCGGGTCACTGGAAAAGGAACTAAGATAAGTACCTTGCGGAACAAAAGTAGAAGAATCTTGGAGAAGCTTCAGGTTTGTTCATGATTGAAATTAATTTTTCTGAAAGTCATAATTCTACTTAGGTATTGGATACCGGCTGTAGTTCTCACATATATAATACTGTGCAGAGACTAGTCAGAAGTAGAACGCTGAACAAGGATGAGGTCGTCCTACGGGTGGGAAATGGAGCAAAGGTTGCTGCATTAGCTATAGGGACTTATTGTTTAGCACTGCTTATGGGCAAGTCCATTACTTTAAATAATTGTTATTTCGTTCTAACTCTTATAAGAAACATTATTTCAATGTCTGTATTGGATATGAATGGGTTTGAGATTATAATAAAGAACAACAGTTGTTCTATTTATATTAAGAATATTTTATATTGTGTTGGTAAATTGTTGAATGGACTTTACATACTTGACTTATATGAAAATATACTTCAAATTGAACAAACTAAGAAATGAAAAAAAGATAATGTTAATTATACCTTTATGTGGTATTGTAGACTCGGTCATATCAATAAAACTAGATTATAGAAGTTGCATAAGGATGGGCTCTTAGTGCTATCTGATTATGAATCATATCCATCTTATGAATCTTGTTTCATGGGTAAAATGACTAAATCTCCCTTTAGTGGAAATTGAGAAAGAGTTACAGAGTTGTTAGCATTAGTACACACATACATATGTGGACCTATGACAACAGACGCACGAAGAGGGTATTCTTACTTTATTATTTTCACTGATGATCATTTAAGATTTGGATACGTGTATTTAATGAAATATAAATTTGAATCATTTAAAAATTTCAAAGAATTCAGAAGTGAAGTAGAGAAATAAATTGACAAGAGTATTAAGATTCTTCGATCAGATCGAGATGGTGAATACTTAATTGGTGAGTTTCTCAATTGTCTCAAAGAAAATGGTATAATCTCACAATGGACTCCACTAGGAATACCACAGTTGAATGGTGTGTCTGAATGGAGAAATTGAACATTGTTGGACACGATTCGTTCTATGATGAGTTTTACCGATCTTTCAGTACCATTCTGGGTCTATGACCTAGAAACAGCTACATACCTACTAAATAAGGTCCCCTCGAAATCCATCCCTAAGACTCCATATGAAATGTGGACAGGGAGGAAACCTAGTCTTAAGCATGTTAAGATTTGGGGATGTCTAGCTTATGTGAAATGGTTTCAAAATGATAAGTTTGGGACAAGGTCTGATAAGTGCACGTTTGTGGGATATCCTAAAGAAAGTTTAGGATACTATTTTTATAATCCTACTGAGCAAAAGGTGTTTGTTGCGAAACACGCTACCTTCATTGGAAAAAGAGTTTATCCTTGAAGGGGCTAGTGGGAGGAAAATAGATATTGAAGAAATTCAAGAACTGCAAACCACTACAGATTAAGTGGATGAACCTGTCCAAGTAGAAGAATCTACTATACAACACCCTATTCGTAAATCTGGAAGGATACCAAAGATACCTGATAGGTATGGATTCGTCATAGAGGATGACGATGAGGTACGCATCATGAATGATGATGATCCATTAAATTACGAACAGGCTATGAGTAGTAAAGACTCAGAGAAATGGCAAGAAGCCATGAAATTCGAGATGAACTCCATGTATGAAAACCAAGTATATACTTTGGTTTCAGCACCTGAGGGCATTAAGCCTATTGGGTGCAAATGGGTCTTTAAGAGAAAGATTGGAGCGGATGGCAAGGTAGAGACTTATAAGGCCAGATTGGTTGCAAAAGGTTTCAAACAAAGGTAAAGAATTGACAATGATGAAACCTTTTCACCAATAGACGTGCTCAAGTTCATTCGGATTTTGCTTGCGATTGCAGCTTATAACGACTACAAGATCTGGCAAATGGACATGAAAATGACATTCCTCAATGGGAAACTTCAGGAGGATGTGTATATAACACAACCAGAGGGTTTTGTTTCAACGGTTGGAACAAACTAAGCCTGTAAGTTGTAACGATCCATTTATGGATTAAAGCAAGCTTCTCGAAGGTGGACCATTCGTTTTGATGAGACACTCAAAGAGTTTGATTTTATTAAAAATGAGGATGAGCCATGTGTGTATAAGAAGGTTAGTGGGAGTGCTGTATCATTCCTTGTATTATATGTTGCTGATATATTACTGATAGAGAATGATATTCCGATGCTACAATCAATTAAAATCTGGTTATCTAAACACTTCTCCATGAAGGACTTGGGAGAAGCATCCTATATTTTGGAGATTAAGATCTATAGAGATAGATCTAAAAGGATGCTTGGCTTGTCTCAAGGAACGTACATTGACACGATGCTAAAGAGATTTAGCATGGAAGATTCCAAGAGAGGTCTCATACCTGATAAGCCATGGAATACATCTCTCCAAGAAACAGGCCCCAAAGACATCTGAGGAGAGAGATCGTATGGGTAAGATACCTTATGCTTCATTAATAGGATCTATCATATACGGTATGATATGTACTAGACCGAATGTCGCTCAAGCACTTAGTGTAACGAGCAGATACCAGTCGAATCCAAGAGAAGAGCCCTGAAAGGCAGTGAAAAATATCCTAAAGTACTTAAGAAGAACTAAGGATGTATTTCTTATCTACGGTGGATCTGAATTGAAACTAGAGGGCTATACAGACTCATGTTTCCAAAAGGATCAAGATGACAGTAAATCCGTTTTGGGGTATATATTTACCTTAAACGGTGGCACAGTGAGTTGGAAAAGTTCCAAGTAGCAAACAATTATTGATTCAATGAAAGAGGCAGAGTACATAGCTGCAAGTGAAGTTGCAAAGGAGGCTGTTTGGATGAAAAAGTTCATAACTAAACTTGGCGTGGTTCGTAGCATTATAGGAGCAGTACCTTTATTCTGTGATAACACCGGAGCTGTTGCAAAGGCTAAGGAACCCAAGTCTCATCAAAAATCCAAACACGTGTTGCGGCGATTTCATTTGATTAGAGAGATCATTGAAAAAGGAGATGTCATCCTAGAATGAGTGGACAGTCAAAATAACAATAAAGATCCATTTACTAAAGCTTTAACACAGCAGTAGTTTGATCGTCACTTAAAGAAGATGGGTTTTAGATACCATGGCGATTGGATTTAGTGCAAGTGGGAGATTAAAAGTAGTATGCACACAAGCCAATCATTTATAATGATAAAGCATCTACTTTGTAATAATCTTATTCATTTATTAATAAAAGAATTATTTATTTAAAGGCGTTTATATTATCTACATCATGCTGTTATATTTAAATGTGATAAACCCATAGTTTTAAGCAATGCTTTTAGAATCAAGATGATGATCATTCTAATGAGTTCTAAATTCTTAGATAGCTAAAACTAAAATAGTCGATGGATTACTAAATAGGGGATTAGTGAATTCGGATAGATTGGTACATATGTTGCTTGCTCAATAGCAGAGGATGATCGATCGCATGATCATTTGTGTGGAGACACTAAAGCAAGTATATAGGTGCTTATTGGAGAATAAGTACACTGAACGTGGCTCGCTAAGGAATACCTAATGGAGTTTACTCTTCTATCAATAGGAATTCCTTTAGTGATAGTAGTATAAGTAATCCTTAGACTTGAGATCATCATAGTATCTTATGTATGATGAATTATACTTTGACATGTCTTTTAAGACACTAAGGATATATCAAAGTGTTAGGTTTGTAACAATCAAAGTGGCGGAAGTGTGTTACAAAAATCAATTTTAAAATTTTACAAACCTTATACCCGGATCATCCTTTATGTACAGTTATTAATTATAACGAAAGAGAAAGAATTATCGAATCATACCTTTGTAAAATTATGCTTCCACATGTACAAGTTCAACTCCAAATCCTTCGTGATCTCCTTGAGTTCTCTGGGTTTGATTCCTTCCTTTGATCAACGTTAGCCACCCAAGTGTTTAGCCTCTAGAGGTGATCCACCAAGGAAGAAGAGATATTCAAGATAGTGGGTTTTTGGCTAAACCTTAATTCTATCTCTATAGAATGTGTATACTCTCCCTACTATTAGAATAGTGTAATGTCTAACCTTGTTCCAGAATAAAACTTTCTTATTTATAGATGCAGGCAACCCTCCTAAACCTTTTAGGAATAGGGTTTCAGTATTAATTAATTAAACCTTTATTTAATTAAGCTTCTGTCGACATCGAAAAAAATCTTCTTTTTGGACAGATCTTCCTTTCCCTAAATTTTGTTATTTTTTTACCGTTTATTTGTCTTATCTGTTTTATGAAGGGTGAAATCTTTAGAAAAAGGCCAATATGTTAGTTCACAGAGGCACAATAGTTATCTAGAAGGGGGTTGAATAGATATTTTAAAACTTTTTCCTTTTCAAAATACTTATTAGATTTGTTAATAAATTAACCACAGCAGAATATGATTTGTTTCTTCCCCTTAAGATAAAGCAAGTTTAGTTTGATAAGCAGTTATAGCAGTTATGACATATATAACAGTTATGACAAATATTGAGAACACAGTGATTTTAAGTGGTTCAGAGCACTTAAGGCTCCTAATCCACTCTTCTACTCCACGAGTAGGAAATCCACTAAGATAGTCTTTACAATCTTCGAATCACTTAGATTTCTTCAAGACCAGCAGTTTAAGAACTTCATAGTTTACTAAGAACTCTTCAAGTCCAGCAGACTTGGAATACACTTGAATTGAGAGTTGAGTTCTTGGGTGTTCTACTCAGTTGTTGTTAAGCATACGTTCGAAAGAACTGAGTAGCGAATCAAGCTTTCTTTCAGGATTGTAGAGTTTGGCTTTTAGTGCTCTTGAGCTTTGTTCATTTGTGCTTGCTTGATCTGAATCTCCAATTTATTTTGCTTATAAAGGACCTTTAAAATCTTTTTGTTAACGACATCCATTGTAGGATTTAATGTTTCAGACATTTTTGAGCACTGATGTTGACTTCTTGGGAATATGTAGTCCTACTGTCTGACGCACCTGACATAGCAGACTGCTTTCTCACCAAACACCTGAAAAGGTGCTTTCAACAAATAGAAAGTACTCTCCTTAGCTTTTTCCATACGTTTCTTCGATTCAAACTAAGGATGAGTGTTGGATCATTGGGACTCCTGAAATGTCAACGTTTATAAGCCATTCTTCATTTGTTAGCCGTCTTCTTTCATCAGATAGGCAAATCTTGATACTCTGATGTTAACTGAAGCAACACCATGATCATTATCTTCTTACCACGATCGTTGTGTGTTGGCGTGCTCGATATGATTCAGTCTAAATCGTAGAGAACAATACGATTCTTCATAAGCTCTG
Organism: Panax stipuleanatus; assembly: GCA_020205555.1. Taxonomy (NCBI): domain Eukaryota; kingdom Viridiplantae; phylum Streptophyta; class Magnoliopsida; order Apiales; family Araliaceae; genus Panax; species Panax stipuleanatus. Next base: position 95,427,562 of record CM035125.1, on the reverse strand, counting down.
ATTGACTACGATCTCTACTTGCTCAGTTTGTAGACTCCACGACCTCGAGAATTGCCAGGGAGTGAGCTTCAAGGTTCTCCTCTGTCTCTAGGACCACTTGGCTTGTGACATCGGCGAGCTCCTCTTTGGTGGGGAGGAGAGAGGGATGATCAAAGATTTTCTAAACATCAGGAGAGGAGGTCGTAGTGTGCTCCCTTGGCCTTGACATGCTTGTGATAGCAAGTGCCATATCAAAATATTCACTGTGGGAGGATGTGGGAATATCTGATTGTGTGAGAGGTCCTTGGGTTTGGTGTATGGGAGAGGAGGTTGGTTCAGTATATGGGATAGTTGGCTTAACAATTTGGTTTGGTGGCTCGATGGTCGTGGTGTCGTGTAGTTGTTCGACGATTATGAATTGTTGCTCGACGACCATGGAGTCAATGACAGTTGGCTCGATGATGGTGGAAAGTTGGTCATTTGTTTCATGAGTTATAGAGTTTTGGGACTCTGTAACTGGAAAATGGTTCAGTGGGTTAAGAACCACTTCCATCTACCTTGGCAGTTCATTAAACTGATAGAAGTTTGGTAGAGGACAATGCTTAACTATGAAAGAGATAGAAATAAAGTGTACCTCATACTCAGTCTTTGAAGACGAATGATTAGTGATCAACTTTTGAGCAAAGGTAAGGTTGCTTGGGAATCCCTGGGCTAGCACAGAAATTACTGGATAAGCTTTGTATGCCCAGAATATGTGATCCCAAGAGTTGAGAATCAGGGTTCTGTGATAGGACATCATGGGCAAGTAGGAGAACAACTGATTGTAGTTGGCTCTCCTTTCTCCATTATAGCCCATTACTATAATCTCAACTTCTTTCTCTTCTTCTCTATCAACTTCTTCACCTTCATTTGAAATCTCCACCACATCTATTATCTCAGCATCTTCCTTTTGTTCATCAGCACTCTCCATCTTTACAGCTTCAATACCTTTCATATCTACAGCTTCAGGGACTACAATTTATTGAGGGGCAGAGGGGACTTCATGAGCAGCTTCTGATTGCTCCCCCTCAGCTGGAGCACTTTCTTATTCAGGTTCTTCAAGAAACTCCCGCTCAACATTAGTTGTACTCTCCTCAATAGCTTTGGACAGCTCCTCCTCAGCATGAACGATAACTTGATCAGATACAGTAAGGGTTACTGCACTGTTGATGTTGGCTATCACATCAACAATGATCCTGGTCTTATCCAAGAACTCATTGTGAGAATCAGATGCTTGAGGCTCAATTCTATATTCAGCCTGCTCAGCAGTAATTCTTCTTTCCTCCTCCTTTAAAGCTTCCTTATAGACAAGGACATACTTCTTGACAAGCTTTCTCTTTGTTCTCCAGTGCTCAGCCACAGCCTTAGCAATTTCTTAAACTTCAGCTATGATGGTTTGTTCAGGCTGAGAAGCTATTGCAGCATCCTCTTCTGGAGTGATGGTAAGTCTGGACTCCACGATCGCAGGAAACCACGATTGCGGTGAGTGTAGACTTCTTTACTCGATGGCTGCGCTTCTTTTTCTGAGGCTTAGAACTTCCTTCAGTCTTATCCTTACTATGCTTCTTCTTCTTCTTCTCCTTCAGAACTTCTTCTGGTGATTTGGTCACTTCCAGGTTGAGTTCCCTTTGTGTGAAGAGACCTAGAATCTCAGTGCTAGAGCCCCTTTGGGGCGCATCACTGGTTGAGCCTTGAGGCTTTTCTGCCATCTGAACACCTTTTTTTTTCAATTTCCCCTTCCCCTTACTCTTTCTGACCAGAGCAGAGGGTTCCTCTTGATTTACTTCTTCTTCTTCCTCAGCTTCCCTCACCACATACATGTTTTCCTGTAGATCAGGTGTCTTCTTCACATCACCAATACTTCCACTGGACTCAGACATCATTTTCACGTTCTATGTAGGGTTTCTCTTCTAATTTTTAAAAAGATGATGGGTCATCCTTCTATTTGAGTTGATGGGTGCACCTTCCTTGTCTCCAATTTTGTCTCCCAGAGCAGATTGGAGAATAATGCTTATGAATCTCCCATAGAGCATTTTGCATGAGCTCTTCGCCTTTTTCGAGCTGAGAATCCACTTCTCTATCCATCCCATGAGTAAAGCTCTATAATTAATTTGGACTTTGAAGCAGATGGCTGTTATGAGCTTTAGTTGGTTCTCATTCATAGAGTCATGGACAGAGCTTTTACAGCATATGCACTTCCTAATAATGTCAGCCAGAAACTTATACTTCTGGGGAAATTCTTTCTTCTTATAGCCCTTGATGTTCTGATTCTTCTTGTGGTGCATCCTCTTCAATCCTTCATGGAAGTCGATGATGCTCAGAGATAGAAGACCCTTTGATTTAAACCCTAAGGCCAGGTTTATATCTTCAGCTCTGAGTTGAATCTAAACACCCTTAACCTTTGTGGTGATAACGTCAGTCTCAAAGACTCCATTGCAGTAGAACTCTTTCACCAGCTTTGGGTAAATCTTTGTGCTGGTGCTTAGAGCTTCTTCGAGACCTGCTCTCTTCAGAAGGGACATAATCTTGTGAAATTATGGGTCGACAATCTTGAACTTGTCGAAGAACAATTGATAGCTAGATATAACATTGGAAGCAACCATTGATTACTTTGATGTTCCTGAGACGAACAAAATTAGTTGAGAGTTCTGAAAGCTAGGGTTTCTGTGAGAGAGAAAGAGAGAGATATACTTTTAAAGTTCAAAGGTGAACTGACAAAAGGATATTTCAAATATATTTGTAACTTCCCTCTTCATGATTTGCAAAGTGGGGCACGTGTCGTGTTCTGCACTGCTCCACGATTTTAAATCGTATGAAAAATATTAATTTGCCCTTAGCTCCCCCTGAGCTCGTGTATCCTTTGGGATGACTACGATTGTCGAGGCTACTCCAGGATTGTTGAATTCATTGCTTAACCTGCTCCACGATCGTTGTGTCTACTGGTCCTTGTGATGCATTCTACCTTAGCACTTCTTCTAGGTTAAGGTTGCTCAGGAAGGGCCAACCTCTTAGTCAAAAACTAAGGGTCAGGTTTGTACCTGAGGCGCTTATCAGAAGAGCTTCTTAGACTTGGTAGAAATGCTGTCGTCACAGAGGTTTTCTCTGCTATGTCGAGACTACTCCATAATCGTGGTTTCTCTTAGTTATCTCCACGATTTTGACAAAGCTTTTTTATCTGTATGATTAGTAATAACTATAACATAGATTTTATGGTTGTAAGTTTAACATAACTAACTCACTTATCAGTTTATTAAATCTGGATTCATCTAATGGTTTTGTAAAGACATCAGCAAGTTGATTTTCAGTAGGGATATATTGTAAAGATATAGTTCTATTTTTAACAGGATCCCTAATAAAATGATATCTTATTTCTATATGCTTAGTCCTAGAATGTATGACAGGATTATGTGTAATTTCTATAGCACTTGTGTTGTCACAGTGAACAGGTATAGACTTGAATCAAACCCATAGTCTGCTAGCTGGTTCTTCATCCATAGGATTTAAGTACAGTAGCTGCATGCAACAATATATTCAGCTTTTACTGTTAAAGTTGATACTGAGTTTTGTATCTTGCTAAACTAGGACACAAGTTTGTTTTCTAGCAGTTGACAAGTGCCACTGGTGCTTTTTCTATCTATTTTACAGCCTGTAAAATCAGCATCTGAATATCCTGTCAGTTCAAAGGAGGACTCCGTAGGATACCAAAGTCCCAAATGAGGTGTGCCTGTGAGATACCTGAAAATTCTTTTTACAGCAGTTAAGTGTAATTCCTTAGGATTAGCTTGAAATCTAGCACATATACATGTTCCAAACATTATATCTGGTCTGCTGGCAGTTAAGTACAGAAGAGAGCCTATCATACCTCTGTATTGAGTAATGTCAATACATTTACCTATCTCATCTTTGTTAAGCTTAGTTGCTGGAGCAATTGTTGTTTTCATGGGAAAAGCTGATTCTATGCCATACTTCTTAAGTAAGTCTTTAATGTACTTGGCTTGGTTAATGAAGATACCTTCATTTGTCTGCTTCACTTGCAGTCCAAGGAATAAATTCAGCTCACCCATCATGCTCATTTCGAAGTTGCTCTACATAAGCTTGGCAAATCTCTTGCACAAATTTTCATCAATAGAACCAAAGATAATATCATCTACATATATTTGAACAAGAAAAACTTTATCTTTGTGCTTCCTAAGAAATAATGTGGTGTCTACTCTACCTCTAGTGAATCCTTTTTCAATAAGAAAGTTTGTCAGTGTTTCATACCATACTCTAGGTGCTTGTTTAAGTACATATAAGGCTTTGCCTAATCTATAGACATAATTAAAGAGAGTTGGATTGATGAAACCTGGAGGTTGCTGTACATATACTTCTTGAAGTTCTCCATTCAAAAATGTATTCTTGACATCCATCTGGAAGACTTTGAACTTCATGTGGGCATCAAAGGCAAGGAATATCCTGATAGCTTCTAGTCTGGCAACAGGTGAAAAGGTCTCGTTGTAGTCGATGCCTTCTTCTTGAGAAAAACCTTTGGCCACTAGTCTTACCTTGTTCCTTGTGATCAACCCATCTTCATCCATCTTGTTTCTGAAGACCCATTTGGTGCCAATAACTGGGCAATTCCTTGGTCTAGGGACTATTCCCCAGACTTTGCTCCTTCCAAACTGATTTAGCTCCTCTTTCATGGCTTCTATCCAACTAGAATCTTCCATGACATCTTCTATCTTTTTGGGTTCCATTTGGGACAAAAAGCTCAGATAGAAACACTCATTCTAGGTGGAAGATCTTGTCTTGATTTTTGCATTTGGATCTCCAATAATCAAGACTTGAGTGTGATCTCTTGCCCATCTGTTTTCTGTTGGAACATCTGTTCTGGTGCCTTCTTGTCTGAATTCTTCAAGATCAACTTCTACCTTTTGTTGCAGTGGTTCGTCGTCTGGTGTGGCTCTCTCCACGATCTCTTCTTCAGGCTTGACCATCTTATGGGACTACGATCGTGGTGTTGGGATCGACCACCTCATTCGTAGTGTCTAGATCATCGATCGCAGTGTCTTGTGGTAAAAACTTGTCTGAGTCTGTTTCATCAAAGATGATGTGAATCGAGACTTCAACACTTAGCGTCTTCTTGTTGAACACTCTATAGGCCTTGCTGTCTGTAGCATATCCAAGAAAGATTCCTTCGTCTGACTTGGGTTGGAACTTAGTTAGATATTATTTTCCATTATTGAGAATGTAGCATGCACAGCCAAACACATGGAAATAGCTGATGTTGGGCTTTCTTCTTCTCCACAGCTCGTAGGGAGTCTTCTTCAGTGTAGAGTAAACAAGAGACTTGTTCTGAGTATAGCATGTAGTGTTGATAGCTTCTGCCCAAAAGTATTCAGGCAGATGAGTTGCTGTTAGTAGAGTCCTTCCTGCTTCGATAAACATTCTGTTCTTCCTTTCAGCTACTCCATTTTACTGTGGAGTTCGTGGAGCTGAGAAGTTGTGACTGATGACGTTGTCTTCGCAGAACTGATCCATCTCAGAGAAGTCGAACTCTCTTTCATGATCACTCCTTATAGCTTTGATCTTTTTTCCTTTTTCATTCTTCACCAGCTTGAACATCTTGATAAGTTGGAAGCTCGTTTCATCTTTAAAATTTAGAAAGAATACCCATGTGAATCTGGTGTAGTCATCCACTACGACTAGTGAGCATCTCTTCCCTCCAAGGCTTACAGTTGGAATTGGCCCGAAAATATCCATATGAAGTAATTGTAGTGGCTTATTAATTGAGTTGAATGCTTTGCCTTTGAATTAGCTTCTCGCTTACTTTCCAAGCTAACAGGCGTTGCATGGCCTTTCTTTGACAAAGCTGAGTTTGGGTAAGCTTGCTACTAGATCTTTGGAGGTTAGTTTTAACATACTCTTGAAGTTGAGATGAGATAACATTTTATGCCAAAACCAGCTCATTTATTCTGGGGCTTTGTCAATAAAGCATATTATTTTATCAGAACTCAGTTGAGCAAGATTAACAATGTAGACATTTCCTTCTCTTGTTCCGATTAGATTTATAGACGAGGTCTTCAAGTTTCTGACTTGACATTGATTATTGAGGAAGGTGACTTGATTACCCTTGTCGCATAGTTGGCTTATGTTCAAAAGATTTTGCTTTAGTCCTTCCACAAAGGCTACTTTACTGAAGGACACTGCACCATTCCATGCTGAGCCATATCCTCTTGTCTTGCCAGAGCTGTTGTCTCTAAATATGACTGTTGGACCCTCCTTCTCTGTGAAGTTAGACAGGAGGGCTTTATTCCTAGTCATGTGTCGTGAGCATCCACTGTCTAGATACCAGTTTGTGATCGTGGAGCTCTGTTCCTCAAGTAAGGTTAAGCTTTCATTTTGGTACCCAGACTTGCATGGGTCCTTCTTTGTTAGTTCCCTTGGGGACCTAAATCTACTTGACTTGGGTCTATTATGTAGAGGGTTATAATAGCATACTGCAACCTGATGACCATATCTATCACATACAAAGCATTTAGCATGATGCATGCTTGTGTGTGTGTGTGTGTGGATTCTTTCTCCATTTAGACTTGTGTGGATACTTGGTGGCCTTTCCCTTATACTGATTCTTATTTTTCCATGCAGCTTTGTGATTCAGGGTTTGTAATGAATGAACCTCAACTCTACGATTCCTTCCTGGTTGGTTCGTGGAGCCGGTTTTACTTGACTCCACGATCCTTCGAGGTTGGAGAGTAGTGACTGAGTCACTCTTCTCTTTTCTGAATCCTAGGCCATCATGGGATCCGTTATGTCTAGGGACATGACTTGGATCAGAAGAGCAAGGATGTATTGGTTCTTCCTTCTGTGTGGATTTCACAAATGTAATGCTTCTATTGAAATTTGAAGCACTACTGATGTTAGTTTCCTTAAGCTTTTCCATACATGGTTCTGAGGTAGATTCCCCAAAACCTAAGCCTGTTCTGTCAGATGCACTTCTCTGACGGGAGATCAGGGAGTCTATAGATGAAGAAGACCTATTCCACATTAAGATTGTCTTTTCTAGCTCCTCAATCTTAGATGTTAGATTTAACTCTCATTGTATGCTGAGTTCATTGGTCTGTCTTAAGAGTTTATTCTCAGCTTCAAGTTTAGAGAGCGAGGCAGTACTGAGTAGAGCTGTCTCCATTTCTACTTTAACTTTCTCTTTCTCTTTTTGAAGAAGAGAATAATCTTTAGATAGAACTCTGAACCACTTCATGTATTGATGTAGGTCAGATGTTATGCCATGTAGTGCAGTTCTTAAATCATCAATGTCTACATCAGGAGATTTAAAGTAGAATACATCATCGATGCTTACCTCGTGATGGTCAGTGCTCTTCTAGTCTTTTGCATCTTTGGCCATTAGATATAGATTGGCCACTTGAGGTTCTTCATCATCTCCTGACTCAGGATTTGTGTTATTATTTGAGTCACTCCACGATCCTCTGGCTACAAGACCTTTGTCCTTCTTCTGAAGCTTTTTGTAGCCTTTGAACTCCTTCTTTGGATTTGTTTTCCTATTCAGCTCTTCTCTAAGAGGTTTGTTACAGTTTGCAATGAAGTGGTCAGGCTTCTTGTAGTTATAGCATAGGTCGCTGATCTGCTCCTGACTGCTGTTGTTGTTGAATCTTTTAGGTCTGCTGCTTTTGCCTTTGCACATGAACCTTTTGAGTCTTCTGACCAGCATTGCAATGTCCTCATAATCATCTTCCTCAGAGTTAGATTCATTTTCAGCACGAGCTTTTGAGGTGGCTTCTGTTGCCTTGAGAGCAACTCCTTTGTCCTTCTTTCTTCCTTTAGATAGAGTTTCTGCTCGTTGAGTCGGCTCTGGTTCGTAGGTAAGAAGGTTGCCATAAATTTGTTGAACTGTCATTCCACGGAGGTTTTTTGACTCTCTGATGGCAGTGATTTTGGCATCCCACTTGCTTGGTAAGGACCTCGTGAACTTGATGATAAGATCTTTGTTTGGATAGATCTTTCCAAAAGCTCGAAGAGAGTTGAGCAGTACATTGAATCTCTCATAGGTGGAAGTGACGTTCTTTCCTGGTACATGGGCGAACATCTCATACTGTTGAGTCAGAAGAGATTGCTTGTTTTCTCTGACTTCTTCTGTTCCTTCGTGCATAATGAGTAAGGCTTCCCAGACTTCTTTGGCAGTTTTGTTGTTGACCACATTTTCGAACATATCATCTTCTAAAGACTGGAACAAAATGTTCTTGGCCTTTTTGTCTAGCTGGACAACTTTCTTATGACAAACGAGATTTTGTAATATGATTTAAATATTTATTGAATTAAAATAAATATTTTTCGATGATTTAATTATTGAGTCAAATAGTGAATTGATGAAATTGTGGTAGATTAATTTAATTATATGTGTTACATGGATTAAATTAATGTGGAGAATTTTATTATTCAAAGTATGTATTTAATTGAGCTTATTCGATTAAATGAATTATATAATAAGCATAATGTTATTCGAATTAATTTAATAATTAATTAGAGATTTAATGATTTGACATAATTAATAAATGAGATTTTTAATTATGTGACTATGTGATTCATTGTGAAATTATTCTAATTTATTTAATTGATTTAAATAAGATGATATGATTAATTGGGTGTGACATTATTAAACTATATAATAAGAGTTTATTAAATTAAGGGGAAAAGAAAGAATGGAGTCAGCCAAACAAGTCCTTAAAGGGAGTTGGACCAGTTAACCATTACGGATTAACTGACCCACTAACTTGTTAGTTGAAAACAATATATGATATTATATACATATATCATATATACATCAGTTCTATTTCATATTCATATCAAAAGAAAAAGAAGAAAGAAACTTAGAGAAGTTGAGAGTTAATTGAGAGAGATTGAAGATTGAGAGAAGAAGATTACTTGAATCATATACACAGACTAGCAGGGTAATCTCTTCAACCCAAACCTTAATTTACGTTCTTATATTTTCTATGAAAAACTATTTTAAAGTCCTCTATGATTGAAGAGATTGATAATTGATGAGTATATGATGATATATATGTTAGTATATGTTTACAATATGTTTATATCATATATTCATGTGATTAGAGTAACCAATTTCATATAAACATGTTATAATCAGAGTTTTCCATTAACGACTATTTTTAAGTTCTCTATAAAACAACTATTGTATGATCAATGCATGAATTGATGATTTATGGGTATATACATGTTAATATATAATCTTAACATGTTTTCTACCATCTATGTATGTTTTCAAACCTTCAATTTTATATAAATATGTCGTAATTGGATTTTGTGAAGTTACAGAGTATAAAAGTTGTATATATAGCCCTTATGATCACTTGTATGCCATGAATTGTTTGTTTAACTTAAATTTAACAGTAGATTATGATAATACATGTTAAAACAAAGAAAACAAACTATGAACGGATGGATTCAGAGTTATAACGGATCCGTGACGTCAAATTTCATGTTTTTCTTCAAAACCTTCAAGAACACCAAGAACAGTGAAATTACATGATTTGATTCGAGTAATTGCATGATTTAAGGTGTTAATAACATGTTAGTAACATTGTATGATGTTTCTATGAAGTTTATACTTCATAGAAATGACGGTACTAGTTCAATTTGCATTTAATTAGAGTAATTGGGCTACGATCTGTCAAAAATCAGGACCCAGAGTCTCACCAATGGGGAGCCCCGCCCCAGTGGGTCCTGGTAGGCCAAAACCCCTGCCCCAGCGGGGGTGTATGCTGTCCAGAGTAAAAATAGTGTAAGGCGAGACTGTTTTGACCTCCTATAGTAAAATAAGCATAACTTCTTCATACGAAGTCCGATTAAGGCGATTAAGGATGATTCAGAAAGATAACGAGTGTACCTACAATTTTTATTCTTTAAGTTTTTCTATTTGAAGTCTTTAATAGGGGTCAAAATGGCCATCTTTGTGACTGATGCATATTCAGAGGCAATCAGAGGGCGTCGGACATGCTCGTACCCAAGTGTAGTGCTCTCGACGATAAAAGGTGTTGTTATAAGTTATAAAACATGAATATTGTGAAATATAATTATGTTTAACATTAATCAATGATGTTTTAGACAAATTGCATGAGCATGTTAAGCGTACACCAAAGGTACGAGTCGGGCGTGCGACGAATGAACGTCGAAACGTCGTGCCATGTGTAATATTATGCTATAACATACTTGAGGACTGGACGAACATGTAATGCTATTCTATAACATGTTATTAATAAATATTATATGATTTGAAGTTTATGTTAATAAACTAAGTGTGAACTTGAATATTGTGATTGTAAAACTTGATTATGATTGTTTGAAGGATTATACCTATATGATATGCATATTGTGAATTCATACTCATGTTATGTGGTTGGTTAATAAATTAACACTAGGAACCAAGTTGTAAATTAAACTTAAATGAAAGGTTCAACAGTTGAACATAGAAATTATGAAACTAATCGACATCGTATGCATAATGTAATGTGTAGGACGTTGAGGAATTGAATTGTAACTAGATTTGTAGCTTGCGCACGAGGCAAGTATTCTATCCCTAACTTATTATTGTTAAACAAGTTCTTATTCATAGTTTTTAAATTGAGTAAACTTTCTAACTTCAAAGTTATTCGTGAGCAAGTTCGATACTTATAATTCTATGTCAATCAAGTTCTTGTTCTTATTATTCAAGTTCAATATTTCATATGAGATATTATAACCCTTTTGAAGTATTACTTCAGTTATACAATATTTATTAAATTGTATACTCTTTAGATTTGTTATTCAAATTGAATATCATTTATTGTTGAACCTTGTAAGACTAGAAAACCCTTATTGATTCGACTAGTCCATAGTTGATGAGCGTTCTAAATTCCAAAACTATTATTGAGCTTATCCAAACCAAATTTCTTTTGGTGCTGACTTTGATGTCAAACTGAGATGAACAACCCTGTAAAGGGGATTTATAATGCTTTAGCGTTAAGATATTGTGCATAGTATGGTACTAAGGGCTGATCCCCCTAAGTACGAAAAGTAGAGTCCATAGTTTTATGACTGTTAAAGGTTTCAAGTATAAACACTTGACAACCTAGGACATAGTTTAAGGTCTTATGACCCTCAGAAGTTCTTTTGATTCTTGTTATTCATTCTTGATTCAAAAGTCGAGTTTTTTTATTCAAAAGTCTTTGATTCACTCGCATGTTATTATATTGTTGTTATATTGTTATACTTGTGGGCAATCGTGCTCACTCTTGCGTAATAATAACATTGCAGTTAAGAACGAAAGGTTCGAATAGCCTTCTACTAGCAAAGGCAAGGGCAAGGTCAACAAGTAATGAAGACTTGTTGTTTATTTGATATGTTTATGTTTAAGACTTATGTTAAAGTTGTGTAAGACTTATTATTTGTTTACGTTTATGCATTTAAGATTTAAGGTTAGTATGACCTGGGATTGATGTATTTATATTCAGATGTTATAACCCCATAAGGGGAGGATTTATTTCTATCTATTGCATGATTTGCACTTATTATGGGTAGATAGATAGATGATATTTGTACAGTGAACACCAAATCCCGTGGAATTGAATTAAAACTTTTGATTAAATAAAATATCAGAGTTATTTGAGACGATTATGTGTTAAGTGATTATATTAAAGTATTTAAGTTAAGCCTTAAATATTTAGAGAATTGAATAATGATCAAATAAGCATATATCTTAACAGAAATATGCCACCAAGAAGATAACCAAACCGTCAACTGGCCCAAGAAAGGTCAATGAACAACAACAACGACAATGCTAACGCTAACCCCGTGCAGCAGTTGGTGAACTTACTGGCTGGAGCAATTAACAATCAACCTCAAGCTCTGCTGAATACAACGTTCAAGGACTTCAAGGCGGTGAGACCGCCAGAGTTTAAAGGCTCCATGAACCCGATAGAATCTCAAACTTGGGTTATAGAGATGGAAAAGGTTTTTGACGTCGCCAAAGTCAGAGAGGGCCAAAAAACTGCCTACGCAACGTTCATGCTAAAATTAGAAGCCAGTTATTGGTGGCAAGCAAATAAGGTCTGTGGAGGAGAAGGTGTGATCACCTGGGAGAGGTTCAATGAGATGTTATTTGAGATGTATTTCCCGACAAGTTCGCAGAATTAAATGGAGGTCCAGTTTCTGGAGCTAAAGCAGGGGAATATGTCCTTACCAGACTATGCAGCGAAATTCAATGAGTTGGCTAGGTTTGCCACGTATCAAGTGCACACCGACGAGAGGAAGGCAAGGAGATTTGAGCAGGCACTAAAACCCTAGTTATATAGCAAAGTGTCAATCTTCCAGTTTAACACTTTTGCTGGAGTACTGGAGAAGGCCATCCTCGCTGAAGGTGGAAGCGACGCGATGACCAAGTATAATCAGGATCAGAAGAAGAAGAAGAATGAAAGCGAAGGAAATACCAAGGCTAGTGGCAGCAACACAGGAGGAAATAACAATCAGAAGAGGAGGTGGACTGACAACTCGTCAACTAGAAATCAGCAAGGAGGTCAGAAGAGAGAATTGAAGCATGTACGATCTACGGGAAAGCTCACCTGGGGTTTATATAAAGGGAAAACGAGTGTGCTACAATTGTGGTCAAGAAGGCCACATAGCACCTAACTGTCCTAACCCAAAGAAGGGTGCCTTCTTCACATATGGGTCGAAGGACCATTTGGCTAGGGATTGTCCCAAGAAAGGATCTGTTGGGGCAGGAACAGGAGGAAATAAGGGAAACAGCGGTGGTAATGCTCTAACTATCACGAGACCAACCGCAACCAACCGACCAACTGCCAGGACGTTCAACATGATAATGCAGGATGCTGTACAGTCTCGCGATGTGGTGTCAGGTATCATTCCGATCAATAAAGTTAATGCTTATGTATTATTCGATTCGGGTGCTACTTGTTTATTTATATCCGATAACTTTGCTAAGAACTTAGGATTGCCTAAGGATGAATTAGAATACCCTATGAACATAGAGATTGCGAATAGAGAAGTGATCCCTGTTAAGTACGTACAAAAGAATTGTAGGGTGGATACTAAGGGTAATGTGATGAGCGTAGATCTTATCCCGATTAGACTTAGGGAATTCAATGTTATTTTGGGAATGGATTGACTATTCAATTATGGGGCTGTAATTAATTGCCAGAAGAAATGTATTAACCTTATGACTACGTCAAAGGTTGTGTTTTATGGCAACAAGTAGCCTAGACAAGCGAGTTATCTAACGATGATGCAGGCCCTGAAGTTGTTAAGACAAGGCTGTGTAGGATATTTAGCCTACATAGTCGATAGTCGTAAATAGAACCCAAAGTTGGAAGATATACCAGTAGTGAGGGACTTCGTAGATGTATTTCCGGATGATCTTCTAGGACTTCTGCCAGATAAAGAGGTTGAGTTTGTGATCGGATGGCTCCGGTAGAGATGAAAGAATTGATGGTACAACTGCAAGAATTACTGGACAAGAAGTACATACAATCGAGCGTATAGCCGTGGGGAGCGCCGGTGTTATTTGTGAAGAAGAAGGACGGGACGATGCAGCTCTGCATCAACTATAGAGAACTGAATAAGGTCACGATTAAGAATAGATATCCATTACCGAGGATCGATGACTTGTTTGATCAATTGAAGGGAGCGAGATACTTTTCAAAGATAGACTTGAGAAGTGGTTATCATCAGCTGAAGGTGAGGCCAGAAGATGTTTCGAAGACAGCGTTCAGGACTCGATATGGTCACTAGGAATTTTTGGTGATGTCATTTGGTCTAACGAATGCTCCTGCAGCATTTATAGGCCTAATGAATGTAGTGTTCAAGCCGTTTTTAGACAAATTAGTGGTGGTGTTTATCGACGACATTTTGGTGTATTCGAAGACTAAGGAGGAACATGTAGAGCATTTGAAAGTAACATTAGAGGCATTGAGAAGCGAGAAATTGTATGCCAAATTTTTGAAATGTGAATTCTGGATTAAAAGGGTACAATTTCTTGGACATGTGATTGATAAGGACGGGATTTCGGTAAATCCCTCCAAAGTAAAAGCTTTGATGAACTGGAATCAACTGAAAACACCGTCGAAAGTGAAAAGTTTTCTTGGATTGGCAAGTTATTATAGAAGATTCATTCAGGACTTTTCCAAGATCGCAACCCCGTTGACGAATTTGACTAGGAAATCGGTGAAATTCGTTTGGACTGCGAAGTGTGAGGAAAGCTTCTAAGAGCTTAAGAAGAGGTTGAGTTCGGCACCTGTATTATCTCTTCCGAATGACATAGGAAATTTTGTGGTTTATAGTGATGGGTCGCATAAAGGACTAGGCTGTGTGCTTAATATAAAATGGTAGGGTCATTGCGTATGCGTCATGACAATTGAAGGACAATGAGAAGGGGTATCTGACCCATAATTTGGAGTTAGCTGCAGTGGTATTTGCTTTGAAGATCTGAAGACACTATCTCTATAGGGAGAAGTGTGAAATATATACAGAACACAAGAGTCTGAAATATATTATTACATAGAAGGACTTGAATATGTACCAGAGAAGGTGGCTGGAGTTAATTAAGGACTATGACTGCTAGATCTTATACCATCCGGATAAAGCAAATGTGGTTGCCGACGCCTTAAGTAGAAAGGGTTGGGAGAAATTGATGTTGTTGACCGCTCAGGAGGAGCTAATTTTAGAGATGGAGAAGCTGGAATTGGAAGTGAAGTAGCCGATGTAGATTCACGAGAAGCTGTTCCAGATGCAAGCTGGTACAACTTTGCTAGATAAGGTTGAGGAAGCTCAACTTCAAGACGAAGAATGTGAGAAGGTAAGGAAGAAGATATCTGAAGGAACCGAACTAAGATTCAAGATAGAAAGTGAGGGACTACTGAGATTTGAGAGTAGAGTTTGGGTACCGCCAGTGCCAGAGATTAAGGAAGACATTTTGAGCAAGGCTTATAGCTCACGGTATTCGATTCACCCTGGTAGTACCAAGATGTACCAAGATCTTCGACAACATTTTTGGTGGCCGAATTTGAAACGAGATGTTGCAGAGTGTGTTGCAAAGTGTTTGACATATCAGAAAGTGAAAGCAGAACATCAGAGGCCGAGTGGGTTGCTACAACCTTTAGAGATCCCATAATGGAAATGGAAACATATTATAATGGATTTCGTGGTTGGCTACGACGCAGTATGGGTTATCGCTGATCGATTGACAAAATCAACACACTTCCTTCCGATCAGAATAAGATTTAACTTAACGCAGTTGTGATAGCTGTATGTGAAAGAGATTGTTTCGAGGCACAGAGTTCCGGTGTTAATTATTTCTGATAGGGATCCACGCTTCACATCAAACTTCTGGAAGTGACTACAGGAATGCATGGGAACGCAGTTGAGAATGAGTACGGCCTATCACCCTCAGACAGACGAGCAGAGTGAAAGAATGATCCAGACATTGGAAGATATGATGAGAGCATGCATCATGGATTTCAAAGGCAATCAGGATGACCACCTACAGCTTATAGAATTCGGTTACAATAACAGTTACCACGCTACTATTGGTATGCCGCCTTACGAAGCGTTGTACGACAGAAAGTGCAGAACTCCACTTTACTAGGATGAAGTTGACGAGAGACAGTTACTAGGACCAGAACCAGCACAATAAACAGCAGAGATAGTCAAAGTAATCTGGATAAGACGGGTAGCAGCTCAGGATAGGCAGAAGAATACGCCGATCCATACCGTAAGAATATTGACTTCGAATCGGGTAGCTTTGTATTCTTGAAAGTCTCTCCTTGGAAAAGAAAGATCAGATTCGGTAAGAAGGGGAAATTAAGCTCTAGGTTCATTGGACCCTTTGAGGTGCTGCGAAGGATTGGAGAAGTTACGTATGAGGTAGCCTTACCTCCGGAGCTAGAGAATGTCCACAACGTCTTCCATGTTTCAGTTTTACGACCCTACAGACCCGATTACAAACATGTGCCAATAATTTGAGAAAACCTTTGTTGACAGGAAAGAACAAGTTCTCAGAAATAAAGTAATACCTTCTGTTAAGGTAATTTGGAGGAACCACAACGCTAAAGAAGCTACATTGGAACTCGAAGAGCATATGATGAATAATTACCCACATTTATTTACTTAAATTATGTGTAAGCGATTTTGGGGACAGAATCTTTGTAAGGGGGGAGAATGTAATGGGACAAAATTTAATTGAACTGTAATTCTGGGAACATAATCCTTTTAAAGTGGGAAAGATATGACGAACGAGATTTTGTAATATGATTTAAATATTTATTGAATTAAAATAAATATTTTTTGATGATTTAATTATTGAGTCAAATAATGAATTGATGAAATTATGGTAGATTAATTTAATTATATATGTTACATGGATTAAATTAATGTGGAAAATTTTATTATTCAAAGTATGTATTTAATTGAGGTTATTCGATTAAATGAATTATTTAATAAGCATAATGTTATTCAAATTAATTTAATAATTAATTAGAGATTTAATGATTTGACATAATTAATAAATGAGATTTTTAATTATGTGACTATGTGATTTATTATGTAATTATTCTAATTTATTTAATTAATTTAAATAAGATTATATGATTAATTGGGTGTGACATTATTAAACTATATAATAAGAGTTTATTAAATTAAGGGGAAAAGAAAGAATGGAGTCAGCCAAACAAGTCCCTATAGGGAGTTGGACCAGATAACCATTATGGATTAACTGACCCACTAACTTGTCAGTTGAATACAATACATGATATTATATACATATATCATATATACATCAGTTCTATTTCATATTCATATTAGAAGAAAAAGAAGAAAGAAACTTAGAGAAGTTGAGAGAGATTGAGAGTTAATTGAGAGAGATTAAAGATTGAGAGAAGAAAAGTACTTGAATCATATACACAGACTAGCAGGGTAATCTCTTCAACGTAAACTATAATTTACGTTCTAATATTTTCTATAAAAAAACTATTTTAAAGTCCTTATTGATTGAAGAGATTGATAATTGATGAGTATATGATGATATATATGTTAGTATATGTTTACAATATGTTTATATAATATATTCATGTGATTAGAGTAACCAATTTCATTTCATATAAACATGCTATAATTAGAGTTTTTCATTAACGACTATTTTTAAGTTCTTTGTAAAACAACTATTATATGATCAATGCATGAATTGATGATTTATGGGTGTATACATGTTAATATATAATCATAATATGTTTTCTATTATCTATGTATGTTTTCAAACCATCAATTTCATATAAATATGTTGTAATTGGATTTTGTGAACTTACAGAGTATAAAAGTTGTATATATGGCCTTTATGATCAATTGTACGCCATGAATTGTTTGTTTAACTTAAATTTGATAGTAGATTATGATATTACATGATAAAACAAAGAAAACAAACTTTGAACGGACGGATTCAAAGTTATAACGAATCTCTGACGTCATAATTTATGTTTTTCTTCAAAACCTTCAAGAACACCAGAAATAGTAAAATTACATGATTTGATTCGAGTAATTGAATGATTTAAGGTGTTAAAAACATGTTAGTAACATTGTATGATGTTTCTATGAAGTTTATACTTCATAAAAATGACGGTACTAGTTTAATTTGCATTTAATTGGAGTAATTGGGCTACGATCTGTCAAAAATAGCGAACCAGAGTCTCACCAGCGGGGAGCCCCGCCCCAGCTGGTCTTGGTAGGCCAAAACCCCTACCCCAGCGGGGGTATATGCTGTCCGGAGTAAAAATAGTGTAAGGCGATATTATTTTTCCCTCCTGTAATAAAATAAGCATAACTTCTTCATACAAACTCCGATTAAAGAGATTTAGGATGATTCAGAAATATAACGAGTAGACCTAAAATTTTCGTTCTTTAAGTGTTTCAATTTGAAGTTGTTAGAAGCGGTCAAAATGGCCATCTTTGTGACTGATGCGTATTCAGAGGCAATCGGAGGGCGTCGGACATGCCAGTACGCAAGTGTAGTGCTCTCGACGATAAAAGATGTTGTTATAAGTTATAAAACATGAATATTATGAAATATAATGATGTTTAATATTAATCAATGATGTTTTAGATAAATTGCATGAGCATGTTAAGCGTACGTAAGAAGGACGCGTCGGGCGTGCGACGAATGAACGTCAAAACGTCATGCCAAGTGTAATACTATGCTATAACATACTTGAGGACTTGATGAACATGTAATGCTATTCTATAACATGTTATTAACACATATTATATGATTTGAAGTTCATGTTAATAAACTAAGTGTTAACTTGAATATTGTGATTGTAAAACTTGATTAAGATTATACCTATATAATATTCATATTGTGAATTCATACTCAAGTTATGTGGTTGCAATTATTCTATCCCTAACTTATTATTGTTAAACAAGTTCTTATTCATAGTCTTTAAATTCAGTAAACTTTCTAACTTAAAGTTATTCGTGAGCAAGTTCGATACTTATAATTCTATGTCAATCAAGTTCTTGTTCTTATTATTCAAGTTTAAGATTTCATATGAGATATTATAACCCTTTTGAAGTATTACTTCAGTTATACAATATTTATTAAATTATATACTCTTGAGATTTGTTATTCAAATTAAAAATCATTTATTGTTGAACCTTGTAATACTAGCGAACCCTTATTGATTTGACTAGTCCATAGTTGGTGAGCGTTCTAAATTCTAGAACTGTTATTGAGCTTATCCAAACCAAACTTCCTTTGGTGTGGACTCTGATGTCAAACTGAGATTAACAACCCTGTAAAGGGGATTTATAATGCTTTAGCGTTAAGATATTGTGCACAGTATTGTACTAAGGGCTGATCCCCCTAAGTATGAGAAGTAGAGTCCATAGTCTTATGACTGTTAAAGATTTCAAGTATAAACACTTGATAACCTAGGACATAGTTCAAGGTCTTATGACCCTCAGAAGTTCTTTTGATTCTTGTTATTCATTCTTAATTTAAAAGCCAAGTTTCTTTATTCAGAAGTCTTTGATTCACTCGTATGTTATTATATTGTTATACTTATTGGCAATCGTGCTCACTCTTGCGTAATAATAGCATTGCAGTTAAGAACGAAAGGTCCGAAGAGCCTTCTACTAGCAAAGGCAAGGGCAAGGTCAATAAGTAATGAAGACTTGTTGTTTATTTGATATGTTTATGTTTAAGACATATGTTAAAGTTATGTAAGACTTATTATTTGTTTACGTTTCTGCATTTGAGATTTAAGGTTAGTATGACCTGGGATTGATGTATTTATATTTAGATGTTGTAACCCCATAAGGGGAGGATTTATTTCTATCTATTACATAGTTTGCATTTATTATGGGTAGATAGATAGATGATATTTATACAGTGAACACCAAATCCCGTGGACTTGAAGTACCTAGATTTGGGGGTGTCACATTTCTTGTCGTTGTCAGTCCATTCTAATTTGATCTTGATCTAAACTCTGTTTGGATCTTTTGGAGTTGGTAGAAGCTTTGTTGGAATGTAGGGCCCAGTCATAATGGTTTCAAATAGATCACCATCTATTGAATCCATGTAGGCTTGCATACGAACTTTCCAGTTGGCAAATTTGTCTTTGTTGAACATTGGTGGCTTGCTGCCTCCACTGGTCTTGGACTCACTTATCAGGTGTGCCATCAGATCTACTTAAGCTTTGTAGGCTAGTTGACAGAACCGGCTCTGATACCAATTGTTAGTTCTCAGAGGCACAATAATTATTTAGAAGGGGGGTTGAATAGATATTTTAAAACTTTTTCCTTTTCAAAATACTTATCAGATTTGTTAATAAATTAACCACAGCGGAATATGATTTGTTTCTTCCCCTTAAGATAAAGCAAGTTTAGTTTGATAAGCAGTTATGACAGATATAGAAGTTATGATAGATATAGAGGACACAATAATTTTAAGTGATTCAGAGCACTCAGTGCTCCTAATCCATTCTTCTACTCCACGAGTAGGAAATCTACTAAGGACGTCTTTACAATCTTCGAATCACTTAGATTCCTTCAAGACCAGCAGTCTTGGAACTTCTTAGTTCACTGAGAACTCTTCAAGTCCAGCAGACTTGGAATACACATAAATTGAGAGTTGAGTTCTTGGGTGTGCTACTCAGTTGCTGTTAAGCATACAATCGAAAGAACTGAGTAGCAAAGCAATCTTTCTTTCAGGATCGTAGAGTTTGTGTTTTAGTGTTCTTGAGCTTTGTTCATTTGTGCTTGCTTGATCTGAATCTCCCATCAGTTTTGCTTTTAAAGAATCCTTTGAAATCTTTCCGTTGAAGGCATCCATTGTAGCATTTAATGTTTCAGACATTTTTGAACACTGATGTTGACTTCCTAGGGAATATGTAGTCCTTCTATCTGACGCACCTGACACATCAGACTGCTTTCTCACCTAACACCTGAAAAGGTGCTTTCAGCAGACAGAAAGAACTCTCCTTAGCTTTTTCCATACGTTTCTTCAATTCAAACTAAGGATGAGTGTTGGATCATTGGGACTCCTGAAATGCCAACGTTCATAAGCCATTCTTCATTTGTTAGCCATCTTCTTTCATCAAAAAGGTAAATCTTGATACTCTAATGCTAACTGAAGCAGCACTACGATCGTTGTGTGTTGGCGTGCTCGATTTGATTCAGTCTAGATCGTAAAGAACACTACGATTATGCCTAAGCTCTGATTGACTACGATATCTACTTGCTCAGTTTGCAGACTCCACGACTCCGAGAGCCGGCTGTGATTCTTGACTTGGCTCGGCTGGCACTCGGACTGTCTCCATAATTCTGAATGTAGCTTCCATGACAGACTACGATTATGGAGTGACTTCCTTGATACTCCACGATTCTACCTTTGCTTTTGCAAACTTTTGGCTGGCTCGACAGACTACGATTCTGTTGATGCCTAACTATTACAATGCAAGAGATCAACCTAACAGACTTGATCTTTCTTCTATACATTCATTTACAGAATGATAAACATTTTGCTTAGATAAACCTAACAATTTTGATCGACCATATAAGTCCTTGTACATGTGTTCTTATAAGGACTTTACACATAAGCACATTTATTTACTTTCAACATCAAATTTGAATATGCAATTCCCAACAATCACCCCCCTTTCTAGATAATTATTGTGCCTCTAGGAACTAACATAACATGTATCATGTCAATGATTTAAAAGGTTTACAGAGTCGCCAGTTGGTAGATTTAAAATGGTTGTACTAACTCAACCGAGTTTTATTTGATTACTTTTTTCAAGTAGGCCCAATTACTGGACGCTGTCAAAATTTGGCCTTGAAAACCGAGATTCTTAAAGTTCAGGCACCCCCCGACTTCCGTGAAACACGGTTACCGCATCATTTCACTATTTCCTTTTTTATTTTTAATGTGTGTGTGTATGCTGGAAGTAATTGAGCCTACGTGCAAAAAATAATCAAACAAAACTCGGTTGAGTTGGTACAACCATTTCAAATCGTCGACATGATACATGTTGGCCTTTTCCTAAAGATTTCACCATTCATAAAATAGATAAGACAAATAAGGGTAGAAAAACAACAAAATTTAGGGAAAGGAAGATTTGTCCAAAGAGAAGATTTTTCTCAACGTCGATAGGTGGCGACTCTGCTGGGGATTAGTATAACAGATTCATCTGTCCTCTGTGGAGAGAAATTTCTCCACGATTTTCATCACCAGCTCATTTTCGATGCTACGTTTGAGTTGTCGCCAACAGTTTGCAAAGTCAGATATTCTAATCCTCGCTGAAGTAGTTTTTAATGGATTTCATCACTGGCTCGCTCCTGATACTTTGCTGGAGTTATCGCCAATGTCTTGGTTATGTCAGATCTAATCGATCTCGACGTGGGGTGCATCCTTCCAATACCATGTTGGAGTTGTCGCCAACGGTTTGCAATGTCAGTCAATCTGACCCTCGCTAAAGTAGTTTTCAATTGCTTTCACCACCGGCTCATTCCCGATGCTTCGTTGGAGTTGTTGCCAACGGTTTGGTTATGTCAAATCTAATCGATCTCGACGTGGGCATGATATTTCTGATAAGTCATACCCTCGAACAAATATTTCTGATAAGTCATACCCTCGGACAAATATTTCTGGAAGGTCCAGTGTGATACGTTCACCACACTGGACCTTCCCGATGCTCTGACAGAGGCAGTTTTTAGCAGTTTTCATCATTGGCATTCCGAACACCACATCTGGGCTTCTACCAATGGCTTACAAGGAGCTTCTTCTTTTGTCAGGAACTTGACTCTCAGAATAAGGGTTTCAGGCCATTCCACTCAATCGCGTAGCAATTGTTTCCTTGATTTGACCTTTCAGCTTTTGTAAACTCCATTTTAACTCTAATTGGACCGAACTAGAGGGGGTAGGACCCACCTTAAGAAGCTGCAAGTCCACTTGCGGCTGTCGCAGGTGGAGTTGCTACTCCCTTTGAGTACAACTTAGGCTCCCGTGGCTTTCAAAATTCATTTTCAAGTTTGAACTATAAAGAGATTCTGAGATTTCTTCTTCAGATCTACTGAGTTCGAGCTGCTTTTTTTGAATTCTATCATCGTATAAATGTTTTGCACATCTCTTGTAACGTTTACATCCTTTCTTTTCTAGTTTTGACCGTTAGAATGTTAGATTTCATATAGTATGCTGCTAAGCACAATATAGCGAATAGGCATGCTTATAGGACTTGATAAAAAAATTTAGACTTAGTAAATATGCATGTTTTACTACGCTGAACGTTTTGATGCAAAAAAAAAATTAATTTCTGAGACAGTCATTTGACGCCCTTTTTGGCCAGTTTACTTGTCCTATTTGAGGGCAAATGAGTCTGGATTTTCAACTAAAAATACATATGGTAATTTAGCTGCCATGGGGAGTTTAATTTTAATTTTTTTCATATATATGAACTGTTCATATTTTTGGGTAGGTGTGCTACTGAATGGCCACCTACTCATGCCTAGGTGCATGCGGACAGTCCATTTTACAAAGGAGAGTCTGGCAAAAAATTTCAAATGCCTGAGCATTTAATGCACATGAAATTTTAACTCTACTGCGATTTATGTTAACTAATGCATGCTTTAGGATTTAGAATATGCATGAAGCAATAATTTAATCTAATAAGCCATAGTTTAAGGCTTACCTCACCCTTTCTGAGGTGATTTAGAGACTTTGTCCAGGTTTTTGAGCCAGATAGACCAGGTAATGCTAGCAGGGTCACTTCAGGTGTGAGGCGCAGGAGAGCTTCTGATGCTCCCCAGCCTCGTCTAACCTGGCCTCCTCGTCGTTTGGCTGAGTCTGTGATTCGTCTGATCTAGGCTGAGATTTTGGATGACGTGGATGTCCCATTTGTGGATCCTGCTCTAACTAATGCTCCACGTAGGGAGCTTCCAGCCATCATTGTGCCAATTCCAAAGCTGATGGGAAATTTAAGACGCCATCCTTCGATATTCCTTTATGCCAATGAGGTGACTAAAGTTTTTATTCTAGAGTTTCTTTCTTTTGCCATTTTAAGGCACAGGTTTGATCTGGACTAGCTATTTGATGCAGGTTCCCGGCTTCACGCAGCCCAAGGGGAACTGGTTCAGTGTCCACTCTTTATATTATACTCTGCATCCAGAGTATCAGGCCATCTTCAACACTTGGGGTTTCGAGGCCTTCTTTTCTATTTCTCCCCGTCGTTGCCCCTGGGGTTATCTGAGGGCGTTATCTGAGCGCTGGTTCCACCAGACCTAGTCTCTCCATCTATTGGACTGTGAGGTGATGATGACACCGATGGACTGGCGGTTCATCACTGGGATAGAGTTACAGGAGAGCCAGTGCCATTGGTGGCTGATATTTCACCTGCTGCCGTTCGCTCCCTTTTGGGAGTTCCTAAGATGACCATCAAGGGTTGGACTATCCGTTCTGGTCCCTTGAGCGTAGATGCCCAAAGCGGGGCTTTGACTGAGCCTCTGACTGATGATCAGAGGGTTAGAGATTGCATTCTTCAGCGATAGTTCTTGGTGATCATCAGGGGTTGTTTCATTGCAGACAACTCTTTGACGGCATCTTTCGCCCAGGTCAGCGTTACTCGATTCGTGGAGCGCCTCAGTGATTTTGATTGGGGCACCTATACCTTTACCTACTTTCTTCGGAGGATGGGCCTACGCTCTGAGAGCGTGACGGAGGCTTGGCTAGGTTTTTATCCCTTCCTGCTGATGAGTAATTTCTCTTTTACCTTTTAATTTTCTCATTTGTGTTTATCAATCTTTACCACTAAGGACATTTGATCTTTGCATTACTAGTTTTGGGCATATGGGAGGCTCCCTTGCCTACGCCCAACCACTACTTTGGGCTTGGAGACATATCTGAGGGGACGGCGTTGGCATCACTCCACCTGGACAAAGGTCCCTGTAGCAGAGGGATTTAAGCACTCCCGCTTGCAGCTAGAGCTGTAAGACCCCAACTTTTTATGAATAAAATTGAATTTCCTCTATATATTATTTTGAATAGTAAGAGGTTGATTTGATTAATGTGGTAAGTTATGGGTAAAAGGCGCAAATATTTTAAAATAAGCAAGTGGTTATAAAATATTCATTGTTGTCGGGGAATATTCGTTTGATCGTGAAATATTCTTGTTGTTGGGGAATATTCGTACGACATCGCATCCATTTGTGGGCCCCATAACGGAAAACTATCGGATGAAGAAAACGACAAGTATTAGTTTTCTAAAAATAACGGCGTAGTTGTTACCGATAAAACTGTTGAAATACCCGGTGGTTAAAATAAAGTAATACGCGTTGTTGCACAGTAGCACACGGTATTACACAATAGTTTATATTATTATTGTTTCAATAATTGTCACTGCACAATATTTTACATTTTCAAATCAATAATTCATATTATTTGAATAATATTATTAGACAGCATTATTGACAATGTCTAAGGAAGTTCTGTCTAAGAAAGGGGTTTGGTGACCTAATTGCATGCCAGTAAAGAGAAATCCTTATCGGAAAGCCCCCTCTTTCCTGAAAAGGACCTGGTTACCATTATTGTGGTTCTGCAATATTATTTGTGAATAATTAATTATTGATAAAAAATGATAAGAAAATATTTATTCGATGTGGATATAAATGGGGGAATTTTTAGTGAAGGAGACAATTATTGAGAATTAATATTTTCTCTTTTTGATAAAATATTTTATTCAAATATATTATTATATTATATTATAAATATATAATGTGATAATATAATAATATAGTAATGGTGATATTTTACAATAAATGCACGATATGTGAATAAATGAGGAGGAAGGGAGCAAATTGGATCGAGATTGTTTTTGGTGATTTTAGTGACAAAAACATGTTAAACAAGTGGGTGGGTCCCACTTGTCCTTTTGTTTGTTGCAAAATGCTGATTTTTGTTAATTCAACGATGGTATGCGGAAGAATTATCAGTATATGTATTTTGTCAGAATGGAGGTGTGGAAAATCAACCGTATGTGGATTTCGATCATTTTTCGTTCAAAATTTGAAAAAACTTCCTTCTACAAAGTTGTAGAGAATTAAATTTCCTATGGAATGGACATAAGATTCATATTTTTCTGATAAAAGGGCTATTTATTATGAATTATTGAAGTTTCAGAATTTTGGGTCTAAAATTAATTTTTGGTGGAGGTTTCTGGAATGTGGTGGGACCCGGTGTCCTTTTATGATGAAAAATGCTGGAAATTTGGTTTTTACAGAGAAGAGGCGTAGGAAATTTTATATTATTATTTTATTAAATTTTTTGCTTTAGCGTTCTAAGCATTTTCCTATAAATAAGGTACTAAGGTTAGAATTGAAAATCACACCAGAATCAGAAGTTTTCTCTCTCTATAATATCGAACGTATTTTTGTGAGTATTTAGATATTTTGAGAGTTGATAAGCAGTGCAAGTTTTTTTCAGCATTATATTCAATATTCCAATCAGAAGTACTTGTCTTTTGAGGTAAGGGATGTTATTTTTTTGCATAAATGATGTTATTTCTTTCAATATCATTACATCGAAATATTGGTATGAGTTTTATTATGAAATTTTTACCTTTTCATGTCGAGGTTACTATTCACGTATACGGCACTATTCACGTATTTGACACTATTCACGAATACGGTATTATTCATGAGTACCATTCACGAAGTATGATTTTTCTTATGAAAATTTCTACCTTTTCATGTCGGGGTTACAATTCACGTTTACGGCACTATTCACGTATACGGCACTATTTATGAATACGGTACTATTCACCATAAAATTTAATTTTCTTTTCTTTGTCCAAGTTGGCTATTATGGGTCTTATCTTTGATTGGATCCAAGTTTTGAACTTCATTCTTGAATTTTACTCCACAAATGATTATTATGGAGTATTTTTGAACTTGGATAAACTGATTTACGAATCTGTAATTTTTATCCTTTATCTCGCTGGATTCGTTCTTTAAAAATATTTTCATCATTTTCAGTCTTAAATGGTGATACAAAAGAATATCTTTGGCCTGTAGTGCAAAGATGGATGATTATTTAATGAATATCTTTGGCATGTAGTACAAAGATGGATGATTATTTGATGAATATCTTTGGCATATAGTGCAAAGATGAATGATTACCTGATGAATATCTCTGGCCTGTAGTGCAAAGATGACAGGTGTTGAGATGAACATGACCACTGGTGATACAAATGAATATCTTTGGCTCGTAGTGCAAAGATGAATATTTGATTTGAGATATATATTGATTCATAGTGATAAAATATTGATGATGGACTTTTAAATCATAGAAGATAGTAGACATCATTCTCTACTTAACTCTTCTGATATATTATTATTTTCGCTGCAGTTCTTGATCTAAAACTTGTTGTCCATCGTATTTATTCTGATTTATTGAAGACTACCGATAATTTATTTTTCATTATCTTAGTCATAATATTCTTTACTGGGCTAGTTGAGCTCACCCTTTAATTCTTTTGTCCTCTTCAGGAAATGAGAATGTCGTAGGGACTAGTCGGGGGACAGAGTGATGGTCAGAGTAGAGCAGTAGTAGTCCTCACTATTTTTGTAAAATAGTGTGATAATAACTGTAATGAGGAATCAGTTTGAGTATTTATATTTCTACCTGTGTGTATTGACACTCACAGCTTGTATGGTCGTCCTGTTCACGACCTTTTGATATAAAAGTTTGTATTTGGATTCTGTACCATGTGTTTGGCAACCCAGAATGGGTTGGGTGGATTGGACTTATTCTGGGGTCGTCACAAGAGCTATTGACCGCCGACTCTATCATGTGGGTTCCTTACACCCCAGACTATCTGACATTCAGGTTCGAGGATGGCTTTTCGACCGGCATAGAGTTTACATTGGCCACTCGTCGGATTCCCCTTTTAACTAAGGGAGGTTGGGAGCTCTACTTAGGAGAGCGCGCTATCAGGAGCACCATAAGAGAGATTTTCATTCCCTTTGTTCCTCCTTCTTGGCATCATTGGCCATTACCTCAGCCACTCACAGATATTCCCCTGATGGGCATAGATTGCTTTACCCTGTCAGAGGGTCCTCATACTCACGAGGCATTTCATCGTTGGTGGAGTCCTCGCACTATCGGGGCTTAAACTCGTGCTACCCAGTTTATGGCAGACATGGTGCCGGTGTCTGTGATGATGATTGACTGGATAGCTTGCCTCATCAAGCCCACTCATTTGGAGTAGATTTTAGGATTGATCCAGCGGTTGAAGAGAGCTCATTTTTTCATCAGGCACCTTGGCAGGGATCTGTCAGGGGTAGATTCATTTGATCCTTCCAGCTTTCGAGTTGGCCCCTTAGCAAATCCATATTCTGGTAGCTATGCAGGTCATGATCCTCCTCTTTATCGACTAGACATTCCCACTGACTGAGATTCTGTGACTTAGGAGGAGCTGCAGCAGGTTGATCGCCTGGACGCAGATATTATAAATTTTTTCTGATAGCTTTCTCGCTATATCTTTTGATAGGCCTCTGTTAGATATTAGGCGGTTGTGCCCCATTTCTCGTTATATATTTTGATAGGCCTCTGTTAGTCATTGGGCGATTGTGCCCCATTTCCCTGTACTTTTTATTTTTGCACTTTTATGAGCAGACAGAGATGATGCTTTTAGTAGATAGTGTATTTTAGAAATGCATGATGTTTTTCTATCTATTACATTCTATTATCATTTATTATTGTCATTATGCATGTATTATGTCATGGATATGCACTTAGACAGGTGAGTTTAGATTTGACCCCTGAATGGTCTCATGATACGGTTATACAGATGTCATCATCTACCGTTAGCCGTATCGAGCACCTGCCACCTTCTTTGATAGCATCGTCGTTGAGATCTTGGTATTACAGTTTGCCTCCCGCAGACAGGAGGACAGTTGATCAGATGCTGGAGCATTCTTTGGCCATTTTATTTTTTCAGGTTCCACTGGGCTTTGTGGATAGCATACTATTCTACTGGATACCAGAGCACCAGGTTTTCAGATTCGGCCTTCATAAGTTGACTCCTACACTGGAGGAGTATGAGCGCCGCACAGGTTTGGCATTAGATATGCCCTATGCCAGGATATCTATTAGTGACATGAGATGCCCATTCATGACCATGACTGCTCTGAGACGCAGAGTCGTCACTGAGGAGATTACCGCAAGGCACATGGTGTCCATGGAGTTTTTGATTGATCACTTTGGCCGGCTGGACAGTTATGAGTGATATTCAGGAGATTTCATCATCCTTGTAGACGAGTGGCAGTTTGCACGTGTGGACGTTTGTTGATGTGCATCATAGCTTATTTGTACATGCCACTATATATGGACCACCTGGACACTGGCTTGATGGTAGTGGTTCGTGCTCTCAGACAGGGTTGTACTATCTTGCCGATGATATTAGCCGAGACTTTGAGGTCGACTACATTCTATAATACCCATCCAGAGGTGTTTTTCAGGGGTAGCGTCGTTTTGCTATACGTGTGGTTCAAGACACACTTGAGACCCATCGGCACCTTCAGACATTATAGATATTGCTTTACTCATGAGATAGCCATGCCCTACTCTTTTCGGTCGTCAAAGTGTACATACGCGGCATCCTGGTTGGCCTTTTTATTGTCGATTGAGCATCCCTTTTTGATCCTACCTTGCTCAAGGCTTATCTCCCTTTACAGCTTCATCACTCATGCATTTGGCATGGATTATCTGCCCCTGGCGGGTTTGAGAGGGGTGACCACATATCATCCACTGGCAGTCATGGGTCAGTTTAATCAGTTTTAGAGCATCCACCACTTTGAGAGGGCTATGGATCAGTAGATATCAGCTTCATCTTTGTCGTCAGCTGACCTTGTTAGGACTTATGAGTGTTGGACTCATAGGGAGAGGGCTGATTTTTCTACTAGCCATCCAGATCTTTCTCTAGAGTATTCAACATGGTTGGAGGTCGATATTGCATTGGCTGCAGTTATTCACTTAGAGCTAAGTGTTGATTCAGATGAGGAGGAGCCTATGGAGGATCCTGATTCTCCCACGGAGGATGATTTATTTGCTGGTTTGACAACATCATTGGTTAGTGACCCCCCAAGCAATCTTACTAGGACAGATCCAACTCTTATTGATTTACTAGCGCGGATAACCTTTGAGAGGGATCAGGCTAGAACGCTGATGTTGACAGCCCTTTCTAGTAGGGATACAGCTTTTGCTGATAGAGACGAGGCTCGAGATACCCGGGATGCAGCATATGTTGAGTTTGAGGAGGCTTTAGTTGCTTGTGATGCAGATTATGTTGAGAGGGACGAGGCCATAGCTACTCGAGATGTTTATATTGCAGACAGAACTGCACTCAGATCATATACATATAGCCTCGTTGCAGATATGTGTGCTTTCATAGATAGCCATAGCAACACTATGCAGATGGCCGTAGATATTCTTTCTCGTATGAAGACCGTGGGACATGAGCTTATAGCTGCTTCTCCATCTTCTGAGAGGGATGCCATGTTGGCACTCCTATCTCGTTTGTCCGCAGGTTCATAGACTAGCTTTATTTTTCCTGCACATATTAGATCAACAATTTTTTTTCATGTACAGGATACATTGTATATATCAAATAGTATTATATAGCAGAGAAAAATATTTTGATTCACCTCCCTGTTGGATATGTATTGTCATTGCTGAGTGATTACCACTTCTTTCATGACTTGCTGTTTTGATGTATCATGAACTTTTCTTTGATGACATTGAGATGTCAGAGAGTACCTCAGTAGGGCATATTGAGCAGGAAAGCTTAATAGTATTCAGGTTTTATAGGGTTTCGGTGTCTTGGAACTGGTTTTTATTATTCTTGAAGTTCAGATCGGACTATGAATGACTGCCTACGTACTCCCGGGTAGAGGGATATCAGGTCAATCATAGTTCAGGCTTTTCCTGAATGGTTTAAGAAGTGTTTATCTGGGTTTGAGTTTGGGTTTGATGGGTTTTTTTTGAACTTTTTGTTTGGTTTGAAGGTTTTTTATTTTTTTTTATTTTTTTAAAATTTTTGTGGTTTGACTGCACAAGGAATGGTTGCCTATGTACTCCCGGGTTGAGGGAGATCAGGTCATTCGTAGTTCGAGCTTTGTAAAAACCTGAATTAATTCGACTGATTCGCAAGACCAGGATGATGGCTTGCAAAAGCTTCAGACATAATAACTTTTTAAGGTGTCTGAATTGATGAGCTGGGGAAATTTGTTCCCATCCATTTCTTGCAATCTTAGGGCTCCTCCTGTTAACACTTCTTTGACAATGAAAGAGCCTTCCCAATTTGGGGCAAACTTTCCTTTGGCTTCATCTTGGTTAGCAAGGACTTTCTTCAGTACCAAGTTATTTTCTTTGAATTACCGGAGTCGAACTTTCTTGTTGTATGACCGAGCAATCATTTGCTGATATTACTGCCCGTGAAAGATGGTTGTAGCCCTCTTTTCATCTATTAGGGCCAACTTGTGGTACCGATTTTGTAACCACTGATCTTCTTCTATCTAAGCGTCTATTAATACTCTCAAGGACTCCATTTCTACTTCTATTGGAAGTACTGCTTCCATGCCATAGACCAATGAGTAAGAGGTAGCCCCAGTAGAAGTACGCCAGTAAAGTCAGAGGCAATAGGTCAGGCCTTCCTTTGTGATTGGCGGACATTTTCTATATGATCTTCTTGATATTCTTGTTGGCCACTTCAATAGCACCATTCGTCTTTGGTCGATATATGACGGAATTGAGATGCTTATGGAACTTGCTGTATAACTCTCTCATCATCTGATTGTTTAGATTCTTGGCGTTGTCTGATATGATCACCTCCAATTATCTATATCGATAGACGATATTATTTCTGATGAAACCAATGATTACCTATTTGTTGACTTATGAAATGAGTCAGCTTCAATCCATTAGGTGAAGTAATCGATCATGGTGAAGATGAATCGATGACCATTGTTGGCTTTGGGTTCTATTGGCATAATCACATCCATTCCCCATATGGAGCAAGGCCATGGCGAACTAATATTGTGTAGTTCATTTGGAGGAGCGTGGATGGCATTTCCATAGACTTGGCATTGGTAGCATTTCCTGACGTAATCATTACAGTCAACTTTGAAAGAGATCCAATAATGCCCGATTCTCAATATCTTCTTGGCTAGCAAATGACTGCTCATGTGTGGACCGCAGACTCCACCATGAATTTCATCCATCAGTCTCTGGGCTTGATCTTTATCAAGGCATCTTAAAAGGCCTACTCCAACATTTCTTTTATAGGGTGCATCCCCACTTAGATAGAACTTCATAGCCATCTTATGGATCCGCTTTCTTTCGGCCTAGTTTGCCTCAGCGGGTGTAGATCCATCTCAGAGATATTCTTTTATGTCTTGATACCAAGGTTGTTTGATGTGAGGTATTACATCTGACACTTCTCCAATGTAATTCCCATATAATGGGACCTTTTATTTTGTGAATTTGATGTCTGAAATTCCCCTCTTATAAAATACGTTGATCAGGGAAGCCAACGTTGCCAATGTATCAGCGAAGTCATTCCTACCTCAAGGGATGTGGATGAAAGTTATCTCTTCAAATTCCCTAGACATCTTGACCACTTGCCTGTGATAAGGTAGTAAATATAGTTCTTTGGTGTGATATGCGCTGGTAGTTTGTCTGATAACTAACTCAGAATCCCCAAAGACTAGTAAATGTTTGATACCCATAGACTGGGCTAGTTTCAAGCCCATTATGCAACCTTTATACTTAGCTGAGTTGTTGGTGTTATTATAATGCAACTTGATAGCCACAGGATACTGTTTTCTTGTATAAGAGACAAGGACTGCCTCAGCTCCAGCACCTTCCATGTTCACTGCTCCATCAAAATACATTTTCCAAGGTTAGACTGTATTCTTTTTATAGATTTGTTGAATTGTCATTATCCCCTCATCCGGAAAATAAGTTTCCAAGGGTTCAAAATCCCCTGACGATGCTTCAGCTAGTTGATCTACAATGCCCTAACCTTTGATGGACTTCTGGGTCACGTAGACAATGTCGAACTGTTGGAGGATCAATTGCCATTTGGACAATCGATAATTCAATATTGGTTTGCCAAATACGTACTTCAATGGATCCATGCGAGATATGAGGTAGGTCGTGTGCCTATGCAGATAATGTTGTAATCTCATGGCGGCCTATGCTAATACATAATATGTCCTTTCAATCTGGGTGTACTTCTGCTCGCCTCTGCTGAATCTTTTGCTGAGCTAATAGATAGCAATTTCCTTGATTCTATCATCCTTCTTCCCCAACATACAACTCATTGCATTGGCATTGGCAGTCAGGTACATAAATAGGGGAACATTGTCCCTTGGGGGTACCAAGACAGGTGCTTCGATCAGCTTCTTTTTGATGGAAAGGAAGGCTTTTTGACAATGTTCATTCTATTTCGTGAAGGAATTCTTCCTTAGCAGCTTGAAGATGGGTTCACACGTTGCTATGAGTTGAGAGATGAACCTGCTTCTGAAATTGATTTTTCCCATAAATCCCCGTATTTTCTTTTCTGTTCGGGCATGGGCATCTCGGTGATGGCTTTAATCATGGAGGGATCCAGCTCAATACCTCTGTTGCTCACTAGAAATCCCAACAACTTGCTTGATTTGACACCAAAAGCACATTTGGCCGGATAAGGCCGAAAGGCAAACGTCTATAACAGAAGGTTCCCCAGGGAGTGATGAAGGTTGTTTTCTCCTTATCCTCTTCAGTGATCATGATTTGATGGTATTTAGTAATGTAATCCATAAAAGAATGCATGTCATATTATGTCGTATTGTCTATCAGGATGTGGATAAAAGGTACAGGGAAGTTATCTTTGAGACAAGCTTTGTTAAAATCTCGGTAATCCATGTATACTCCTACATTACCTCTGGGCTTAAGAACGGGAACTATGTTTGATAGCCACTCTGGGTATGTTGCTACCATGATGATACCGGCCTTGAATTATTTTATGACCTCTTCTTTGACTTTCAGACTCCATTTGGGTTTCAATCGCCTGAGCTTCTACTTGACTGGCTTGAATCCATCTTTAATGGGCAATCGATGGATGATAATGTTAATGGACAAGCCAATCATGTCTTCATGTGACCATGAAAACACATCCTGGAACTGAATTAAGAGTTCAATCAAGTCAGCTCTTTGGTCTTTGGTGAGGTCCATGCCTATATGGATTTCTATAAGGTTTTATGAGGTTCCGATATTGACAGTGGTGGTTTGATTGAGGTTTGGCTTGGGTTTATCTTCGAACCACTCTTTGATCTCCTCGGTCACCTCATAGTCATTTATCTCCTCTTGATCAATCTCCATCAAGTCGAAGTCCAGTTCAACATCAAAGTTGTAGTCACTGTGAAAATTTGGCATCTCATCAGCACAGATAAACAGATCCAATTTTGGAGTCCTGAAAACAAAATGCTTTCAATTTAATATATGAAACTATTTTATCATACAAAGCATTTAACAAAGCATGAAAAAAGTAACTTCTATCGTTGTACAACAAAATAAGTAGTAAACGAAACCATATTTCAGGGCAGATGGACTTTCTGCCCTTTTATCCTTTTTGAATGAAGCATGGGGTGCTGCTCTAATTGTCCAATGTCAGATCCTCCTGAATAGGGAGGATAAAGGAGTTGCTGTCATCTGTCTCCTCTTTGATGATGACTAAGACATCCTTCATATCAGGGCCAATTTTCTTCTTTGAACTACTAACCTTATCCCTTTTGATGTGAGGGATTCGAATCTGATCTTCTTCATCACTGTCTGGGATATCATCGTTCATACCCTCATAGTGCATCAGAAAATACAGGTTGGCAAATGGGTCTCGTCCTTCATGCAAGAATTTTACTTTTCCCTTTTTTTTTCCCCTCAAGCTTTGAGGCTTTCCTCTCACTAATCGATTTGACTGGAGGAAATAGCATGCCTGACACAGCAGCAAGAATCTTCCTCATTGGTTTCACAAACTCGGCATCAGTGAGGCTTGGCAGCAGGATAGTGGAAGCTGGAACAGTTGGACGCTTGTACGGGTTTTGATGGTTTGATTCGGATGAATAACCCAATCCGGCTTTTCCTGACTGGTTTGGGATTTGCACTGGTCTCTTGATTCCTTACTGATTTCTCCCTAACCCTTTTCCAGGGCATAATCCCAAGGATATCATTTCCTGATTGACTGTGATTACTTCGGGGGAAACTTTTGGTTTTAAGGCTGGTGCCCCGACAGGTAGGTTCTGAGTATTGCTTCACCTCCAAAGCTTGAAAATTAGCAGGTTCAATCCCTTCATCTAGATTGATCACTAGCATATCGTTCTATGTACAGACCGGATAATCTGTCTCGGCATTTACAGTGATTAAATTACCATCAATATTGTAGTTGAGTTGTTGATGAAGGGTGGAACTGCTCCTGTCATGTGGATCCACGGTCTTCCCAACAACAAATTATAACCAGTAGTAATGTTGAGTACCTAGAAGGATATATAGAAAGTATGGGGATCAATCTCTAGTGGAAGCTCAATCTCCCTCATAGCCTCCTGGCGAGATCCATCTAAAGCCCGAATGACTACATGACTAGTCCAGATTCGGTTTGGATTGATCTTCATTTTTTCCAAGGTGTTATAGGTACAGATGTTCAGGGATGATCCTCCATCAATTAGCACACCTCCGATCATATACCCTGAGGACATCACTGCTATGTGCAGTGACTTGCAATGACCCGTCCCTTTAGCAGGTATATCATCGTCAGTGAAAGATGTCACATTGATGTTGAAAATATGCTCTATTACATGACAAAATTTCTCAATATCTACCGCTCTTGGTAGATGTGCTTCCTCCTGTACTTTCACTAGAATTTTGCGATGATCCACCGAGGATAAGACCAGATCCAGGATGGATATCTGTTTGGGTGCCTCTTTTAAGCTTTGCACCACCTTGATTTCATTTTGCCCCATTTTGGTGAGGAATTCTTCAATTTTCTCTTCAGCCACTTTCCCTTTAGCTTTAATGACTGAATTGATTACCCGCTGAGGCAGGTACAGAGGGTTTTTCTTTGATATGCTAGCAATATTGTTCGAGGATGAACCTTCATCCTTCCCATAGTTCCATGGGACTTTCTTCAGGCTGACTACCGAATATTGCAGTCTAAATGACAATATTATAGGTTCGGGCGGAGCCACCTTCACAGGATTCTTTCCTTCTTGGACCCCTTTTCCTTGCAGTATCAGGGGTGTTACAGCTAGATCCTTCTTGCAGGAAATAACAGCTACTATTTCCTGATTTCATGCCATGGGAATAAAGAGTGCTTCCTCATCGGGACAACCATAATCTTGATTTCCTTTTATCAGTTCACCACTTTTAATTAAATTCTGAATCAGGTGACGAAGTCCCCAATAATCCTCGGTGTCATGACCGGGCGCATTGGAATAATACTGACAGATCCGGTCAGGCTTGAATTTTCTAGATCGAGGGTTCATCGGGGATAACAAATCTGTAACCATCCCCTCATTGATCAGTATTTGGAGAATTTCTTTCATCGGCTAGTTCAAATTAGTGAAATTTCTCTACAAGACGAATTCCCTATCAGCTTGGAACTTTTCTTCCTTGGCCACCTTGTTGGCCTAGGGTTCACATTCATGAAATCGGTAATGATCCCTCATAGCAATGGGTTAATTTCAGGTATAGGAGGACTTGCTTCATGCTGGTTGGTTTGATTTATCAGCTGTTTGGTTATCTGATGTTGATACACGACCAATTCTGCCAACTGTCCAACCTGTTCCTTAATGGACTTGATTTCCTGTTCTATCAGGAACCGCCTTTCTGAGAACTCCCAACTATCTGAGCTATTGGTACTTGATTGAGTTGACTCTCCAACATACCGGAGGTATTTGGATCCTTCGCCATTTTGTGTGCTAATCATATTGACACTCTCCTCATTGTGTTGAGGGAGAGGATCATCTTGCACATATGGTTGCTCTGGTTTTGTCACCACAATCTCCCCGTTACCTATCAAGTCTTAGATTTTGTGCTTGAGAGACTAACAGTCTTGTGTATCGTGGCTCGGTGCTCCAAAATGGTATGCACACTTTTTACTCAGGTCAAAATTCCGCCCACTTGAACTGGCGGGCGAAAGGAGCTGAACAATCTTCTTTTGTGATGTCAGCAGCTTCAGCACATTTTTGAGTGAATCCCCCAATGGTGTAAAGGAGCTGACCTTTCCTGTTCTTTGTAAGGGAGGGTTAGAAGATTGTGCATAAGCTTAAAAAGGGGAATAGTTTCTCCTTTGAATGGGCAAACTGCTCGAATTGTCTCTCTAATTCTGTCCCTGAAGTATCAAGGACACCTTCTCTTCCTTCTTCTTGTGTACTCTTCAGGGATTACTCCTATAGCATCCAGATTGGATATGTTCAGCCATGGTTTCTAAGGCGGTAAAATCTTTTGTCTTCCCAAACTTTAGACCCATTTCGGCCATCTCTCCATATTTGATCATCTTCGAGAATGGTTTTCCTATACCTGCCAAGACCCTCTCTTAATATGGAGCT
Organism: Panax stipuleanatus; assembly: GCA_020205555.1. Classification (NCBI taxonomy): domain Eukaryota; kingdom Viridiplantae; phylum Streptophyta; class Magnoliopsida; order Apiales; family Araliaceae; genus Panax; species Panax stipuleanatus. The sequence continues at coordinate 95,390,362 of CM035125.1, read as the reverse complement.
TCTTGAATGTCGATAGAGGTCAGGACTATCTCAGTCTCTGTCATAGGCGGAGTAACTTGTGCCGACATCCGTCTCCAGGGCATACTCTTTGAATGACTCAGTGTTTTGCTTCTTGACTTTGGTGATTTGATATCTATCTGGAGCACTCTGAGACTTGAAGCTGTATTGATTGAGGAAGGCATGTGCTAACTCTTCCCAACTGTAAATTTTTGAATTGTCTGGTTGGGCATACCAGGCTCTAGCCTCTCCGGTCAGATTTTTCTGGAATAATTGCATTCTGAGCTTTTCGTCCTCTGCATAGGATCCGAGCTCTCCAATGAATACCTTCAAATGAGTGTAGGGATCTCCTAATCCATCATATTTCTCAAAATCAGGGACTTAACTTTTTTGGATAACGAGCCCCTGGGAATATACATAAATCTGAGTAATTGACACTCCCAAATGCCCCAGTCCCCCTTTGATGGACCGGATTATTTCTTCCATTTGTTGGACCTTCTTCAGAATATCACCATCTTCTTGTTTTTTGTCGAGGTTGATGATTTTTGTGGTCTTGTTGGTCATATCCTGGTTCTGAGGCTCAAGAATCTGAGTATCTTTCTTTCTGGTATCATGACATGCCACCAGGTGTAGATGATTCTGTATGACCGGGTGTTTGGTTCCCTTGAAGACCTTTGCTTTGTTCTGTGAGAAAAATAGCTAATTTCGCTATCTTGTTCTTTAATCCTTTGAACTCCTCCCTAGAGACAGGGGTGGATTCAGGTTGTAGCACTTGAAGCCATGTTTGGAGATGGGCTTAGTGCTTTCTTAGATTTTGATCTGGTAACGGGACCAATTTTTCCCTATAATAAACGTAGGTGTGTTAATATTGATGTATATATATATCAACAAGATGCATTGTGACACCCCCAAATCCGGGTACTTCGTTTCCACATAATTTGGTGTTAACTTTCTAACTATAACAAACATTTACCCAATATATCTCAAGATAAATTATAATCTTTATTCAAAATAATAAAATCTCCCTTAAAACAAGGGTTACAACCTTCTCAAAAATCAATCCCAAGGTTACTCTAACCTTGACATAAACAATACAGTGCGGAATAAAAACATGACATAAAAGTCTTATTACAATCATTTCAAAATAATTAAACAATTCTTCATTTGCTTTGCTTTCCCTTGCCCTTACTCGTAGACGGAGCATCAGCAGTTATCAACCTTAATTGAAATTGTTATTTAATGCAAGAGTGTGCAAACCACAACTCATTGGAGTTTAACAATAATATAGACATGAAAGGATATCTTTAAAAGAATCTGAACAACTTAGCTTGCTTCAATAATAAAGAATTGAATAATAATTCTCTATCAACATTAAAATTCGAATATAGAATTTATCTGAGGGTCATAAGACCTTTGAACTCTTGTCCTAGGTTATAAATATTTTTATTTAAACATTTAACAGTCAATAAGACTATGGACCTTAACTCGTACTTAGGGGGATCAGCCCTTCGTACCATGTATTGTGCAAAAACATCTTAACGCTATGTGTAGTAACCTCCCCTAGTAAATAGGGTTGTTCACTCAGTAATTTGAATTCAAGTCCGCACCAAAGAAAGTTTGGTTTGAATAAGCTTACAAGGGTAATTTAGAATTCACGTTCATCAACTAAGGATTAGTTGAATCGACTATCAATAATTCGTAAATAACAGAATTATGAACTAACATATGATTTAGAATCAACTTAAAGCATTTAAAATAATAACTGCATCTTACTTGAACAATAAGTTAAGATCATTTCAATTAAATAAACAATTGTCCAATACAGAAATGGAAAGGACATTCTCAACAATGAATATAAGAATTCAAGAATTTGCATAAAAATTAATACAAGATCAGGGTTTAGAAAACTTGCCTCAAGCGCAAGCTACTTAACTTGATTCACGTACTTTAATACTTCCTACACATATATATTTAATCACAATAACCTAAATTAGTTAACACATAACTAATTCACATAAGTGGTTAACCCTCATGGTTAACTCACTCTAATTAAATAAATAATAATAATCAACTATCACATAGTTAGTTACATCGCATACATAATCACATAATTAAACTAATTATGTATTTAGCTAAACAATTTTAATTCAACCACTTAATCAAATTATAATTACTTAAATTATAATTACCTTTTAAATTATAAACAAATTATAATTTATAATCAATTAAACTATATCATGCATTATAATTACACAAATTATAATTAATCATGAAATTATCAATTTATAATCCATAATTAAACATGCATTTATTAAATTATAATTACATAAATTATAATTTAAATTAACATCTAATTGATTAAAATAAATCAACTTCTATACCTTATAATTTCACAAAAATTATAATTTAATTTAAACATTTACTCTTAATTATAATTAATCAAATTATAATTAAGCAACTTATTTTACAATTAAACAATTATAGTTTATCATTTAAATACTATATTAAGCTTTCAAAACTTTCTTTTTCTCAAATTATAACACATATTATAGCAGCTAGATACATGCTCATTGTCATAGAATAATTAAACTAAGCTTAGAAATAACACTGCACAAATAACTAGCATTCACTGCCTCTGAACATAGCATGGCGTAGCTGCGCAGCCAGCTGCCTTGAAACCGGCGCAGCTGCATAGGGAAAGAATCTGGGAAGGCCAAGCGGTGCAGCTACGCTGCTCCTAGCCTTGCTGCCGGCGCAGCTGCGCAGCAACTCGGCCAGACGCAGACAGCCACGGCTCTCTGCTTTATCGATTAACCCAAACAAGCCAACAACCGAAAAATTACAGTAACGTAGACATTGTAAATCATACATATGCAACAATATATATATATAACATGCTTCTAAAATACAAAATCATCTAAACAACAAGAATCAATGGTTTTAAAAGTCCAATTTAGCTATTTTCATAAAAACTCATATTTTAACAAAATAAGTCATTGTAATAAAATTTCTCAAGCAATTCAACTTTATATACATACAATATTTCTGTTATAGAAGCTAGTAACGTAACAACTACCAATTTGTACAATTCACATATATAATTCATAAATTTCTACTCTAAATCAACCAAATACATGAATTTCCATAAGAACACTATTTTCACATATCAAACTTGTTTTTACAATATTTTGATTTCTGAAAATCATTTATAGCATATAACCCACTATAAACAACACATGAACACAATCTATATATATACCATTCATGTTTATACAATTTCATAACAACTTATTTTTTTAACAGAGAACGAATATGAAAAACATATAACTGAGTTCTATAACAATTAGAGATTATAGATGATACCTTTTGTTAATAGGTTGAAAGAGAAGGTGATGTGAGTTTAATTCTAGAAATTCTTCTTCCTCTTTTCTCTTCTTCTCTAACTCTTCTCTGCTCTTCCTTCTCTCTGCTTTCTTTTCTTCTTAGTTCTTAGTTAGACTTAGGATTAGAACTAACGTAGTAGATATATTATAACTGATATAATATACGTATACTAATTATATATATGTAACTGCTAACTAATTAAGATATATAATAATTACATATTATTATATAAGTTATAACTATTTGAATTTGTAAAACCTTAAGGCTTGTTTGGCCAAAACAACATTATTTTTAAAAACAGATTATTATTACTAAAGCCATGTTTGGTAAAACAATTTAAAATCCTTTTCTTTTATTTTAACAAATTATTTTAACACATACTTTAATGTCATATTTTAATCAATTAAATATTAACCAACTAATTTAATCAATTAAAATTTAACATCAATAAATCACATAAATTTGCCACATAATTATAATTACTCGCTAATTATAATTCATGTAACACTTCATCACATCTCATCTAATTTAATTATCTCAATTAAATTAGAACTACAGTATAAAATTAATATACATTAATTAAATAAATATTACACATTCATTTAATTAATATATAACACTTAATTAAATCACTCCATAAATCACATAATTTATTTATTTAACTCAATAAATAAATCACATAAAATATTTATTTAATTCAATAAATATTTAAAATTAAATATAAAATCTCAATCGTTACAATCTTCCCTCCTTAAAAGGATTCTGTCCCCAGAATCACACAAAAAAAATTCGTCTATTATATTTTTCCCTCCTTAAAAGGATTCTGTCCCCAGAATCAGTATATAAGAGGTTACACACAACTAAGCGAATAAATGCGGATAAGATTTCATCATAACATCTTCGAGTTCCCACGTGGCTTCTTCAGCACTGTGGTTCCTCCAGATTACCTTAACAGAAGGTATCACTTTATTCCTAAGTACTTGTTCCTTCCTATCAACTATTTGAACAAGCACTTCTTCATACGTTAAGTCTTTATCAAATAGCAGAGGTTCATATTCTATTACATGTTTATAATTGTGCTTGTAAGGTCTTAACACAGAAATATGAAAGACATTATGTATATTCTCGAGCTCCGGAGGTAATGCAATCTCGTAAGCTACCTCGCCCACCTTTCATAGTACCTCGAAAGGTCCAATAAATCCTGGGACTTAGTTTTCCCTTCTTACCAAATCAAATCTTCCACTTCCAGGGAGATACTTTCAGGAACACGAAACTTCCTGGTAAGAATTCTAGGTTCTGTCGATGTAAATCGGCATACTTCTTTTGTCTGTCTTGAGCATCAACTAATCTCGTTCTGATTAGCTTCACAATTTCGGCGGTTTGTTGTACCAATTCTGGTCCCAACAATTGACGTTCACCGACTTCATCCCAGCACAAAGGAGTTCTACATTTTCTGCTGGTATAATGCTTCGTAAGGTGGCATGCCTATACTCGCATGGTAACTATTGTTGTAGGCAAACTCCACCAATGGTAGATGATCCTCCCAGCTTCCTTTGAAGTCCATCTCACAAGCTCTCAGCATATTCTCAAGCGTCTAAATCGTTCTTTCGCTCTGGCCATCAGTCTGAGGATGATACGTTGTACTCATTCGCAATTGCGTTCCCATACATTCTTGCAAACGCTTTCAAAAATTAGACGTAAAACGCGGATCTCTATCGGACACAATGGACATCGGAACACCATATCGAGAAATAATTTCTTTGACGTATAGCCCCGCTAGCTTATCCAGATTGTACTTAACCCTGATCGGCAGAAAGTGGGCTGACTTCGTCAGTCGATCCACTATAACCCATATCGCATCAAATCCCTTCTGAGTTGTTGGAAGACCTACCACGAAATCCATCGTGATGTGCTCCCACTTCTACTCTGTAATTGCTAACGGTTGCAGCAAACCACTTGGTCTTTGGTGTTCTGCTTTAACTTTCTGGCATGTCAAGCATTTCGCAATGCATTCAGCAACGTCCCTCTTCATATTCGGCCACCAAAAATGATGCCTAAGATCCTGGTACATCTTCGTACTCCTAGGGTGAATAGAATATTTAGAACTATGAGCTTCGATCAGAATATCCTCTTTGACCTCTGGTACTGGCGGTACCCAGATTCTACCTTCAAATCGTAGCAGACCTTCATTATCGATCTTGAACTTGAACTCTTCGCCATCAGTTAACCTCTTTCGAATCTTTTCACATTCTTTATCATGAAGTTTTGCTTCTTTCACCTTATCTACTAGAGTAGAACCAGTGGTTACTTGAAACAACATCTCATCCGATTCCTTCGAAAACTTCACTTCCAACTCCAATCTAGCCATCTGTTCTATCAACTGATCTTGATCAGTTAACACGTTCAGCTTTTCCCGACCTTTCCTGCTCAAAGCGTCGGCAACAACATTTGCTTTACCCGGATGGTAAAGTATCTCGCAATCGTAGTCTTTAATCAGTTCTAACCATCTTCTTTGGCGCATGTTCAAATCCTTCTGGGTAAATATATACTTCAGACTCTTGTGATCTGTGTATATTTCACACTTCTCTCCATATAAGTAGTGCCTCCAAATCTTTAGGGCAAACACTACTACCGCCAATTCTAGATCATCGGTCGGATACCCCTTCTCATAATCTTTCAGCTGACGTGACGCATAGGCAATGACTTTGCCACTCTGCATCAACACACAACCTAATCCTTTATGTGAGGCATCGCTATATACTACAAAATTTCCTAAACTATCCGGTAAAGTCAATACAGGTGCAGTACTCAGCCTCTTCTTCAACTCCTGAAAACTCTCCTCACACTTCTCCGTCTAAACAAATTTAACCGTTTTACGAGTCAAATTCGTCAACGGAGTTGCAATTCTAAAAAAGTCTTGGATAAATCTACGGTAATAACCTGCCAATCCCAAGAAACTCCTCACTTCAGACGGCGTCTTTGGCTGATCCCAATTCATAACAGCTTCAACCTTCGACGGATCCACCGAAATACCATCCTTGTCGATCACGTGACCAAGAAATTGCACACGTTCCAACCAAAATTTGCATTTTGAGAATTTAATGTAAAGCTTTTCTCGTCTCAGGGCTTCTAAGGTTAGTCGTAAGTGTTCAGCATGTTCCTCCTCGATCTTGGAATAAACCAGGATGTCATCTATGAACACTACCATGAACTTGTCCAGAAATGGCTTGAACACCCTATTCATTAAGTTCATAAATACAGCTGGGGCATTCGTGAGACCAAATAACATCACCAAGAACTCGTAATGACCATATCGAGTCCTAAAAGCCATTTTAGGTATATCTTCCTTCCTCACCTTCAATTGATGATACCCGCTTCTCAAATCAATTTTTGAGAAGTACTTCGCACCTTTCAGTTGATCAAACAAGTCATCGATCCTAGGTAAAGGATACCTATTCTTGATCGTAACTTTATTCAACTCCCTATAATCAATGCAAAGACGCATCGATCCATCCTTCTTCTTCACGAATAAAACAGGCGCTCCCCACGGCGAAACGTTTGGTTGAATATACTTCTTGTCCAATAATTCTTGTAGTTGAACCATCAGTTCCTTCATCTCAACTGGAGCCATTCTGTATGGAGCCTTCGAAATTAGAACAGTTCCCTGCGCTAGATCGATCATGAACTCTATCTCCCTATCTGGCAGAAGTCCTGGCAATTCACTCAGAAAAACGTCTACAAACTCCTTAACTACCGATATCTCCTCCACCTTCGGGCTTTCCTTACGCGTATCTACTATGTAGGCTAGATATCCCACACAGCCTTGCATCAGAAGTTTTTTGGCTTGCATAACCGTCAGACAACTCGTTTGTCTAGGCGATTTGCTACCATAGAACACTAACTTCGACGGAGTCGTAAGGTTTACCGACTTCTTCTGACAGTCGATTATCGCCCCATGGTTGAACAACCAGTCCATACCCAGTATGACATCGAATTCCCCAAGTTTAATCGGAATCAAATCTACTCTAAGCTCCTGACCCTTAATGTCCAATCTACAGTTCTTATAAGCGCTCCTAACAAGAATAACCTCCCTATTCACAATCTCTATGTTCAAAGGGTAAACTAACTCCCCTACAGGTAAGTCTAGGGTTTTAGCAAAATCATTATATATGAATAAACAAGTAGCACCCGAATCAAATAATACATATGCATTTATACTATTGACCGGAATAATACCTGACACCACGTCTTTTGATTGTACAGCATCCTGCACCGTCATATTGAATGTCCGTACAGTGGGTCTAACAGCTTGCAATGGTGCAATGATGGTCACGGAACTGCCGCTTCCATTCCCTCCGCTCCCTGTTAACCCTGCCGTCAGCTTCTTCGGGCAGTTGCGAGCCATGTGATCCTTGGATCCACATATAAAGCAAGCTCCATTCTTCGGGTTACACCCACTTCCCTTTCATGCACACGCCAGTGTGATTCTTACCGCATGTAGCACATGCTTCGAACTTCCTCTTCTATTGGCTTCCTTGCTGACTCCCAGCAGAGGTGTTATCAGACTACTTCCTCTTCTGGTTCACAGCGCTGCTACCCCCAGTCTTGGTTTCTACCTCATTCTTTTTCTTCTTATCTTGGTTGAACTTCGTCACCGCTTCCATTCCCTCCGCTCCCTGTTGATCCTACCGTCAGCTTCTTCGGGCAGTTGCGAGCCATGTGATCCTTGGATCCACATGTAAAGCAAGCTCCCTTCTTCGGGTTTGGGCAATTAGGCGCGATGTGGCCTTCCTGACCACAGTTGAAGCACACCCTCTTCCCCTTCATACACACGCCAGTGTGATTCTTACCGCATGTAGCACATGCTTCGAACTTCCTCTTCTGTTGGCTTCCTTGCTGACTCCCAACAGAGGTGTTATTAGACCACTTCCTCTTCTGGTTCACAGCGCTGCTACCCCCAGTCTGGGTTTCTACCTCATTCTTTTTCTTCTTATCTTGGTTGAACTTCATCACCGCCTCACTTCCTCCTTCAGCGAGTATGGCTTTCTCCAGCACAGCTGAAAATGTGTTCAGCTGGAACATAGAAACCTTGCTGTAGAGCCAGGGCTTCAGTCCCCACTCAAACCTTCTCGCCTTCCTAGTGTCAGTGCTGACCTGGTATATAGCGAACCTGGCCAACTCGTTGAACTTAGTGGCATACTCGGACACCGTCATCCCTCCCTGCTTAAGCTCTAGGAACTGGACCTCCATCTGGTCCTGGTAACTCACTGGGAAGTACATTTCGTAGAACATTTCGTTGAAACGTTCCCACATAATGACTCCTTCTCCCTCTCAAGTCTTGTTAGCCTGCCACCAAAAACTAGCATTCGACTTCAACATGAAAGTCGCGAATGCTGTCTTCTGGTCTTCCCCTACCCTAGCCACTTCAAATACCTTCTCCATTTCCATAATCCATGTTTGAGCTTCGATAGGGTTAGTCGATCCTTTAAACTCAGGCAGTCCTACTGCCTTGAATTCCTTGAACGTAGTACCCTGCACTTGCGGCTAATTTGCAAGAGCTCCTGTCAACAGGTTCACCAACTGCTGCACCGAGTTGGGATTCGTCCCATCGTTATTGTTGTTGTTCGTCGAACCATCGGGGTTTTGATGTGTTACTCTTCTTCTAGGAGGCATTTCTTTTAAGAAAATATTATTATTAGATCCTTTATTCAACTATTAAGTATCTCAGTTCATACTTAACGTTTTAAACAATTCAGTTCACATAGAACACATAGCACGTCAATAAACTTCTTTTATTCATTATTCGTAGTTTAAAAACATCAATCAGATAGCATTTCTGCTATTTACATCATCCTTCCTGAACTGAAAAAGTTGCATGATTACATTATTAACTTATCCCATTCTTATCTCAAATTATGGGATTTATTTTATTTACTACAAAAAGCAACACATAAACAAAAGCTCTACTACTACTGCTACTGCTACTACTACTATTGCTACTACTACTACTACTGCTGCTACTACTACTGCTGCTACTGCTACTGCCTAGGCATATTAATACGTCTCATAGCCTCTCTGCGTTCCTCTTTCATTACCCAAAACGCCGTTCTTCGGTCCACCACATACCACGGTAAACCTTGGAACTGAGTTGGGTAGTAGAAAACACGGTCCTGAGCTCTTTTTATAGCTGTATAAAAAGCATATTTTGTTTCCCTCAGCTTGGCCCTCTTGGCTTCAGCCTCACCTTCAGCTCGATCGGCTCGTTGATTAGCTCTCAAGCTTGACTCTTCAGCTCTGGCACGCTTCCTCGACTCCTCCTGGATGTCTTGCTTCAGCTTTGCCAGTTCAAATCGAGCAGCATCTTTATCAACCTCCATATGTATCAGGTTCCACTGTGCATCTCCTAGGTTACTTGCCATTTCCTCGATCGTCTCGTCTCGCTGCTGAATGGTTTCTTCGAGCTCTCCGACTCGACCATGAAGCTCCACATTGCTATCGTAGACTGCCTCGTACATCTCAGCACTAGTAGAGTGAGGTGGGAATTCCTCTTCGGGATCCTCTTCCTCCTCTTCAGACTCATCCTCGTCCTCTTCTTCTGGAATAGGTGTCAGCTCACGCTCCCGACCAGCTACCGTGATCACTGGAGATGGCTCTCTCCTAACCAGCTGCTCCCAGACAACATGTATGTCACGGGGCTCCTCCTCTCTAGGCATCTGAGGTACATCCTCTCTAGCCTGACTAGGTTCTCTAACGTTCGACATCCTGACAAAAGAATTTTAAAGTTCATTATTACGTGATATCAAGTCGTCACTCTTCGAATACTATAATGTAAACACATAGCACATAAGCTAGTTTATTATCTTTTACCCATCACATCTATCTTTTCGATCTTACCATAAGGCTACTACCTCAGGTTTTTCCCCACCTAAGGTTTCATAACAATCATTTCAAAATAATTAAACAATTCTTCACTTGCTTTGCTTTCCCTTGCCCTTACTCGTAGACGTAGCATCAACGTTATCAACCTTAACTGAAATTGTTATTTAATGCAAGAGTGAGCAAACCACAGCTCATTGGAGTTTAACAATAATATAGACATGAAAGGATATCTTTAAAAGAATCTGAACAACTTAGCTTGCTTCAATAATAAAGAATTGAATAATAATTCTCTATCAACATTAAAATTCGAATATAGAATTTATCTGAGGGTCATAAGACCTTTGAACTCTTGTCCTAGGTTATAAATATTTCTATTTAAACATTTAACAGTCAATAAGACTATGGACCTTAACTCGTACTTAGGGGGATCAGCCCTTCGTATCATGTATTGTGCACAAACATCTTAATGCTATGCATAGTAACCTCCCCTAGTAAATAGGATTATTCACTCTTTAATTTAAATTCAAGTCCGCACCAAAGAAAGTTTGGTTTGGATAAGTTTATAAGGGTAATTTAGAATTCATGTTCATTAACTAAGGATTAGTTGAATCGACTATCAATAATTTATAAATAACAGAATTATGAACTAACATATGCTTTAGAATCAACTTAAAGCATTTAAAATAATAACTGCATCTTACTTAAACAATAAGTTAAGATCATCTCAATTAAATAAATAATTGTCCAACACAGAAATGGAAAGGACATTCTCAACAATGAATATATGAATTCAAGAATTTGCATAAAAATTAATACAAGATCAGGGTTTAGAAAACTTACCTCAAGCGCAAGCTACTTAACTCAATTCACGTACTTTAATACTTCCTACACATATATATTTAATCACAATAACCTAAATTAGTTAACACATAACTAATTCACATAAGTGGTTAACCCTCATGGTTAACTCACTCTAATTAAATAAATAATAATAATCAACTATCACATAGTTAGTTATATCACATACATATTCACATAATTAAATCAATTATGTATTTAGCTAAACAATTTTAATTCAACCACTTAATCAAATTATAATTACTTAAATTATAATTACCTTTTAAATTATAAACAAATTATAATTTATAATCAATTAAACTATATCATGCATTATAATTACACAAATTATAATTAATCATGAAATTATCAATTTATAATGCATAATTAAACATGCATTTATTAAATTATAATTACATAAATTATAATTTAAATTAACATCTAATTGATTAAAAAAAATCAACTTCTATACCTTATAATTTCACAAAAATTATAATTTAATTTAAACATTTACTCTTAATTATAATTAATCAAATTATAATTAAGTAACTTATTTTACAATTAAAAAATTATAGTTTATCATTTAAATACTATACTAAGTTTTCAAAACATCCTTTTTCTCAAATTATAACACATGTTATAGTAGCTAGATACATGCTCATTGTCATAAAATAATTAAACTAAGCTTAGAAATAACACTGCACAAATAACTAGCATTCACTGCCTCTGAACATAGCATGGCGTAGCTGCGCAGCCAGCTTCCTTGAAACTGGCGCAGCTGCGCAGGGAAAGAATCTGGGAAGGCCAAGCAGCGCAGCTGCGCTGCTCCTGGCCTTGCTGCCGGCGCAGCTGCGCAGCAACTCGGCCAGACGCAGACAACTACGGCTCTCTGCTTTATCGATTAACCCAAACAAGCAACAATCAGAAAATTACAGTAACGTAGACATTGTAAATCATACATATGCAACAATACATATATATAACATGCTTCTAAAATACAAAATCATCTAAACAACAAGAATCAATGGTTTTAAAAGTCCAATTTGGCTATTTTCATAAAAACTCATATTTTAACAAAATAAGTCATTGTAATAAAATTTCTCAAGCAATTCAACTTTATATACATACATTATTTCTGTTATAGAAGCTAGTAACGTAACAACTACCAATTTGTACAATTCACATATATAATTCATAAATTTCTACTCTAAATCAGTCAAATACATGAATTTCCATAAGAACACTATTTTCACATATCAAACTTGTTTTTACAGTATTTTAATTTCTGAAAATCATTTATAGCATATAGCCCACTATAAACAACACATGAACACAATCTATATATATACCATTCATGTTTATACAATTTCATAACAACTTATTTTTTTAACAGAGAACGAATATGAAAAACATATAACTGAGTTCTATAATAATTAGAGATTATAGATGATACCTTTTGTTAATAGGTTGAAAGAGAAGGTGATGTGAGTTTAATTCTAGAAATTCTTCTTCCTCTTTTCTCTTCTTCTCTAACTCTTCTCTGCTCTTCCTTCTCTCTGCTTTCTTTTCTTCTTAGTTCTTAGTTAGACTTAGGATTAGAACTAACGTAGTAGATATATTATAACTGATATAATATACGTATACTAATTATATATATGTAACTGCTAACTAATTAAGATATATAATAATTACATATTATTATATAAGTTATAACTATTTGAATTTGTAAAACCTTAAGGCTTGTTTGGCCAAAACAACATTATTTTTAAAAACAGATTATTATTACTAAAGCCATGTTTGGTAAAACAATTTAAAATCCTTTTCTTTTATTTTAACAAATTATTTTAACACATACTTTAATGTCATATTTTAATCAATTAAATATTAACCAACTAATTTAATCAATTAAAATTTAACATCAATAAATCACATAAATTTGCCACATAATTATAATTACTCGCTAATTATAATTCATGTAACACTTCATCACATCTCATCTAATTTAATTATCTCAATTAAATTAGAACTACAGTATAAAATTAATATACATTAATTAAATAAATATTACACATTCATTTAATTAATATATAACACTTAATTAAATCACTCCATAAATCACATAATTTATTTATTTAACTCAATAAATAAATCACATAAAATATTTATTTAATTCAATAAATATTTAAAATTAAATATAAAATCTCAATCGTTACAATCTTCCCTCCTTAAAAGGATTCTGTCCCCAGAATCACACAAAAAAAATCCGTCTATTATATTTTTCCCTCCTTAAAAGGATTCTCTTCCCAGAATCAGTATATAAGAGGTTACACACAACTAAGCGAATAAATGCGGATAAGATTTCATCATAACATCTTCGAGTTCCCACGTGGCTTCTTCAGCACTGTGGTTCCTCCAGATTACCTTAACAGAAGGTATCACTTTATTCCTAAGTACTTGTTCCTTCCTATCAACTATTTGAACAAGCACTTCTTCATACGTTAAGTCTTTATCAAATAGCAGAGGTTCATATTCTATTACATGTTTATAATTGTGCTTGTAAGGTCTTAACACAGAAATATGAAAGACATTATGTATATTCTCAAGCTCCGGAGGTAATGCAATCTCGTAAGCTACCTCGCCCACCTTTCATAGTACCTCGAAAGGTCCAATAAATCCGGGACTTAGTTTTCCCTTCTTACCAAATCAAATCTTCCACTTCCAGGGAGATACTTTCAGGAACACGAAACTTCCTGGTAAGAATTCTAGGTTCTGTCGATGTAAATCGGCATACTTCTTTTGACTGTCTTGAGCATCAACTAATCTCGTTCTGATTAGCTTCACAATTTCGGCGGTTTGTTGTACCAATTCTGGTCCCAACAATTGACGTTCACCGACTTCATCCCAGCACAAAGGAGTTCTACATTTTCTGCGGTATAATGCTTCGTAAGGTGGCATGCCTATACTCGCATGGTAACTATTGTTGTAGGCAAACTCCACCAATGGTAGATGATCCTCCCAGCTTCCTTTGAAGTCCATCTCACAAGCTCTCAGCATATTCTCAAGCGTCTAAATCGTTCTTTCGCTCTGGCCATCAGTCTGAGGATGATACGTTGTACTCATTCGCAATTGCGTTCCCATACATTCTTGCAAACGCTTTCAAAAATTAGACGTAAAACGCGGATCTCTATCGGACACAATGGACATCGGAACACCATATCGAGAAATAATTTCTTTGACGTATAGCCCCGCTAGCTTATCCAGATTGTACTTAACCCTGATCGGCAGAAAGTGGGCTGACTTCGTCAGTCGATCCACTATAACCCATATCGCATCAAATCCCTTCTGAGTTGTTGGAAGACCTACCACGAAATCCATCGTGATGTGCTCCCACTTCCACTCTGTAATTGCTAACGGTTGCAGCAAACCACTTGGTCTTTGGTGTTCTGCTTTAACTTTCTGGCATGTCAAGCATTTCGCAATGCATTCAGCAACGTCCCTCTTCATATTCGGCCACCAAAAATGATGCCTAAGATCCTGGTACATCTTCGTACTCCTAGGGTGAATAGAATATTTAGAACTATGAGCTTCGATCAGAATATCCTCTTTGACCTCTGGTACTGGCGGTACCCAGATTCTACCTTCAAATCGTAGCAGACCTTCATTATCGATCTTGAACTTGAACTCTTCGCCATCAGTTAACCTCTTTCGAATCTTTTCACATTCTTTATCATGAAGTTTTGCTTCTTTCACCTTATCTACTAGAGTAGAACCAGTGGTTACTTGAAACAACATCTCATCCGATTCCTTCGAAAACTTCACTTCCAACTCCAATCTAGCCATCTGTTCTATCAACTGATCTTGATCAGTTAACACGTTCAGCTTTTCCCGACCTTTCCTGCTCAAAGCGTCGGCAACAACATTTGCTTTACCCGGATGGTAAAGTATCTCGCAATCGTAGTCTTTAATCAGTTCTAACCATCTTCTTTGGCGCATGTTCAAATCCTTCTGGGTAAATATATACTTCAGACTCTTGTGATCTGTGTATATTTCACACTTCTCTCCATATAAGTAGTGCCTCCAAATCTTTAGGGCAAACACTACTACCGCCAATTCTAGATCATCGGTCGGATACCCCTTCTCATAATCTTTCAGCTGACGTGACGCATAGGCAATGACTTTGCCACTCTGCATCAACACACAGCCTAATCCTTTATGTGAGGCATCGCTATATACTACAAAATTTCCTAAACTATCCGGTAAAGTCAATACAGGTGCAGTACTCAGCCTCTTCTTCAACTCCTGAAAACTCTCCTCACACTTCTCCGTCTAAACAAATTTAACCGTTTTACGAGTCAAATTCGTCAACGGAGTTGCAATTCTAAAAAAGTCTTGGATAAATCTACGGTAATAACCTGCCAATCCCAAGAAACTCCTCACTTCAGACGGCGTCTTTGGCTGATCCCAATTCATAACAGCTTCAACCTTCGACGGATCCACCGAAATACCATCCTTGTCGATCACGTGACCAAGAAATTGCACACGTTCCAACCAAAATTTGCATTTTGAGAATTTAATGTAAAGCTTTTCTCGTCTCAGGGCTTCTAAGGTTAGTCGTAAGTGTTCAGCATGTTCCTCCTCGATCTTGGAATAAACCAGGATGTCATCTATGAACACTACCATGAACTTGTCCAGAAATGGCTTGAACACCCTATTCATTAAGTTCATAAATACAGCTGGGGCATTCGTGAGACCAAATAACATCACCAAGAACTCGTAATGACCATATCGAGTCCTAAAAGCCATTTTAGGTATATCTTCCTTCCTCACCTTCAATTGATGATACCCGCTTCTCAAATCAATTTTGAGAAGTACTTCGCACCTTTCAGTTGATCAAACAAGTCATCGATCCTAGGTAAAGGATACCTATTCTTGATCGTAACTTTATTCAACTCCCTATAATCAATGCAAAGACGCATCGATCCATCCTTCTTCTTCACGAATAAAACAGGCGCTCCCCACGGCGAAACGTTTGGTTGAATATACTTCTTGTCCAATAATTCTTGTAGTTGAACCATCAGTTCCTTCATCTCAACTGGAGCCATTCTGTATGGAGCCTTCGAAATTAGAACAGTTCCCTGCGCTAGATCGATCATGAACTCTATCTCCCTATCTGGCAGAAGTCCTGGCAATTCACTCAGAAAAACGTCTACAAACTCCTTAACTACCGATATCTCCTCCACCTTCGGGCTTTCCTTACGCGTATCTACTATGTAGGCTAGATATCCCACACAGCCTTGCATCAGAAGTTTTTTGGCTTGCATAACCGTCAGACAACTCGTTTGTCTAGGCGATTTGTTACCATAGAACACTAACTTCGACGGAGTCGTAAGGTTTACCGACTTCTTCTGACAGTCGATTATCGCCCCATGGTTGAACAACCAGTCCATACCCAGTATGACATCGAATTCCCCAAGTTTAATCGGAATCAAATCTACTCTAAGCTCCTGACCCTTAATGTCCAATCTACAGTTCTTATAAGCGCTCCTAACAAGAATAACCTCCCTATTCACAATCTCTATGTTCAAAGGGTAAACTAACTCCCCTACAGGTAAGTCTAGGGTTTTAGCAAAATCATTATATATGAATAAACAAGTAGCACCCGAATCAAATAATACATATGCATTTATACTATTGACCGGAATAATACCTGACACCACGTCTTTTGATTGTACAGCATCCTGCACCGTCATATTGAATGTCCGTACAGTGGGTCTAACAGCTTGCAATGGTGCAATGATGGTCACGGAACTGCCGCTTCCATTCCCTCCGCTCCCTGTTAACCCTGCCGTCAGCTTCTTCGGGCAGTTGCGAGCCATGTGATCCTTGGATCCACATATAAAGCAAGCTCCCTTCTTCGGGTTACACCCACTTCCCTTTCATGCACACGCCAGTGTGATTCTTACCGCATGTAGCACATGCTTCGAACTTCCTCTTCTATTGGCTTCCTTGCTGACTCCCAGCAGAGGTGTTATCAGACTACTTCCTCTTCTGGTTCACAGCGCTGCTACCCCCAGTCTTGGTTCCTACCTCATTCTTTTTCTTCTTATCTTGGTTGAACTTCGTCACCGCTTCCATTCCCTCCGCTCCTTGTTGATCCTACCGTCAGCTTCTTCGGGCAGTTGCGAGCCATGTGATCCTTGGATCCACATGTAAAGCAAGCTCCCTTCTTCGGGTTTGGGCAATTAGGCGCGATGTGGCCTTCCTGACCACAGTTGAAGCACACCCTCTTCCCCTTCATGCACACGCCAGTGTGATTCTTACCGCATGTAGCACATGCTTCGAACTTCCTCTTCTGTTGGCTTCCTTGCTGACTCCCAACAGAGGTGTTATTAGACCACTTCCTCTTCTGGTTCACAGCGCTGCTACCCCCAGTCTGGGTTTCTACCTCATTCTTTTTCTTCTTATCTTGGTTGAACTTCATCACCGCCTCACTTCCTCCTTCAGCGAGTATGGCTTTCTCCAGCACAGCTGCAAATGTGTTCAGCTGGAACATAGAAACCTTGCTGTAGAGCCAGGGCTTCAGTCCCCACTCAAACCTTCTCGCCTTCCTAGTGTCAGTGCTGACCTGGTATATAGCGAACCTGGCCAACTCGTTGAACTTAGTGGCATACTCGGACACCGTCATCCCTCCCTGCTTAAGCTCTAGGAACTGGACCTCCATCTGGTCCTGGTAACTCACTGGGAAGTACATTTCGTAGAACATTTCATTGAAACGTTCCCACATAATGACTCCTTCTCCCTCTCAAGTCTTGTTAGCCTGCCACCAAAAACTAGCATTCGACTTCAACATGAAAGTCGCGAATGCTGTCTTCTGGTCTTCCCCTACCCTAGCCACTTCAAATACCTTCTCCATTTCCATAATCCATGTTTGAGCTTCGATAGGGTTAGTCGATCCTTTAAACTCAGGCGGTCCTACTGCCTTGAATTCCTTGAACGTAGTACCCTGCACTTGCGGCTAATTTGCAAGAGCTCCTGTCAACAGGTTCACCAACTGCTGAACCGAGTTGGGATTCGTCCCATCGTTATTGTTGTTGTTCGTCGAACCATCGGGGTTTTGATGTGTTACTCTTCTTCTAGGAGGCATTTCTTTTAAGAAAATATTATTATTAGATCCTTTATTCAACTATTAAGTATCTCAGTTCATACTTAACGTTTTAAACAATTCAGTTCACATAGAACACATAGCACGTCAATAAACTTCTTTTATTCATTATTCGTAGTTTAAAAACATCAATCAGATAGCATTTCTGCCATTTACATCATCCTTCCTGAACTGAAAAAGTTGCATGATTACATTATTAACTTATCCCATTCTTATCTCAAATTATGGGATTTATTTTATTTACTACAAAAAGCAACACATAAACAAAAGCTCTACTACTACTGCTACTGCTACTACTACTATTGCTACTACTACTACTACTGCTGCTACTACTACTGCTGCTACTGCTACTGCCTAGGCATATTAATACATCTAATAGCCTCTCTGCGTTCCTCTTTCATTACCCAAAACGCCGTTCTTCGGTCCACCACATACCACGGTAAACCTTGTAACTGAGTTGGGTAGTAGAAAACACGGTCCTGAGCTCTTTTTATAGCTGTATAAAAAGCATATTTTGTTTCCCTCAGCTTGGCCCTCTTGGCTTCAGCCTCACCTTCAGCTCGATCGGCTCGTTGATTAGCTCTCAAGCTTGACTCTTCAGCTCTGGCACGCTTCCTCGACTCCTCCTGGATGTCTTGCTTCAGCTTTGCCAGTTCAAATCGAGCAGCATCTTTATCAACCTCCATACGTATCAGGTTCCACTGTGCATCTCCTAGGTTACTTGCCATTTCCTCGATCGTCTCGTCTCGCTGCTGAATGGTTTTCTTCGAGCTCTCCGACTCGACCATGAAGCTCCACATTGCTATCGTAGACTGCCTCGTACATCTCAGCACTAGTAGAGTGAGGTGGGAATTCCTCTTCGGGATCCTCTTCCTCCTCTTCAGACTCATCCTCGTCCTCTTCTTCTGGAATAGGTGTCAGCTCACGCTCCCGACCAGCTACCGTGATCACTGGAGATGGCTCTCTCCTAACCAGCTGCTCCCAGACAACATGTATGTCACGGGGCTCCTCCTCTCTAGGCATCTGAGGTACATCCTCTCTAGCCTGACTAGGTTCTCTAACGTTCGACATCCTGACAAAAGAATTTTAAAGTTCATTATTACGTGATATCAAGTCGTCACTCTTCGAATACTATAATGTAAACACATAGCACATAAGCTAGTTTATTATCTTTTACCCATCACATCTATCTTTTCGATCTTACCATAAGGCTACTACCTCAGGTTTTTCCCCACCTAAGGTTTCATAACCTATGGCTTTGATACCAACCTGTGACACCCCCAAATTCGGGTACTTCGTTTCCACATGATTTGGTGTTCACTTTCTAACTATAACAAACATCTACCCAATATATCTCAAGATAAATTATAATCTTTATTCAAAATAATAAAATCTCCCTTAAAACAAGAGTTACAACCTTCTCAAAAATCAATCCCAGGGTTACTCTAACCTTGACATAAACAATACAGTGCGGAATAAAATATGACATAAAAGTCTTATTACAATCATTTCAAAATAATTAAACAATTCTTCACTTGCTTTGCTTTCCCTTGCCCTTACTCGTAGACGTAGCATCAACGTTATCAACCTTAACTGAAATTGTTATTTAATGCAAGAGTGAGCAAACCACAGCTCATTGGAGTTTAACAATAATATAGACATGAAAGGATGTCTTTAAAAGAATCTGAACAACTTAGCTTGCTTCAATAATAAAGAATTGAATAATAATTCTCTATCAACATTAAAATTCGAATATAGAATTTATCTGAGGGTCATAAGACCTTTGAACTCTTGTCCTAGGTTATAAATATTTCTATTTAAACATTTAACAGTCAATAAGACTATGGACCTTAACTCGTACTTAGGGGGATCAGCCCTTCGTATCATGTATTGTGCACAAACATCTTAATGCTATGCATAGTAACCTCCCCTAGTAAATAGGATTGTTCACTCTTTAATTTAAATTCAAGTCCGCACCAAAGAAAGTTTGGTTTGGATAAGTTTATAAGGGTAATTTAGAATTCATGTTCATTAACTAAGGATTAGTTGAATCGACTATCAATAATTTATAAATAACAGAATTATGAACTAACATATGCTTTAGAATCAACTTAAAGCATTTAAAATAATAACTGCATCTTACTTAAACAATAAGTTAAGATCATCTCAATTAAATAAATAATTGTCCAACACAGAAATGGAAAGGACATTCTCAACAATGAATATATGAATTCAAGAATTTGCATAAAAATTAATACAAGATCAGGGTTTAGAAAACTTACCTCAAGCGCAAGCTACTTAACTCAATTCACGTACTTTAATACTTCCTACACATATATATTTAATCACAATAACCTAAATTAGTTAACACATAACTAATTCACATAAGTGGTTAACCCTCATGGTTAACTCACTCTAATTAAATAAATAATAATAATCAACTATCACATAGTTAGTTATATCACATACATATTCACATAATTAAATCAATTATGTATTTAGCTAAACAATTTTAATTCAACCACTTAATCAAATTATAATTACTTAAATTATAATTACCTTTTAAATTATAAACAAATTATAATTTATAATCAATTAAACTATATCATGCATTATAATTACACAAATTATAATTAATCATGAAATTATCAATTTATAATGCATAATTAAACATGCATTTATTAAATTATAATTACATAAATTATAATTTAAATTAACATCTAATTGATTAAAAAAAATCAACTTCTATACCTTATAATTTCACAAAAATTATAATTTAATTTAAACATTTACTCTTAATTATAATTAATCAAATTATAATTAAGTAACTTATTTTACAATTAAAAAATTATAGTTTATCATTTAAATACTATACTAAGTTTTCAAAACATCCTTTTTCTCAAATTATAACACATGTTATAGTAGCTAGATACATGCTCATTGTCATAAAATAATTAAACTAAGCTTAGAAATAACACTGCACAAATAACTAGCATTCACTGCCTCTGAACATAGCATGGCGTAGCTGCGCAGCCAGCTGCCTTGAAACTGGCGCAGCTGCGCAGGGAAAGAATCTGGGAAGGCCAAGCAGCGCAGCTGCGCTGCTCCTGGCCTTGCTGCCGGCGCAGCTGCGCAGCAACTCGGCCAGACGCAGACAACTACGGCTCTCTGCTTTATCGATTAACCCAAACAAGCAACAATCAGAAAATTACAGTAACGTAGACATTGTAAATCATACATATGCAACAATACATATATATAACATGCTTCTAAAATACAAAATCATCTAAACAACAAGAATCAATGGTTTTAAAAGTCCAATTTGGCTATTTTCATAAAAACTCATATTTTAACAAAATAAGTCACTGTAATAAAATTTCTCAAGCAATTCAACTTTATATACATACATTATTTCTGTTATAGAAGCTAGTAACGTAACAACTACCAATTTGTACAATTCACATATATAATTCATAAATTTCTACTCTAAATCAGTCAAATACATGAATTTCCATAAGAACACTATTTTCACATATCAAACTTGTTTTTACAGTATTTTAATTTCTGAAAATCATTTATAGCATATAGCCCACTATAAACAACACATGAACACAATCTATATATATACCATTCATGTTTATACAATTTCATAACAACTTATTTTTTTAACAGAGAACGAATATGAAAAACATATAACTGAGTTCTATAATAATTAGAGATTATAGATGATACCTTTTGTTAATAGGTTGAAAGAGAAGGTGATGTGAGTTTAATTCTAGAAATTCTTCTTCCTCTTTTCTCTTCTTCTCTAACTCTTCTCTGCTCTTCCTTCTCTCTGCTTTCTTTTCTTCTTAGTTCTTAGTTAGACTTAGGATTAGAACTAACGTAGTAGATATATTATAACTGATATAATATACGTATACTAATTATATATATGTAACTGCTAACTAATTAAGATATATAATAATTACATATTATTATATAAGTTATAACTATTTGAATTTGTAAAACCTTAAGGCTTGTTTGGCCAAAACAACATTATTTTTAAAAACAGATTATTATTACTAAAGCCATGTTTGGTAAAACAATTTAAAATCCTTTTCTTTTATTTTAACAAATTATTTTAACACATACTTTAATGTCATATTTTAATCAATTAAATATTAACCAACTAATTTAATCAATTAAAATTTAACATCAATAAATCACATAAATTTGCCACATAATTATAATTACTCGCTAATTATAATTCATGTAACACTTCATCACATCTCATCTAATTTAATTATCTCAATTAAATTAGAACTACAGTATAAAATTAATATACATTAATTAAATAAATATTACACATTCATTTAATTAATATATAACACTTAATTAAATCACTCCATAAATCACATAATTTATTTATTTAACTCAATAAATAAATCACATAAAATATTTATTTAATTCAATAAATATTTAAAATTAAATATAAAATCTCAATCGTTACAATCTTCCCTCCTTAAAAGGATTCTGTCCCCAGAATCACACAAAAAAATCCGTCTATTATATTTTTCCCTCCTTAAAAGGATTCTGTCCCCAGAATCAGTATATAAGAGGTTACACACAACTAAGCGAATAAATGCGGATAAGATTTCATCATAACATCTTCGAGTTCCCACGTGGCTTCTTCAGCACTGTGGTTCCTCCAGATTACCTTAACAGAAGGTATCACTTTATTCCTAAGTACTTGTTCCTTCCTATCAACTATTTGAACAAGCACTTCTTCATACGTTAAGTCTTTATCAAATAGCAGAGGTTCATATTCTATTACATGTTTATAATTGTGCTTGTAAGGTCTTAACACAGAAATATGAAAGACATTATGTATATTCTCGAGCTCCGGAGGTAATGCAATCTCGTAAGCTACCTCGCCCACCTTTCATAGTACCTCGAAAGGTCCAATAAATCCGGGACTTAGTTTTCCCTTCTTACCAAATCAAATCTTCCACTTCCAGGGAGATACTTTCAGGAACACGAAACTTCCTGGTAAGAATTCTAGGTTCTGTCGATGTAAATCGGCATACTTCTTTTGTCTGTCTTGAGCATCAACTAATCTCGTTCTGATTAGCTTCACAATTTCGGCGGTTTGTTGTACCAATTCTGGTCCCAACAATTGACGTTCACCGACTTCATCCCAGCACAAAGGAGTTCTACATTTTCTGCGGTATAATGCTTCGTAAGGTGGCATGCCTATACTCGCATGGTAACTATTGTTGTAGGCAAACTCCACCAATGGTAGATGATCCTCCCAGCTTCCTTTGAAGTCCATCTCACAAGCTCTCAGCATATTCTCAAGCGTCTAAATCGTTCTTTCGCTCTGGCCATCAGTCTGAGGATGATACGTTGTACTCATTCGCAATTGCGTTCCCATACATTCTTGCAAACGCTTTCAAAAATTAGACGTAAAACGCGGATCTCTATCGGACACAATCGACATCGGAACACCATATCGAGAAATAATTTCTTTGACGTATAGCCCCGCTAGCTTATCCAGATTGTACTTAACCCTGATCGGCAGAAAGTGGGCTGACTTCGTCAGTCGATCCACTATAACCCATATCGCATCAAATCCCTTCTGAGTTGTTGGAAGACCTACCACGAAATCCATCGTGATGTGCTCCCACTTCCACTCTGTAATTGCTAACGGTTGCAGCAAACCACTTGGTCTTTGGTGTTCTGCTTTAACTTTCTGGCATGTCAAGCATTTCGCAATGCATTCAGCAACGTCCCTCTTCATATTCGGCCACCAAAAATGATGCCTAAGATCCTGGTACATCTTCGTACTCCTAGGGTGAATAGAATATTTAGAACTATGAGCTTCGATCAGAATATCCTCTTTGACCTCTGGTACTGGCGGTACCCAGATTCTACCTTCAAATCGTAGCAGACCTTCATTATCGATCTTGAACTTGAACTCTTCGCCATCAGTTAACCTCTTTCGAATCTTTTCACATTCTTTATCATGAAGTTTTGCTTCTTTCACCTTATCTACTAGAGTAGAACCAGTGGTTACTTGAAACAACATCTCATCCGATTCCTTCGAAAACTTCACTTCCAACTCCAATCTAGCCATCTGTTCTATCAACTGATCTTGATCAGTTAACACGTTCAGCTTTTCCCGACCTTTCCTGCTCAAAGCGTCGGCAACAACATTTGCTTTACCCGGATGGTAAAGTATCTCGCAATCGTAGTCTTTAATCAGTTCTAACCATCTTCTTTGGCGCATGTTCAAATCCTTCTGGGTAAATATATACTTCAGACTCTTGTGATCTGTGTATATTTCACACTTCTCTCCATATAAGTAGTGCCTCCAAATCTTTAGGGCAAACACTACTACCGCCAATTCTAGATCATCGGTCGGATACCCCTTCTCATAATCTTTCAGCTGACGTGACGCATAGGCAATGACTTTGCCACTCTGCATCAACACACAGCCTAATCCTTTATGTGAGGCATCGCTATATACTACAAAATTTCCTAAACTATCCGGTAAAGTCAATACAGGTGCAGTACTCAGCCTCTTCTTCAACTCCTGAAAACTCTCCTCACACTTCTCCGTCTAAACAAATTTAACCGTTTTACGAGTCAAATTCGTCAACGGAGTTGCAATTCTAAAAAAGTCTTGGATAAATCTACGGTAATAACCTGCCAATCCCAAGAAACTCCTCACTTCAGACGGCGTCTTTGGCTGATCCCAATTCATAACAGCTTCAACCTTCGACGGATCCACCGAAATACCATCCTTGTCGATCACGTGACCAAGAAATTGCACACGTTCCAACCAAAATTTGCATTTTGAGAATTTAATGTAAAGCTTTTCTCGTCTCAGGGCTTCTAAGGTTAGTCGTAAGTGTTCAGCATGTTCCTCCTCGATCTTGGAATAAACCAGGATGTCATCTATGAACACTACCATGAACTTGTCCAGAAATGGCTTGAACACCCTATTCATTAAGTTCATAAATACAGCTGGGGCATTCGTGAGACCAAATAACATCACCAAGAACTCGTAATGACCATATCGAGTCCTAAAAGCCATTTTAGGTATATCTTCCTTCCTCACCTTCAATTGATGATACCCGCTTCTCAAATCAATTTTTGAGAAGTACTTCGCACCTTTCAGTTGATCAAACAAGTCATCGATCCTAGGTAAAGGATACCTATTCTTGATCGTAACTTTATTCAACTCCCTATAATCAATGCAAAGACGCATCGATCCATCCTTCTTCTTCACGAATAAAACAGGCGCTCCCCACGGCGAAACGTTTGGTTGAATATACTTCTTGTCCAATAATTCTTGTAGTTGAACCATCAGTTCCTTCATCTCAACTGGAGCCATTCTGTATGGAGCCTTCGAAATTAGAACAGTTCCCTGCGCTAGATCGATCATGAACTCTATCTCCCTATCTGGCAGAAGTCCTGGCAATTCACTCAGAAAAACGTCTACAAACTCCTTAACTACCGATATCTCCTCCACCTTCGGGCTTTCCTTACGCGTATCTACTATGTAGGCTAGATATCCCACACAGCCTTGCATCAGAAGTTTTTTGGCTTGCATAACCGTCAGACAACTCGTTTGTCTAGGCGATTTGCTACCATAGAACACTAACTTCGACGGAGTCGTAAGGTTTACCGACTTCTTCTGACAGTCGATTATCGCCCCATGGTTGAACAACCAGTCCATACCCAGTATGACATCGAATTCCCCAAGTTTAATCGGAATCAAATCTACTCTAAGCTCCTGACCCTTAATGTCCAATCTACAGTTCTTATAAGCGCTCCTAACAAGAATAACCTCCCTATTCACAATCTCTATGTTCAAAGGGTAAACTAACTCCCCTACAGGTAAGTCTAGGGTTTTAGCAAAATCATTATATATGAATAAACAAGTAGCACCCGAATCAAATAATACATATGCATTTATACTATTGACCGGAATAATACCTGACACCACGTCTTTTGATTGTACAGCATCCTGCACCGTCATATTGAATGTCCGTACAGTGGGTCTAACAGCTTGCAATGGTGCAATGATGGTCACGGAACTGCCGCTTCCATTCCCTCCGCTCCCTGTTAACCCTGCCGTCAGCTTCTTCGGGCAGTTGCGAGCCATGTGATCCTTGGATCCACATATAAAGCAAGCTCCCTTCTTCGGGTTACACCCACTTCCCTTTCATGCACACGCCAGTGTGATTCTTACCGCATGTAGCACATGCTTCGAACTTCCTCTTCTATTGGCTTCCTTGCTGACTCCCAGCAGAGGTGTTATCAGACTACTTCCTCTTCTGGTTCACAGCGCTGCTACCCCCAGTCTTGGTTTCTACCTCATTCTTTTTCTTCTTATCTTGGTTGAACTTCGTCACCGCTTCCATTCCCTCCGCTCCCTGTTGATCCTACCGTCAGCTTCTTCGGGCAGTTGCGAGCCATGTGATCCTTGGATCCACATGTAAAGCAAGCTCCCTTCTTCGGGTTTGGGCAATTAGGCGCGATGTGGCCTTCCTGACCACAGTTGAAGCACACCCTCTTCCCCTTCATGCACACGCCAGTGTGATTCTTACCGCATGTAGCACATGCTTCGAACTTCCTCTTCTGTTGGCTTCCTTGCTGACTCCCAACAGAGGTGTTATTAGACCACTTCCTCTTCTGGTTCACAGCGCTGCTACCCCCAGTCTGGGTTTCTACCTCATTCTTTTTCTTCTTATCTTGGTTGAACTTCATCATCCGCCTCACTTCCTCCTTCAGCGAGTATGGCTTTCTCCAGCACAGCTGCAAATGTGTTCAGCTGGAACATAGAAACCTTGCTGTAGAGCCAGGGCTTCAGTCCCCACTCAAACCTTCTCGCCTTCCTAGTGTCAGTGCTGACCTGGTATATAGCGAACCTGGCCAACTCGTTGAACTTAGTGGCATACTCGGACACCGTCATCCCTCCCTGCTTAAGCTCTAGGAACTGGACCTCCATCTGGTCCTGGTAACTCACTGGGAAGTACATTTCGTAGAACATTTCATTGAAACGTTCCCACATAATGACTCCTTCTCCCTCTCAAGTCTTGTTAGCCTGCCACCAAAAACTAGCATTCGACTTCAACATGAAAGTCGCGAATGCTGTCTTCTGGTCTTCCCCTACCCTAGCCACTTCAAATACCTTCTCCATTTCCATAATCCATGTTTGAGCTTCGATAGGGTTAGTCGATCCTTTAAACTCAGGCGGTCCTACTGCCTTGAATTCCTTGAACGTAGTACCCTGCACTTGCGGCTAATTTGCAAGAGCTCCTGTCAACAGGTTCACCAACTGCTGAACCGAGTTGGGATTCGTCCCATCGTTATTGTTGTTGTTCGTCGAACCATCGGGGTTTTGATGTGTTACTCTTCTTCTAGGAGGCATTTCTTTTAAGAAAATATTATTATTAGATCCTTTATTCAACTATTAAGTATCTCAGTTCATACTTAACGTTTTAAACAATTCAGTTCACATAGAACACATAGCACGTCAATAAACTTCTTTTATTCATTATTCGTAGTTTAAAAACATCAATCAGATAGCATTTCTGCCATTTACATCATCCTTCCTGAACTGAAAAAGTTGCATGATTACATTATTAACTTATCCCATTCTTATCTCAAATTATGGGATTTATTTTATTTACTACAAAAAGCAACACATAAACAAAAGCTCTACTACTACTGCTACTGCTACTACTACTATTGCTACTACTACTACTACTGCTGCTACTACTACTGCTGCTACTGCTACTGCCTAGGCATATTAATACGTCTCATAGCCTCTCTGCGTTCCTCTTTCATTACCCAAAACGCCGTTCTTCGGTCCACCACATACCACGGTAAACCTTGGAACTGAGTTGGGTAGTAGAAAACACGGTCCTGAGCTCTTTTTATAGCTGTATAAAAAGCATATTTTGTTTCCCTCAGCTTGGCCCTCTTGGCTTCAGCCTCACCTTCAGCTCGATCGGCTCGTTGATTAGCTCTCAAGCTTGACTCTTCAGCTCTGGCACGCTTCCTCGACTCCTCCTGGATGTCTTGCTTCAGCTTTGCCAGTTCAAATCGAGCAGCATCTTTATCAACCTCCATATGTATCAGGTTCCACTGTGCATCTCCTAGGTTACTTGCCATTTCCTCGATCGTCTCGTCTCGCTGCTGAATGGTTTCTTCGAGCTCTCCGACTCGACCATGAAGCTCCACATTGCTATCGTAGACTGCCTCGTACATCTCAGCACTAGTAGAGTGAGGTGGGAATTCCTCTTCGGGATCCTCTTCCTCCTCTTCAGACTCATCCTCGTCCTCTTCTTCTGGAATAGGTGTCAGCTCACGCTCCCGACCAGCTACCGTGATCACTGGAGATGGCTCTCTCCTAACCAGCTGCTCCCAGACAACATGTATGTCACGGGGCTCCTCCTCTCTAGGCATCTGAGGTACATCCTCTCTAGCCTGACTAGGTTCTCTAACGTTCGACATCCTGACAAAAGAATTTTAAAGTTCATTATTACGTGATATCAAGTCGTCACTCTTCGAATACTATAATGTAAACACATAGCACATAAGCTAGTTTATTATCTTTTACCCATCACATCTATCTTTTCGATCTTACCATAAGGCTACTACCTCAGGTTTTTCCCCACCTAAGGTTTCATAACCTATGGCTTTGATACCAACCTGTGACACCCCCAAATTCGGGTACTTCGTTTCCACATGATTTGGTGTTCACTTTCTAACTATAACAAACATCTACCCAATATATCTCAAGATAAATTATAATCTTTATTCAAAATAATAAAATCTCCCTTAAAACAAGAGTTACAACCTTCTCAAAAATCAATCCCAGGGTTACTCTAACCTTGACATAAACAATACAGTGCGGAATAAAAATATGACATAAAAGTCTTATTACAATCATTTCAAAATAATTAAACAATTCTTCACTTGCTTTGCTTTCCCTTGCCCTTACTCGTAGACGTAGCATCAACGTTATCAACCTTAACTGAAATTGTTATTTAATGCAAGAGTGAGCAAACCACAGCTCATTGGAGTTTAACAATAATATAGACATGAAAGGATGTCTTTAAAAGAATCTGAACAACTTAGCTTGCTTCAATAATAAAGAATTGAATAATAATTCTCTATCAACATTAAAATTCGAATATAGAATTTATCTGAGGGTCATAAGACCTTTGAACTCTTGTCCTAGGTTATAAATATTTCTATTTAAACA
The DNA here is from genome assembly GCA_020205555.1 of Panax stipuleanatus. Classification (NCBI taxonomy): domain Eukaryota; kingdom Viridiplantae; phylum Streptophyta; class Magnoliopsida; order Apiales; family Araliaceae; genus Panax; species Panax stipuleanatus. The sequence continues at coordinate 95,360,837 of CM035125.1, read as the reverse complement.
TTTAACAGTCAATAAGACTATGGACCTTAACTCGTACTTAGGGGGATCAGCCCTTCGTATCATGTATTGTGCACAAACATCTTAATGCTATGCATAGTAACCTCCCCTAGTAAATAGGATTGTTCACTCTTTAATTTAAATTCAAGTCCGCACCAAAGAAAGTTTGGTTTGGATAAGTTTATAAGGGTAATTTAGAATTCATGTTCATTAACTAAGGATTAGTTGAATCGACTATCAATAATTTATAAATAACAGAATTATGAACTAACATATGCTTTAGAATCAACTTAAAGCATTTAAAATAATAACTGCATCTTACTTAAACAATAAGTTAAGATCATCTCAATTAAATAAATAATTGTCCAACACAGAAATGGAAAGGACATTCTCAACAATGAATATATGAATTCAAGAATTTGCATAAAAATTAATACAAGATCAGGGTTTAGAAAACTTACCTCAAGCGCAAGCTACTTAACTCAATTCACGTACTTTAATACTTCCTACACATATATATTTAATCACAATAACCTAAATTAGTTAACACATAACTAATTCACATAAGTGGTTAACCCTCATGGTTAACTCACTCTAATTAAATAAATAATAATAATCAACTATCACATAGTTAGTTATATCACATACATATTCACATAATTAAATCAATTATGTATTTAGCTAAACAATTTTAATTCAACCACTTAATCAAATTATAATTACTTAAATTATAATTACCTTTTAAATTATAAACAAATTATAATTTATAATCAATTAAACTATATCATGCATTATAATTACACAAATTATAATTAATCATGAAATTATCAATTTATAATGCATAATTAAACATGCATTTATTAAATTATAATTACATAAATTATAATTTAAATTAACATCTAATTGATTAAAAAAAATCAACTTCTATACCTTATAATTTCACAAAAATTATAATTTAATTTAAACATTTACTCTTAATTATAATTAATCAAATTATAATTAAGTAACTTATTTTACAATTAAAAAATTATAGTTTATCATTTAAATACTATACTAAGTTTTCAAAACATCCTTTTTCTCAAATTATAACACATGTTATAGTAGCTAGATACATGCTCATTGTCATAAAATAATTAAACTAAGCTTAGAAATAACACTGCACAAATAACTAGCATTCACTGCCTCTGAACATAGCATGGCGTAGCTGCGCAGCCAGCTGCCTTGAAACTGGCGCAGCTGCGCAGGGAAAGAATCTGGGAAGGCCAAGCAGCGCAGCTGCGCTGCTCCTGGCCTTGCTGCCGGCGCAGCTGCGCAGCAACTCGGCCAGACGCAGACAACTACGGCTCTCTGCTTTATCGATTAACCCAAACAAGCAACAATCAGAAAATTACAGTAACGTAGACATTGTAAATCATACATATGCAACAATACATATATATAACATGCTTCTAAAATACAAAATCATCTAAACAACAAGAATCAATGGTTTTAAAAGTCCAATTTGGCTATTTTCATAAAAACTCATATTTTAACAAAATAAGTCACTGTAATAAAATTTCTCAAGCAATTCAACTTTATATACATACATTATTTCTGTTATAGAAGCTAGTAACGTAACAACTACCAATTTGTACAATTCACATATATAATTCATAAATTTCTACTCTAAATCAGTCAAATACATGAATTTCCATAAGAACACTATTTTCACATATCAAACTTGTTTTTACAGTATTTTAATTTCTGAAAATCATTTATAGCATATAGCCCACTATAAACAACACATGAACACAATCTATATATATACCATTCATGTTTATACAATTTCATAACAACTTATTTTTTTAACAGAGAACGAATATGAAAAACATATAACTGAGTTCTATAATAATTAGAGATTATAGATGATACCTTTTGTTAATAGGTTGAAAGAGAAGGTGATGTGAGTTTAATTCTAGAAATTCTTCTTCCTCTTTTCTCTTCTTCTCTAACTCTTCTCTGCTCTTCCTTCTCTCTGCTTTCTTTTCTTCTTAGTTCTTAGTTAGACTTAGGATTAGAACTAACGTAGTAGATATATTATAACTGATATAATATACGTATACTAATTATATATATGTAACTGCTAACTAATTAAGATATATAATAATTACATATTATTATATAAGTTATAACTATTTGAATTTGTAAAACCTTAAGGCTTGTTTGGCCAAAACAACATTATTTTTAAAAACAGATTATTATTACTAAAGCCATGTTTGGTAAAACAATTTAAAATCCTTTTCTTTTATTTTAACAAATTATTTTAACACATACTTTAATGTCATATTTTAATCAATTAAATATTAACCAACTAATTTAATCAATTAAAATTTAACATCAATAAATCACATAAATTTGCCACATAATTATAATTACTCGCTAATTATAATTCATGTAACACTTCATCACATCTCATCTAATTTAATTATCTCAATTAAATTAGAACTACAGTATAAAATTAATATACATTAATTAAATAAATATTACACATTCATTTAATTAATATATAACACTTAATTAAATCACTCCATAAATCACATAATTTATTTATTTAACTCAATAAATAAATCACATAAAATATTTATTTAATTCAATAAATATTTAAAATTAAATATAAAATCTCAATCGTTACAATCTTCCCTCCTTAAAAGGATTCTGTCCCCAGAATCACACAAAAAAATCCGTCTATTATATTTTTCCCTCCTTAAAAGGATTCTGTCCCCAGAATCAGTATATAAGAGGTTACACACAACTAAGCGAATAAATGCGGATAAGATTTCATCATAACATCTTCGAGTTCCCACGTGGCTTCTTCAGCACTGTGGTTCCTCCAGATTACCTTAACAGAAGGTATCACTTTATTCCTAAGTACTTGTTCCTTCCTATCAACTATTTGAACAAGCACTTCTTCATACGTTAAGTCTTTATCAAATAGCAGAGGTTCATATTCTATTACATGTTTATAATTGTGCTTGTAAGGTCTTAACACAGAAATATGAAAGACATTATGTATATTCTCGAGCTCCGGAGGTAATGCAATCTCGTAAGCTACCTCGCCCACCTTTCATAGTACCTCGAAAGGTCCAATAAATCCGGGACTTAGTTTTCCCTTCTTACCAAATCAAATCTTCCACTTCCAGGGAGATACTTTCAGGAACACGAAACTTCCTGGTAAGAATTCTAGGTTCTGTCGATGTAAATCGGCATACTTCTTTTGTCTGTCTTGAGCATCAACTAATCTCGTTCTGATTAGCTTCACAATTTCGGCGGTTTGTTGTACCAATTCTGGTCCCAACAATTGACGTTCACCGACTTCATCCCAGCACAAAGGAGTTCTACATTTTCTGCGGTATAATGCTTCGTAAGGTGGCATGCCTATACTCGCATGGTAACTATTGTTGTAGGCAAACTCCACCAATGGTAGATGATCCTCCCAGCTTCCTTTGAAGTCCATCTCACAAGCTCTCAGCATATTCTCAAGCGTCTAAATCGTTCTTTCGCTCTGGCCATCAGTCTGAGGATGATACGTTGTACTCATTCGCAATTGCGTTCCCATACATTCTTGCAAACGCTTTCAAAAATTAGACGTAAAACGCGGATCTCTATCGGACACAATCGACATCGGAACACCATATCGAGAAATAATTTCTTTGACGTATAGCCCCGCTAGCTTATCCAGATTGTACTTAACCCTGATCGGCAGAAAGTGGGCTGACTTCGTCAGTCGATCCACTATAACCCATATCGCATCAAATCCCTTCTGAGTTGTTGGAAGACCTACCACGAAATCCATCGTGATGTGCTCCCACTTCCACTCTGTAATTGCTAACGGTTGCAGCAAACCACTTGGTCTTTGGTGTTCTGCTTTAACTTTCTGGCATGTCAAGCATTTCGCAATGCATTCAGCAACGTCCCTCTTCATATTCGGCCACCAAAAATGATGCCTAAGATCCTGGTACATCTTCGTACTCCTAGGGTGAATAGAATATTTAGAACTATGAGCTTCGATCAGAATATCCTCTTTGACCTCTGGTACTGGCGGTACCCAGATTCTACCTTCAAATCGTAGCAGACCTTCATTATCGATCTTGAACTTGAACTCTTCGCCATCAGTTAACCTCTTTCGAATCTTTTCACATTCTTTATCATGAAGTTTTGCTTCTTTCACCTTATCTACTAGAGTAGAACCAGTGGTTACTTGAAACAACATCTCATCCGATTCCTTCGAAAACTTCACTTCCAACTCCAATCTAGCCATCTGTTCTATCAACTGATCTTGATCAGTTAACACGTTCAGCTTTTCCCGACCTTTCCTGCTCAAAGCGTCGGCAACAACATTTGCTTTACCCGGATGGTAAAGTATCTCGCAATCGTAGTCTTTAATCAGTTCTAACCATCTTCTTTGGCGCATGTTCAAATCCTTCTGGGTAAATATATACTTCAGACTCTTGTGATCTGTGTATATTTCACACTTCTCTCCATATAAGTAGTGCCTCCAAATCTTTAGGGCAAACACTACTACCGCCAATTCTAGATCATCGGTCGGATACCCCTTCTCATAATCTTTCAGCTGACGTGACGCATAGGCAATGACTTTGCCACTCTGCATCAACACACAGCCTAATCCTTTATGTGAGGCATCGCTATATACTACAAAATTTCCTAAACTATCCGGTAAAGTCAATACAGGTGCAGTACTCAGCCTCTTCTTCAACTCCTGAAAACTCTCCTCACACTTCTCCGTCTAAACAAATTTAACCGTTTTACGAGTCAAATTCGTCAACGGAGTTGCAATTCTAAAAAAGTCTTGGATAAATCTACGGTAATAACCTGCCAATCCCAAGAAACTCCTCACTTCAGACGGCGTCTTTGGCTGATCCCAATTCATAACAGCTTCAACCTTCGACGGATCCACCGAAATACCATCCTTGTCGATCACGTGACCAAGAAATTGCACACGTTCCAACCAAAATTTGCATTTTGAGAATTTAATGTAAAGCTTTTCTCGTCTCAGGGCTTCTAAGGTTAGTCGTAAGTGTTCAGCATGTTCCTCCTCGATCTTGGAATAAACCAGGATGTCATCTATGAACACTACCATGAACTTGTCCAGAAATGGCTTGAACACCCTATTCATTAAGTTCATAAATACAGCTGGGGCATTCGTGAGACCAAATAACATCACCAAGAACTCGTAATGACCATATCGAGTCCTAAAAGCCATTTTAGGTATATCTTCCTTCCTCACCTTCAATTGATGATACCCGCTTCTCAAATCAATTTTTGAGAAGTACTTCGCACCTTTCAGTTGATCAAACAAGTCATCGATCCTAGGTAAAGGATACCTATTCTTGATCGTAACTTTATTCAACTCCCTATAATCAATGCAAAGACGCATCGATCCATCCTTCTTCTTCACGAATAAAACAGGCGCTCCCCACGGCGAAACGTTTGGTTGAATATACTTCTTGTCCAATAATTCTTGTAGTTGAACCATCAGTTCCTTCATCTCAACTGGAGCCATTCTGTATGGAGCCTTCGAAATTAGAACAGTTCCCTGCGCTAGATCGATCATGAACTCTATCTCCCTATCTGGCAGAAGTCCTGGCAATTCACTCAGAAAAACGTCTACAAACTCCTTAACTACCGATATCTCCTCCACCTTCGGGCTTTCCTTACGCGTATCTACTATGTAGGCTAGATATCCCACACAGCCTTGCATCAGAAGTTTTTTGGCTTGCATAACCGTCAGACAACTCGTTTGTCTAGGCGATTTGCTACCATAGAACACTAACTTCGACGGAGTCGTAAGGTTTACCGACTTCTTCTGACAGTCGATTATCGCCCCATGGTTGAACAACCAGTCCATACCCAGTATGACATCGAATTCCCCAAGTTTAATCGGAATCAAATCTACTCTAAGCTCCTGACCCTTAATGTCCAATCTACAGTTCTTATAAGCGCTCCTAACAAGAATAACCTCCCTATTCACAATCTCTATGTTCAAAGGGTAAACTAACTCCCCTACAGGTAAGTCTAGGGTTTTAGCAAAATCATTATATATGAATAAACAAGTAGCACCCGAATCAAATAATACATATGCATTTATACTATTGACCGGAATAATACCTGACACCACGTCTTTTGATTGTACAGCATCCTGCACCGTCATATTGAATGTCCGTACAGTGGGTCTAACAGCTTGCAATGGTGCAATGATGGTCACGGAACTGCCGCTTCCATTCCCTCCGCTCCCTGTTAACCCTGCCGTCAGCTTCTTCGGGCAGTTGCGAGCCATGTGATCCTTGGATCCACATATAAAGCAAGCTCCCTTCTTCGGGTTACACCCACTTCCCTTTCATGCACACGCCAGTGTGATTCTTACCGCATGTAGCACATGCTTCGAACTTCCTCTTCTATTGGCTTCCTTGCTGACTCCCAGCAGAGGTGTTATCAGACTACTTCCTCTTCTGGTTCACAGCGCTGCTACCCCCAGTCTTGGTTTCTACCTCATTCTTTTTCTTCTTATCTTGGTTGAACTTCGTCACCGCTTCCATTCCCTCCGCTCCCTGTTGATCCTACCGTCAGCTTCTTCGGGCAGTTGCGAGCCATGTGATCCTTGGATCCACATGTAAAGCAAGCTCCCTTCTTCGGGTTTGGGCAATTAGGCGCGATGTGGCCTTCCTGACCACAGTTGAAGCACACCCTCTTCCCCTTCATGCACACGCCAGTGTGATTCTTACCGCATGTAGCACATGCTTCGAACTTCCTCTTCTGTTGGCTTCCTTGCTGACTCCCAACAGAGGTGTTATTAGACCACTTCCTCTTCTGGTTCACAGCGCTGCTACCCCCAGTCTGGGTTTCTACCTCATTCTTTTTCTTCTTATCTTGGTTGAACTTCATCATCGCCTCACTTCCTCCTTCAGCGAGTATGGCTTTCTCCAGCACAGCTGCAAATGTGTTCAGCTGGAACATAGAAACCTTGCTGTAGAGCCAGGGCTTCAGTCCCCACTCAAACCTTCTCGCCTTCCTAGTGTCAGTGCTGACCTGGTATATAGCGAACCTGGCCAACTCGTTGAACTTAGTGGCATACTCGGACACCGTCATCCCTCCCTGCTTAAGCTCTAGGAACTGGACCTCCATCTGGTCCTGGTAACTCACTGGGAAGTACATTTCGTAGAACATTTCATTGAAACGTTCCCACATAATGACTCCTTCTCCCTCTCAAGTCTTGTTAGCCTGCCACCAAAAACTAGCATTCGACTTCAACATGAAAGTCGCGAATGCTGTCTTCTGGTCTTCCCCTACCCTAGCCACTTCAAATACCTTCTCCATTTCCATAATCCATGTTTGAGCTTCGATAGGGTTAGTCGATCCTTTAAACTCAGGCGGTCCTACTGCCTTGAATTCCTTGAACGTAGTACCCTGCACTTGCGGCTAATTTGCAAGAGCTCCTGTCAACAGGTTCACCAACTGCTGAACCGAGTTGGGATTCGTCCCATCGTTATTGTTGTTGTTCGTCGAACCATCGGGGTTTTGATGTGTTACTCTTCTTCTAGGAGGCATTTCTTTTAAGAAAATATTATTATTAGATCCTTTATTCAACTATTAAGTATCTCAGTTCATACTTAACGTTTTAAACAATTCAGTTCACATAGAACACATAGCACGTCAATAAACTTCTTTTATTCATTATTCGTAGTTTAAAAACATCAATCAGATAGCATTTCTGCCATTTACATCATCCTTCCTGAACTGAAAAAGTTGCATGATTACATTATTAACTTATCCCATTCTTATCTCAAATTATGGGATTTATTTTATTTACTACAAAAAGCAACACATAAACAAAAGCTCTACTACTACTGCTACTGCTACTACTACTATTGCTACTACTACTACTACTGCTGCTACTACTACTGCTGCTACTGCTACTGCCTAGGCATATTAATACGTCTCATAGCCTCTCTGCGTTCCTCTTTCATTACCCAAAACGCCGTTCTTCGGTCCACCACATACCACGGTAAACCTTGGAACTGAGTTGGGTAGTAGAAAACACGGTCCTGAGCTCTTTTTATAGCTGTATAAAAAGCATATTTTGTTTCCCTCAGCTTGGCCCTCTTGGCTTCAGCCTCACCTTCAGCTCGATCGGCTCGTTGATTAGCTCTCAAGCTTGACTCTTCAGCTCTGGCACGCTTCCTCGACTCCTCCTGGATGTCTTGCTTCAGCTTTGCCAGTTCAAATCGAGCAGCATCTTTATCAACCTCCATATGTATCAGGTTCCACTGTGCATCTCCTAGGTTACTTGCCATTTCCTCGATCGTCTCGTCTCGCTGCTGAATGGTTTCTTCGAGCTCTCCGACTCGACCATGAAGCTCCACATTGCTATCGTAGACTGCCTCGTACATCTCAGCACTAGTAGAGTGAGGTGGGAATTCCTCTTCGGGATCCTCTTCCTCCTCTTCAGACTCATCCTCGTCCTCTTCTTCTGGAATAGGTGTCAGCTCACGCTCCCGACCAGCTACCGTGATCACTGGAGATGGCTCTCTCCTAACCAGCTGCTCCCAGACAACATGTATGTCACGGGGCTCCTCCTCTCTAGGCATCTGAGGTACATCCTCTCTAGCCTGACTAGGTTCTCTAACGTTCGACATCCTGACAAAAGAATTTTAAAGTTCATTATTACGTGATATCAAGTCGTCACTCTTCGAATACTATAATGTAAACACATAGCACATAAGCTAGTTTATTATCTTTTACCCATCACATCTATCTTTTCGATCTTACCATAAGGCTACTACCTCAGGTTTTTCCCCACCTAAGGTTTCATAACCTATGGCTTTGATACCAACCTGTGACACCCCCAAATTCGGGTACTTCGTTTCCACATGATTTGGTGTTCACTTTCTAACTATAACAAACATCTACCCAATATATCTCAAGATAAATTATAATCTTTATTCAAAATAATAAAATCTCCCTTAAAACAAGAGTTACAACCTTCTCAAAAATCAATCCCAGGGTTACTCTAACCTTGACATAAACAATACAGTGCGGAATAAAAATATGACATAAAAGTCTTATTACAATCATTTCAAAATAATTAAACAATTCTTCACTTGCTTTGCTTTCCCTTGCCCTTACTCGTAGACGTAGCATCAACGTTATCAACCTTAACTGAAATTGTTATTTAATGCAAGAGTGAGCAAACCACAGCTCATTGGAGTTTAACAATAATATAGACATGAAAGGATGTCTTTAAAAGAATCTGAACAACTTAGCTTGCTTCAATAATAAAGAATTGAATAATAATTCTCTATCAACATTAAAATTCGAATATAGAATTTATCTGAGGGTCATAAGACCTTTGAACTCTTGTCCTAGGTTATAAATATTTCTATTTAAACATTTAACAGTCAATAAGACTATGGACCTTAACTCGTACTTAGGGGGATCAGCCCTTCGTATCATGTATTGTGCACAAACATCTTAATGCTATGCATAGTAACCTCCCCTAGTAAATAGGATTGTTCACTCTTTAATTTAAATTCAAGTCCGCACCAAAGAAAGTTTGGTTTGGATAAGTTTATAAGGGTAATTTAGAATTCATGTTCATTAACTAAGGATTAGTTGAATCGACTATCAATAATTTATAAATAACAGAATTATGAACTAACATATGCTTTAGAATCAACTTAAAGCATTTAAAATAATAACTGCATCTTACTTAAACAATAAGTTAAGATCATCTCAATTAAATAAATAATTGTCCAACACAGAAATGGAAAGGACATTCTCAACAATGAATATATGAATTCAAGAATTTGCATAAAAATTAATACAAGATCAGGGTTTAGAAAACTTACCTCAAGCGCAAGCTACTTAACTCAATTCACGTACTTTAATACTTCCTACACATATATATTTAATCACAATAACCTAAATTAGTTAACACATAACTAATTCACATAAGTGGTTAACCCTCATGGTTAACTCACTCTAATTAAATAAATAATAATAATCAACTATCACATAGTTAGTTATATCACATACATATTCACATAATTAAATCAATTATGTATTTAGCTAAACAATTTTAATTCAACCACTTAATCAAATTATAATTACTTAAATTATAATTACCTTTTAAATTATAAACAAATTATAATTTATAATCAATTAAACTATATCATGCATTATAATTACACAAATTATAATTAATCATGAAATTATCAATTTATAATGCATAATTAAACATGCATTTATTAAATTATAATTACATAAATTATAATTTAAATTAACATCTAATTGATTAAAAAAAATCAACTTCTATACCTTATAATTTCACAAAAATTATAATTTAATTTAAACATTTACTCTTAATTATAATTAATCAAATTATAATTAAGTAACTTATTTTACAATTAAAAAATTATAGTTTATCATTTAAATACTATACTAAGTTTTCAAAACATCCTTTTTCTCAAATTATAACACATGTTATAGTAGCTAGATACATGCTCATTGTCATAAAATAATTAAACTAAGCTTAGAAATAACACTGCACAAATAACTAGCATTCACTGCCTCTGAACATAGCATGGCGTAGCTGCGCAGCCAGCTGCCTTGAAACTGGCGCAGCTGCGCAGGGAAAGAATCTGGGAAGGCCAAGCAGCGCAGCTGCGCTGCTCCTGGCCTTGCTGCCGGCGCAGCTGCGCAGCAACTCGGCCAGACGCAGACAACTACGGCTCTCTGCTTTATCGATTAACCCAAACAAGCAACAATCAGAAAATTACAGTAACGTAGACATTGTAAATCATACATATGCAACAATACATATATATAACATGCTTCTAAAATACAAAATCATCTAAACAACAAGAATCAATGGTTTTAAAAGTCCAATTTGGCTATTTTCATAAAAACTCATATTTTAACAAAATAAGTCACTGTAATAAAATTTCTCAAGCAATTCAACTTTATATACATACATTATTTCTGTTATAGAAGCTAGTAACGTAACAACTACCAATTTGTACAATTCACATATATAATTCATAAATTTCTACTCTAAATCAGTCAAATACATGAATTTCCATAAGAACACTATTTTCACATATCAAACTTGTTTTTACAGTATTTTAATTTCTGAAAATCATTTATAGCATATAGCCCACTATAAACAACACATGAACACAATCTATATATATACCATTCATGTTTATACAATTTCATAACAACTTATTTTTTTAACAGAGAACGAATATGAAAAACATATAACTGAGTTCTATAATAATTAGAGATTATAGATGATACCTTTTGTTAATAGGTTGAAAGAGAAGGTGATGTGAGTTTAATTCTAGAAATTCTTCTTCCTCTTTTCTCTTCTTCTCTAACTCTTCTCTGCTCTTCCTTCTCTCTGCTTTCTTTTCTTCTTAGTTCTTAGTTAGACTTAGGATTAGAACTAACGTAGTAGATATATTATAACTGATATAATATACGTATACTAATTATATATATGTAACTGCTAACTAATTAAGATATATAATAATTACATATTATTATATAAGTTATAACTATTTGAATTTGTAAAACCTTAAGGCTTGTTTGGCCAAAACAACATTATTTTTAAAAACAGATTATTATTACTAAAGCCATGTTTGGTAAAACAATTTAAAATCCTTTTCTTTTATTTTAACAAATTATTTTAACACATACTTTAATGTCATATTTTAATCAATTAAATATTAACCAACTAATTTAATCAATTAAAATTTAACATCAATAAATCACATAAATTTGCCACATAATTATAATTACTCGCTAATTATAATTCATGTAACACTTCATCACATCTCATCTAATTTAATTATCTCAATTAAATTAGAACTACAGTATAAAATTAATATACATTAATTAAATAAATATTACACATTCATTTAATTAATATATAACACTTAATTAAATCACTCCATAAATCACATAATTTATTTATTTAACTCAATAAATAAATCACATAAAATATTTATTTAATTCAATAAATATTTAAAATTAAATATAAAATCTCAATCGTTACAATCTTCCCTCCTTAAAAGGATTCTGTCCCCAGAATCACACAAAAAAAATCCGTCTATTATATTTTTCCCTCCTTAAAAGGATTCTGTCCCCAGAATCAGTATATAAGAGGTTACACACAACTAAGCGAATAAATGCGGATAAGATTTCATCATAACATCTTCGAGTTCCCACGTGGCTTCTTCAGCACTGTGGTTCCTCCAGATTACCTTAACAGAAGGTATCACTTTATTCCTAAGTACTTGTTCCTTCCTATCAACTATTTGAACAAGCACTTCTTCATACGTTAAGTCTTTATCAAATAGCAGAGGTTCATATTCTATTACATGTTTATAATTGTGCTTGTAAGGTCTTAACACAGAAATATGAAAGACATTATGTATATTCTCGAGCTCCGGAGGTAATGCAATCTCGTAAGCTACCTCGCCCACCTTTCATAGTACCTCGAAAGGTCCAATAAATCCGGGACTTAGTTTTCCCTTCTTACCAAATCAAATCTTCCACTTCCAGGGAGATACTTTCAGGAACACGAAACTTCCTGGTAAGAATTCTAGGTTCTGTCGATGTAAATCGGCATACTTCTTTTGTCTGTCTTGAGCATCAACTAATCTCGTTCTGATTAGCTTCACAATTTCGGCGGTTTGTTGTACCAATTCTGGTCCCAACAATTGACGTTCACCGACTTCATCCCAGCACAAAGGAGTTCTACATTTTCTGCGGTATAATGCTTCGTAAGGTGGCATGCCTATACTCGCATGGTAACTATTGTTGTAGGCAAACTCCACCAATGGTAGATGATCCTCCCAGCTTCCTTTGAAGTCCATCTCACAAGCTCTCAGCATATTCTCAAGCGTCTAAATCGTTCTTTCGCTCTGGCCATCAGTCTGAGGATGATACGTTGTACTCATTCGCAATTGCGTTCCCATACATTCTTGCAAACGCTTTCAAAAATTAGACGTAAAACGCGGATCTCTATCGGACACAATCGACATCGGAACACCATATCGAGAAATAATTTCTTTGACGTATAGCCCCGCTAGCTTATCCAGATTGTACTTAACCCTGATCGGCAGAAAGTGGGCTGACTTCGTCAGTCGATCCACTATAACCCATATCGCATCAAATCCCTTCTGAGTTGTTGGAAGACCTACCACGAAATCCATCGTGATGTGCTCCCACTTCCACTCTGTAATTGCTAACGGTTGCAGCAAACCACTTGGTCTTTGGTGTTCTGCTTTAACTTTCTGGCATGTCAAGCATTTCGCAATGCATTCAGCAACGTCCCTCTTCATATTCGGCCACCAAAAATGATGCCTAAGATCCTGGTACATCTTCGTACTCCTAGGGTGAATAGAATATTTAGAACTATGAGCTTCGATCAGAATATCCTCTTTGACCTCTGGTACTGGCGGTACCCAGATTCTACCTTCAAATCGTAGCAGACCTTCATTATCGATCTTGAACTTGAACTCTTCGCCATCAGTTAACCTCTTTCGAATCTTTTCACATTCTTTATCATGAAGTTTTGCTTCTTTCACCTTATCTACTAGAGTAGAACCAGTGGTTACTTGAAACAACATCTCATCCGATTCCTTCGAAAACTTCACTTCCAACTCCAATCTAGCCATCTGTTCTATCAACTGATCTTGATCAGTTAACACGTTCAGCTTTTCCCGACCTTTCCTGCTCAAAGCGTCGGCAACAACATTTGCTTTACCCGGATGGTAAAGTATCTCGCAATCGTAGTCTTTAATCAGTTCTAACCATCTTCTTTGGCGCATGTTCAAATCCTTCTGGGTAAATATATACTTCAGACTCTTGTGATCTGTGTATATTTCACACTTCTCTCCATATAAGTAGTGCCTCCAAATCTTTAGGGCAAACACTACTACCGCCAATTCTAGATCATCGGTCGGATACCCCTTCTCATAATCTTTCAGCTGACGTGACGCATAGGCAATGACTTTGCCACTCTGCATCAACACACAGCCTAATCCTTTATGTGAGGCATCGCTATATACTACAAAATTTCCTAAACTATCCGGTAAAGTCAATACAGGTGCAGTACTCAGCCTCTTCTTCAACTCCTGAAAACTCTCCTCACACTTCTCCGTCTAAACAAATTTAACCGTTTTACGAGTCAAATTCGTCAACGGAGTTGCAATTCTAAAAAAGTCTTGGATAAATCTACGGTAATAACCTGCCAATCCCAAGAAACTCCTCACTTCAGACGGCGTCTTTGGCTGATCCCAATTCATAACAGCTTCAACCTTCGACGGATCCACCGAAATACCATCCTTGTCGATCACGTGACCAAGAAATTGCACACGTTCCAACCAAAATTTGCATTTTGAGAATTTAATGTAAAGCTTTTCTCGTCTCAGGGCTTCTAAGGTTAGTCGTAAGTGTTCAGCATGTTCCTCCTCGATCTTGGAATAAACCAGGATGTCATCTATGAACACTACCATGAACTTGTCCAGAAATGGCTTGAACACCCTATTCATTAAGTTCATAAATACAGCTGGGGCATTCGTGAGACCAAATAACATCACCAAGAACTCGTAATGACCATATCGAGTCCTAAAAGCCATTTTAGGTATATCTTCCTTCCTCACCTTCAATTGATGATACCCGCTTCTCAAATCAATTTTTGAGAAGTACTTCGCACCTTTCAGTTGATCAAACAAGTCATCGATCCTAGGTAAAGGATACCTATTCTTGATCGTAACTTTATTCAACTCCCTATAATCAATGCAAAGACGCATCGATCCATCCTTCTTCTTCACGAATAAAACAGGCGCTCCCCACGGCGAAACGTTTGGTTGAATATACTTCTTGTCCAATAATTCTTGTAGTTGAACCATCAGTTCCTTCATCTCAACTGGAGCCATTCTGTATGGAGCCTTCGAAATTAGAACAGTTCCCTGCGCTAGATCGATCATGAACTCTATCTCCCTATCTGGCAGAAGTCCTGGCAATTCACTCAGAAAAACGTCTACAAACTCCTTAACTACCGATATCTCCTCCACCTTCGGGCTTTCCTTACGCGTATCTACTATGTAGGCTAGATATCCCACACAGCCTTGCATCAGAAGTTTTTTGGCTTGCATAACCGTCAGACAACTCGTTTGTCTAGGCGATTTGCTACCATAGAACACTAACTTCGACGGAGTCGTAAGGTTTACCGACTTCTTCTGACAGTCGATTATCGCCCCATGGTTGAACAACCAGTCCATACCCAGTATGACATCGAATTCCCCAAGTTTAATCGGAATCAAATCTACTCTAAGCTCCTGACCCTTAATGTCCAATCTACAGTTCTTATAAGCGCTCCTAACAAGAATAACCTCCCTATTCACAATCTCTATGTTCAAAGGGTAAACTAACTCCCCTACAGGTAAGTCTAGGGTTTTAGCAAAATCATTATATATGAATAAACAAGTAGCACCCGAATCAAATAATACATATGCATTTATACTATTGACCGGAATAATACCTGACACCACGTCTTTTGATTGTACAGCATCCTGCACCGTCATATTGAATGTCCGTACAGTGGGTCTAACAGCTTGCAATGGTGCAATGATGGTCACGGAACTGCCGCTTCCATTCCCTCCGCTCCCTGTTAACCCTGCCGTCAGCTTCTTCGGGCAGTTGCGAGCCATGTGATCCTTGGATCCACATATAAAGCAAGCTCCCTTCTTCGGGTTACACCCACTTCCCTTTCATGCACACGCCAGTGTGATTCTTACCGCATGTAGCACATGCTTCGAACTTCCTCTTCTATTGGCTTCCTTGCTGACTCCCAGCAGAGGTGTTATCAGACTACTTCCTCTTCTGGTTCACAGCGCTGCTACCCCCAGTCTTGGTTTCTACCTCATTCTTTTTCTTCTTATCTTGGTTGAACTTCGTCACCGCTTCCATTCCCTCCGCTCCCTGTTGATCCTACCGTCAGCTTCTTCGGGCAGTTGCGAGCCATGTGATCCTTGGATCCACATGTAAAGCAAGCTCCCTTCTTCGGGTTTGGGCAATTAGGCGCGATGTGGCCTTCCTGACCACAGTTGAAGCACACCCTCTTCCCCTTCATGCACACGCCAGTGTGATTCTTACCGCATGTAGCACATGCTTCGAACTTCCTCTTCTGTTGGCTTCCTTGCTGACTCCCAACAGAGGTGTTATTAGACCACTTCCTCTTCTGGTTCACAGCGCTGCTACCCCCAGTCTGGGTTTCTACCTCATTCTTTTTCTTCTTATCTTGGTTGAACTTCATCATCGCCTCACTTCCTCCTTCAGCGAGTATGGCTTTCTCCAGCACAGCTGCAAATGTGTTCAGCTGGAACATAGAAACCTTGCTGTAGAGCCAGGGCTTCAGTCCCCACTCAAACCTTCTCGCCTTCCTAGTGTCAGTGCTGACCTGGTATATAGCGAACCTGGCCAACTCGTTGAACTTAGTGGCATACTCGGACACCGTCATCCCTCCCTGCTTAAGCTCTAGGAACTGGACCTCCATCTGGTCCTGGTAACTCACTGGGAAGTACATTTCGTAGAACATTTCATTGAAACGTTCCCACATAATGACTCCTTCTCCCTCTCAAGTCTTGTTAGCCTGCCACCAAAAACTAGCATTCGACTTCAACATGAAAGTCGCGAATGCTGTCTTCTGGTCTTCCCCTACCCTAGCCACTTCAAATACCTTCTCCATTTCCATAATCCATGTTTGAGCTTCGATAGGGTTAGTCGATCCTTTAAACTCAGGCGGTCCTACTGCCTTGAATTCCTTGAACGTAGTACCCTGCACTTGCGGCTAATTTGCAAGAGCTCCTGTCAACAGGTTCACCAACTGCTGAACCGAGTTGGGATTCGTCCCATCGTTATTGTTGTTGTTCGTCGAACCATCGGGGTTTTGATGTGTTACTCTTCTTCTAGGAGGCATTTCTTTTAAGAAAATATTATTATTAGATCCTTTATTCAACTATTAAGTATCTCAGTTCATACTTAACGTTTTAAACAATTCAGTTCACATAGAACACATAGCACGTCAATAAACTTCTTTTATTCATTATTCGTAGTTTAAAAACATCAATCAGATAGCATTTCTGCCATTTACATCATCCTTCCTGAACTGAAAAAGTTGCATGATTACATTATTAACTTATCCCATTCTTATCTCAAATTATGGGATTTATTTTATTTACTACAAAAAGCAACACATAAACAAAAGCTCTACTACTACTGCTACTGCTACTACTACTATTGCTACTACTACTACTACTGCTGCTACTACTACTGCTGCTACTGCTACTGCCTAGGCATATTAATACGTCTCATAGCCTCTCTGCGTTCCTCTTTCATTACCCAAAACGCCGTTCTTCGGTCCACCACATACCACGGTAAACCTTGGAACTGAGTTGGGTAGTAGAAAACACGGTCCTGAGCTCTTTTTATAGCTGTATAAAAAGCATATTTTGTTTCCCTCAGCTTGGCCCTCTTGGCTTCAGCCTCACCTTCAGCTCGATCGGCTCGTTGATTAGCTCTCAAGCTTGACTCTTCAGCTCTGGCACGCTTCCTCGACTCCTCCTGGATGTCTTGCTTCAGCTTTGCCAGTTCAAATCGAGCAGCATCTTTATCAACCTCCATATGTATCAGGTTCCACTGTGCATCTCCTAGGTTACTTGCCATTTCCTCGATCGTCTCGTCTCGCTGCTGAATGGTTTCTTCGAGCTCTCCGACTCGACCATGAAGCTCCACATTGCTATCGTAGACTGCCTCGTACATCTCAGCACTAGTAGAGTGAGGTGGGAATTCCTCTTCGGGATCCTCTTCCTCCTCTTCAGACTCATCCTCGTCCTCTTCTTCTGGAATAGGTGTCAGCTCACGCTCCCGACCAGCTACCGTGATCACTGGAGATGGCTCTCTCCTAACCAGCTGCTCCCAGACAACATGTATGTCACGGGGCTCCTCCTCTCTAGGCATCTGAGGTACATCCTCTCTAGCCTGACTAGGTTCTCTAACGTTCGACATCCTGACAAAAGAATTTTAAAGTTCATTATTACGTGATATCAAGTCGTCACTCTTCGAATACTATAATGTAAACACATAGCACATAAGCTAGTTTATTATCTTTTACCCATCACATCTATCTTTTCGATCTTACCATAAGGCTACTACCTCAGGTTTTTCCCCACCTAAGGTTTCATAACCTATGGCTTTGATACCAACCTGTGACACCCCCAAATTCGGGTACTTCGTTTCCACATGATTTGGTGTTCACTTTCTAACTATAACAAACATCTACCCAATATATCTCAAGATAAATTATAATCTTTATTCAAAATAATAAAATCTCCCTTAAAACAAGAGTTACAACCTTCTCAAAAATCAATCCCAGGGTTACTCTAACCTTGACATAAACAATACAGTGCGGAATAAAAATATGACATAAAAGTCTTATTACAATCATTTCAAAATAATTAAACAATTCTTCACTTGCTTTGCTTTCCCTTGCCCTTACTCGTAGACGTAGCATCAACGTTATCAACCTTAACTGAAATTGTTATTTAATGCAAGAGTGAGCAAACCACAGCTCATTGGAGTTTAACAATAATATAGACATGAAAGGATGTCTTTAAAAGAATCTGAACAACTTAGCTTGCTTCAATAATAAAGAATTGAATAATAATTCTCTATCAACATTAAAATTCGAATATAGAATTTATCTGAGGGTCATAAGACCTTTGAACTCTTGTCCTAGGTTATAAATATTTCTATTTAAACATTTAACAGTCAATAAGACTATGGACCTTAACTCGTACTTAGGGGGATCAGCCCTTCGTATCATGTATTGTGCACAAACATCTTAATGCTATGCATAGTAACCTCCCCTAGTAAATAGGATTGTTCACTCTTTAATTTAAATTCAAGTCCGCACCAAAGAAAGTTTGGTTTGGATAAGTTTATAAGGGTAATTTAGAATTCATGTTCATTAACTAAGGATTAGTTGAATCGACTATCAATAATTTATAAATAACAGAATTATGAACTAACATATGCTTTAGAATCAACTTAAAGCATTTAAAATAATAACTGCATCTTACTTAAACAATAAGTTAAGATCATCTCAATTAAATAAATAATTGTCCAACACAGAAATGGAAAGGACATTCTCAACAATGAATATATGAATTCAAGAATTTGCATAAAAATTAATACAAGATCAGGGTTTAGAAAACTTACCTCAAGCGCAAGCTACTTAACTCAATTCACGTACTTTAATACTTCCTACACATATATATTTAATCACAATAACCTAAATTAGTTAACACATAACTAATTCACATAAGTGGTTAACCCTCATGGTTAACTCACTCTAATTAAATAAATAATAATAATCAACTATCACATAGTTAGTTATATCACATACATATTCACATAATTAAATCAATTATGTATTTAGCTAAACAATTTTAATTCAACCACTTAATCAAATTATAATTACTTAAATTATAATTACCTTTTAAATTATAAACAAATTATAATTTATAATCAATTAAACTATATCATGCATTATAATTACACAAATTATAATTAATCATGAAATTATCAATTTATAATGCATAATTAAACATGCATTTATTAAATTATAATTACATAAATTATAATTTAAATTAACATCTAATTGATTAAAAAAAATCAACTTCTATACCTTATAATTTCACAAAAATTATAATTTAATTTAAACATTTACTCTTAATTATAATTAATCAAATTATAATTAAGTAACTTATTTTACAATTAAAAAATTATAGTTTATCATTTAAATACTATACTAAGTTTTCAAAACATCCTTTTTCTCAAATTATAACACATGTTATAGTAGCTAGATACATGCTCATTGTCATAAAATAATTAAACTAAGCTTAGAAATAACACTGCACAAATAACTAGCATTCACTGCCTCTGAACATAGCATGGCGTAGCTGCGCAGCCAGCTGCCTTGAAACTGGCGCAGCTGCGCAGGGAAAGAATCTGGGAAGGCCAAGCAGCGCAGCTGCGCTGCTCCTGGCCTTGCTGCCGGCGCAGCTGCGCAGCAACTCGGCCAGACGCAGACAACTACGGCTCTCTGCTTTATCGATTAACCCAAACAAGCAACAATCAGAAAATTACAGTAACGTAGACATTGTAAATCATACATATGCAACAATACATATATATAACATGCTTCTAAAATACAAAATCATCTAAACAACAAGAATCAATGGTTTTAAAAGTCCAATTTGGCTATTTTCATAAAAACTCATATTTTAACAAAATAAGTCACTGTAATAAAATTTCTCAAGCAATTCAACTTTATATACATACATTATTTCTGTTATAGAAGCTAGTAACGTAACAACTACCAATTTGTACAATTCACATATATAATTCATAAATTTCTACTCTAAATCAGTCAAATACATGAATTTCCATAAGAACACTATTTTCACATATCAAACTTGTTTTTACAGTATTTTAATTTCTGAAAATCATTTATAGCATATAGCCCACTATAAACAACACATGAACACAATCTATATATATACCATTCATGTTTATACAATTTCATAACAACTTATTTTTTTAACAGAGAACGAATATGAAAAACATATAACTGAGTTCTATAATAATTAGAGATTATAGATGATACCTTTTGTTAATAGGTTGAAAGAGAAGGTGATGTGAGTTTAATTCTAGAAATTCTTCTTCCTCTTTTCTCTTCTTCTCTAACTCTTCTCTGCTCTTCCTTCTCTCTGCTTTCTTTTCTTCTTAGTTCTTAGTTAGACTTAGGATTAGAACTAACGTAGTAGATATATTATAACTGATATAATATACGTATACTAATTATATATATGTAACTGCTAACTAATTAAGATATATAATAATTACATATTATTATATAAGTTATAACTATTTGAATTTGTAAAACCTTAAGGCTTGTTTGGCCAAAACAACATTATTTTTAAAAACAGATTATTATTACTAAAGCCATGTTTGGTAAAACAATTTAAAATCCTTTTCTTTTATTTTAACAAATTATTTTAACACATACTTTAATGTCATATTTTAATCAATTAAATATTAACCAACTAATTTAATCAATTAAAATTTAACATCAATAAATCACATAAATTTGCCACATAATTATAATTACTCGCTAATTATAATTCATGTAACACTTCATCACATCTCATCTAATTTAATTATCTCAATTAAATTAGAACTACAGTATAAAATTAATATACATTAATTAAATAAATATTACACATTCATTTAATTAATATATAACACTTAATTAAATCACTCCATAAATCACATAATTTATTTATTTAACTCAATAAATAAATCACATAAAATATTTATTTAATTCAATAAATATTTAAAATTAAATATAAAATCTCAATCGTTACAATCTTCCCTCCTTAAAAGGATTCTGTCCCCAGAATCACACAAAAAAAATCCGTCTATTATATTTTTCCCTCCTTAAAAGGATTCTGTCCCCAGAATCAGTATATAAGAGGTTACACACAACTAAGCGAATAAATGCGGATAAGATTTCATCATAACATCTTCGAGTTCCCACGTGGCTTCTTCAGCACTGTGGTTCCTCCAGATTACCTTAACAGAAGGTATCACTTTATTCCTAAGTACTTGTTCCTTCCTATCAACTATTTGAACAAGCACTTCTTCATACGTTAAGTCTTTATCAAATAGCAGAGGTTCATATTCTATTACATGTTTATAATTGTGCTTGTAAGGTCTTAACACAGAAATATGAAAGACATTATGTATATTCTCGAGCTCCGGAGGTAATGCAATCTCGTAAGCTACCTCGCCCACCTTTCATAGTACCTCGAAAGGTCCAATAAATCCGGGACTTAGTTTTCCCTTCTTACCAAATCAAATCTTCCACTTCCAGGGAGATACTTTCAGGAACACGAAACTTCCTGGTAAGAATTCTAGGTTCTGTCGATGTAAATCGGCATACTTCTTTTGTCTGTCTTGAGCATCAACTAATCTCGTTCTGATTAGCTTCACAATTTCGGCGGTTTGTTGTACCAATTCTGGTCCCAACAATTGACGTTCACCGACTTCATCCCAGCACAAAGGAGTTCTACATTTTCTGCGGTATAATGCTTCGTAAGGTGGCATGCCTATACTCGCATGGTAACTATTGTTGTAGGCAAACTCCACCAATGGTAGATGATCCTCCCAGCTTCCTTTGAAGTCCATCTCACAAGCTCTCAGCATATTCTCAAGCGTCTAAATCGTTCTTTCGCTCTGGCCATCAGTCTGAGGATGATACGTTGTACTCATTCGCAATTGCGTTCCCATACATTCTTGCAAACGCTTTCAAAAATTAGACGTAAAACGCGGATCTCTATCGGACACAATGGACATCGGAACACCATATCGAGAAATAATTTCTTTGACGTATAGCCCCGCTAGCTTATCCAGATTGTACTTAACCCTGATCGGCAGAAAGTGGGCTGACTTCGTCAGTCGATCCACTATAACCCATATCGCATCAAATCCCTTCTGAGTTGTTGGAAGACCTACCACGAAATCCATCGTGATGTGCTCCCACTTCCACTCTGTAATTGCTAACGGTTGCAGCAAACCACTTGGTCTTTGGTGTTCTGCTTTAACTTTCTGGCATGTCAAGCATTTCGCAATGCATTCAGCAACGTCCCTCTTCATATTCGGCCACCAAAAATGATGCCTAAGATCCTGGTACATCTTCGTACTCCTAGGGTGAATAGAATATTTAGAACTATGAGCTTCGATCAGAATATCCTCTTTGACCTCTGGTACTGGCGGTACCCAGATTCTACCTTCAAATCGTAGCAGACCTTCATTATCGATCTTGAACTTGAACTCTTCGCCATCAGTTAACCTCTTTCGAATCTTTTCACATTCTTTATCATGAAGTTTTGCTTCTTTCACCTTATCTACTAGAGTAGAACCAGTGGTTACTTGAAACAACATCTCATCCGATTCCTTCGAAAACTTCACTTCCAACTCCAATCTAGCCATCTGTTCTATCAACTGATCTTGATCAGTTAACACGTTCAGCTTTTCCCGACCTTTCCTGCTCAAAGCGTCGGCAACAACATTTGCTTTACCCGGATGGTAAAGTATCTCGCAATCGTAGTCTTTAATCAGTTCTAACCATCTTCTTTGGCGCATGTTCAAATCCTTCTGGGTAAATATATACTTCAGACTCTTGTGATCTGTGTATATTTCACACTTCTCTCCATATAAGTAGTGCCTCCAAATCTTTAGGGCAAACACTACTACCGCCAATTCTAGATCATCGGTCGGATACCCCTTCTCATAATCTTTCAGCTGACGTGACGCATAGGCAATGACTTTGCCACTCTGCATCAACACACAGCCTAATCCTTTATGTGAGGCATCGCTATATACTACAAAATTTCCTAAACTATCCGGTAAAGTCAATACAGGTGCAGTACTCAGCCTCTTCTTCAACTCCTGAAAACTCTCCTCACACTTCTCCGTCTAAACAAATTTAACCGTTTTACGAGTCAAATTCGTCAACGGAGTTGCAATTCTAAAAAAGTCTTGGATAAATCTACGGTAATAACCTGCCAATCCCAAGAAACTCCTCACTTCAGACGGCGTCTTTGGCTGATCCCAATTCATAACAGCTTCAACCTTCGACGGATCCACCGAAATACCATCCTTGTCGATCACGTGACCAAGAAATTGCACACGTTCCAACCAAAATTTGCATTTTGAGAATTTAATGTAAAGCTTTTCTCGTCTCAGGGCTTCTAAGGTTAGTCGTAAGTGTTCAGCATGTTCCTCCTCGATCTTGGAATAAACCAGGATGTCATCTATGAACACTACCATGAACTTGTCCAGAAATGGCTTGAACACCCTATTCATTAAGTTCATAAATACAGCTGGGGCATTCGTGAGACCAAATAACATCACCAAGAACTCGTAATGACCATATCGAGTCCTAAAAGCCATTTTAGGTATATCTTCCTTCCTCACCTTCAATTGATGATACCCGCTTCTCAAATCAATTTTTGAGAAGTACTTCGCACCTTTCAGTTGATCAAACAAGTCATCGATCCTAGGTAAAGGATACCTATTCTTGATCGTAACTTTATTCAACTCCCTATAATCAATGCAAAGACGCATCGATCCATCCTTCTTCTTCACGAATAAAACAGGCGCTCCCCACGGCGAAACGTTTGGTTGAATATACTTCTTGTCCAATAATTCTTGTAGTTGAACCATCAGTTCCTTCATCTCAACTGGAGCCATTCTGTATGGAGCCTTCGAAATTAGAACAGTTCCCTGCGCTAGATCGATCATGAACTCTATCTCCCTATCTGGCAGAAGTCCTGGCAATTCACTCAGAAAAACGTCTACAAACTCCTTAACTACCGATATCTCCTCCACCTTCGGGCTTTCCTTACGCGTATCTACTATGTAGGCTAGATATCCCACACAGCCTTGCATCAGAAGTTTTTTGGCTTGCATAACCGTCAGACAACTCGTTTGTCTAGGCGATTTGCTACCATAGAACACTAACTTCGACGGAGTCGTAAGGTTTACCGACTTCTTCTGACAGTCGATTATCGCCCCATGGTTGAACAACCAGTCCATACCCAGTATGACATCGAATTCCCCAAGTTTAATCGGAATCAAATCTACTCTAAGCTCCTGACCCTTAATGTCCAATCTACAGTTCTTATAAGCGCTCCTAACAAGAATAACCTCCCTATTCACAATCTCTATGTTCAAAGGGTAAACTAACTCCCCTACAGGTAAGTCTAGGGTTTTAGCAAAATCATTATATATGAATAAACAAGTAGCACCCGAATCAAATAATACATATGCATTTATACTATTGACCGGAATAATACCTGACACCACGTCTTTTGATTGTACAGCATCCTGCACCGTCATATTGAATGTCCGTACAGTGGGTCTAACAGCTTGCAATGGTGCAATGATGGTCACGGAACTGCCGCTTCCATTCCCTCCGCTCCCTGTTAACCCTGCCGTCAGCTTCTTCGGGCAGTTGCGAGCCATGTGATCCTTGGATCCACATATAAAGCAAGCTCCCTTCTTCGGGTTACACCCACTTCCCTTTCATGCACACGCCAGTGTGATTCTTACCGCATGTAGCACATGCTTCGAACTTCCTCTTCTATTGGCTTCCTTGCTGACTCCCAGCAGAGGTGTTATCAGACTACTTCCTCTTCTGGTTCACAGCGCTGCTACCCCCAGTCTTGGTTTCTACCTCATTCTTTTTCTTCTTATCTTGGTTGAACTTCGTCACCGCTTCCATTCCCTCCGCTCCCTGTTGATCCTACCGTCAGCTTCTTCGGGCAGTTGCGAGCCATGTGATCCTTGGATCCACATGTAAAGCAAGCTCCCTTCTTCGGGTTTGGGCAATTAGGCGCGATGTGGCCTTCCTGACCACAGTTGAAGCACACCCTCTTCCCCTTCATGCACACGCCAGTGTGATTCTTACCGCATGTAGCACATGCTTCGAACTTCCTCTTCTGTTGGCTTCCTTGCTGACTCCCAACAGAGGTGTTATTAGACCACTTCCTCTTCTGGTTCACAGCGCTGCTACCCCCAGTCTGGGTTTCTACCTCATTCTTTTTCTTCTTATCTTGGTTGAACTTCATCACCGCCTCACTTCCTCCTTCAGCGAGTATGGCTTTCTCCAGCACAGCTGCAAATGTGTTCAGCTGGAACATAGAAACCTTGCTGTAGAGCCAGGGCTTCAGTCCCCACTCAAACCTTCTCGCCTTCCTAGTGTCAGTGCTGACCTGGTATATAGCGAACCTGGCCAACTCGTTGAACTTAGTGGCATACTCGGACACCGTCATCCCTCCCTGCTTAAGCTCTAGGAACTGGACCTCCATCTGGTCCTGGTAACTCACTGGGAAGTACATTTCGTAGAACATTTCATTGAAACGTTCCCACATAATGACTCCTTCTCCCTCTCAAGTCTTGTTAGCCTGCCACCAAAAACTAGCATTCGACTTCAACATGAAAGTCGCGAATGCTGTCTTCTGGTCTTCCCCTACCCTAGCCACTTCAAATACCTTCTCCATTTCCATAATCCATGTTTGAGCTTCGATAGGGTTAGTCGATCCTTTAAACTCAGGCGGTCCTACTGCCTTGAATTCCTTGAACGTAGTACCCTGCACTTGCGGCTAATTTGCAAGAGCTCCTGTCAACAGGTTCACCAACTGCTGAACCGAGTTGGGATTCGTCCCATCGTTATTGTTGTTGTTCGTCGAACCATCGGGGTTTTGATGTGTTACTCTTCTTCTAGGAGGCATTTCTTTTAAGAAAATATTATTATTAGATCCTTTATTCAACTATTAAGTATCTCAGTTCATACTTAACGTTTTAAACAATTCAGTTCACATAGAACACATAGCACGTCAATAAACTTCTTTTATTCATTATTCGTAGTTTAAAAACATCAATCAGATAGCATTTCTGCCATTTACATCATCCTTCCTGAACTGAAAAAGTTGCATGATTACATTATTAACTTATCCCATTCTTATCTCAAATTATGGGATTTATTTTATTTACTACAAAAAGCAACACATAAACAAAAGCTCTACTACTACTGCTACTGCTACTGCTACTACTACTATTGCTACTACTACTACTACTGCTGCTACTACTACTGCTGCTACTGCTACTGCCTAGGCATATTAATACGTCTCATAGCCTCTCTGCGTTCCTCTTTCATTACCCAAAACGCCGTTCTTCGGTCCACCACATACCACGGTAAACCTTGGAACTGAGTTGGGTAGTAGAAAACACGGTCCTGAGCTCTTTTTATAGCTGTATAAAAAGCATATTTTGTTTCCCTCAGCTTGGCCCTCTTGGCTTCAGCCTCACCTTCAGCTCGATCGGCTCGTTGATTAGCTCTCAAGCTTGACTCTTCAGCTCTGGCACGCTTCCTCGACTCCTCCTGGATGTCTTGCTTCAGCTTTGCCAGTTCAAATCGAGCAGCATCTTTATCAACCTCCATATGTATCAGGTTCCACTGTGCATCTCCTAGGTTACTTGCCATTTCCTCGATCGTCTCGTCTCGCTGCTGAATGGTTTCTTCGAGCTCTCCGACTCGACCATGAAGCTCCACATTGCTATCGTAGACTGCCTCGTACATCTCAGCACTAGTAGAGTGAGGTGGGAATTCCTCTTCGGGATCCTCTTCCTCCTCTTCAGACTCATCCTCGTCCTCTTCTTCTGGAATAGGTGTCAGCTCACGCTCCCGACCAGCTACCGTGATCACTGGAGATGGCTCTCTCCTAACCAGCTGCTCCCAGACAACATGTATGTCACGGGGCTCCTCCTCTCTAGGCATCTGAGGTACATCCTCTCTAGCCTGACTAGGTTCTCTAACGTTCGACATCCTGACAAAAGAATTTTAAAGTTCATTATTACGTGATATCAAGTCGTCACTCTTCGAATACTATAATGTAAACACATAGCACATAAGCTAGTTTATTATCTTTTACCCATCACATCTATCTTTTCGATCTTACCATAAGGCTACTACCTCAGGTTTTTCCCCACCTAAGGTTTCATAACCTATGGCTTTGATACCAACCTGTGACACCCCCAAATTCGGGTACTTCGTTTCCACATGATTTGGTGTTCACTTTCTAACTATAACAAACATCTACCCAATATATCTCAAGATAAATTATAATCTTTATTCAAAATAATAAAATCTCCCTTAAAACAAGGGTTACAACCTTCTCAAAAATCAATCCCAGGGTTACTCTAACCTTGACATAAACAATACAGTGCGGAATAAAAATATGACATAAAAGTCTTATTACAATCATTTCAAAATAATTAAACAATTCTTCACTTGCTTTGCTTTCCCTTGCCCTTACTCGTAGACGTAGCATCAACGTTATCAACCTTAACTGAAATTGTTATTTAATGCAAGAGTGAGCAAACCACAGCTCACTGGAGTTTAACAATAATATAGACATGAAAGGATATCTTTAAAAGAATCTGAACAACTTAGCTTGCTTCAATAATAAAGAATTGAATAATAATTCTCTATCAACATTAAAATTCGAATATAGAATTTATCTGAGGGTCATAAGACCTTTGAACTCTTGTCCTAGGTTATAAATATTTCTATTTAAACATTTAACAGTCAATAAGACTATGGACCTTAACTCGTACTTAGGGGGATCAGCCCTTCGTATCATGTATTGTGCACAAACATCTTAATGCTATGCATAGTAACCTCCCCTAGTAAATAGGATTGTTCACTCTTTAATTTAAATTCAAGTCCGCACCAAAGAAAGTTTGGTTTGGATAAGTTTATAAGGGTAATTTAGAATTCATGTTCATTAACTAAGGATTAGTTGAATCGACTATCAATAATTTATAAATAACAGAATTATGAACTAACATATGCTTTAGAATCAACTTAAAGCATTTAAAATAATAACTGCATCTTACTTGAACAATAAGTTAAGATCATCTCAATTAAATAAATAATTGTCCAACACAGAAATGGAAAGGACATTCTCAACAATGAATATATGAATTCAAGAATTTGCATAAAAATTAATACAAGATCAGGGTTTAGAAAACTTACCTCAAGCGCAAGCTACTTAACTCAATTCACGTACTTTAATACTTCCTACACATATATATTTAATCACAATAACCTAAATTAGTTAACACATAACTAATTCACATAAGTGGTTAACCCTCATGGTTAACTCACTCTAATTAAATAAATAATAATAATCAACTATCGCATAGTTAGTTATATCACATACATATTCACATAATTAAATCAATTATGTATTTAGCTAAACAATTTTAATTCAACCACTTAATCAAATTATAATTACTTAAATTATAATTACCTTTTAAATTATAAACAAATTATAATTTATAATCAATTAAACTATATCATGCATTATAATTACACAAATTATAATTAATCATGAAATTATCAATTTATAATGCATAATTAAACATGCATTTATTAAATTATAATTACATAAATTATAATTTAAATTAACATCTAATTGATTAAAATAAATCAACTTCTATACCTTATAATTTCATAAAAATTATAATTTAATTTAAACATTTACTCTTAACTATAATTAATCAAATTATAATTAAGTAACTTATTTTACAATTAAAAAATTATAGTTTATCATTTAAATACTATACTAAGTTTTCAAAACATCCTTTTTCTCAAATTATAACACATGTTATAGTAGCTAGATACATGCTCATTGTCATAAAATAATTAAACTAAGCTTAGAAATAACACTGCACAAATAACTAGCATTCACTGCCTCTGAACATAGCATGGCGTAGCTGCGCAGCCAGTTGCCTTGAAACTGGCGCAGCTGCGCAGGGAAAGAATCTGGGAAGGCCAAGCAGCGCAGCTGCGCTGCTCCTGGCCTTGCTGCCGGCGCAGCTGCGCAGCAACTCGGCCAGACGCAGACAACTACGGCTCTCTGCTTTATCGATTAACCCAAACAAGCCAACAATCAGAAAATTACAGTAACGTAGACATTGTAAATCATACATATGCAACAATACATATATATAACATGCTTCTAAAATACAAAATCATCTAAACAACAAGAATCAATGGTTTTAAAAGTCCAATTTGGCTATTTTCATAAAAACTCATATTTTAACAAAATAAGTCACTGTAATAAAATTTCTCAAGCAATTCAACTTTATATACATACATTATTTCTGTTATAGAAGCTAGTAACGTAACAACTACCAATTTGTACAATTCACATATATAATTCATAAATTTCTACTCTAAATCAGCCAAATACATGAATTTCCATAAGAACACTATTTTCACATATCAAACTTGTTTTTACAGTATTTTAATTTCTGAAAATCATTTATAGCATATAGCCCACTATAAACAACACATGAACACAATCTATATATATACCATTCATGTTTATACAATTTCATAACAACTTATTTTTTTAACAGAGAACGAATATGAAAAGCATATAACTGAGTTCTATAATAATTAGAGATTATAGATGATACCTTTTGTTAATAGGTTGAAAGAGAAGGTGATGTGAGTTTAATTCTAGAAATTCTTCTTCCTCTTTTCTCTTCTTCTCTAACTCTTCTCTGCTCTTCCTTCTCTCTGCTTTCTTTTCTTCTTAGTTCTTAGTTAGACTTAGGATTAGAACTAACGTAGTAGATATATTATAACTGATATAATATACGTATACTAATTATATATATGTAACTGCTAACTAATTAAGATATATAATAATTACATATTATTATATAAGTTACAACTATTTGAATTTGTAAAACCTTAAGGCTTGTTTGGCCAAAACAACATTATTTTTAAAAACAGATTATTATTACTAAAGCCATGTTTGGTAAAACAATTTAAAATACTTTTCTTTTATTTTAACAAATTATTTTAACACATACTTTAATGTCATATTTTAATCAATTAAATATTAACCAAATAATTTAATCAATTAAAATTTAACATCAATAAATCACATAAATTTGCCACATAATTATAATTACTCGCTAATTATAATTCATGTAACACTTCATCACATCTCATCTAATTTAATTATCTCAATTAAATTAGAACTACAGTATAAAATTAATATACATTAATTAAATAAATATTACACATTCATTTAATTAATATATAACACTTAATTAAATCACTCCATAAATCACATAATTTATTTATTTAACTCAATAAATAAATCACATAAAATATTTATTTAATTCAATAAATATTTAAAATTAAATATAAAATCTCAATCGTTACATGCATGCTATACAATGTTTATTTTTGAGGCTTTTTAATCTTATCCTGTAAAACAAAGGTTAGTTATTTTGATGACAGGATAGCATAACAGGATTTACAAGACATGGAATGTATATTTAAATTTACATTGGAAAATTTGAATTGACATAGTAAGCATGAAGAAGCCTCCCTTCGAATTTGGTTAATCAAAGGTTGACCTATCTTAGGCTACTCACGTGGCTTTTCGGCATGAAGGTCCCCATATCATCGCAATCTACTAGAGGGAAAATTAATCTGATCTTTCAATTGGAGCGGATCTTTGTGGTGCCTTTCCTGAGCCTCGCAAGATTAGTATCTTTTGAGTCCAGTAACCAAACATTGACGGGTTCGCCTTCTGGTGGAGGAATCACACAACATATATTCACATACATCGTGCCTCACCATATGAAATGATGATATTTGTGCAAAGCGCTAATATAAAGCAGTAAAGTAGTTATTTACATCCATTCAATGTAAAACGCTGCATCCACATACACGCAGATAAAAAGGGAAATTTTAAAGAGATTTGAACGCGGCTTAAGCTTTTTACTGTCCCTAGCAGAGTCGCCAACTGTCGACATCGGGAAAAATCTTCTCTTTGGACAGATATTCATTTCCCTAAATTTTGTTATTTTTCTACCCTTATTTATCTTATCTGTTTTTATGAAGAGTGAAATCTTTAGGAAAAGGCCAACATGTATCATGTCGACGATTTGAAAGGTATATAGAGTCGCCAGTTAGTAGATTTGAAATGGTTGTACCAACTGAATCGAATTTTGTTTGATTTTACAAGTAGGCCCAATTATTGGACGTTGTCAAAACTGTTGGGTTTGTACGAAATCATGGGCGTAATCAAATTATAAAATAAGCATAAGCATAGTATATCAGAGTTTTAAAAATTCTACAAAACCATTACCCGGATCATTCTTTATGCAAATTATTAATTTAAAACGATAAATAAGAAGTTATGGAATCATACCCTTGTAGAACGAAGCTTCTACAGGTACGAGTTCAACTCCTTATTCTTCGTGATCTCCTTGAATTTCTAGATTAGATTCCTTCCTTTGATCAACGTTAGCCACCCAAGTGTTTGGCCTTTAGAGGTGATCCACCAAGGAAGATGAATTATTCAAGATGGGTATATCAAGAGGAGTCTTTATTGATCATTCATTATCTCCATATGTAACTAATTATACCCAAGCATACCCTTTGATATACCCTAAGGGTCTTAAGGAATAAGTCAAAGCATAATTCATTACACACAAGATATTATGATGATATCAAGTTCAAGGATCACTTGTACTACTATCACATTTGGAATTCCTATTGACAGACAAGTAAAACTTCGTTAGGTATTCCATAGGGAGTCACGTTCAGTGAACTTATTCTCCAATAAGCACTTACATACTTGCTTTAGTGTCTCCACACAAATGATCATGAGATCAATCATTCTCATCCAATGAGCAAGCAACATATGTACCAATCTATCCGAATTTACTAATCCCCTTTTTAGTAATCCCACGATTGGGAAATATTTTAGTTTTAAGCTTTCTAAGAATTTAGATCTCATTAGCATGATGATCATCATGATTTTAAAATAATTACTTAAAACTATGAGTTATTTACATATTATAAAAATAACATCATATAGATAATTAACTTCCTTTAATAAGTTAATACTTTTATTAATAAATAAATAAGATCGTCTCCAAAGTAGATGTTTTATCATCATACATGATTGGCTTGTATGCATACTACTTTCAAAAACTTGGCCTTGGAAACCGAGATTCTTAAAGTTTGGGAGCTTGGTTAAGTGGGGGGGGGGGGAAGGTGTTAAGCACCCCCCCCGACTTGCGTGAAACACGGTTACCGTATCTTTTCAATATTTTTTTTTTTATTTGCAATGTGTGTGTGTATGGTGGAAGTAATTGAGCTAACGTGTTTTTATTTGAAAGTAGTGGTCGTGCTTCGTTGGACCTATATACGAAGGGTTTGATTTGTTTGAAAAGTCCATTTTTAGATAAGATATGAAAATGACATTTTGAAAGATGGTTTTTAAACCCTTACGCTCACATAGAATATGAAGCATTTTGATACTTTTATTTTATCTTATCCCGCATTTGGCTTGATTTGGATTTTTATTGTCGGGATGCGAAGCATCCTCGACCACAGAATGTATATACAAGTGCTGGTCTTCTTATGGGCATGACAGCCATCGAAGTGACTCTAGCACTACAAACTATATTTCACTATGTTTGAGTACCTTAAATTCGGATAACCGTTTTAATGTCCCTCTGATGTACATTTTATAGAAAAACTGGCAGGATGTGTTTACAATATGGAGTTGTCCATCGTGGTAATCAGATTTAGATCGGTGTATTTGATCATTAATCCCACGATTCCTAGGCTTACAGAAAATAGCCATGAAAACCTGCACAGTACAAATATTCACAGAAAATGCAAACTGTATTCTCGACGTCGCAAAACAAAGGATTCGTCAGCTAAATCCTTGCATGCGCGTAGCCAGAACTTCCCGTTTCCACTAGATATTGCTTTAAGGGTGCGTAGTCGCTCAAATATTTACAAAGCTAGAAAGAAAGCTAGATTTAAATAAATCTTAGCCATTCTAGTTTCCCGATTCCGGTTTGACCGATTTTGAACCGTTTGAAAGTTAGAAAGGGCTAGATTTAGATAAATCTAATCCACCAAATTTATATTAACATAAATTCATATAAAATGAATAATTAAAGAAAAAGATTTAATCATATTGAATAGGGAATATATATATATATATATATATATATATTTACATTTCTTCGTCGGGCTTGGATTGGAAATATATAGAAGCTGTAAAGGGCCACGGATTTGTAATCCAAGCCCGATGAAGAAATGTAAATATATATATATATATATATATATATATATATATATATATATATATGTACACGAGCTATAAAGAGCCACGGATATCTAATCCAGGCTCGACAAAAATGTAAATATATATATATATATATATATATATATAAGCTGTAAAGGGCCACAAATTTTGAATCCAGGCCCGACTGAAATGTAAATATAGATATATTTATAAAAGCTGTAAAGAACCACGAATTTCTAATCCAGGCTCGACGGAAACGTAAATATATATACATATATATATATATATAAGCTGTAAAGAGCCACGAATTTGCAATCCAGGCTCGATTGAAATGTAAATATATATATATATATATATATATATATATAATCTATAAAGAGTCACGAATTTGCAATCCAGGCTCGACTGAAATGTATATATATATATATATATATATATATATATATATATATATATATATATATATATATATATATATATATATATATATATATATAAAGCCACGAATTTACAATCCAAGCCAAACGAAGTCAGAATAACTATATATATATATAGTTATATATATATATATAGTTATATATATATATATATATATATATATATATATATATATATATATATAAAAGCAGTAAAAGAGGCACGACTTAGTAATCCAGGCCCGACTGAATTGAAAGTTAGTATATATATAGTCAATTATATATATAATAAAGCTGAAAAAGGCCACGAATCAGCGATCCAGGCCGAACAAGTTAGTATATATATATATATATATATATATATATATATATATAAGTGAGTAAAAGCTACGGATTAACGATCCAGGCTGAGCAAACAAAAAAATCGCATATATATACTCATATATACTAAAAAGTAAGCTAAAAAGGCCACAGATCTGAGATCCGGGCAAAACCAGAAGATGAAACTTTATATGCACGTTCACATATACGTAATAAAGTAGTAAATGACCTTTGACCGTAAAAAAATATACAATAGGCTGCTCTACGGGCTCTTTGCCACTCGGAGGGCTTCAAATCTCTGTTTCCACCGGTTAATTTTTGATATGTTGTAGAATATACGTATGCAAACGTATTGGAAAAATACAATTGAAGTTTGGAGTACTAGAAGTAGGGCTAAGGTTTGAAATGGGCGGAGTTTCAGAGCGTTTTCTTCTCTTTTTTTTCTCTCTTTTTTTGTAACGGTGGGGGGTCTTATTTATAGATCAAACTATTAGCGGGTGCACTCGTGGCAGCTACGATTCTACCTGTGGCTCCCAGAGTGGGGCCCACTCCCGTGGGTTCTGTCGTCTCGAAGTACGTGCACTCCGAGCAACGCGATGTCTGCTTCAAATCTTCATAACTTTCAATTCGGGAATCCGTTTTAGGCGTGCTATACCTTTCCGAAAAGCCCTTTCTCAGAGCTACACAATGAAATAGGATTTGACCTTTTTTGAGTCTTGGAAGATGGGCCTATGACCAAATCTTTGAATTTTTACAGTCCGTCCGTTGAGCTGTCTTGTGCTATTTTCACTCGGGATTAATGTTATAGCTCTTTCTGACCCTCATTGCATCAATTTGGCTTGATTTTGATGTAATTCAACGTTAAGTTGGTAAAATAACCATTTTTCCCTTCCAGGGGTTGTCTCTTGGATTGACAAGGTTTTCAATTATTTTCTCGGGATTGTCTTCGAGGTTTGATTCCAGCCGACTCTGTTCTTCCTCAAGGTTATCTCTGAGGTTGATTTGATCTCCTAAGTTGTCTCTGGGGATAATTTGATGCTTCAGGGCTGTCTCCGAAGGTTGAATTTGATCTTCCGGTGTTATCTCCAGGGCTTTTGTACCTCCCAGGGTTGTCGTCGAGGCTTTACTTGACATCCCTATATTGTCGGGGTTTGACTGACATCTCGGTGTTGTGATCGGGGTTGGATTTGATCTCCTGGTGTTGTCGCCGGGGCTTCTGTACCTCCCGGGGTTGTTTTCTGGGATTCACTTGACATCCCGGTGCTGTCGAGGTTTGACTTGACATCC
The DNA here is from genome assembly GCA_020205555.1 of Panax stipuleanatus. NCBI lineage: Eukaryota > Viridiplantae > Streptophyta > Magnoliopsida > Apiales > Araliaceae > Panax > Panax stipuleanatus. The sequence goes on along the minus strand of CM035125.1, from coordinate 95,324,917 downwards.
CAGTATTGTGATTGGGGTTGAATTTGATCTCCCCGTGTTGTCGCCGAGGCTTCTGTACCTCCCGGGGTTGTTGTCGGGGCTTAGGCTGATCATTTGGACTTCCAAGGTTGTCTTTGGAAGGTGAAAGACGGTTTGTCCTCCTGCAGAGTTAGTAACAGGAATACAAAATTTTGAGTGTTTACAGCTTCCCAATCCTATTGGGAATAATTAAACTCTTTTAATTAATTAGCCTCCTAATCTTATTAGGAATATATAGGAGAGAGAGAGTATCTTATTAATTAATTCTCAAACACCTTTAGGAATTAAATAATAATAATAATAATATTAATAATAATAGTAATAATAATAATAGTAATAATAAATATTAAAAAATAAATATTAAGCTATTTAATCACTTTGACAGGTTGGCATCTCATCAGCAGAGACAAACACATCCAATGCTTGAGTCCTGAAAATAAAAATGCTTTCATTTTAATATATACAACTGCTTAAATATACAGAGCATTTGGCAAAGCATGATAAAAGTTACTACTATAGCTGTGCAATAAAAAGTAAGCAGTAAATGAAAGCATGTTTAAAAGGGCAGATGGACTCTTTGCACCTTTACCTTTTTCAACTGAGGCAAGGGACACTGTTCTAGTTATCCAAGGTTAGATCCTCATAAGCAGGTAGGATCAAGGATTTGTGATCATCCGCCTCATCTTGGATGATGACTAAGACATCCTTCGAAATAGGGCCAAGGTTTTTCTTTGAACTTCCCCCGTTTTTTCTTCTTGATGCGAGGAATTTGAATCTAATCCTCGTCGTCGCTATCTGGGATATCATCATTCATACTCTCATAGTTTATAATAACCCGTATGTTAGCAAATGGGTCTCGTCCTTTGTACATGATCTTTTCTTTTCCTTTTTTGCTATCCATCCCGGATCTGGGAGTTGTTCTCTCATTTGCTGGTATAATGGGAGGAAATAATATGGTTGATACCACAGCTGGGATTTTCCTCATGGGTTTCACCCATCCGACACCCGTAAGATTTGGCAGCAAAATGGTGGAAGCCTGAGCCTTAGGATGCTTATGTGGGTTCCTATGATTTTACCCAGATGAATATCCCAATCCAGCTTTCCCAGTCTGACTCGGGATTTGGACTGGACTCTTGATAACTTACTGATTCTTTCCGAACCCTTTTCTAGGTCAAAAATCCAGAGATATCATTTTCTGTCCCACTGTCATCACTTCAGGGGAGACTTTAGGCTTCAAGGCTGGTACTCCGATAGGTAGATATTGAGTATCATTTACTTCTAGAGCTTAAAAACTTGCAGGTTCAATCCCTGCATCAAGGTTGATCACCAGCATATCTCCCTGTATGTAGACAGGGTATTTTGGTTCGGTATTGACCGTGATTAGGTTGCCGTTGGCACTGTCCCTGCCATGTGGATCCATGGCCTGCCCAACAACAAGTTGTATCTAGTGGCGATATTGAGCACAAGAAATGACACATAGAAAGTGTGTGGGCCAATCTCTAATGGAAGCTCTATTTCTCCCATAACTTGTCGGCGAGATCCATCAAAAGCCCGGATTACCACATGACTGGTTTTGATCCGGTTTGGGTTGATCTTCATTCTTTCTAAGGTGTTGTAGGGACAGATGTTGAGGGATGATCCTCCATCTATGAGCACACCTTCGATCACATACCCGAAAGATATCACAGCTATATGCAGGGACTTATGATGGCCCGTTCCTTCTGTAGGAATGTCATCGTCAGTGAAAGATATCACATTCTTGTTGAAAATGTGTTTTACCACATGACAAAATTTCTCTTCGCATCCACGATATGTGGCAGATGGGCTTCTTCTAGTACTTTCACCAGAATGTTGCGATGATCCACCGATGATAAGACCAAATCTAGGATGGACATTTGCTTGGGTGCATCTTTCAAGCTTGGCACGATTTTGATTTCTTTATGTCCCATTTTGTTAAGGAACTCTTCAATTTTCTCTTCAGCTACCTTTTCTTTGGCTTTGAGGATTGGTTTGATCACCCGCTAAGGCAGGTACAATGGATTATCCTTTGGTACTATAGCAATGTTGTTTGAGGTGGAACATTCATCACTCCTGTAGTTCCATGGGACCCTCTTCAGACTAACAATTGGATACTGCGGTCTAAAGGGTAAGATTAGAGGCTCTGGTGCGGCCACCTTCATAGGGTTTTGTATTTCTTAGACCCCTTTCACTGGCAGTACTAAGGGTGTGAGGGATGGTTCCTAGTCATAGGAAACAACAGCCACTGTATCCTGATTCCATGCGGTGGGAATAAAGAGAGTATCTTCATCTGGGAGGCCATAATCCCGATTTCCTCTTATCAATTCACCACTTTCAATCATATTCTGAATCAAGTTACGAAGTGCCCAACAATCTTAAGTATTATGGTCGGGTGCATTGGAATGATATTGACAAATTTGGTCAGATTTAAATTTTCTGGATCGCGGGTTCAATGGAGGTAATAAATCTGCAACTATTCCCTCGTTGATTAACATCTAGAGGATTTCCTTCATCGGCTGGTTCAGGTTGGTGAAATTCCTTTGAAAGGCAAATTTCCTACCAACTTGGAAATTCTCCTCTTTGGCCATCTTGTCGGTCCAGGATTCATGCTCATGAGACCAGTAATGATCCCTCATTGGAATGGGACTGATCTCCGGTATGGGAGGATTTTCTTCAAAATGGTTGGCCTGGTTCATCATCTGTCTGGTGATTTGATGTTGATATATAACCAGCTCTGTTTACTGTTCAATCTGCTCCTTGAAAGACTTTATCTCTTGATCTATCAGGAAACGCCTTTCTAAGACTTCCAAACTATTTGGGTTGTTGCTGCTAGGTGGAGTTGACTCTCCCATATAACGGAGGTATTTGGATCCTTCTCCATTTCTGGTACTAATCATGTTGACATTCTCCTCTTTGTGCTGATGGAGGGGATTGTCTTGGATGTGTGGTTGTTCTGGTTTGGTAACCACAATCTCTCCATTGTCAATCAAGTCTTGGATTTTGTGCTTGAGAGACCAACAGTCTTGTGTATCATAGTCCGGGGATCCAGAGTGGTAAGCACACTTCTTGCTTGGGTCAAAATTCTGTCTACTAGTATTGGTTGGTGGAAGGAGTTGAACAATCTTCTTCTGGGCTGTTAATAATTTTAACACGTTCTTGAGTGAATCCCCTAACGGGGTGAACGTTCTTCGATGCCTGACCTCTATATTTTTCTGAAATGGAGGGTTTGAAGGCTGTGCTGAAGCTTGAAAAGGGGTATAGTTCCTTCTTTGAATGGGCATACTGTTTAACTCGCCTCTTTAATTCTGTCCTTGTAATACTAAGGACACTTCTTCATCTTTCTTTTTGTGTACCCTCTTGGGATTACTCCTGTAATTTTTGGACTTGATATGCTCGGCAACAGCTTCGAGGGAGGTTAGATCCTTTATCTTCCCGGACTTGAGCCCCATTTCTGTCATTTCACCGTGTTTGATCATCTCAGAGAATGGTTTTCCTAGGCCTGCTAGGACCCTCTTATAATATGGAGCTTCTTGGATGTCGATGAAGGTCATGACTATCTCAGTCTCATTCATAGGTGGAATGACTTGTGCTGCAACCCGTCTCCATCGTTGAGCATATTCTCTAAACGATTCAGCGTTTTATTTCTTGATTTTTGTTATCTGGTATCTATCTGGAGCCAGCTAAGATTTAAAGCTATATTGACTGAGGAAGGCATGGGCCAACTCTTCCCAACTGTGAATTTTGGAATTATCTAGACGGGCGTACCAGGATCTAGCCTCTCCGGTCAGACTCTTCTAAAATAATTACATTCGAAGCTTCTCGTCCTCTTTATAGGATCCGAGTTCTCCAATGAATACCTTCAGGTGGGTGTAGGGGTCTCTCAATCCATCATATTTCTCAAAATCAGGAGTTCTAAATTTTTCGGGATAATGAGCCTCAGGGAAGATACAGAGGTCAGAATAATTGACACTGCCAAAGGCCCCAGTCCCTTTGATAGACCGAATGGTTTCTTCCATCTGTTGTTCTTTCTTCAGAATGTCACCAGCTTTCTGTTCTTTGTTGAGGATGGTGATTTCAAGGGTTTTGTTGGTTGTGTCCTAATTTTGTGGTCCAGGAATCTGAGTCTCTTCCTTTTTTAGTCTTTTGACTGCCACCACTACCGCCAGGTGTTCCTGGTTCTGTTTGAGCTTGGGCTTGCTTCCCTTTAAAGGATTTCCTCTGTTCTCTCAGGAATCTGGCCAATTCAGTTATCTGATTCTTTAGTCCTTCAAATTCTTCCCTAGAGACAGGGGTGGATTCTGGCTGAGCACTAGAAGTTATGTTCGTGGGTGGACTTAGTGCTTTCTTAGACTTAGATCTAGCGACAGAACCAATTTTCCACCTACAATAATTAAACGTAGGCGTGTTAATTTTCTGATATAGGTAGGGATAGAATACATGTCATGATGTATTTTTGTGGTTTTTTAATCTTATCCTGCAAAATAGAGGTTAGTTATTTTGGTGATAGGATACCATGACAGGATGTATATGACAAGAAATGTAACATTTATTATGATATTTACATTGTGCTCCTTTATATTTGGAATTGAAAACTTGACATTGAATTGAAAGAGAAAGGTATGAAGAAGCTTCCCATCGAATTTGGTTAATCAGAGGCTGACCAATCTTAGGCTACTCTCTAGGCTTTTTGGCATGAAGGTCCCCAGATCATCGCAATCTACTAGAGGGGAAATTAATCCGATCTTTCAACTTGAGCGAATCTGGGTGGCACTTTTTCATGAGCCCCCAGAGACTTAGCCATCCCCAGAGTCATTACTTATCACCGACAGGTTTTGCCTCCCAAAGGAGGAATCACACAACATACATTCACATACATCGTGCCTCACCGTATGCATATGATGACATTGGTGCGAAGCACTAAAAAATAGGAAAGCATTCATTCACATTCATTCAATGTAAATGCAGCATTCATGCATTCATTCATTGTAAAGATGCAACATTCACACATACGTAGATAGAAATGGGAAATGTTTGAAAAGATTTGAACGCGGCCTAATCCCTCTACTGTCGCCAACAGAGTTGCCACCTGTCTACGTCGGGAAAAAATCTGTGGGTCGGGTCGCAACCCGGATCTTTCTCTCTTTCTAAGTTATCTCTACCCTCACTCTTTTTATTGCGAAAAAGGTTTTGAAGGTTTTTTAGGAAAAGGCCAACATGTATCATGTCGACGATTTGAACGTTTTTATAGAGTCGCCAGTTGGTAGATTTGACATGGTTGTACCAACTCAACCGAATTTTGTTTGAAAGAGGCCCAATTGCTAGACACTGTCAAAACTTGATCTTTGAAAGCAAAGTTTGAGTTCGGGTGCTTGGTTAAGTGTGGGGAAGATGTTAGGCACCCCACGACTGCCGTGTAAACACGGTACCACATCTTTTCAATATTTCCCTTTTAAATCTGCAATGTGCGTGTTGTGAATGTTGTTTGAAAATTAGGCCTATGTTTGATGGAAAGTATGTCTTATGCATCGTTGAACCTATATACGAAGGGTTTGATTTGCTTTGCAAAAAGTCTTTGATTTGATTTGTAAAAGTGTTTGATTTGATTTGCAAAAGCTTTTATTTTTGAAAATATTATTTAAGTGATGTTTTGAAAGAAGGTTATCAAACCCTTAAGCTAACATAGGAATTGAAGCATATCGATACTTCAGTTTTATCTTTTCAGCCGTAAGGCTCAATTTGAATGGTGATTGTCGGGCTGCAAAGCATCCTCGACCACAATATATACAAGTGTCGGTCTCCTCATGGGCATGATAGCCATCGGAGGGACTCTGACACGAGAAACCATATTTTCACTATGTTGAGACCTTAAATTCGGATAACCGTTTTAAGGTCTTTTGTATGTACATTTTTAGAAAAAAAATTGGCAGGGTACATTTGTAAAGTGGAGTTTATCCATCGTGGGAATCAGATTCTGATCAGTTGGATCATGAATCCCACGATTCCTAGGCTCACATAGGGAGGCCAATAAACCTGCACAGTTCAAATTTGTACAAAAATATATCCAAATATCGCCAGAACCAAGGATTCATCAGTAAATCCTGGTTCGCATATGGCTGAAGCATCTCGTTCCCACTAGATAGTGATCTAAGGGCCGCGAGGTTGCTTTAATAACTGAAACTAGAAAAATGCTAGATTTAAATAATCTCAGCCATTCTAGCTTTTCGGTTCCGTCTGTACCTATTTTGAACCGTTTGAAAGCTAGAATTGGAGAGATTTAAAGAAATCTAGTTCGCCCGTAGAAATGTCAATGCCAATTCATATTAAATGAATATTTAAAGCAGCAATTTAATAAAAGCGAGTCAAGTAATATATATACAATTATATATGCAAAACTGTAAAGGGCGATGGGTTTTCACACTGGTGCCCGGACTAGAATTGATATATATATATATATATATATATAAAAGCTGTATAAAAGCCACGGAATGATCCAGGCTGGACAAAATTGAAATATATATAGAAAAATAGTAAAAAGGGAGATGGGTTTTCACGCCTGTGCCCGGACTGGAATTGAAATATACAAAAACGTGGTTAACCAAGACTGGGAAGATAACCCAATGTGGTGAATGTTGCAGATATGTATAAAAATAGTAAAAAGGCCACAAATGATCCAGGCCGAACTAGAATGTAAATGTATAGAAAAGTAGTCAACCAAGACTGGGAAGAGAACCAAGTGTGGTGAAGGCTGCTTATATATACATAAATATATAAAAAAGTAGTAAAAAGGCCACAAAATGATCCAGGCCAAACTAAAATATATAAATATATATATAGAGACAGAAACGTAGTCAACCAAGACTGGGAAGATAATCCAATGGTGGTGAAAGTTGCTTATATATGCATAAATATATATATAAAAGCAATAAACTACCGCGAATTCGATATTCGGGCTTGACAGAATTGAAAAGTTAGTGTATATACAATTACATATATACAAAAAAAAGCCAAACCCGGACTGGGAAGATAACCCAGTTCGGCGAAGTTGCTTAAAATAAATATGCGAGTATGTCAAAGCTGCTGGAAGTAACGGATCGTCAATCCGAGTTGTAGAAATGCTAGAAATTGCGTTTATGTACAAAAATGTACCAAAAGTTGACAAAAACGGCCACGGAACTGAATTTCGGGCATATTTAAAAAATGAAACTTGATATGCAAGTGGATAAAAGTGCACAAAAGTAGTATTGCCTTACTTTTCGTAAAAATACTCACAATAGACTGCTACACGGTCTTTTTGCCAAATCGTAGGCTTTAAACGTCTAAATCCATCGGTTATTTTTTGATATGTGGTAGTGTGTGGGTATATCTACGTGTTAGAATGAAAAAATTTGGGTTTGGAAGACAAGAAAATAGACAGATAACCAAACAGGCAGGGGTTCGGAGCGTTTCTGAATTCTTGAAATGAAAGGGGGTGCACCTCTATATATAGGCCAAGGAGCCTCCACTCTACCTGCTGCTGTCACAGGTAGAGGTATGGCTCCCTGGGGTGGGGCCCACGTGGCTCGTTCTATTTACTCGAAGTACGTGAACTCCGAGCAACGCGAGGTCTGATTCAAAACTTTTTAACTTTTGATCGGAGCGTCCGTTTGAGGCGTGAGATACCTTTCAGGAAAGCCCTCGTCGAGAGTGTCGCAATGACATGGGATAAAACATTTTTCGGGTCCAAAAAGATGGGTTCATAACCAGGTCTTTGATTTCCCGCAATTTATCCATTGAGCTGTCTTGCGCTGTTTGCACTCGTGATCATTGTTATGGTTCGTTCTGACCTTAGTTGCATCAATTCGGCTTGAGTTTGATCGAATCGGCTTGTAGTTGATAAAATAACTATTTTGCCCCTCCCGGGGTTGCCTTTAGTGTTGACATGGCCTTCGATTGACTTCCTGGGGTTGTTCCGGGGTTTGGATCTTAATCGAATCTGTTTATCCTCAGTGTTGTCTCTGAGGCTGACTTGGTCATTCCAGGTTTTCTTCTGGAGATGTTATGATGCTTTAGGATTGGTTCTGAAGTTGACCTGACTTTTTGGGTTGAGACCGGGGCTGACCTGTACCTCCCGAGTTGAAATCGCGACTGATCTGTACCTCACGGGTTGAGATCGGGGCTGACCTGTATCTCCTAAGTTAAGATCGGAGCTGACATATACCTCCCGGGTCGAGATCTAGGTTAACCTGTACCTCTCGGGTTGAGATCGGGGCTGACCTGTACCTCTCGGGTTGAGACCGGGGCTGACCTATACTTACTGGGTTAAGACCGGGGCTGACATGTACTTACTGGGTTGAGACCGGGGCTGACCTGCACCTCCCGGGTTGAGACCGGGGCTAACCCGTACTTCTTGGGTTGAGACCGAGACTGACTTGTACCTCCCGGGTTGAGACCGGGGCTGAGCTGTACTTTCTGGGTTGAGACTGGGGCTAAGTTGATGTCCCGGTATTGAGATCGGAGTTGAATTGATGGCCCGGTATTGAGATCAGGGCTGAGTTGATGGCCCGATATTGAGACCAGGGTTGAACTGATGACCCGATATTGAGATCGGGATTGAGTTAATGGCCCGGTATTGAGACCGGGGTTGAGTTGATGGCCCGGTATTGAGATTGGGGTTGAGTTGATGGCCCGATATTGAGACCAGGGTTAAGTTGATGGCCCGGTATTGAGACAGGGTTTGAATTGATTGCTCGATATTGAGACCGGGATTGAGTTGATGGCCCGCTATTGAGACCGGGGTTGACAGTTTTTCCCTCCTATAATGTTAGTAATAGGGACACAAAATTTTGAGTGTCTACAATCGGGTCATCAACTCAGCCCCGGTCTCATCCCGGGAGGTATAGGTCAGCCCCGGTCTCAACCCGGGAGGTACAAGTCAGCCCTGGTCTCAACCCAGGAGGTACAGATCAGCCCCGATCTCAACCTGTGAAATACAAGTTAGCCCCGGTCTCAACCTTGGAAGTACAGGTTAGCCCCGGTCTCAACCCGGGAATTACAGGTCAGCCCCTGTCTCAACCCTGGAAGTACATGTCAGCCCTGGTCTCAGTCCAGGAAGTACAGGTCAGCCCCGGTCTCAACCTGGGAAGTGCAGGTCAGCTCCGATCTTAACCCGAGAAGTACAGGTCAGCCCTGGTCTCAACCCGAGAAGTATATGTGACGCCCCCAAATCCACGTTCCTTCGAAATCTCGGATTCGGTGCAGTCACGATACTACTATCGCCAAACTATTACATCTTTTATTCATTACTAAAAGAATATAACTTGCTTTATTAAAATTTAGAATATAAATTTTATTTATATCCAAGATCTCGTCTTTACATCATATTCGATGTTACTAAAATGCGGAATAATTTAAATTTTTTCAGTCTTCCTTGAACAAAGTCTTTTATTGATTCCATAACTTAAATCCATTACATTTTCCTGAATCAAAATATATTATGATTCAGTCTATTCAAATTTCTGTATAATCGCATACATTTTAACTTAATATCCTCTATGTATTATCTAATACATCTTTACAGTACGACAAGCATTAAACCTCGTAAACAAATATCAAGTACAACTACTAGAACCTAAACATGGTTCGAGTAATAATCTAAACAGTATTCTTCATTGCAATACTATCAATCTTTATCAATCAAGAAGCACGAAGTCTTTATCGTAAGTCCTTAACCTGCAAAAGTGGTTATTTGCAAGAGTGAGCTCGACAGCTCAGCAATTCTAACAGTTTTCATGCATCACATAGCATACAACATCATACTCAGTTCATGCATTTATAAATAATTTATAATTACTACGCATGTTACTTTTTACGTAACAAGTATATCATCAAAGATCAACTTTCAATCTCATTTATATCTCATATACAGTTCATATATAAGTTCACATTGTCACAGCATAATATAATTCAACTAACAGTTATTGAATTCATATATCAAATAGGAACTGAAAGACTTGCCTGATTCGTAGTTTAACAACTACGACTTAACTGCTTAAGAATATCTGCACTTCATGTAATCCTACACAGCTATATTAACCATAGAGAACACACTCATTAGATATATGTATCCACACATTCTCAATGTAATAATAAAGGTTACATTGTTGTCTAACTTGGTTCTTAGAACCTTCGTCTTATTTTCTTATCGTATTCTTAGAATAACTATGTATGTATAAGTATACTTTAACCATACATACTTACTATCATTCTCTACATACACATGCCCGTCTACCACTAATCTATTTACATATAGCTAGTGTAGTCCATCTTTTGAGTTAATCATTCTCATATATCACTACTAACACATAAGGCCATAACAAAGCAAATATACTCTATTAACCGTCGAAGTCGGATTCAAGTATCAACATGTGTTATTACATAGCACGTATACACATTAAAGGATACTCTCATGCTTGTTTAACCTTTTTACATTCAATTTACACGATATAGGTTCTAAGTTAATACCCATAAAAAACTTAAGTCCATTCAAGGCTATAAAGTCATAAAGTCTAACATGCTAGCATTTTAAACACATGGGGTATTCATATACTTTGTATTAGGCATACTCATGAATAATTATATCACATTTATGCAACTAACACCGTTTTGTTTTGAAAACATGCTTCGTTTATGCTTCACTTGAATCACAACACCTAATCATGGTATATATACATGTAGGATACATGATCGAGTCTACGAGTACTATCAAACATGTTTACAAATATCAGAATTCAAATCTCAATATACATGTCAAGACTCACGTGCAAAACGTATAGTTTCACTAGTAAATCTCACTAATAAGGTCTAATAAGTCCATGCTATCTAGTTTCATGTGTTGACATGTTCGACACGCATTTCTAGGTCACATAGACATGCTTGCAAAATCGGAATATGGATATGGTACAAACGTGTCAAAGTTTGTTTTCAAAACTTATACTTTCGTTAGAAATGTGCACTAGTGAGGTTCACATATTCATATCATATTACGGAACCTATATACACGAGTTAGCATGCATTCTTAAACCATACTAATGTGTCTCAAAGTCAGAATATAAAAGACATAAGTCTTGGTCAAGTTTGCCTTCAAAGTTCTTAAGTTTCTTATCTTTGAACTTGTCTTATCTTTAAACCAAGTGTGCTAGTGTTTTCAACACTTTAAACTTACATTTCATGTCAATATAGATCATACGATTGTATTCACAAAATCAGAATGCACACATGACGCACACATGTCAAAGTTCATATTAAAACTATAAGTTTATTTAAAACTATGTTTAACCTTCCACATCACATACTAATACGGCCATATATGCATTATGCTACGTTAAGATAGTCATATATGCATGTCAATCTAGTTTACGTGCTTGTCTCAAGAGGTATCTTATGATAGCACCTAGCAGAATCTGCAACAAACTAGAAAACAGAACCCAGGACCCTGCGCAGCTGCGCAGGTACCAGGTATAAACCCGGCGCAGCTGCACCGGTGTCCGGCCAAGCCAGTGACTGCTTCTTGGTCGGCAGCTTAATGAACCCAACTCAGAATTTTCAAAGCAATTCAATTCTGAGTAACTACATAATGGTTCTAACATGTTTATAAGCTATCATAGCAACTAATAAATATTCTCTAATTAACTTAACACCCAATTAAATGAAATCAATAACTTGGACAATTTACAAAGAACAAGAAATGAAGAGCATTAAAGGAATGTAGGAATTATACCACTGCTATATCCACTTCCTCAATTCACTGACTCCTTGCCAATAGAATGAACTACCTCTATATCTTATACTTATTAAGATTTCTCAGCAAATGAAAACATGAAGGGGAGAGCGATATTTATAGAGGTTTGATTACACAGATAATGTCATTTTCCACCAAATCAAACCAACATAAATGAGAAGAACACATTGGTTAATAGGGAGTAGTTGAAATTAATCATGAAAACCACTCCTCATCCACTCATTAGCTACCTTTGTGAGAAAATTGAGAAGAAGTAGAGTAGCATAGGTGCTTGTGTGTTCACGTGAAGAGTGCAATGTGCACTCAACTTGGGACAAGGAAGAACTCAGCCATAGCAACTTGCAAATGTAGTATATATATAAACACTTAGGTTATATAATATATATACTCATTTCATTTCATTTAACTTAGGTTATAAATGGGGTTACCATGTAATCCTAGTAAATAAATACTACTATCATGTTGTAAATTTTAACTCACACATATAAAATCCGTGTACAGTTCATCCCACCGGATATAATTCTTTCGGGTACCATCACAGTGTATTGTCTCCTTTATTATTAAATTTCATTAATTCAATAATTGCTCACTATATATTCATGATATATTATTTTATTGTATACTTAATATACACATTTTCACACTCACATAGTTTAATTAATCTGGATACATGGTCCCTATATATAGTATAGTCACATAATTGTTGCACCACGCTATATAATATAGTTGCACTACACTTCACATTTCATATAATATATAGTTAGTTACTATACGCTATACATTTTATTCGCATGCTTGCATATAGAAGTAAATAATTTACTTATCTCATCAATTAATTAATAATAACATTAATTAATCCATTTCTCATTAATCAATGGAATTATAATTTCTACACTAATTGATTAACACTTTATATGATTTATTATCACGTTAAATAAATATAAATCTTATTATATTTATAAATCATTTACTCATTAATCAACATATTATCACATAATTACTTGATAACAGTATATTGTCCATAACAATAATTAATATAATAAGACAATATATCTTATTCCGCATCAATAAAATTCCGATTATATTTAAAATTAATTTCCTTATTATTATACTATCACTAGCCATAATAATAAATCCACATACTATAATAACAATTACTATAGATTAATTGTTTAATTAATAATTCTTCCATCCTTGAATTAATTAATCGTCGGATCTATTATCGTGCCACACAAGGCATCTCTCACAAGCTTACATTAAGTTTATTCTCATTCTCGACACTTATTTATTTCCACCGCATTACTCATCCACCACATGTTCAATATTCTTAGAACTATTAAGTCACAAGGTTCACATATATAAATATATCGTGAATGGAAATATTCAAATATTCTATATAACCTTTACGGTAATATAAGAACTCAAGCTATTAAAATGTTAAACTATCTCAATTAATTATACTTATAATAAGTATAACCTTTACGCTTATAATAATTAATATATATTCTATTAATCATTATTAATAATAATATACATGATAAAATAATAACTTAAGTTATTTAATAACTTAGTTTTCTTCCATTAATCAAACTCCCTTGAAAATATATTAGAAATTATGTATTTAGCCATAACATAAAATATTAGGTTTTCTCCAAATAAAGACATTCATTATTAGAAAATAATTTACTGATTGTCTTAAGATTTTATTCTTAATATAATATCTATTAAAATAATTACATGTACGTCACATGTACATATATTATATATATAGAAAATAGATAATAAGTTTATTTTCTATTATAATAAATTATTTCCATCAATTTATTTATATATAGCAATACATTTAATATATTTACTATATTAATTAATCATACCTATCATCTCAAATATATAAGGTAATATTATTATTCAAAAATAACATTTTCTTTATTTAATAAAATAATTCAATATTAGAAATTATTTTAATATCCTTTATTAGAAATATATACTAATCATTTCTCTTTCTTCTCTATAAATTGTTCCCAAAATAATTTCTTCAAATATTCATTTAAAGATATAATGATTTCCAATTCTCTTTAATAACGTGTATATATATATATTAACGTTATTCGTACATTAGACTTTCTCACATATTACCACTCTAAGTAATATATATAAAAAGTATCAACTATAATTACATATTCAACACACATATTAATTCACTCATTTACTTAAGTAAATTAAATACTGTACTATATCATCATAGTTAATTAAGGTTCAATACTCTCATTATATTATTCTGTAATAAAATTCTCAACTATCAATTAACCAATATTTATTCTTATTAGTTAATTCCTTAACTAACTCATGCTTCACTATCCAAACCTATTCACGAATAGCTTAAGTGCTATTAATAACCTATATTATAAGCATACTAGTTATTAATACACATACACAAGAATATGGTGATTATACATTAAGGATATTTAATGTCACCAACTTACTATGATAAAATAATTCTATAAATTATTTAATATCGATAGGAATTTATCCACCTCCTTTATCTCAACTGAATCGTCTCTACGATAAGTAACAAATATATATTAATAATATATTTATAAATCACAAAAACACATATTACATAGTCCATATTACCCTATGTAATATAATACCACATACCTCATATCACATATATATACTCTCATTCGAACCCATCTCACAGTTTAAGAATTTTATTTATTAAATCCTTATTTAATAATATCTAAAAATTTGGGTTCTCACAGTATAGGTCAGCCCCAGTCTCAATTCGGGAGGTACAGGTTAGCCCTGGTCTCAACCCGTGAGGTACTGGTCAACCCCAGTCTCAACCCGGGAAGTACAGGTCAGCCCCGGTCTCAACCTGGGAAGTACAGGTCAGCCTCGGTCTCAACCCGGGAGGTACAGGTCAGCCCCGATCTCAACCCGCGAGGTACAGGTCAACCCCAGTCTCATCCTGGGAGGTACAGGTCATCCCCTGTCTCATCCCGAGAAGTTAAACTCAACTTCAAAGACAATCCCGAAGCCTCACATCCTCTCTAAAGACAAACCTGGAAGAACCAAGTCAGCCTCGGAGACAACCTTGAGGACAAACAAAATCGGCTGGGATCCAAACCTCGGAGACAGCCCCGAAAAGTCAGTCGAAGGTCGTGCTAGTACAGAAGGCAACCTCGGGAGAGGCAAAATCGTCATTTTACCAACTTAAAGCCGATTCAGTCAAACTTGAGCCGAATTAATGCCACCAAGGTCAGAAAGAACCTAACAATGATCCCGAGTGGAAATAGTGCAAAGACCTGGTTATGAACCCTTTTTTTTGGACTCGAAAAAGGTTTAATTACATTTCATTGCGACACTCTCGGCGAGGGCTTTCTTGGATAGGTATAGCACGCCACAAACGGACGCTCTGATCAAAAGTTAGAAAATTTTGAATCTGACCTCGCATTGCTCGGAGTACACGTACTTCGATGCAACGGGACCCGCCACGCAGGCCCCGCCACGTGGAACCGCACCTCTACCGGCGGCTGCCGCAGGTAGAGCTTCTTTTCCTAGGTCTATATATATGAGGTGACCCCCAGCTCATTTAATAATCGAAAAACGTTCTGAACCTCTGCCCTTTTGGTTTCTCAGCCATTTTCTTGTCCTCCAAACCCAAATTGTTTCACTCTAACACGTAGATACACCCACATACTACCACATATCAAAATTTAACAGGTAGAAACGGATGTTTAAAGCCTATAATCTGGCAAAAAGCTCGTTTAGCAGTCCATTGTGAGTATTTTTATGATTAGGTAGTTCCTATTACTTCATTGCATTGTTATACACTTGCACGTTAAGTTTCACTTTCTAAATATGACAGGAACTCAGTTCTGTAGCCGTTTTGCTTACGTTTTCGTACATTTTTGTACATAAACTCATTTTCTGGAATTTCTACAATATGGATCGTCGATCCATCGCTTCTAACAACTTTTATATACATATATCTTCGTTTCTAGCAACTTCGCTGGACAAGGTTATCTTCCCAGTCCGGGTTTGGCTTTTTATTGTGTATATTTAACTGTATATACACTAACTTTTCAGTTCTGTCAGGCCCGGATGTCAAATCCGAGGTAGTTTACTGCTTTTATATATAGAACTATATATATATATATAATTTTTTTTGGCTTATTTGGGCCTGGATTTATACTTCGTGTCCTTTTTATTGCTTTAATATATATATATATATATATATATATATATTAACTATATATTATTATTTAAATTCCAGTTTGGCCTGGATCATTCTGTGGCCTTTTTACTACTTATATATATATATTTACATTTCTGTCCGGGCAAAGGATAGAATGTCCATCGCTCTTTACCGCTTTAATATATTTTTTTTATATACATTATATCTAGCTTGGATCATTTACATTTCTGCGGGTGAACTAGATTTCTTTAAATCTCGCCAACTTTAGCTTTCAAGCGATTTAAAATAGGTTCAGACAGAACCAGGAAGCTAGAATGGTTGAGATTTACTTAAATCTAGCATTTTTTCTAGTTACAATTTTGAAAGCTATCTCGCGGCCCTTAGATCGTTATCTAATGGGAACGAGACGCTTCAGCCATGTGCGAACCAGGATTTACTGATGAATCCTTGGTTCTCGCGACATTTGGATGTAAATATATATATTTTTCTATTCATATTTGAGCTGTGCATGTTTTCTTGGCTTCTGTTTGTGAGCCTAGGAATCGTGGATTCGTGATCAAAATGATCAGAATCTGATTCCCACGATGGACAAACTCCACTTTATAGATGTACCTTGCCAATATTTCTGTAAAAATGTACATCCGACATACCTTAAAACGGTTATTCGAGTTTAAGATCTCATATAATGAAAATAATGGTTTGTTGTGTCAGAGTCCCTCTGATGGCTGTCATGCCCATGAGGAGACTGACACTTGTATATATTTTTATGATTGAGGATGCTTCGCAGCCCGACAATCACCATTCGAAGTGAGCCTAGAAGCTAAAAAGATAAAAATGAAAGTATCAACAGGCTTCAATTCCTATGTGAGCATAAGGGTTTGAAAACCTGCTTTTCAAAACATCATTTCAATAATCTTGTTTAAAAGAGAGACTTTTGCAAATCAAATCAAACTCTTCGTATATAGGTTCAACGAATCAAGGCACTACTTTCAAATCAAATCAAACATAGGCCCAATTTCTTCCAGCATTCACACACACATTGCAGATTTAAAAGGGAAAATTGAAAAGATGCGGTACCGTGTTTTCACAACAGTTGTGGGGGGCCTAATACCTTCCCCACACTTAACCAAGCCCCCGAATTCAAAACTTTAGTTTCAAAGATCAAGTTTTAATAGTGTCAAGCAATTGGGCCTCTTTTCAAACAAACTCGGTTGAGTTGGTACAACCAATTTCAAAACTACCAACTGGCGACTCTCTAAAATGCTCAAATCGTCGACATGATACATGTTAGCCTTTTCAAAAAAACCCTTCAAAACCTTTTCACAATAAAAAGAATAAGGGTAGACAAAACTTAGGAAGAGAGAAAGATCCGGGTTTAGCCCGACCCAAATTTTTCCACCGACGTCGACAGGTTGCGACTCTACTGGGGACAGTAGAGGGCTTAGGCCGTGTTCAAATCTTTTCAAAATTTTCCATTCATATATGCGTATGTGTGAATGCTGCGTCTTTACATTGAATGAATTGTGTGAATGATGCATCTTTACATTGAATGAATGTGAATGAATGCTTTCCTACTTTATTAGTGCTTCACACCCGTATTAGTGCTTTGCACCAATGTCATCATATGCATACGGTAAAACGTAATGTATGTGAATGTATGTTATGTGATTCCTCCACTAGAAGGCAAACCCGTCGGTGACAAAGTAATGTTTTTGAGGACGGCTAAGTCTTCGGGGCTCATAAAAAAGCACCACTCAGACTCGCTCCAGTTGAAAGATCGGATTAATTTCCCCTCTAGTAGATTGCGATGATCTGAGGACCTTCATGTCGAAAAAGCCGCGAGAGTAGCCTAAGATATGTTAGCCTCTGATTAACCAAATCCGATGAAAAGCCTCTTCATGCCTTCCTCTCTCAAATTCAATGTCTAGTTTTTCAATTCCAATATAAATAGCACAATGTAAATATCATAATATAAATATACATTCCCTGTTGTATACATCATGTCATATTATCATGTCATAAAAACAAACTGACCGCTGTTTTGCAAGATAAGATTAACAAACCTTAAAAACACATCATGACATGCATTCTATCCCTACTTACCTCATGAAATTAACACGCCTACATTGTATTGTAGGTGAAAGATTGGTCATGTCACTAGATCTAAGTCTAAAAAAGCATTAAGTCCATCTCAGGACATAACTTCCAATGCTCAGCCAGAATTCGCCCTTATTTCTAGGGAAGAGTTTGAAGGGCTGAAGAACCAGATAGCCGAATTGGCTTTTTTCCTGAGAGAACAAAGTAAGGCTCTTAAAGGGAAGCAAGCTCAGGGTCACACAGAACCCGGTACACCCAGTGGCAGTCAAGAGACCGGGAAGAAGGATACTCAAGGTCCTAAGAAACAAAACCAGGACACAACCAACAAAACTCCTAAAATCACCATTCTTAACAAAGAACAGGAAGCTGGTGACATTCTGAAGAAGGTCCAACAGATGAAAGAAACCATCCGGTCTATCAAAGGGATTGGGGCATTAGGCAGTGTCAATTATTCTGACTTATGCATTTTCCCTGGGGCTCGTTATCTCGAAAAATTTAGAGTTCCTGATTTTGAGAAATACGATGGATTGGGAGACCCCTACACTTACTTAAAGGTGTTCATTGGAGAGCTCGGATCCTATGCAGAGGACAAAAAACTCCGAATGTAGTTATTCTAGAAAAGTTTGATCGGAGAGGCTAGAGCATGGTATACTCGTCTAGACAACTCTAAAATTCATAGCTGGGAAGAGCTGGCTCATGCCTTCCTCAATCAATACAGTTTCCAATCTCAACTAGCTCCAGATAGATAGCAAATAACCAAAATTAAGAAATAAAACACTGAGTCATTTAGAGAATATGCTCAACGCTGGAGATGAATGGTGGCACAAGTCACTCCACCTATGACTAAGTCTGAGATAGTCATGACATTCATCGATATTTAAGAAGCTCCGTATTATGAAAGGGTCCTAGCAGGCATAAGAAAACCATTTTCATAGATGATCAAACATGGAGAGATGGTAGAAATAGGGCTCAAATCTGGGAAGATAAAGGATCTGACCACCTTAGAAGCTGTTGCCGAGCATTTTCAATCCGAAAGTTATGGGAAGAATCCCCGAATGACACACAAGAAGAAAGAAGAAGAAGTTTCCTTAGTATTGCAAGGACAAAATTAGAAGGGTGATTCAAGCAACATGCCCATTCAAAAGAGGAGCTATTACCCTTTTCAAGCTCCAGCCCAACCTTCTAACTCGCCTTTCCAGAAAAATGTGGAGGCCAAGCGTCGAAGAACGTTCACCCCGCTAGGGGATTCACTCGAGAATGTGCTGAAACTGTTAACGACACAGAAAAAGATTGTGCAACTCCTTCCACCATCCAACATCGGTGGACGGAATTTTGACCCAAGCAAAAAGTGTGCTTACCATTCCAGATCTCCAGGCCATAATACCCAAGACTGTTGGTCTCTCAAGCACAAAATCCAAGACTTGATTGACAATGGAGAGATCATGGTGACAAAACCAAAGCAACCACATGTGCAGGATAATCCCCTCCCTCAGCACAAAGAGGAGGGTGTTAACATGATTAGCACGCAAAATGGTGAAGGATCCAAATACCTCTGATACGTCAGAGAAATAACTCAATCCATCAACAGTAACCCAGATAGTTGGGAGTTATCAGAAAGGCGATTCTTGATAGAACTGGAGCTCAAGTCTATCAAGGAGCAGATTGGAGAGTTAGCAAAACTGGTCGTATATCAACATCAGGTAACCAGACAGCTGATAAACCAATCCAACCATTCTGAAGCAAGTCCTCCTACACCAAAGATTAGTCCTATTGTTATGAGGGATCACTACCGGTTTCATGAGCATGAACCTTGGGCCGACAAGATGTGCAAAGAAGAGAAGTTCAAGGTGGATAGGGAATTTGCTTTCCAGAAGAATTTCACCAACCTAAACCAGTAGATGAAGGAAATCCTCTAGATGTTAATCAATGAGGGAATGGTGTCAGACTTATTACCCCCGGTAAATCTGCGATCCAAGAAATTTAAACTTGACCGAATCTGCCAGTACCACTCCAATGCACTCGGCCATGATACCGAAGATTGCTGGGGACTTCGTCACTTAATTCAGAACATGATTGAAAGTGGTGAACAGATAAAAGGGAATCGGGATTATGGCCTCCTAGATGAAGAAATTCTCTTTATTCCCACTGCATGGAGTCAGGATACCATGGTTGTTATTTTTTGTGGTAAGGAGCTAGCCCTCACACCCCTAATGCTACCAGGGAAAGGGATCTAAGAAACACAAAATCCTGTGAAGCTGGCTGCGCCCGAGCCTTTGATATTACCATTCAGACCCAGTATCCACTGATCAGTCTGAAGAGAGTCCCATGGAACTATAGGAATAATAAAGGTTCAACCTCGAACTACATTACTATTGTATCCAAGGAGAATCCATTGTACTTGCCTCAGCGGGTGATCAAATCAGTCATCAAGGCTAAAGAAAAGGTGGCTAAAGAGAAAATTGAAGAGTTCCTCAGCAAAATGGGACACAATGAAATCAAGGTGGTGCAAAGCCTAAAAGATGTACCCAAGCAGATGTCCATCCTCGATCTGGTCTTATCATTTGTGGATCATTGCAACATTCTGGTGAAAGTACTGGAAAAAGCCCATCTGCCACATACCGTGGATGCCCAGAAATTTCTTCACGTGGTAGAACACATTTTCAACAACAATGTGATATCTTTCACTGACGATGATATACCTGCAGAGGGGACGGGTCATCGCAAGTCACTGTACATAGCAGTGATGTCATCAGGGTATGTGATCGAAGGTGTACTGATAGATGGAGGATCATCCCTAAACACTTGTCCTTATGGAACCTTAGAGAGGATGAAGATTAACTAGAATCGGATCAAAACTAGTCATGTGGTCATCCGGGCTTTCGATGTGTCTCGCTGACAAGCTATGGGAGAAATTGAGCTTCCTCTGGAGATTGGTCCACACACTTTTTATGTGTCCTTCTAGGTGCACAACATAACCATAGGATACAACTTGTTGCTGGGAAGGCCATGGATCCATATGGCAGTGGCAGTGCCATCCACCCTCCATCAGCAACTCAAATACATTATCAATGGCAACGTAATCACGGTGAATGTTGAACCATAATACCTTGTCTGCATACAGGGAGACATGTCGGTGATCAGCCTGGATGTCAGGGATTGAACCTACTAGTTTTCAAGTATTAGAGGTAAGCGATACTCATTACCTACCAGTGGGGGCACTAGCTTTGAAGCCTAAAGTCTCTCCCGAAGTGATGACAATGGGCCATGAGATGGTATCTTTAGGTTTTCACCCTGGAGAAGGGTTAAGAAAGAATCAACAAGGTATTAAGAGTCCAGTACAAATCCCGAACCAGTCAGGGAAAGTCGGATTGGGTTATTCATCCGGATCAAGCCGTCGGAACCCACATAAACATCCTAAGGCTCATACTGCCACTATACTATTGCCAAATCTCACTGATGCTGGATTTATGAAACCAATAAGGAAGATTCCTACTGTGGTATCAGCCATGTTGTTTCCTCCAATTATACCAGTAGGTGAGTGAAAGACCCCAAAGCTTAAGGGGAATAGCAAAAAGGGAAAAGAAAAGTTCATGTACGAAAAATGAGACCAATTTGCTAACATGCGTGTTCTCATACACTACGAGGGAATGAAAGACGATATCCCAGATAGTGACAAGGAGGATCAGATCCAAATTCCTCACATCAAGAAAGAAAAGGGGGGCAGTTCAAAGAAAAACCTCGGCTTTGATCTAAAGGATGTTTTAGCCATCATCAAAGATGAGGTAAATAACCGTGAATTTTGTATCCTTCTTATTCATAAGGATCTGACCCTGAATAACTGGAGCAGCGTCCCTTACCTCACTCAAAAAGGGATAAAGGGCAGAGAGTCTTTCTGCCCTGTAACATGCTTTCATTTACTGCTTATTTTGATTGCACAACTATAGCAGTAACTTTTGTCATGCTTTGCCAAATGCTTTGTATATTTAAGCAGTTGCATATATTAAAGTAAAAGCATTTTGTTTTCAGGACTCCAGAATTGGATTTGGTTGTCACGACTGATGAGATGCCAACCTGTCACAGTGACTATAACTTTGATGTAGAAATAAACTTCGACTTCATGGATATTGATCAAGAGGAGAAAGATGACTATGAGGTGCCCGAGGAGATCAAAGAATAGGTCGAACACAAACCTCGACCAAACCACCACTGTCAATATCAGAACCTCAGAAAACCTCAAAGAAATCCAGATAGGCATAGACCTCACCCAAGACCAAAAGACTTATCTGATTGAACTCCTAACACAGTTCCAGGATGTGTTTGCATAGTCACACGAAGACATGATTGGCCTGTCTACTGATATTGTCATCCATCGAATGCCCATCAAAGATGGATTTAAGCCAGTCAAGCAAAGCTCAGGCGATTAAAACTTGAATGGAGTTTGAAAGCCAAAGAAGAATTCCTTAAACAATTCAAAGCCGGCATTATCATGGTATCCACATACCCGGAGTGGTTGTCAAACATAGTCCCCGTGCCTAAACCCGGAGGGAAAGTACGAGTATGCGTGGATTACAGGGATTTGAATAAAGCCTACTTAAAGGACAATTTCCCGGTACCATTCATCCACATCCTGATTGACAATACGGCGCAGTATGGCATGTATTCCTTCATGGATTGCTTTGCTGGTTACCATCAAATCATGGTTGCTGAAGTAGACCGGGAGAAAACTACTTTCATCACTCTCTGGGGAACCTTCTGCTATATACAACTATCCTTCGGCCTCATCATTGCCTGAGCCATATATTAACGAGCCATAATGGCCCTATTTCATGACATGATGCATAAGGAGATAGAGGTTTATGTGAATGACATTATCATTAAATCCCGGAAGGAAGATGATCACATCGACCATCTCAAGAAGTTGTTTAATAGGTTACGCAAGTACAACCTCAAGCTGAATCCAGCCAAATGTGCTTTTGGCGTCAAGTCAGGCAAGTTATTGGGATTCCTAGTGAGCAATAGAGGCATTGAACTGGATCCTGCCAAGATTAAAGCCATCACTGAAATCCCAATACCTCGAACAGAGAAGGAAATACGCAGGTTCCTGGGAAGGATCAATTTCATAAGCTAATTCATTTCCCAGCTCACAGCAACTTGTGAACCCATCTTCAAACTACTAAGGAAGAATTCCTTTGCAAAATGGAATGAGGATTGTCAGAAAGCCTTCCTTGCCATCAAAAAGCAACTGATCGAAGCATTAGTCTTGGTACCCCCAAGGAACGGAGTTCCCCTATTCATGTACATATCTGTCAATGCCAACACAATGGGCTACATGTTAGGACAAAAAGATGATAGTAGCAAAGAGAGAGCTATCTAATACATCAGCAAAAGATTCAGCAGTGGTGAAAAAAAGTACACTCTAATCGAGAAGACATGTTGTGCGTTAGCAAGGGCAACCATGAGGTTGCAACACTATCTGCATGGGCACACGACCTACCTTATATCCCACATAGATCCATTAAAATACGTATTCAACAAGCCAATGTTGAATTATCTACTGTCCAAATGGCAGTTAATCCTCCAGCAGTTCGATATTATCTACATAACTCAGAAGTCCATCAAAGGTCAAGGCATTGCAGATCAACTAGCTGAAACACCATCAGGAGAGTTCGAACCTTTGGAGACTTACTTCCCGGATGATGGGATCATGACAATTCTGCAAGGTCTTCAAGAAAATACAGTCTAACCATGGAAAATGTATTTCGATGGAGCAGTAAACATAGAAGGTGCCGAAGCTGGGGCAGTCCTTATCTCTGGTACGGGAGAACAATATCCTGTGGCTACCAAGCTGCAGTTTGTCAACACCAACAACATGGCTGAGTATGAAGGCTGCGTAATGGGGTTGAAACTAACACAGTCCATGGGTGTTAAACATTTAGTAGTCTTTGGAGATTCTGAGTTGGTTATCAGACAAACCACTGGGCTATATCACACCAAAGAACTGTATTTACTGCCCTATCACTGGTAGGTCATCAACATATCCATGGATTTTGAAGACATAACCTTCATCCATATCCCTCGAGGTAGGAACGACTTGGCGGATGCATTGGCAACTTTGGTTTCCTTGATCGGCATATCCGATAGGAGTGGGATTCCCGACATCAAAATCATAAACCAAAAGACCCCGACATATGGGAATTACCTTGGAGAAGTATCAGATGAAATACCTCTTATCAAATAGCCTTGGTATCAAGACATCAAGGAATATCTCCGAGATAGATCTACACCCACTGGGGAAAGCCAAGCTGAACGAAAATGGATTCACAAGATGGATATGAAGTTCTATCTAAGCGAAGATGCACTCTACAAAAGGGATGATGGAATAGGCCTGTTACGATGCCTAGATAAAGAGCAAGCCCAGAGATTAATGGATGAAGTCCACGGCGGAATCTGTGGTCCACACATGAACGGTTATCTATGGCCAAGAAAATATTGAGAACATGGCATTATTGGATTTCTCTCAAAGCTGATTGCGATGATCACATCAGGAGATGCTTTCAATGTCAAGTACGTGAAAATGCCATCCACGCTCCTCCCAATGAGCTACACAATATGAGTTCACCATAGCCTTTCTCCATATGGGGAATGGATGTGATAGGCCCAGTGGAACCCAAAGCCAGCAATGGTCATCGATTCATCTTCACCATGATTGATTACTTCACCAAGTGGGTTGAAGCTTCCTCTTTTCCCAAAGTCACCAAAGAGGTCGTCATTGGTTTCATCAGAAACAACCGGAGGTGATCATATTAGACAACGCCAAGAACCTAAACAATTAGATGATGAGAGAACTTTGCAGCAAGTTCCACATCAAGCATCTTAATTTTGTCATCTATCGGCCCATGATGAATGGTGCTGTCAAAGCGGCCAACAAGAACGTCAAGAAAATCATGCAGAAAATGTCCACTAATCACAAAGAATGGCTTGACCTAGTGCCTCTAACCCTGTTAGCATACAGGATGTCAATGCACACTTCTACTGGGGCTACCCCCTACTTATTGGTCTATGGCATGGAAACAATACTTCCCATAGAGGTAGAAATGGAGTCCTTGAGAGTGTTGATAGATGCTCAAATGGAAGAAGACTAGTGGTTGTAAGAGCGGTACCACCAACTGTTCTTGATAGATGAACAGAGGGCTACAGCCATTTTCCATGGGCAGTTATATCAACAAAGGATTGCTCGATCATACAAAAATAATGTCTGAATCCGGCAATTCAAAGAAAACAATTTGGTGCTGAAGCAAGTTTTGGCCAATCAAGATAAAGCCAAAGGAAAGTTCGCCCCAAATTGGGAAGGCCCTTTCATTTTCAAGGAAGTGTTGACAAGGGGAGCTATCAGATTACAAGAGATGGATGGGAGCGAATTTCCCCAACTCATCAACTCAGACACCATAAAAAGGTACTATATCTGAAACACATGCACACTAGCATCCTGATCCTGCGAATCAAATCAGTTCATCTTTCATTAAAAGAACAACTACGAATGACTGAATCTCCCGCAACCCGGGAGTACATAGGCAGCCATTCCTGGTGCGATCCAACCAAACAAAAAATTCAAAAACTCATCAAACCAAACTCAAAAAGACACTTTTCGAGCCTCTCATACAAAATTAAACTACGAATGACCTGATCTCCCTCAACCCGGGAGTACGTAAGCAACCATTCACGGTGCAGTTTAACCTTTAAAAAATACAAAAAACTAAAAAAAACCAGTCCCAAGACACCGAAACCATATAAAGCCTAAATTCTATCAAGCTCCCTGGTCAACGAGTCCGTCCGAGATATCCTCTGACATCTCACTGGCAATCCATCAAGGAGAAACTCATGATACATCAACAACAACAAGTCATGAAAGAAGGGTAATCACTCAGCAATGACAATACATATCCAACAGGGAAGTGAATCAAAATATATTTCTCTGATATATAATACTGTTTGATATATACAATGTGTCCTGTACATGACAAAAATGGCTGATCTAGTATGTGCAGGAAAAACAAAGCTAGTCTATGGACCCAAAGATAAACGGGACAACAGTGCCAACATGGCATTTCTCTCTGAAGATGGAGGAGCCGCTGGAAGTGCAATACCCTCAGCCTCCATACGGGTCAAAACATCCACTGCCATCTGCATAGTGGCACTATGATCATCAATGTAAACACTCTTCTCGACAACCAGACCATGAGTATATGATCGAAGAGCAGTACTGTCGGTAATGTGGAAATCCCAGGAAGCTATGGCCTCATCCCTCTCTACAAAAGCAGCATCCTTGGCTATCAAAACCTCTTTAATCTCCCCAAAGGCTGCGTCCCTGGCAGAACGGATCTCATCCCTCGCCACAAAAGCTACATCTCTGGCAATCAATGTCTCCTCAATCTTAATAAAGCAGCGTCTCGAGAAGATCAAGCCTCATCTCTCTCAACCAATATCGTATCCCGAGTGGCTCGAGCCTCTTCTCTATCAGCAAAAGCTATATCTCTTCCAGACAGGGCAGTCAACATCAGCGCCCTAGCCTGATCTCTCTCAAAGGTCATCTTAGCTAGTGAATCTGTTAATGTTGGATCTGTCCCGACTGAAATGGTCGGCGGTTCACTAACTAACGTTGTTGTTAAGCCCATGAACAAATCATCCTCTGTAAGAGAATTAGGATCCTCCATAGGCTCCTCCTCATTTGAATCCGCAATCAAAGCTTACTGGGTTAATGCAGCTAATTCTATATCGGTCTCCAACCACGCTGAGTACTCTGGAGAATGATCCGGGTGGCTAGTGGAGAAATTAGCCCTCTCCTTATGAGTTTAACACTCAAAAATCTTGATCAGGTCGGTTAATGATATAAAAGAAGCTGACATCCGCTGATCAATAGCCCCCTCAAAATGGTGCAGGCCCTGGAACTGATCAAACTGACCCATAACTGCTAATAGATGGTAAGTGGTCACTCCTCTTAATCCTGCTAGGGGCAGCTAGTCCATGCCAAATATATGGGTGATGAAGCTATAGCAGAATTGAAAAATGATGCACAATATCGGACAGAAAAACTAACCATGTCTCTACATCCAAACACTCCACCGGCTTAAAGGAGTATGATATGGCTATCTCATAGGTGAAATAATACCCCTGGTGTCTGAAGAAGCCAATCGGTAGCAAGTGGGACATGAACCACACATACAACAAGACAGAGCTACCTCTGAATAACCCCTCTTGATGGGTATGGCAATAGGTAGCTGACCTCAGTGTCTTAGCAAATATCATCGGTAGGATGGTGCAATCCTGTCTAAGGGCCCGAACCCCGACCATCAATCCGACGTCTAAGTGGTCTAAGGGTAGTGGCATATAAATGTAGGCCACGATGCACATCAACAAGACGTCTACACGGGAAAGTATCCACTCTTCTATAGAAGTGATAAAATCCGCATAATACCACTCGTAGCTATCTAGCCGGCCGAAGTGATCAATCAAAAAGTCTATAGATATCACATGTCAGGCAATAATCTTCTCAGTGATAACTCGACGTCACAGACCCGACATAGTCATAAATGGTCTCCGCATGTCACTGATGGTTATACGAGCGCAAGGAAAATCCAATGCCAAGCCTATAAGATGCTCATACTCCTCTAAGGTAGGAGTCAACTCATAGAGCCCAAAATGAAAAACCTGTCGATCAGGTATCCAGCATAGTAAGATGCCATCCACAAACCTATACAGAACTTGGAAAGCCAAAAGGGCTAGAGAATGTCCTAGCCTCTGGTCTACTGTCACTCTGGCTGTGAGAGGCAGACTGTCATACCATACTAGTAATGAAGATGCCACAGAGGATGGTGGCGAGTGCTCAATACGGCTGACGGTGGACAACGACATGTGTATCACCGTATCACAAGACCATCCAGGTGTCAAATTTGAACTCATCAGTCTAAATGCATATTCATGACATAATACATGAATAATGACAATGATAAACACGATGCAATAGATAGGAAATATCATACATATCTACAATAAACTATCTACTGCAAGCATCATCTCTGTTTACTAATAAAATATAAAATAAAAAGTACAAGGATATGGGGCACAACCCCCCAAATACTAACAATGACCTATCAAAATGGGGCACAGCCGCCCAATAGCCAAAATAGTGGCTGACCAAAAGATATAGCTATAATAGCTATCCAAAAAGATCCAAAATATCTACTCTTAAGTGGTTAACCTGCTCCATCTCCTCCGTGGACACAAAGTCTCGGCCATCAGGAATGTCAGGGCGGTATAAGGGAGGATCATCCCCTGTATAACTGCCAGAAAATAGACCTGTGGAGGGCCCGATCAGGAGCTGGATGGATAAAAAGAAGATGCCTCTGATGGATCTCTGCCAAGATGCCTAATAAATAAATGAGCTCTCTCCAACTGCTGGGTCAGTCTTGTAATCTGGTCCAAGTGAGTAGGCTCCCTGAGGTACGCTATCTAGTCTGTCATCATCACAGACCCCGGCACCATATCTACCATGAACTGGGTAGCCCAAGTTTGAGCCTCAATAGTTTGAGGACTCCATTAGATGTTAAATGCTTCCTGGCTGTACGGACCCTCTGACAGGGTGAAGCCATCTATGCCCTCCATTGGAATGTCTAGTGAGCGACTGAACTAGTGGCCAATGGTGCCAAACAGGAGGAATAATGGGAATACGGATCTGCCCCATAATGCTCCTGATAGTACGCTCTCCAAAATAGAGCCCCCAACCTCCCTCTGTCAAAAATGGGACTCTGTGGGTAGATAATGCATACTCTTAACCAGTGGGGAAGCCTTCTTTAAACCCAACAATCAAAAAGTCTGAGGTATATGGAATCCACGAGATCGATACAGCCATCAAAAGCTCCAGCTGGAGGTGAAAATGGGTGAAACCCTCAGCAACAGGGACCTCCGTCGGAGTGGAGTGGTGCCAAGGCCGTCCCCGGGGATAAGTATCCAGGACTAAAGTGGTAGCGGGATGAAGGCAAGGAAGCCTCTCATATGCCCAAAACTGGATATGCAAATATATAAAGTCCTCAGTGACCAATACTGATAAATGTAAATGCAAAAATCAAAAAGGTACAAGAAAGATGTACTCACTAGCATAAATGGGTAGAACCCTAACCAAGCCTTCGTCACACCTTTCGAGCGTATACGCATCCCTCGGAGAAAACAGGTAAAGGTGTAGGTACCCCAATTAAAGTTACTGAGGCGCTCTACATATCGAGTGGCGCTGACCAGGGCAAAGGACACCGTCGAAGAGTTTTCCACCAGAAAATAACCCCTGATGATCACCGGAAATAAACTGCCGCATGATGCGATCCCTAACCCTCTGATCATCAGGCAGAGGCTCAAGCAAAGCCCCACTCTGGGCATCTACGCTTAAGGGACCAGATCGGACCGTCCGACCCTTGATCGCCGTCGCAGGATCTCCCAACAGGGACCGAACGGTAATGGGTGTAATGTCAGCCACGACAGGCACTGGCTCACCCTCAAACTCTATCCTGATGATGAACCTCCAGTCCATCGGGGTCATCATCACCTCACAGTCCAACAAGTGGAGAGACTGAGTCTGGTGGAACTAGCGCTAAGATAAAGCCCTCATAAAACCCCAGGAGCAACGGCGGGGAAGAATAGAAAAGAACGCCTGAAACCCTCAGGTGTCCACAATGTCCCTGTAGTTATGGTGCAGACTGTGATACAGGGAGTACACGTTAAACCAGTTCCCTCAAGGCTGCGTAAAGCCCGAAACCTGCATCAAAAGCCAACCCATGTCAAAAACCTGTGCCCCGATAATGGCAAAAGGTAGAAAGAAAATCTAGAAATAAAAAAAGTTTCAGTCACCTCGTTGGCATAGAGGAACCTCAAGGGATGACGACTCAAATCTCCCAGCAGATCTTGGACTGGCACAACAATGCTTGGAAGCTCCGCACGTGGAGCCTGAGTTGGGCAGGAGCGGCAAATGGAGCATCCTCGTCATTTATAGCTACCGGTGGCTCATCCTGGGTCAGACGAATCACTGACTCAGCTAACCTGCGAGGCGACCGGGTTAGACGTGGCTGAGGAATGTAAGAAGATCTCTTTCGCCTAACTCTTGAAATGATCCTGCTAGCACTCTCTGGTCTATCTCAGTCCATCACCTGGACAAAATCTCCAAATCACCTCAAAAAGGGTGTGGTAAGCCTAAAACCTGTGGCTTATTAATTTAAATTAGTACTTGATGCATTTCTAAGTCCTAAAACATGCATAGGTCAATTAAAAATCCCCAGTATGGTCAAAACTGCATGTTTTTCAAAAGCTAAATCATAAAAAATGCATGGGTCAGTCAAAAATACCGAGTTAAGTCAAAACTGAATATATTTATTAAATGCTCTGGCTTTTAAATTTTTTTTGCTAGAGTCTCCTTTGTAAAATGAACTGTCTGCATGCACACAAGCATGTCTAGGTGGCCATTCAGTAGCACACCTTCCTAAAAATAGAAACATTTCATATTTTTGGAAAAAAATCAAAAATAAAATTCACATGGTAGTCAAATTACCATAAACCTTTTTTAGTTGAAAATCCAAGCTCGCTATGCCTCAAAAAGGATGACTAAACTGATCAAAAAGAGATAAAATTGACTGTCTCAGAATCTGAATTTTCTTATATCAAAACATGCATTGAAGTAAAATATGCATACCTATGAAGTCAAAAATATTTTAGCAGGTCATATATGCATACATTTTTGATACATTTCATTCAAAAGCACCGTACGTGGTTTACATACTTCTAACGGTCAAAACTTGAAAATAAAGGATCTAAATGTTACTTGAGTGTGCAGAACGCGTGGCCGCTGAAGGAATCTTAAAAAAGATGCTCGAACTTCGTAGATCTTTAAAAGAAAATCGAATTCCGTTTGAAATTTGAAACTGAAAATGAACATATAAGCTCCCTGCTACACAATATAAAACCACAGGAAGGAGCGAGCTCACCTGCGACTACAGCACCCCTACCTGCGGCTCCCCAAGGTGGGCCCCGTTCCCTCCGGTTCGGTCCAGTTCCAGTTGAAACGGAGTTTATATGAGCTGAAAAGTTAAATTTGAGAAAAAATCGCTACGCGATTAAGCGGTTTGTCCTGAAATCTAGCTATTAAGCAGCGATATACTGACAGAAAGAGGAACTTCTTGAAAGCCACTGGTATTCATCCCGCAGAAATATCCGAGGACTAATGATGAAAATTGCTAAAAAAACTACCGAAAAACTGCGCAAAATTACCAAAAACTGCCACTTTCAAAGCATCGGGTACTGACCAATGACAGCTCAGTCGTTGGCACAACCCCAGCGAAGCGTCTGGTATTGACCGATGACAGTTCAACCATTGGCTCAACCCCAGTGAAGCGTCAGTACAGACAGATAACATCTCAGCCGTTGGCACAACCCCAGCGAAGCATCAGGTACAAACCGATGATAGCTCAGCCGTTGGTACAACCCCAGCGAATCGTCTGGTACTGATCGATGATAGTTCAGCCGTTGGCTCAACCCTAGCGAAGCTTTGGGTACTTACCGATGATAGTTTAGCCGTTGCCTCAACCCCAACGAAGCAAATCAACTCATTATCAATCTCAATACAGGGCCATCAACTCAACCCCGGTCTCAATACCGGGCCATCAACTCAACCCCGGTATCATTACAGGCCATCAAATCAAACCCAGCATCAATACCGAGCCATCAGATCAACCCCGGTCTCAATACCGAGCCAACAAATTAACACCGGTATTAATATCGGGCCATCAAATCAACCCCGGTCTCAATATCGGGCCATCAAATCAACTCCGGTCTCAATACCGGGCCATCAACTCAACCCCGATATTAATATCGGGCCATCAGATCAACCTCAGTCTCAATACCGAGCCATCAAATTAACCCCGGTCTCAATACCGGGTCATCAACTCAGCCCCGATCTCAACTCGGGAGGTATAGGTCAACCCCGGTCTTAACCCCAGGTCAGCCCCGGTCTCAACCAGGGAAGTGCATGTCAGCCCCGGTCTCAACCCGGGAATTACAAGTCAGCCCCGATTTCAACCCGAGAATTACAGGTCAGCCCCGGCCCCAACCCGGTAAGTACAAGTTAGCCCCGGTCTCAACCCGAGAAGTACAGGTAAGCCCCAGTCTCAACCCGGGAAGTACAGGTCAGCCCCGGTCTCAACCCAGGAGGTACAGGTCAGCCCCGGTCTTAACCCGGAAGGTACAAGTAAATTTCGGTCTCAATCCGGGACGTACAGGTCAACCCTAGTCTCAACTCGAGAAGTACAGGTCAGCCCTGGTCTCAACCCAGGAGGTATAGGTCAGCCCCGGTCTCAACCCAGGAGGTACAGGTCAACCCCGGTCTCATCCCGGGAGTTACAAGTCATCCCCGGTCTCATCCTGAGAAGTCAAACTCAACTTTGGAGACAACCCCAAAGCCTCACATCCTCTCTAGAGACAAACTTGGAAGAACCAAGTTAGCGTCAGAGACAACCTTGAGGACAAACAGAATCAGCTGGGATCCAAACCTCGGAGACAACCCCGAAAAGTTAGCCGAATGCCATGCCAGTGCTGAAGGCAACCCTGGGAGGGGCAAAATGCTCATTTTACCAACTTAAAGCCGATTCGGTAAAACTTGAGCCCAATTGATGCCACCAAGGTCAGAAAGAACCATAACAATGATCCCGAGTGGAAATAGCACAAGACAGCTCAACGGACAAACTGAGAGTAATCAAAGACCTAGTTATGAACCCATATTTTTGGACATGGAAAAGCTTTACTCCCATATCATTGCGACACTCTCAGCGAGGGCTTTCCAAAAAGGTATAGCACGCCTCAAACGGACTCTCCGATTAAAAGTTAAAAAGTTTTGAATCTAACCTCGCATTACTCGGAGTGCACGTACTTCGATGCAATGTGACCCGCAATGCGGGCATTGCCACGTGGAGCAACACCTCTACCTGTGGCTGCCGCAGGTAGAGCTGCTTCTCCTGGGTCTATATATATGAGGTGGCCCCCAGCTCATTTGATAATTGAAAAACTCTTTGAACCTCTGCCCGTTTGGTTTCTCAACCATTTTCTTGTCCTCCAAACCCAATTTTTTTCACTCTAACGGGTAGATACACCAACATACTACCACATATCAAAAATTAATCGGTAGAAACGGACGGTTAAAGGTTACGATTTGGCAAAAAGCCCGTGTAGCAGTCCATTGTGAGTATTTTTACGATCAGAAAGTTCCTATTACTTCATTGCATTTTTATACACTTGCATATTAAGTTTCACTTTCTGAATATGCCCGAAACTCAGTTTTGTGACCGTTTTGCTTATATTTTCGTACATCAACTCAATTTTTTGGCATTTTTATAACTCGGATCGTCTATCCGTCGCGTCTAACAGCTTTTATGTACATATATCTTCGTTTCTAGCAACTTTGCCAGATTGGATATTTTTCCCAGTCCGAGTTTGGCTTTTATTGTGTATATTTAACTGTATATATACTAACTTTTCAATTCTGTCAGGCCTGAATGTCAAATCCGAGGTAGTTTACTACTTTTATATATATAACTATATATATATATATATAATTTTTTTTCTGACTTATTTGGTCCTGGATTTATACTTCGTGGCCTTTTTATTGCTTTAATATATATATATATATATATATATATTAACTATATATATTATTATTTACATTCCAGTTTGGCCTAGATCATTCGGTGCCTTTTTTACTCTTTTTATACATATATATATATATATATATATATATATATATATATTTACATTTCTGTCCGGGTAAAGGATAGAATGTTCGTCGCCCTTTACCGCTTTTTATATATATATTTCAATTCTGCCTAGCCTGGATTACTCCGTAGCTTTTTACAGTGTTTATAAATATATATATATATATATTCATTCTAGTCCGGGCATCAAAGTGAAAACCCATCGCCCTTTACCGCTTTTATATATATATTTAAATTTTGTTCAGCCTGGTTATTCCGTAGCTTTTTACAGCTTTTATAAATATATATGTATTTCCATTCCAGTTCAAGCACCAGAATGAAAACCCATCGCCCTTTACAGCTTTCGTATATATATAATTATAATTATGCATATATATATATATATATATATATATATATTGCTTTACTCATTTAAATTAAAATGTTGCTTTAAATATTCATTTGATATGAATATGCACTGACATTTCTGCGGGCGAACTAGATTTCTTTAAATCTCGCCAATTTTAGCTTTTAAGCGGTTTAAAATAGGCTCTGACAGAACTAGGAAGATACAAGGGTTGAGATTTACTTAAATCTAGCATTTTTCTAGTTACAGTTCTGAACGCTACCTCGCGGCCCTTAGATCGCTATCTAGTCGGAACGAGACGCTTCAGTCATGTGCGAACCAGGATTTACTGATGAATCCTTGGTTCTGGCGACATCTGAATGTAAATATATATATTTTTCTATACATATTTGAGTTGTGTAGGTTTTCTTGGCTTCTCTTTATGAGCCTAGGAATCGTGGGATTCGTGATCAAACTGATCAGAATCTGATTCCCACGATGGACAAACTCCACTTTACAGATGTACCTTGCTAGTTTTTCTGTAAAAATATACATCCGACAAACCTTAAAATGGTTATCCGGGTTTAAGGTCTCATATAATGAGAATAATGGTTTGTCGTGTCAGAGTCCCTCCGATGGCTGTCATGCCCATGAGGAGACCAACACTTGTATATATTTCTGTGGTCGAGGATGCTTCGCAGCCCAACAATCACCATTCGAATTGAGCCTAGAAGCTAAAAAGATAAAAATGGAAGTATCAGCAGTCTTCAATTCCTATGTGAGATTAAGGGTTTGAAAACCTGCTTTTCAAAACATCATTTCAATAATCTTGTCTAAAAGAGAGACTTTTGCAAATCAAATCAAACTCTTCGTATATAGGTTCAACGAAGCAAGGCACTACTTTCAAATCAAATCAAGCATAGGCCCAATTTCTTCCAACATTCACACACACATTGCAGATTTAAAAGGAAAAAATTGAAAAGATGAGGTACCGTGTTTTCACGGGAGTTGTGGGGTGCCTAATACCTTCCACACACTTAACCAAGCCTCTGAATTCAAAAATTCGGTTTCAAAGATCAAGTTTCAACAGTTTCCAACAATTGCGCCTCTTTTAAAACAAACTCGGTTGAGTTGGTACAACCATTTCAAAACTACCAACTGGCGACTCTATAAAATGTTCAAATCGTCGACATGATATATGTTGGCCTTTTCCTAAAAAATGCTTCAAAATATTTTCACAATAAAAAGAATAAAGGTAGACAAAACTTGGGAAGAGAGAAAGATCCGGGTTTAACCCGACCCGAATGCAAGTGCGCTAAACAAGATATTTGGAATATCGAACGCCACTTTCTAGCATGATAAAATTAATAAAGTATTAAATAGTTAATATGAGTTTGTTGTGTCACCACAAGACAAGTATTAAATATTTAAGTTGTTGATTTATCACATTTAATTCCTATAAAATAATTGAACGATACTGTTTTGTCGTGTCACCACAAGGACGATTTTTTTCTATTTGAATATATGAAAGTTCTAGGTTGGACTTAACTTATATAATTTTGATTCAAATGTGTCACCACTTAATAAAAATAATCTAAGAGGCAAAAGGAGTTACATGATGATGTAATTGACAAGAGTTGTCTACCTATTTATTTATATATAGTTTGTTGTGTCACAATAAGGCTATATACATTTGAAATGAGATCCTTATTCTCACTAACAGATCTTTAATTAGATATTGTCAAACTATATAAGTGAGGGTAATATAGTTTGAAGAAAATAGTGGGAGATACCAATTTAAAATAAGACCTAATTTATTACGGTAATTAATAAAAGAATGTATGCTTTAATGTTGTTAATTACAAATTCATTTACAAAATTTTACAATATATAAATTACTATCATTGTGTATCATATTAGATGCTAATTAACCTAACCGAATTAAACGGATTAGTTAAGGAATTTGAAAATATTTCTCAAGGCTGAAAAGTTATTTTATGTCCTTAATACGTCTATCCCTGCAATGGTTGCAGGAAATACCTCTGAGGAAGATATTGCTAGTTTTAGAAAGTAACAAGATGATGCATAGTTGGCTCAATGCATCATGCTCGCATCTATGAGTAATGAGTTTCAGCGTCAGCATGAAACTATGGATGCTCCTACTATATTCCTACACTTCAAAGAGTTGAACAACGAGAAAAGTAGGACTAATAGATATCAGATATCTAAGGAGCTCTTCTGATCTAGAATAACCGATGACACTACAGTACAGACACATGTCCTAAAATAATCAATTTGATTGAATAATTAGGACAACAGGGTTTTATCATGGATGGAGAATTGAGCCATGATTTGATCTTGCACTCTCTCCCGGACTTCTTCTCACAATTGTTGTGAATTTTCACATGAGCAATCTAGATATCATCCTCGCTTATTTGCTTAACATGTTGAAAACTGTTGAGAGTCACTTTCCAACCAAGAAAGACCAAGT
Source organism: Panax stipuleanatus (assembly GCA_020205555.1). Lineage (NCBI taxonomy): Eukaryota > Viridiplantae > Streptophyta > Magnoliopsida > Apiales > Araliaceae > Panax > Panax stipuleanatus. Next base: position 95,288,197 of record CM035125.1, on the reverse strand, counting down.
CTTACTTGTAGGGGCCAAATGAAATTCTGAAAAGAAGAATAATTCAAAGAAGGTAAATAGAAAGGCAAAATAAAAAGGATAATAAGAACAATACTGATACGGATAGCAAGGAAGTTTGCTTCCACTGCAATAGGCCTGGACACTGGAATAGGAACTACGAGAAGCATCTTGCAGAGGCTAACTAGAAGAAGCTTACTGAGCTTCGGTTATAAATACAGGTTTGTTCATGATTGAAATAAATCTTTCTTTAAGTAAAGTTTCTACTTGGGTATTGGATACCGGCTATGGTTCTCATAAATACAGATTTATAAAGGGACCAAGCAAAAGTAGAAAGCTAAACAAGGGAAAGTCTTCTTGCATGTGGGAATGGAGCAAAGGTTGGTCCATTAACTGCAGAAACATATTATTTAGCGCCGCCTACGGGCAAGCCTAGTAGTTGAAATAATTAACAATTTACTGAATGGACTTTAAATGATTGACTTAAATGAAAATAATTTTAAATTTAACAAACTAGTAAAAGAAAAGGAGATGATCATTCAAAGAGTTGAATGTTTGTATTTGGTGAAATACAAGTCTGAATCATTTGAAAGGTTGAAAGAATTCAAAAGTAAAACTAATTGGCAAGGTATTATGATTCTTCAATTGGATCGAGGAATAAATACTTGTGCAATAAGTTTTAAGATTATCTTAAATGGTTTTCTCACAATGGACGCTTCCTGATACATAATAATTTATTGGTGTATCTAAAAGGAAAAATTGTACCTTGTTGGACATGAGGCGGTCCATAATAATTTTACCGACATTTCAGTATCCTTCTAGGGTAAAGCTCTGGAAATGGCTGCATATCTACAAAATAAGATAACCTCAAAATCTGTCCCCAAGACTTCATAAGAGTTACAGACAGGGAGGATTCCTAATCTTAAGTATGTTAAGATAAAGGTTGTCCAACTTATATGAAAAAGTTTCAAAAGGATAAGCTTAGGAAAAAATTTGATAAGTGCAGATTTGTGGGACATCCTAAAGTAAGTTTAGGGTATATATTTTCTATAATCTTACTAAGAAAAAGGTATTTGTTGTGAAACACACTGCCTTCTAAGATAAATGTGTTTATCATTGAAGAGCTAGTGGGAGGATAATAGATCTTGAAGGAGTTCAAGAACCACAAAGCACTATTAGTTAAAAAGAGGAACCTGTAGATAGACCTATTGTACCACAACCGAATCTTAAATTCGGAGTAGTACTGAAGATACCTACGAGGTATGGATTCGTCATAGATGATGATGATGAGGTACGCATCATGGAAAATGATGATCCAGTTATATACGATGAGGCTAAGAGTTGCAGACACTCAGAGAAATAGCTGATGGCCAAAAAATTCAAAATGGATTTTTGGAGCAAATGGCAAGATGGAGACCTATAAGGCCATACTAGTTTGAAAAGGTTTTCAAATAAAGTCAAGGAGTTGACTATGATAAGACCTTATCACCGGTAGTAATTCTCAAGTCCATTAAGATTTTACTTGCGATTGCAGCTTATTATTATAAATTCTGGCAAATGGACGTGGAGACGTCCTTCCTCAAATATAAATTATTAGAGTAGAATGTATGTATGATACAGCCAGATGAATTTGTTTCGATGGTTGAGGCAAATCATGTATATGAGCTACACCAATCCATTTATGGATTGAAGCATGTTTCTCAAAGATGGAATATTTATTTTGATGAGACAACCAAAGGAGTTTGATTTTATCAAAAACGAGAATGAATCTAGTGTGTACAAAAGGGTCAGTGGGAGTGTTGTGACATTCCTTGTATTATATATTACGGATAAGAAATGACATACCAGTGTTACAATCAGTAAAGATAAAGTTGTCTAAATATTCCTCCATGAATGATTTGGATAGAACATCCAATATTTTTGGGGATATATATTGATATATTTAAAAGAATGCTCGGCTTGACCCAAGGAACATATATTAATTTGATGCTAAAGGCGTTTAGCATGGTAAACTCCAAGAAAGGTCTCATGATGATGAGCCATGGAGTATATCTCTCTAAATTGTCCTAAATAAAAGGAGATCGCATGATTCTATATCATGTATGCAATGAAATATATGAGACTTGATGTTGATCAGTCATATTTTGGAGAAGTTCACTATAAGATAGTGGAAAACATCTTAAAGTACTCAACCGGCACTAAGGATGTGATCATCATTTATGGTGAATCTGAATTAAAACAAGAGGGCTAAACAGACTCAAGTTTTTTAGACTTACCAATACGTATAAAATTCACTTTTAGGTAAGTTGTTATCTTGAAAGGTAGTGCAGTGAATTGGAATGGTTCCAAACAGCAAAGAGTGGCTGATTTTGTGATAAAGACAAAGCATATAGGTGTAAATGAAGCTGTAAGTTAATGTTTGGATGAAAAGTTTATTACAGAACTAGGAATAGTTCCCAAGTCACTATAGAGATAGTGTATTCTCAAGAACAACATTACATATCCACATTTACTAAAGCTTTATCCAATAGCAGGACGATCGTCACTTAAAGAAGAAGAGTATTAGATACCATGGCAATTGGCTTTAGTGTAAGTGGGAGATTTAAAGTAGTATGCACATAAGCCAATCATGTTTGATGATAAAGCATATACTTTGTAGCAATCTTATTCATTTATTAATAAAAGAATTGTTTACTTAAAGGCATTAATTTATCTACATGGTGTTATTTTTATAATACGTGATAAATCGATAGTTTTAAGCAATACTTTTAGAATCATGATGCTGATCATGCTAATGAGATCTAAATTCTTAGATAGCATAAAACTAAAATTATTTCCAATCGTTGGATTACTAAAAAAGGGATTAGCGAATCTGGATAAATTGGTACATACGTTACTTGCTCATTGGATTAGGATAATTGATCTCATGATCATTTGTGTGAAGACACTAAAGCAAGTATATAGGTGCTTATTAGAGAATAAGTTCACTAAACATGGCTCGCTAAGGAATACCCAATGGAGTTTTACTTGCCTGTTAATAGGAATTCCTGTAGTGATCACTACAAGAAAAAGGTTTATTAGCGATCGCCCATCTGCCACCGTAACCGGTCGTAGATGGTAATCTACGACCCTATTCGGTCGCAGATAGTGGTCGCATATATTCTGGTCGCTGACTGCACGGCGGCGACCACTTTTAGCGACCTGAGTGTCAGCGACCGATGTTGTCTCTAAGCTTTGCCTGTTTTGTGGATTTCCCAAAAAATTTATACCTGTTTTTACCTGTTTTATATCTCATCAACACACAGCAGTATATATAAATCACCAAAACTAATTAATTAATCGATCCACATCCATAAATTAACTAACACAATAAATAAATCGCTAGAGCGACTAAAATTTATATAAACTATATATATTGAATCTAAAACTATAATTAACTCAACAAGCAAACGATTAGAAACTTTAACCAGTCATATTTATAGAACTCCTGCACAGAGAAACTCTTCCTGAAGAAAAGATACAATAGAAGAACCATAAGTAACTAATTAAACATGCATACATAAAGCTAAATTACCACGGCATCATCATCGATATCCTGCTGTTGTGTTAACGTTCGCCACTGCATAATCTAGCTAATGCCCGCGCCAAGTGTAAGAAGTAGATTACAATCTTGATAGTCAGTCGTCATCGATAAAGTTTGTCCCCAGTACTCCTTGAGAAGTGTAAGCTAGTTGTGGTCCACCTCTCCATGAAATCGGGAAACATCCTCTATTTTATAGTCCTAGGCCTTTCAGCTTTACTCCTGTTTTTGCAAGATCAACTGCCATAGAGTGAAGGGTTGTCAAATTTAACATTTTTTACTCGTAATCTTATCTGACTCAAGGTCTGCATGTACTAAATGTGCAGTACTAGAGATTGTACCCAAGGTATGAGAGACAAAGGAAGAGTTGCAGGAAATTCAATAATTTCCCATAAGTATTTCACCATACTGTAGTTCCTCTCGAATTCCCAAAATAAAGTGTTAATTCCCGAACCGTTAATTAACCACTTTGTTTAGGAATTCAACAGGAAGTACAGTTGAGTTAATTGAACCACTTATTGGGAACTGTTGAATTTCATGCAACTCTCAAGGAGTCTCTCAGATTACATGCAAACCTTGAGTCAGATAAGACTATGAGTAAAAAATGTCTCAGTTGACAACCCTTCACTCTATGGCAGTTGATTTTGCAAAAACAGGAGTAACAGCTGAAAGGCCTAGGGCTTTAAAACAGAGGATGTTTCCCAATTTCATAGAGAGGTGGGACAAACCAGCTTTTACACTTCTTAAGGAGTATAGGGGGGAAAATTTATCGTGCTAGTCTTGAATCTATAGTAATGAGAAGTCGCAATCTATTTGTTCACAGAATATAATATCATCAAGATGTGTATATAAAATACAAAAAGATATATATGTTTATATACTCAAATGACAACGATTTAATTAAAAAAAGAGTGACAATGATTTAATTAAAATAAATAAAAGAGAGAACATACTCTATCAATAACTCAACTGCAGCATCCTTAAGACCGACTTATTTCGAATGTTTTGTAACTAAATATTAGCATTTTCTTAAAAAATACTTTCTCTCACAATCTCTATCATGAAAGTATATATAATATGAAGTTGCGATCAATTAACGTAATTAGTCTTGAATCTGACTCCACAAAGCAGTATCTCCGAAATATGTAGAACAAAATTGAAGAAAGATGAAAGTGTCCACTTGCTGAAATATAACTTGTCACAATTAGATGAAAACTTCAAAGTATATATAATGTAACACAAATACGTACCTTCATCATCGTTCATGAGTAATGATTACTAGGATAAGAGTCAACAACTTCCTTGTATGCATGATTCGACATAGCAGTTGCAGCTAATACTCCAATAGGTTCCTCGACGGCCAAAAATATAGGGTCGTGTAGTTCCTGTTTGTGTCCCATACTCGAATAATAAGTTAACTGAATTACTGCGGTTATTCCTCACTATTCCATCATAACAAAAGATAAAATCCCGAAGGAGGGCCATTAAGCTGTTGAAAAAAACGTCTCACCTATTTTTCTGTGAGAACTACCCATCTGAGGAATTCAGAGTGCTTAAAAGTTGTTATTTCATGGACTAGACCCATATCAAGCGACCGCCATTTGCGATCACACGCGGTCGCTGATTCTAATTGATTTGACGGTCGAACTGCTGAGGAAATCAAACCGTTCTACGACCACTATCTGCGATCGGATGCCGTCGCAGACCTGAATTAATTTCCCCCGCCAACTCAGGCGCCAAAATTTAGAGCGGCAAAATTATAAATAGCGACAACTTTGGATAACCGTCGCTAATAGCGGTCGCTAAGTCTGATATTAGCGACCGAATACGGCGGTCGCAGATAATATTGGTTGCTGATAGGACTGTTTCTTGTAGTGGATAGTAGTACAAGTGATCTTTAGACTTGAGATCATCATAGTATCTTGTGTATGATAAGTTATACTTTGACATGTCCTTTAAGACCCTTAGGGTATATCAAATGGTATGTTTGGGTGTAATAAAATACATATGGAGATAATGAATGATCAATAAAAAAATCTACCGCTTTTAGTAAAAGAAGAGAAATGTCCTATGTGATTCGATAAATGACAACCCAAGAATCTTTGACCAAGGTGGAATGAAATAAGAAATGAGTTTCTAATTTGCATTATTTAGAGTCGTGCATTTAAAGATCAAAATACATATAATTAAATAAAATAAGACTTGACAGTAATTCCATATCTTATAGTTAATTGGGACATTATGTGGTGGAATGATTGAATTGTACAGTAACTATTTACTCAAAGGTTCTTTTATGATTAATGTTGAAATCTATATTATCTGGAAAGTTGTTAATCGCTAAAGGGGCTTACCCTTATTGTAGAATAAATGTTATTTATTTAAATAAATTATTAGTTTAATTTATTTATTTAAATAAGATTAGAATTGTTCTAATTGATTTATTCAAAACCGATTTAATATGGAAAACCTAAAGGGTCACGCCATAAAAGAAAGAATATTTATTAAAGAAGCTAATGGCATAATCATAATAATAAATTAAGTATATTTAATTTAATATATGATGATAGAATAAATTAAATAACCTAATATTTATTACTTAATATTTTGGAAATATTAAATATAAATTAATAAGATGAGTCTTATTATTATTATTACTATCATTGTTATTATTATTTAATTCTTGAAGGAGTTTGGGAATTAATTAATAGGATACTCTTTCATATATATATTCCTAATAAGATTAGGGGACTAATTAATTAAAAGAGTTTAATTATTCCCAATAGGATTGAGATGCCTAATTAATTAAAAGGTTTAATTAGTTAATATGAAACCCTAATCCTAAATAGTTTAGGAGAGTTGGCTACATCTATAAATAAAAAAGTCTTATTATGGAACAAGGTTAAACACTTTATTCCAAGAGTTGGGAGAGTACACCTTTTCTATAGAGATAGAAACTAGGGTTTTTGTGACGCCCCCAAATCAGGGTCCTTTTTATTATCTCGGATTCGGTGCAGTTACAGTACTACTAGTCGAACTATTACATCTTTTATTCATAACTTAAAGAATATAATTTTGCTTTATTACAATTTAGAATATAAATTCATTCCATCTCCAAGATCTGTATAATGACCCCGAACATTAATGAGTTTGGATCTTGGTCATTTACCATTCCTGTCTTACATCATATTCGATGTTATAAAAATACGGAGTAATTTAAACTTTTTCAAACTCTTTTGAATAAAATCTTTTTATTGATTTTATAACTTTGAATCAATTACAAATCCCTGAATCAACTATATGATATGATTCATTCTATTTGAGTTACTGTATATGTAATATCCGAGATTTTTATGTAATTTAATAATTTTTAATAAACGAACTTATGTGAAACTCTTGTGTGATTTCTATTATTAGATGTGTTTATGCTAGTCATATATGTTATATGATGAGATGTATTTAAATAGTTGGTTTAGTTTAATTTAACTATTTAAATTGAGTAAGTATATAATTAATTCTATTAGTTCGTGGGATAGTATTAAAACATGAGTTGGAGTTCGGAGCAAAATTTAGAGACGTGGACTGCGTATTTGAGTCCGGAACGTCGAAATTAGTCAGGATAGACTGTAATCACAATAATGTGTCACGGTTGACTTTTTGGTCAAAGTCAACTCTTTGACTTTTTCGGGGGAAAAGTCAACCATGAATTTCGGAGATGAATTTGACGAAACGGATAGTTCCATGACATCCGGAACGTCGACTTTAGTAGGAATCGATATAAGTATCGCAACGTTTGGCTACGGAGGGCAAAATGGTCAAAATAGTTTATTAATTGATTAAATGATTAAAATAATGTTTATTTAAATGAAGTGGCAGCTGTTGGGACCTTGTGTCACACGAATTGGGACAAAAGGGGGAAGAGTATATACGTATTATATAGAGAATTGTCAAGGACGAGGTTATATTTTTTTTGACAAAGGCTTTTCATATTCTTAACTCCCTCCCACTAAACCACTAACTAATGATTTATGAGCAATGTTTGTAACTGATATGTGGATGTTGAAGAGCTGGAGAATTCAGCTCTATCAAGCTATATACATATACACCCAACCCCAAATTCATTCTTACTTCACTTTGATAAAATTCCACCCAAATAGAGAAATTGAAAATGAAAGCTTGAGAGGGGGGGACGAATTCTGAAGATTACAGAGGAGTTAACAAGCAAGGAGTGAGGCTCTAGCAGATTAGAACAAGAAGAAATTCGCATTAAGAGGTAAGCATGAAACCATCTTTATGTTATTTAAGAAAAAGTAAGAAAAAACATGTATAACCATGGTAAATGATTTATTTTGATTTCGTGAGGCTATGTTAATGTTGGTTTTCTGTTATATGGAGATTAAGAATGAAATTCTAGTTTTAACATGTTCCAATTACGTAAAAAATCAAGGAATTCGAGTTTGCATGCTAAGTATTTGATAATAATCCTCTTAGATGTAAATTTGTTCAAATCATGGTAATTTAGTGAGTTTAATTGTTGTAACATGTGTATATATGTTAGTATGTGTGGTCTGGACAGTAGGAATCAACCCCATGCATGCTAGAATCAAAATCATGATTTTGTCAAAGTTGGATTAAAAGTGAAATCTGTGATTTTTGGGTTTTTTGGAGCCTTGGCATCATGGTTTCTGTGACTCGTTTATGGTAAGTAATAATTTTATAAAATAGTATGTAGTATCATGTACAACCTGACCAAATTTCATAAGAAACGGAGTTAAATTGAGAGAGATATGAAAATCGGAAGCAAGCATGTTTATAAGAAAAATCTGTAGATTTTGGAAATTTCCAGAAAATTTCTAAGTGCGAAATTCAGTTCTGGCATGCTTTTCAAGGTAGCCAGTTTGTGGTCTTAACATGCTAGTTTCTGGGATGTGTTATTTTTGTAAAATACTATGCTATATGGAGTGTATTGTGTCAAAAGATCAGGGTCATATCATGTATGGTTTGGTCAGAATTAAATTGCAAAGTGGGCTGCTCAAAACTACAAAAATTTTCTAGGCTGAAGAGCGGCGCAGCTGCGCAGTTCATAGGGCATAAGCCGGCGCAGCTGTGTCAGTCTGGGCAGGTCCGGGCCGGGTCGGGTCGGGTCATACCGAAAAAAAATTCATAAACTTTATTTTTTTGCAGATTCTTATATTTAACCCCTAGACCTATACGATGCAATATGGTGATGTAATTGAATTGCAAGCTAAGTGAATACGTGTTACTTGATAACTTAGTAATAGGAATCGTTTTCTCTAAAATTTGAGTTCGAGAACCTAATTGCTTAAACGTGACACATATGATTAGGTTACGTGAAGGTTAATTATTAGCGTTAGCGATAGCAGACGTATCAGGCAAGTTTCTTAACCCTATTTTCATTGAGAAATTATTAAATCCTTACTCATTTGATTGCAGCGAGGGTAAGTTTCGGGCTTGTGATTATTTAAATATTCGTACAAGTTCCTTTGTCGTAAAATTCTACAACTTCAATTATTTTGCGAAACGTTATTGATGATTATCCAGTTATTAATTCAACTGTTATGCTGTAAAGTTCTTATTCCTTTAACGAACTGTTTCTAAGTATGCTTCCTGGCCTTTTGTTTCGGCTAGTTATTACTGATGAAAAATGATATAATTCAAATCTTTTGAAGCTATTTAAATGTTCACCAATCCAAATTGCTTTGGTGCGGTCTCGCATGAATACTAAGATGAACAACCCGAATAAACGGACAAACAAATGTCGGGCATATAGTCCCATTTATGTTTATATAGTTTAAACTTTATACTTGTGCACAATATAGAGTATGATAGGCTGATCACCTGGAGTACTTGCAGAGACCGTTCGCAATCTATTTGATTGTTAAACTGTCTGATGGTTTTTGATGAAACAAAGTAATGTTCAGGGTATTCTACACCCCTTAGTATGATATTGAGAATTCTTAAACTCCTACTCTTTTACATTCTTGTTTAACACTTGATAATTCTTTCAACTGTTGAGATATAGCCATACAGATGCTTTTGCTCCTGATGTATGTTTTCAAACTACTTTATATACTTGTTGGGCAATTTGTGCTCATTCTTGCTTAAACCATTCAGTTAAGGATGAGAAGGCTGAGGGCTCGGGCAAGGACAAAGGGAAATCTAAGATGAAATGATGCTAGTTACCTTATATAATAAGTTTATATTTCCGCATATGATGTAATGTAGCAATAAACGCTAAGTTTAAGTTTTGGTTTATTAAAGGTTGTAAAGACTTGAGATTTTATTTTATAAGTATGTCATAGTTATATTATTATTATTATTATTATTGTTGGAGTTTACATAGATAGATGATGATGTTTGTTGTATCGTGGGCACCATGTCCTGTAATCGATGTTACACGGATTTGGGGGTGTCACAGGTTGGTATCAAAGCTGTAGGTTATAAACCTTAGGTGAGAACCTTAGACTATAACCTCAGAGGAGTTAGTGGAGATAGGACAGAGATGAACTCACGTAGAGTTCTAAGTGTAGTGTCAAACCTATTTTTCTAAAAACAAAATCAATATCTATTTTAAAATACTAATCGAGTTGTTTGTCTTGATTGTAGGATGTCAGGAGAAGAGGAAGTTAGAGATATCCACGTCGTGAGTGAGCAGTTGGTGACAGCTGTACCTGAGCCTATAGTTGAGGCAGCAGCTGACTCAGACCCAGAGGAGTATCCTGAAGAGGAAGAGGAGCCCGAGGAGGACTCCGAGCAAACTACTGGGGATGGTCTATTGGATGAGTTGATGGATAGGATTACAAAGTTGGAAGACAAGGTCCGTTAGTTGGAGGACCTGTATCAGGGGGAGCAGCAAGCTGCAGCATTACTGGAGGCATTGGTGCACCACCTGATAATTAGGAACGGGGATCTGGATGACAAGCTGCGAGTAGCAAGTCAGAAGGCGGATAGGCTGAAGGATGAGAAAGAAGCTATCAGGACTCACTTGGGACATGCCATTAATGGGTTAGAGACGAGGATACAGAGTCTCGAAACTGATAAGCAGATCATTACCACATTCTGGGGAGATGAGAGGAGAGGTCGTGCTCGGGCCGAGAAGCTAACTGGCTAGTCAGAAGGAGAAGTAAGAGATAAGAAGGTTTGGATAGATAAGATGAAGTATGCATTCAAGTCAGCACATGGAAGGTTCCAGCATAGGGTGCATCACTTTCCACGTGAGGAGCACCGGTCTAGACATGTTATAAGCCGAGTGCTGGTGCTGGAAATAACAGATGAAGAGCATGAAGACGCCATTAGGCGGGGACTTTAGTTTATTTGTGTTAAACTTTTACTATTAGCGTAAAGAATGCTTAGCTATGGAATAAAAACTTGGTGTCCTGTTTTCACCAAGTGTTTTGGGTTAAAGAGATGTAAATGGCATAATGCCATAAGATGATGAGATACTTTGTGATTATATTTTTTAAAAAAAATAAATATGCCTTTATTTAAATATGTGATGTGATGATCAAAAAGGCTTTCGTTATCGCCCGAGTAGGAGGTGATCAGAAAATAATCTTCGCCACTTACATGCTGAAGGGTGAAGCCAATTTCTGGTGGGAGGCAAACCAGACCAGGGCGGGAGAAGGTGTGATACCTTGGGAAGGGTTTAAGAAGATCTTCTTCGAAAACTATTTCCCTGTGAGTATGCAGAGTCGTATGGAGATGCGATTCCTGGAGCTGAAGCAAGAAAACATGACGGTACCTCAATATGCCGCAAAGTTCAATGAGCTAGCGAGGTTCGCGCCTCATCAGGTCGACACTGAGGAGAGGAAAATGAGGAGGTTTGAGTATGACCTTAAACCATAGTTATACAGCAGACTTTCGGTGTTGCAGACGAATAGCTTCGCGTCTCTCTTGGAGAAAGCGATAATAGCTGATGGCGAAAGTGAAGCCCTGATGAAGTTTAACAAGGAGAAAAAAAAGAAGAATGAAGGAGGGAATCGTGGGGAAGGTAGCAGCGGCAGTGTTGCAAACAAAAGGAAGTGGAACAACAACAGCAGAAGAAATAATTTCAATTCGGGAAACTCTAGGGGAAAACCCAGGGAAGCGAAGAAGAGAACTGAGGCATGCAAGGAGTGTGGGAGAAATCACTCGGGTGCATGTATAAAAGGGAAAAATGTCTGTTTCAATTGCGGCCAAGAGGGGCACATCTCTCCCAATTGCTTTGCACCAAAGAGGAATGGATACTTCAACTGTGGAGCATTGGATCATCAGGCAAGGAATTGTCCAAAGAAGAACTAAGCAGGAAGAAATGGAGGAAGGGGACCAAGCGGTGGAAATCTCATAATTACTGGATCACCAACTCAGAATCGACCAACAGCATGGACTTTTAACATGACAGTTCAGGATGCGGTCGCATCCAGGGACTTGGTTTCAGGTATCATTCCGATCAATGATATATCCGCTTACATATTATTTAATTCGGGTGCTACTTGTTCCTTCGTATCACATGAATTCTCCCAACGTTTAAACTTACCCCAGGAAGAATTAGAATATCCTATGAACATAGAAGTTGCTAATAAGGAAATAATTCCCGTTAGCCATATTCATAGGAATTGTGTGGTAGATATCAGGGGGTATAAGTTACCTGTGGATTTGATTCTGATTCAATTAGGAGAATTTGATGTAATTCTAGGAATGGATTGTTTATTTAACCATGGAGCGATGATAGATTGCCAGAAGAAGTGTATAAACCTTAAGACTCCAAATCAGTCTAAGGTAGTGTTCTATGATAGTAAGTCGCCGAGACACTCAAGCTGTCTGACGATGATGCATGCTAGGAAGCTGCTAAGAAAGGGATGTGTAGGTTATTTGGCCCATATCGTCGATACACAGAAAGTGTAAGAACCGTGAATTTCATGAATAATTTTTTTTATTAATATAATAAGAAAATAAATACTTATTGGAACATAAATGTTTATGAGTTATGAGAGAAGTAATTCGATTATATTAAATTAAATTTAGAATAATTGAGGAAAAAATAGAGAATTGTGATAAACTCGTAGAATGCCTTGTGTGGCATGAGAATGGAAATGGTGATGATTTAATTAATTCAAGAGGGAAATCGATAAGTGAAGGATTAATTAATATTACATTGTTAATTAATCATTGTGATTAGTAAATAGCCTACTAATGAGTAATTGTTAATAATATGTTATTATAAATAACAAAACATTTACGGGTAAGTAATTGATGAAAATGATAAGAGTTATATTTAATTGATTATTTGTTGAGTGCAATATATGTGATAGTTAATCGTTCAATAATGTTATTACCTGTTATTATGAATAATAATCGGTAAGAGTAAATGAATTATTAAGTGAACAATTAATCTATATTAATTGTTAATTGTTATTATGAGAAATATAATAATAATCTGTTGATTTAGTATTTTTGCAAGTAATGATTTGATACTAAGAAAATGGTTTATAAATATAATAGGATTTATATGGCTGAGGAATGTGACTATTTATCGTATAATAATAATCGATAAGGGTAAGTAATGAAGGAATTACTACGTGAATAATTAATCGATATTAATTGTTATTTACTTTCTATTATGAGAAAATAGAATATTAATGATGATTAATTGATAATGTGTTGATTATTATTATTGCGAATAATATAATGATAATAAGCAACTTGTTTATAAATATAATAAGATTTATATTTATTAAATGTGATAATTAATCATATAAATATTAGTTAATTACTATGGAAATTAATAACTTCATTAATTTATAAGGAATGAATTGATTAATATTTTAATTGCCATTATGAATAATAAAAATAAGTAAGTTATTAATATAATGAGATTATATTAATTACTATGTGCAAGCATGCAAAGTAAATGTATAATATATAATAGCTACCTATATGTTATATGAAGTGTAATGCAATGTGACTATACAATTGTATATAAACTACATTACAATGTGACTATACATATATAACTATATGTTATGACTAATTAATTAAGTTGTATGAATATATCATGATGCTTATGTGACAATGTGAGTATACATTAAAATAATACATCACGGATATATTGTAAACAATTGTTTATTAATAGAATTTAATTGAATAATACATGAGATAATGTAATGTGAGAGTATCCGATTAAATTATATCCGGTATTAACAAAATATACATGGATTATATGTATTCCAACTTATTACCTTGCAATATTATTTTATGAGGACCCAAGTGTACATGGATTTTATATGTGTAAATTATTTTACTACATACATTATTGTCTAAATTAAAGTACATTATGACTCAAATTATAAACTAAGTATATGATATGTGTGTATAATAAATTAAGTGATGTGTGTTGCAAATGCTGAGTTATTAAGCCTTGTCCCAAATTGAGAGTCTCTTTCTCACTTCACGTGTGCAAGCTCAAGCTAGTCTACTTCTCTATTTCTTCCTCAAACTCAGAATTTTATAGCTCATGATGAACAAGGGAGTGGGAATCATGATTGGTTTCACCAACCAATTACCAACTCCCTCTTATCTAGTACGCAATTCATTCATCTGTTAGTTTAGATTGGAAGTTAATAGCATTGTCTGGATTTCAATTCTTCTATAAATAATGGCTCTCCTCCTCTCTAATTCATTTGCTGAGAAATTCTTGAGTATTGAGTTAGGAGATATATATATATATATATATATATATATATATATATATATATATATCAGTGTTAAACATTCTAGAGATACCAGCAAGTTCAATTGCATTTACAGAGGTATAAATCTTAAGTTCTTTGTTCTTCATTTTCATTTCTGTTAAAAACTCCATTGATGTTCTCTGAGTTTCTTGAAATTCTTGATCATGAGGAATTAAAGTATAATTGGATTATAGAAAGCTAGTGTAGTGTAGTATGGACTTATATGCATGTTGGAATTTCAATATAGCTTCTTTGATTCTTCATTTTCATTCTTTGTCAAAACTTCCTATTCTTGAATTTTAATTTCTTGATTATACCAAATTGGATTGTAATTGGGTTGTAGAACACTTATATAGTTGTTATATGAACTTATATGCATGTTGGGATTACAATATGGCTGCTTAAAACTATTATTGTGAAGGAATTTTGAGGTTTGGCCTAAGTCCTGCCAAAGCAGGGAGTTCACTATCATGGACTGGACACAGCGCAGCTGCGCCAGCCTCTGCAAATAGATTGTAATTTTTGCTATAAACTGTGAATGTGAGGGTGTTAAAGGTGACTTGGATAAAACATGCTAGTGGGAGTAACCTACATATATAGATACTTAGAACCAAAATAAGCATGTTTCATTATGTTGCATGGATGATTGACGAAAAGACTTGTAGTTTTGGATTGAACTTATAAGTTCTTAAAGTAAACTTTAATATGTATGCATGCCATGTTAGTATTCTAACTTTGGAGATACGTTAGTATGACGTAAAGATGCATGAAAGACATATTAATTTATGTATATGGATTTCATAATGTACCATGATCATGTGGACCTCAATAGCAAACGTTACTAACGAAAACACAAGCCTTGAACATGGACTTTAACTTGTTATATTAGGATTCTAGATTCTGATATTTTCAGCATGTTATATGGCCTAGAAATGCATATCAGACATGTTGACATATGTATATAGAGAACATGCACATGTTGGACTAATTAGTGAACATTACTAAACAAAATACGAACTTTGAACGTGAACGTTAACATGCTACTTTGAGATTTGAATTCTGAAATTTATGGACATATGTGATAGCACTCTTAGACTCACTCATGTATCATATATGTATATACACCATGATTAGGTGACGTGATTCAAGTTAAGTATAAATGAAGTATATTTTCAAACTAAAATGATGCTAGTTGCATGTATACGATATGAATATTCATGAGTATGCCTAATACAAGTTATATGAATATCTTATGTGTTTAAAAAGAAAGCATGTTAAACTTTGTGCTTTTCATGACCTTGAATGACCGTAAGTTGTCAAAAGTGTTAACTTAGAACCATATCATGAAAGAGAGAACTTAGATGGACTTGGGAAGCATGAAGGCATCCTTTAATATGCATACATACTATGTGATATCATATGTTGATACTTGAATCCGATCTTGACGGTTAACTTATAGAAACGCCATAACTTGCTAAATAAAGTATGTTTGGTACTAGTTGAGGTCTTATGTGATAGTAATAATATATGAGAATGTTTTACTTATAAAAGGAACTCTAGAAATAATAAAGACATAACCAATTTAGTGTTATGATTTACTACAATGCCATACATGATATAACTATATTACTTGATGTTATGATAATCTGATTTCGTACGACATGTGTGTAAGTAAATAATAACATACTATGAAGATGTTTAACTTGAGAGAAGGAATTCCCTAGATAATAATGACCTAATCGGTTAAGCATTATGATTTAATACAATGCTATATGTGTTATAACTGTGTAGTAAGGTTAAGACCTAACTTATGTGTTGATCATATATCCAAGATATGATATGATATGACTAATGGATATCATATATATATATATACGTAACTATATTACGATAGTGATTCAAAAGTGTCGATTTATTTAACGAGGATAAACTACGCATAAGGTTAGTTTCCTGACTTACACTCATTTATAGTGCAAGTATCTGAACCCTACTTTTAATGTGTTGCAAGTATCCTATCCTTGTGGTTAGTTATTCGAGGAACGTCGTAATTCATGATCCCTAACTTATACTCTTTCATTGTGCAAGTTTTCTTGAAACCGTTCTTGTATATTAATTGCAAGTATCTGACTACTCTTTTATTGAGCAAGTATTTGATTCATACTCTTTATTGAACACATATTCGAGCTTGTACTAACTTTGGTCGTACGAGTAAATAGGTGCTAGAATAATTCTTGCCTTACAAACTTATGTTTCATAGTTTGATTTAAATCACGATTATATTCTTCGAATTATTGTTGCGAGTATTGAACTCATAAATTGTTCGTATATACATTGTTGAAATTGTCTACGCCATTTATTTCGGCTAGACCAATATCATGAATTAGAAAGCAATCCACACCAATTGCCTTGGTGCTGACTCTTATAAATTGACTGAGTTGAACAACCCTTGTAAAAAGGGGAACTATATAGTCGGGGTGCCGACAGTGGTGTGACAGGTTATGCATAACACCAGGTACGATAGGATGATCCCCTAATTGTACTTGGTTGGGTTACCAGAAATATTTTTGGTGATTCTAGTAGAAGTTCGTGGTTCTTAGCGACCACTCAGTATCCAGTATTTATTAACTTGAAACTTTGAATTCATTGGATTCTTTATTAATCTTTGGTCCACAGCGACACTCAGTGATATCTATTCATTCACTTGAAATTGTTGAAACTTTTAAAACTTTTAATAACTTCTCGACCCGTAGTGGTCCTTATTCAACTTCACGGAATAGATTTGGAAGTCATTGCTATTTATTTTGTTCACAACATTCTTAATTGAAATCCTGAGCGATTAATTACCGTTTTCCCTTGAGATTTAGAACTGTATATATTCATGTTCACATTTATTGGCGTATTACTTGCTGAGCAAATTTGTTGCTCACTCTTGCTTCCCATAAACATTTCAGTTAGGGAAGGAAAAGGTGGAACCCCAGGACAGGACAAGTGCGAAGGCAAGGCTATGGAGTAGCTGTGCTTTCCTATATTAGGATGTTTCCGTTATGTTGTATTAAGACTTATTTAAATGTTATGTATTAAGAAATGTTTGGTTTACGTTGTGAAGTGTATTAATAATAGTTTCGAGACTTGGGACGATAATATTTATGTTATATCAATGTAAATTATTCTGTTATTCCATTGTTTGATATTTTAGTTGTTATTAGAATTAGTACGTGATTAACCGAATTTGAGACCAGTGACGGTCTGAATTTGGGGACGTCACAGGTTGGTATCAAAACCTTAGAAGAAATTAGAGACTAGAAGTAGATAGAACTCATGTAGAGTTTTCTTAGAAAGCTAGTAGTGTTATAAAATATATTTTCATTCCATACAATGAAATTATGTTTTATTTGGAGATAATAATAAAGTTTATTGGTTATGTGATTATGGATGTCAGAGATAGGAAAACCTGGTAGGGTCATGGAGGAGGAACCATGTGATATACATGTGGTGTCTGCAACACCCCTTGAAGTTAAGCCTTTTACAGCAGAAACCTTAACCTAGGAGGAGATGGAATCAGAATATAACCCAAAATCCACGGTGGAAGTTTTCTTTTAGAATTGAGACATGTTTGAGTTTCTTTAAAATGAAAAAAAAAAGATACAATAGTGGGAGGCGAAGTTCCAGACCTTCAGATTAGTAATTAATAGTTACAGACATAGTGGGAGGAAAGGAAGTAGGTAGTTATTGGAATAAGTGTCGCGGATGATACAATAAATATAGATGCGAAACGGTGTTGTGAATCCCAATTTTATGGATAATGTGAGAAGTATCTTTCTAACCCCAACTTTAGTGGTACCCGAGAGGGGTATGTAATGAGACTAGCAGATTGCTATATAATGTGATATGCTTTATGTGGCATGTTTTTATTAAACGTGCGTTTAGTAACCAGATTTTGTTCAATAACAATAAGGGAGAATAGCAATAAAACTTATACGTCTTAAGAAGTATTAGATGTTTAACAAAGAGATGATAATACCATTTTATTTCTATGTAGAGAAATGTCAATACCCCAAGGAGGAGAGACTCGTCAAGCGACGGAGAATGGAGATAGGGAATTGAATCAAGAACCCTTACGACAATTGGTAGATCTTATAGTAAATGCTTTTGAAGAAGGAATCAATGATTATAAGAAGAGACAGACAAAAACTTCAGAGGTAGGAAAAGATATTAATTTGACTAAAGAAAGAGAGGTTAATAATTCAAAGAAAGCGAATGAAGGTAGGATGGAAGAGAGTAGTAGTGGTAGCAGTAAGAATTTCAGGAGGAAGTGGAATGAGAATAAGTATGTACGAGGAGAAGGACAATCACGGAAGAAGAAGGTAGAAGCTTGTAAGAAATGTAGAAAGAACCACATGGGAGCGTGCTTGAAAGGAAAACATGTATGTTATAAGTGCGGTGAGAAGGGTCATATTTCTCTTAACTGTCTTAGGGAGGAGAAAATCAAAGATTTTTTGCGTATGGATCTGAAAAACGTCAAATACGTAATTGGCAGAAGGAAACGAACGAGAAGGGAAACGAAAATAAAAGAAGACGGGACAACAACAACATCAACTACAATCCGATGAGAAGGTACCAAGAAGGACTCAAGAAAAAGAACAAGGTTTGCCCGAAATGTGGAAAGAGTCATCAAGGAAAGTGCTGGAAGGGACGAGGCGTTTGCTACAGCTACGGCCAGGAAAGGCATATTTCCCCGAACTGCCCAAACCCGAAGAAGATCGAAGGATGCTTCGCTTGTAGATCAACAAATCATCAGGTTAAGAACTGCCCAAAGAAAGGAAGAAAGGAAGAAGACGGCAACAAAGGTAGCCATAGAGAGGAGATGACGATAATTGAACCTGCTTAATCGAGCGAACCAATGCCACGTACGACTAACGTTATGATACATAATGCAGTGGCGTTCCAAGTTGTGATGTCAGGTGCGGTCTTAATCAATAATATAAATGCGTATATATTATCTAATTCGAGTACTATTTTTCCTTTTTGCATCTAAAGAACTATGAAACGACTAAGTTACCCCAAGAACGATTAGAAGATCCTTTAAACATAGAAGTTACGAATAAGGAAGTAATTCCCGTAGAAGTTCGTTTACCGTAATTGTTGCGCGTAAATTAGGGGATGTAAACTAAGCATAGACTAGATTCCGATAAAATTTGGAAAGTGTGATGGGATACTAGAAATAGACTGATTACATAACCATACTTCGATAATTGACTGTTAGAAGAAAAAATGTGAACCTTCAGACTCTAAACCTGTCTAAGGAAATGTTTTATGGTAGCTCATCGCTTAGGCAATTATTTTGCCTTACGATGATGCATGCCAAGATATTGCTAAGAAAAGTTTGTGTAGATTGTTTCACCATATTGTAGATACTAACAGAGCGGGAGTAGAAATAAATAATGTATTAGTAGAAATAGAATTTCAAAATGTATTCCCAGACGATATGCCCGGCCTTCCGCCAGACAGAAAGAACAGGTAATAATAGATTTAATACCGGAGACTGCACTGATTTCGAAAGCACCTATCTTATGGTGCCGGTAGAAATGAAGAATTGATGATACAATTGCAAGAAATGTTAGATAAAGGATATATTCAACCGAGTGTATTTTCCCTTGTGGAGCATCAGTGTTGTGTGTCAAGGAGAAGGTTAGTTTTAGGGCACGTCAGATCCGACAGAGGTGAAAGCGGTAATTAATTGGGAGCAGTCGAAGACTACCACTACGAAATTCTCTATCACCTAGCAAAGGATAACGTAGTAGCTGATATGCTAAGTAGGAAAAAGGGAATGGGGAAATTATTCAAATTGAAAACTCGAGAGGAACTAATCAGGAAGATGAAAAGATTGGAAATAAAAGTGAAGGGACCCAGAGAGTCTAAAGGGAAGTTTATAACAGAGGTTTGTCCAACGTTGTTGGATAGAGTAAAGGGATAACAAGATAAAGACAAAAAGTGCGAGAAGATAAAGAGAAAAAGTTCAGAAGAAATAATAATGGTATCTTGAAATTTGTAGATCGAGCGTGAGAGTCAATCGTAACTAAAATTTGCGAGATAAGAGTTTTCATGAGGAATATAGTTGGGCATAGTTCGTTCACCCAGGAAGAACGAAAACGTACCGGGATCCTCGAAGACACTATTGGTGGTTTATATGAGATGAGAAGTTATAGAATATATCGACCGATTAAAAAATACAACACACTCCCTACCGATAGATATTCGATCCAATTTAAATCAATTAGCGAAATAATCATTTGGCAATACGGAATATTAGTGTTAATAATTTTCGATTGAGACCCGCGCTCCACTTCAAAGTTTTGGAAGAGCTTGCGTAATGGATTTCAAAGGTAACTTGGAATATCACTTACCCTTAGTAGAATTCTCTTATAGTAATAATTATTATACGAATATCGGTAAGCCATCGTACAAAGCTCTCCACAAAAGAAAGTGCAAAACACCGCTATGTTGGAATGAGGTCAGAGAACGACGACTTCAATTGGGATCGGATTTAGTACGACGAATGGCTGACATTGTGAAGACAAAAAGAGCCAGAGTAGTAGCAACTCAAGATCAACATGAGAAACACGCAGATTGGCATCGTCATAATCAAGATTTTGAAGATGGTAGTTTTGTATTTCCTAAATGTTTCCCTATGAAGGGAAGATAAGATAAGATTAGAAGAATTGAGGCTAAGGTTCGTGAAACCTTTTGAAATATTGCAGAGAGCCGGAAAAGTGGCATACGAGGTAGCCTTACCTAGTGAACTGGAACATATCTACAGTGTGTTTTATGTTTCTGTCTTACAATAGTATAAACCTAATTATAAGAGCATAATACCCTAAGAACCCATTCAAGTAGAGGATAATCTGACTTATGAAGAATTCCTGTCCAAATACTACATAGGAAAGAACAGATAATAAGAAATAAAATTTTATCTCTTGTGATAGTGCTTTGGTAAAAACACAATGCCAAGGAGGCCACGTGGAAATTAGATGATAGGATGATGAGGATCTAACCCCATCTATTTGTGTAGCCTTGTACCAATTCCGAGGACGAAATTTTTATAAGGGGGGGAGGATGTAAGAACTGTGAATTTCATGAATAATTTTTTTTTATTGATATAATAAGAAAATAAATACTTATTGGAACATAAATGTTTATGAGTTATGAGAGAAGTAATTCGATTATATTAAATTAAATTTATAATAATTGAGGAAAAAATGGAGAATTATGATAAACTCGTAGAATGCCTTGTGTGGCATGAGAATGAAAATGGTGACGATTTAATTAATTCAAGAGGAAAATCAGTAAGTGAAGGATTAATTAATATTACATTATTAATTAATCATTGTGATTAGTAAATAGCCTACTAATGAGTAATTGTTAATAATATGTTATTATAAATAACAAAACATTTACAAGTAAGTAATTGTTGAATATGATAAGAGTTATATTTAATTGATTATTTGTTGAGTGCAATACATGTGATAGTTAATCGTACAATAATGTTATTAAGTGTTATTATGAATAATAATCGGTTAAAGAGTAAATGAATTATTAAGTGAACAATTAATCTATATTAATTATTAATTGTTATTATGAGAAATATAATAATAATCTGTCGATTTAGTATTTTTGCAAGTAATGATTTGATACTAAGAAAATGGTTTATAAATATAATAGGATTTATATTGCTGAGGAATGTGACTATTTATCGTATAATAATAATCGATAAGGGTAAGTAATTAAGGAATTACTACGTGAACAATTAATCGATATTAATTGTTATTTACTTTCTATTATGAGAAAATAGAATATTAATGATGATTAATTGATAATGTGTTGATTATTGTTATTGCGAATAATATAATGATAATAAGCAACTTGTTTATAAATATAATAAGATTTATATTTATTTAACGTGATAATTAATCATATAAATGTTAGTTAATTACTATGGAAATTAATAACTTCATTAATTTATGAGGAATGAATTGATTAATATTTTAATTGCCATTATGAATAATAAAAATAAGTAAGTTATTAATATAATGAGATTATATTAATTACTATGTGCAAGCATGCAAAGTAAATGTATAATATATAATAGCTACCTATATGTTATATGAAGTGTAATGCAATGTGACTATACAATTGTATATAAACTACATTACAATGTGACTATACATATATAACTATATGTTATGACTAATTAATTAAGTTGTATGAATATATCATGATGCTTATGTGACAATGTGAGTATACATTAAAATAATACATCATGGATATATTGTAAACAATTGTTTATTAATAGAATTTAATTGAATAATACATGAGATAATGTAATGTGAGAGTATCTGATTAAATTATATCCGGTATTAACAAAATGTACATGGATTATATGTATTCCAACTTATTACCTTGCAATATTATTTTATGAGGACCCAAGTGTACATGGATTTTATGTGTAAATTATTTTACTACATACCTTATTGTCTAAATTAAAGTACATTATGACTCAAATTATAAACTAAGTCTATGATATGTGTGTATAATAAATTAAGTGATGTGTGTTGCAAATGCTAAGTTATTAAGCCTTGTCCCAAATTGAGAGTCTCTTTCTCACTTCACGTGTGCAAGCTCAAGCTAGTCTACTTCTCTATTTCTTCCTCAAACTCAGAATTTTATAGCTCATGATGAACAAGGGAGTGGGAATCATGATTGGTTTCACCAACCAATTACCAACTCCCTCTTATCTAGTACGCAATTCATTCATCTGTTAGTTTAGATTGGAAGTTAATAGCATTGTCTGGATTACAATTCTTCTATAAATAATGGCTCTCCTCCTCTCTAATTCATTTGCTGAGAAATTCTTGAGTATTGAGTTGGGAGATCAGTGTTAAACATTCTAGAGATAGCAGCAAGTTCAATTGCATTTACAGAGGTATAAATCTTAAGTTCTTTGTTCTTCATTTTCATTTCTGTTAAAAACTCCATTGATGTTCTCTGAGTTTCTTGAAATTCTTGATCATGAGGAATTAAAGTATAATTGGATTATAGAAAGCTAGTGTAGTGTAGTATGGACTTATATGCATGTTGGAATTTAAATATAGCTTCTTTGATTCTTCATTTTCATTCTTTGTCAAAACTTCCTATTCTTGAATTTCAATTTCTTGATTATACCAAATTGGATTGTAATTGGGTTGTAGAACACTTATATAGTTGTTATATGAACTTATATGCATGTTGGGATTACAATATGGCTGCTTAAAACTATTATTGTGAAGGAATTTTGAGGTTTGGCCTAAGTCCTGCCAAAGCATGGAGTTCACTATCATGGACTGGACACAGCGCAGCTGCGCCGAGTTTATACCCAGGCGCAGCGCAGCTGCGCTAGCCTCTGCAAACAGATTGTAATTTTTGCTATAAACTGTGAATGTTAGGGTGTTAAAGGTGACTTCGATAAAACATGCTAGTGGGAGTAACCTACATATATAGATACTTAGAACCAAAATAAGCATGTTTCATTATGTTGCATGGATGATTGACGAAAAGACTTGTAGTTTTGGATTGAACTTATAAGTTCTTAAAGTAAACTTTAATATGTATGCATGCCATGTTAGTATTCTAACTTTGGAGATACGTTAGTATGACGTAAAGATGCATGAAAGACATATTAATTTATGTATATGGATTTCATAATGTACCATGATCATGTGGACCTCAATAGCAAACGTTACTAACGAAAACACAAGCCTTGAACATGGACTTTAACTTGTTATATTAGGATTCTAGATTCTGATATTTTCAGCATGTTATATGGCCTAGAAATGCATATCAGACATGTTGACATATGTATATAGAGAACATGCACATGTTGGACTAATTAGTGAACATTACTAAACAAAATAAGAACTTTGAACGTGAACGTTAACATGCTACTTTGAGATTTGAATTCTGAAATTTATGGACATATGTGATAGCACTCTTAGACTCACTCATGTATCATACATGTATATACACCATGATTAGGTGACGTGATTCAAGTTAAGTATAAATGAAGTATATTTTCAAACTAAAATGATGCTAGTTGCATGTATACGATATGAATATTCATGAGTATGCCTAATACAAGTTATATGAATATCTTATGTGTTTAAAAAGAAAGCATGTTAGACTTTGTGCTTTTCATGACCTTGAATGACCGTAAGTTGTCAAATGTGTTAACTTAGAACCATATCATGAAAGAGAGAACTTAGATGGACTTGGGAAGCATGAAGGCATCCTTTAATATGCATACATACTATGTGATATCATATGTTGATACTTGAATTCGATCTTGACGGTTAACTTATAGAAACGCCATAACTTGCTAAATAAAGTATGTTTGGTACTAGTTGAGGTCTTATGTGATAGTAATAATATATGAGGATATTTTACTTATAAAAGGAACTCTAGAGATAATAAAGACATAACCAATTTAGTGTTATGATTTACTACAATGCCATATATGATATAACTATGTTACTTGATTTTATGATAATCTGATTTCGTACGACATGTGTGTAAGTAAATAATAACATACTATGAAGATGTTTAACTTGAGAGAAGGAATTCCCTAGATAATAATGACCTAATCGGTTAAGCGTTATGATTTAATACAATGCTATATGTGTTATAACTGTGTAGTAAGGTTAAGACCTAACTTATGTGTTGATCGTATATCCAAGATATGATATGATATGACTAATGGATATCATATATATATACGTAACTATATTACGATAGGGATTCGAAAGTGTCGATTTATTTAACGAGGATAAACTATGCATAAGGCAAGTTTCCTGACTTACAATCATTTATAGTGCAAGTATCTGAACCCTACTTTTATTGTGTTGCAAGTATCCTATCCTTGTGGTTACTTATTCGAGGAACGTCGTAATGCATGTTCCCTAACTTATACTCTTTCATTATGCAAGTTTCCTTGAAATCGTTCTTATATATTAATTGCAAGTATCTGACTACTTTTTTATTGAGCAAGTATTTGATTCATACTCTTTATTGAACACATATTCGAGCCTGTACTAACTTTGGTCGAACGAGTAAATAGGTGCTAGAATAATTCTTGCCTTACAAACTTATGTTTCATAGTTTGATTTAAATCACGATTATATTCTTCGAATTATTGTTGCAAGTATTGAACTCATAAATTGTTCACATATACATTGTTGAAATTGTCTACACCATTTATTTTGGCTAGACCAATATCATGAATTAGAAAGCAATCCACACCAATTACCTTGGTACGGACTCTTATAAATTGACTGAGTTGAACAACCCTTGTAAAAAGGGGAACTATATAGTCGGGGTGCAGACAGTGGTGTGACAGGTTATGTATAACACCAGGTACGATAGTTTGATCCCCTAATTGTACTTGGTTGGGTTACTAGAAATATTTTTGGTGATTCTAGTAGAAGTTCATGGTTCTTAGTGACCACTCAGTATCCAGTATTTATTAACTTGAAACTTTGAATTCATTAGATTCTTTATTAATCTTTGGTCCACAGCGACACTCAGTGATATCTATTCATTCACTTGAAATTGTTGAAACTTTTGAAACTTTAAATAACTTCTCGACCCGTAGTGGTCCTTATTCAACTTCATGGAATAGATTTGGAAGTCATTGCTATTTATTTTGTTCACAACATTCTTAATTGAAATCCTGAGCGATTAATTACCATTTTTCCCTTGAGATTTAGAACTGTATATATTCCTATTCACATTTATTGGCGTATTACTTGCTGAGCAAATTTGTTGCTCACTCTTGCTTCCCATAAACATTTCAGTTAGTGCAGGGAAAGGTGGAACCCCAGGACAGGACAAGTGCGAAGGCAAGGCTATGGAGTAACTGTGCTTTCCTATATTAGGATGTTTCCGTTATGTTGTATTAAGACTTATTTAAATGTTATGTATTAAGAAATGTTTGGTTTAAGTTGTGAAGTGTATTAGTAATAGTTTCGAGACTTGGGACGAGAATATTTATGTTATATCAATGTAAATTATTCTGTTATTCTATTGTTTGATATTTTAGTTGTTATTAGAATTAGTACGTGATGAACCGAATTCGAGATCAGTGACGGTCTGAATTTGGGGGCGTCACAGAAAGTAGGGCTAGAAATGGGACAGATACCAGTAGTGAATGAATATCCAGATGTATTTCTGGAAGAATTACCAGGACTTCCACCTGATAAAGAGGTCGAATTCGTTATAGATTTATTACCGGGAACGGCCCCGATTTCAAAAGCCCCATACAGAATGGCACCGGCAGAGATAAAGGAGCTGATGGTACAGTTGCAGGAATTATTGGATAGAAAGTATATTCAACCCAGTGTGTCTCCTTGGGGAGCACCAGTTTTATTTGTGAAAAAGAAGGACGGGTCGATGAGACTTTTCATCGACTATCGAGAATTGAACAAAGTGACGATTAAGAACAAGTACCCGTTACCTAGAATAGATGATATGTTCGATCAATTGAAGGGAGCGAGATATTTTTCCAAAATCAACTTGAGGATGGGATATCACCAGTTGAAGGTGAGGAAGGAAGATGTACCTAAGACAGCATTCAGTACTTGTTACGGACACTACGAGTTTCTGGTGATGTCATTTGGGTTAACGAACGCACCGGCAGCATTTATGGACATGATGAACATGGTATTCCGGCAATACTTAGATAAATTCGTAGTTGTGTTCATAGATGATATCCTGATCTAATCCAAGACTCAGGGAGATCATGCTGAACACTTAAGGTTGGTATTGGAGGCATTGAGGAAGGATAAGTTATACGCAAAATTTTTGAACTGCGAGTTCTGGTTGGAGAAAGTTCAATTTCTGGGTCACGTGATCGACAAGGAGGAAATCTCCGTGGATCCAACAAAGGTGGAAGCGGTGCAGAATTGGGAACAACCAAAGACACCGACTGAAGTAAGAAGTTTCTTATTATTGGCATGCTATTACAGACGGTTTATCTAAGATTTTTCGAAGATAGCGGGAACGTTGACAAATTTAACGAAAAAGTCGGTAAAATTTGTCTGGACAAAGAAGTGTGAAGAAAGTTTTCGGGAACTTAAGAAAAGACTGAGTGAAGCACCGGTGTTGTCTTTACCAGACGATACTGGTGATTTTATAATTTTCAGTGATGCGTTGCACAAAGGACTTGGCTGTGTGCTTATGCAACATGGTAAAGTTATTGCGTAAGCGTCGCGTCAGTTGAAGGATTACGAAAAGGGATATCTTACCCATGACCTAGGAATTGGCAGCGGTAGTATTTACCCTGAAGATTTGGAGGCACTATTTATATGGTGTAAAGTGTGAAATATACAAGGACCATAAAAGTCTGAAGTATATCTTCACGCAGAAGGAGTTGAATATGAGACAGAGAAGATGGTTGGAACTAATAAAGGATTACGATTGCGACATCTTATATCATCCGGGGAAAGCTAACGTGGTCGCAGATGCGCTAAGCAGAAAGGGCAGTGGTAGGTTGGCAATGCTAACAGCTCAAGAGGAATTGATTAAGGAAATTACCAGTTTGGAACTCGAGGTAAAGAGTCCGAGCGAGTCAGATGAGAAGTTGTTCGCAATGGAGGTTCGACCGACTCTATTGGACAAAATCAAGGAAGAACAAAGCAGCGATGAAGAATGTGAGAAGATGAGGAAAAGAATTTCAGATGAAGAGGAGCTTAAGTTTAATGTGGGTGGTGATGGATTATTAAGATTTGAGAAGAGAATTTGGGTGCCAGCGATATCTGAGTTAAAGGAGGAAATCTTGCAGGAAGCTCATAGCTCAGGCTACTCAATCCACTCGGGAAGCACAAAGATGTATCAGGATCTTCGCCAACATTATTAGTGGCCCAATATGAAGAGAGAAGTCACAGAGTGCGTCAGCAAGTGTTTAACATGCCAGCGAGTCAAGGCGGAACATCAAAAACCGAGCGGGTTACTTCAACCTTTAGAAATTCTGGAATGGAAGTGGGAGCATATCACGATGGACTTCGTGGTAGGACTTCCAACTACACAGAAGGGTTATGATGCGGTATGGGTGATCATTGATCGATTGACCAAGTCAGCGCATTTCTTGCCAATTAAGATCAGATATAACTTGGATCAGTTGGCAAAACTTTACATCAAAAAGATCATTTCCAAGCACGGGGTGCCGGTATCAATTGTGTCAGATCGTGATCCGCGGTTCACAGCAAATTTTTGGAAAAGCTTTCAAGAACGCATGGGAACGCAACTAAGGTTGAGCACAATGTATCATCCTCAAACAGATGGCCAGAGCGAGAGAACTATTTAAACATTAGAGGACATGCTGAGAGCATGTGTTATAGACTTCAAAGGAAGCTGGGATGACCATCTACCGTTAGTGGAATTTGCATACAACAACAGTTACCACGCAAGCATTGGGATGCCACCTTATGAAGCTTTATATGGAAGGAAATGTAGAACGCCATTGTACTGGGAGGAAGTGGGAGAACGACAACTGCTAGGGCCAGAATTGGTGCAGCAAACTCCGGATGTAATCAAAATGATACGAGCGAGATTAGTGATGGCTCAAGATCGACATAAGAAATATACTGATCAATATCGGCAACAACGAGACTTCGACGTAGGCACTTATGTGTTTCTGAAAGTGTCACCTTGGAAAGGGAAAATGAGGTTTGGGAAGAAGGGGAAACTTAGTCCCAGATTCATAGGACCCTTTGAATTGTTAAGGCGAGTCGGTGAGGTGGCTTATGAAATAGCTTTAACTCCGGAGTTAGAACATATACACAACGTGTTCCACGTATTAGTTTTACGACCCTATAAACAGTATTACAAGCATGTCATAGAGTATGAACCCATCCAATTTGAGAAGGACCTAACCTATGAAGTGGTTCTTATACAGATAATTGATAGGAAAGAGCAAGTGTTAAGAAATAAGATAATACCTTCTGTTAAGGTAGTATGGAGGAACCACAACGTCGAAGAGGCTACGTGGGAACTCGAGGAGAAAATGATGAAGAATTACCCTAGTCTTTTTGTTTAACTTGTAATGATTCCAGGGATGGAATCCTTATAAGGGAGGGTGAATGTAATATCCGAGATTTTTATGTAATTTAATAATTTTCAATAAACGAACTTATGTGAAACTCTTTTGTGATTTCTATTATTAGATTTGTTTGTGCTAGTCATATATGTTATATGATGATAACTACATGAGTTGTTAGACACCGACTTTATACATTCTAGTACGTCTCCTTGGAGTGCTCCTGTTTTATTCGTAAAGAAGAAAGACGGTAGTGTGCGACTTTGCATTGACTATCAGGAGTTGAACCATGTCACCATCAAGAATAGGTATTCGCTACCTCGCATTGATGACCTGTTCGACCAGTTGCAAGATGCGAAATTCTTTTCAAAGATCGATCTCCGTTCTGGATATCATCAGTTAGAGATTAGAACTGAGAATATTCCAAAGACTGTCTTTAGAACTCGATACGCGCATTACGAATTTCTAGTTATATCGTTCGAATTGACCAATGTCCATGCTGCGTTCATGGACGCGTTCATGGACATGATGAACCGAATATTTGAAAAATATTTGGATCATTTCTTGGTTGTCATTATTTATGACATCCTAAAAAAAAATATTTAGAAGGAACTCAATATGCGACAATGACGTCGGTTGGAGCCGTTGAAAGATTACGATCGTACCATTCAATATCATCCTGGAAAAGCGAACGTGGTAGCTGACGCGTTAAGTAGAAGATCATATGCAGGAACGAGTGCGATATTATAAATACGAAGCCCCATTTTATATGACGTACAAAGGATGGAGATAGAGTTAAAGACTCCAGGGACCCACGTGATTATATACGCGTGGAGCTAATGAAGATGAAGAAGAAGGTGCAAGAAGGTGTGGCTCCAGAAGCAAGAATCGATGAAAAAGGAATACTTCGAGTCAACTTTAGACTTTGTGTTCCTAACGATTCTGATTTGAAGCATAGAATCATGATGGAAGCACACAACACACCGTTCGTAATAGTACCAAAATGTATCGTGATCTTTGACATATATTTTGGTGGAGAAATATGAAGAGAGAGATCGCGGAGTTATCTCGAGGTGTTTAACGTGTAAATGTGTCGAGGCGGATCATCAAGAGCTATAAGGTGTGAAGAGCCTAGAGCCTCTCGCTGGTGAATTCTTGTGTGGGGTGCACAGAAGCCAGAGTCTCCGTAGGGGACGACGGTTTTGTGCGGTGGCAAACTGATAGGTATCATTATGAGGTACTATAGTTGAAGCACCATGAGAGTCACAGTTAGAATTGAAGAAATGACCTGAGAGTTAAAATCGGAAATGAAAACGAGGTATTCTCACCTTTTCGGCATACCAGGTACGCACGTCAATTTCAAGGACGAAATTTCATAAGGAGGGGAGGTTGTAAGACCCCAACTTTTATGAATAAAAATGTAATTTCCTCTATATATTATTTTGAAATAGTAAGGGGTTAATTTGATAATGTGGAATGTTACGGGTAATATGCACAAATGTTTTAAATAAACAAGTGGTTATAAAATATTCATTGTTGTCGGGGAATATTCGTTTGGTCGTGGAATATTCTTGCTGTCGGGGAATATTCGTACGACGGCGCAGCCATTTGTGGGCCCATAACGAAAAACTGTCGGATGAAAAAAACGACACGAATGAGTTTTTTAAAATAACGGCGTAGTTGTTACCGTTAACACTGTTGGAATACCCGGTGGTTAAAATTATATAATACGCGTTGTTGCACAGTAGCACACGGTATTGCACAGTATTTTTATATTATTGTTAATTCAATAATTGCTACTGCACAGTATTTCCCATTATCAGATCAATAATTCATATTATTTGAATAATATTATTAGATAACATTATTGGCAATGTCTAAGGAAGTTCTGTCTAGGAGGGGTTATTTAATTGCGCGCCAGTAAGGAGAAATCCTTATCGGAAGGCCCCCTCTTTCCTGGGAACGACCTGGTTGTCAATATTATAGTTCTGTAATATTATTTTTAAATAATTAATTATTGATTTATATGATAAGAAAATATTTATTTTTGTGGATATAAAAGAAGGAATTAGTGCTGATGTGTTTTATCAGTATTTTGTCGGAATGGAGGTGTGAAAAATCATCCGTATGTGGATTTCGATAATTTTTCGTTTAGAATTTAGAAAAAAAAATTCTACAAAGTTGTAGAGAATTAAATTTCCTATGAAAAGGATATAGAATTCGTATTTTTCTGAAAAAAAGATTATTTTTTATGAATTATGGAAGTTTCAGAATATTGGGTCGGAAGTGATTTTTGGGGTTAAAAATATTTTTTTTAATAAAAACATTTTTTAGTGGGTGGGCCCCACTGGTGGTGAGCTGATAATATTGGCCAAGGAGGTGCGCGGAAGATTTTTAATAAATATAATATTTTATTAAATTTTCTGCTTTGGCGTTCTAAGCATTTTCCTATAAATAGAGTGCTGAATTAGAATTTGAAAATCACACCAGAATCATAAGTTTCTTTCTCTATAATATCGAGCGTATTTTTGTGAGTATTTCGATACTTTGAGTAGTTGCTATTCGGTGCAAGTTTTCTTCAGTATTATATCTGATATTCCAGGCAGAAGTCTGATTCTTTTGAGGTAAGGAATGATATTTTTTTCGTAAATGATGTTATTGCTTTCAATATCATTTCATCGAAATATTGGTATGAATTTTATTATGAAATTTTTACCTTTTTCGTCTGGATTACTATCCACGTATACGGCACTATTCATGTATACGACACTATTCACGGATACGGTACTATTCACAAGTACTATTTACGAAGTATGATTTTTCATATGAAATCTCTACATTTTTTATGTTGAGGTTACTATTCACGTATACGGTACTATTCACAAATACGGTACTATTCACAAAAAAATTAAATTTTCTTTTATTTGTCCAAATTGTCTATTATGGGTCCTATCTTTGATTGGGTCCTGTCTTTGATTGGATCCATGTTTTGAACTTTATTCTTTAATTTTGCTCCACAAATGATTATTATGGAGTATTTTTAAACTTGGACAGACTGATTTACGAATCCCTCATCTTTGTCCTTTATCTCACTGGATTCGTTCTTTAAAATATTTTTCATCATCTCCAGTCCTAAATGGTGATATAACTGAATATCTTTGTCCTGTAGTGCAAAGATAGATGATTATTTGATGAATATCTTTGGCCTGTAGTGCAAAGATGAATGGTTACCTGATGAATATCTTTGGCCCGTAGTGCAAAGATGGACAGGTGTTGAGATGAATATGACCAACTGGTGATACAAATGAATATCTTTGGCTCGTGGTGCAAAGATGAATATTTGATTCAAGATATATATTGATTGATGTTGTATGGATAAAATATTGATGATGGACTTTTAAATCATAGAATATAGTAGACATCATTTTCTACTTAATTCTTCTAATATATTGTTATTTTCGCTGCAGTTGTTGATCTAAAACTTGTTGTCCATCATATTTTATCTGTTTTGTTGACGACTAACGATAATTTATTTTCCATTATCTTAGTCATAATATTCTTTACTGGGCTAGTTGAGCTCACCTTTTTCTTCTATTGTCCTCTTCAGGAAATGAGAATGTGGCAAGGACTAGTCGGGGGACAGAGTGATGGTTCAATTTAGAGCAGTAGAAGTCCTCACTATTTTTGTAAAATAGTGTGATAATAACTGTAATAAGGACTCAGTTTGAGTGTTTATATTTTTTACATTTGTATTGACACTCACAGCATGTATCGTCGTCCTGCTCACGACCTTTTGATATAAAAGTTTATATTTGGATTCTGTACCATGTGTTTGGCGACTTAGAATGGGTTGGGTTGATTTGACCTATTCTGGGGGCGTCACAGCCTTTTTCTCAGGGAAAAGGTTGTTGGGTTTGAGATAGACTTTTCTATGATGGTCGCCCCTATACTTTTGTAGGTCAAAGGAAATTAAATCTTCTCACACATCAAGAGTGATGAGTTCCTGAATGTTTGCATCTTAAAATGAATGTTATTCCAT
Organism: Panax stipuleanatus; assembly: GCA_020205555.1. Classification (NCBI taxonomy): domain Eukaryota; kingdom Viridiplantae; phylum Streptophyta; class Magnoliopsida; order Apiales; family Araliaceae; genus Panax; species Panax stipuleanatus. Next base: position 95,254,733 of record CM035125.1, on the reverse strand, counting down.
ACCTGCAACTGTTTATCTTAATGTATCACTGACTTTTCTTTTTTAGGACTTGTGCCAAATTTAATGGAATGACATTGAGGTGTCGTTGGGTCTTCTCAACATGGGTCGCTGACTCTGAGGGTTTTTTTTGGGTGTATGCTTTCAGGTTTGATTTGGTGTCTTGAGACTGGCCTTTGGGTTTATATTTGGGTTGGATTTTTGGGTTGAGAGGTAAAGTGTTTGATTTTTTCTTTTGATTAGACCGCACCATAGATGGCTGCCAACGTACTCCCCCTGATGGGGGGAGATCAAGTCTTTCATAGTTCACGCTTGGCCTTATTGATTGAGACTGGTGTTCTGTATAAGGAGTGGAGTATTCTGAGGGATTTGAAAAAATGTTTATTTGGTCTGACCGCACCATAGTTGGCTGCCTACGTACTCCCGTGGATGGGGGAGATCAGGTCATTCGTAGTTCATTCTCAAACGAACTAAACCTGATTGGTTTAATTTTTTTTATTTTATTTTATTTTTTGATTTTTTAATTTTTTGATTTTTTGATTTTTTGATTTTTTTTTCAATATTTACATGCATGGAAAATAAAAGGCACAACGCTAAGAAAGTGATAACGTCCCAACATCTCCTGGAACTTGCAATTTTCCTCTAGATCTATGTCTTCCTGGCTAGTTGAGGCCTGATAGTCCAGTTGTCAGTTAGTTATGTTGCCTTCGGGGCTTGTGATAGAGGTTACCTCCTGGTTCTGAATATCTTCAATTATGGCCATAACTTGATCGTCTCCTGAATCAGCATATTCCTTAAGGAGGCTCAAACTGGACTCGTCACAAAAAGGGATGAACTCCAGATTCCTTTATGGTTTGGCTTCCTCAACAACTTCACCACCTTTTTCTTCATCTGTCCCTTTATCTTTTCCATGGGCTTGAGAGGATTTGACTATGAATACCTCTCAAACTATTGTTGTATTTCTCGCAAGGTACTTTCCTTTTTGGCTTTTTCCACACTGGGAAGGATCAGTATTTCCTCATCATCATCAAGGAGGGTAAAATCAAGAATGTGGTTGCTGACTTTGGGCAACAAGATATTTCATTGTGGCGGATGAATTTCCTTAAGGGACTCTCTTGTCTCCTTTGTCACTCCCAGCATTAGGATCAGTCCACCTTGTGTTCTGTCAGAATTGGTGCCCATAGTCGTCACCTCCTTTGAACTGCCTATCTCGAGTGGACATCTTAAACTCTTTATTTCCCTTTCGCCTTTTATGGTCATGGGGACTTCACTCTTCAATTCTCCATTTTCAATAAGATCCTGAATTTTATGCTTTAGAGACTAACATTCCTCAGTTGTATGTTTAGGTGAGTTAGAATGGTAAAGACATATCTTCGTGGAATCATAACTTTTCATCTCTAGATTTATAGGAGGCATCAACTCAGTAATCTTTCCTTCGCTTAGCAGAAAGTGTAGCATCTCTTCATTTGATTTGTTCAGAGGGGTAAATTTTCGGTCTCTTTTGGAGGTTGTTTGATCTTTCTTCTTTGAGAATTCGCATTCCCCCAAGTGATTTTTCCGCTGGTGAGATTTTCTAGTAATTTTATCATTACAATTTTCCTGTCTTTTCAGCCTGCTTTGATCTTCTTCAGTCAGCTGGATTATTTTGGAGGGAGATAGGCTTACATTCTGGCAAACCTCTTTTTCCTTTTGACTTTTCGACAGTTGAGTGAAAAGCTGCCTTGTATCCTGATGTTGGCACACTATCAACTTAGCTAGCAGAGTTACATGATTCTGGATCGTTTCCAATTTTTTCATTACTGTCATACCCTCCTCTTATTTTCCAACTCTAGGACATTTGTTATGTTCCTTTGGGGGTATTCCTCCATCTTTCGTATGTACTTGCGATTTGGACACATTTTGGCGCTTTCTAACCCGATCATGTTTACTCCCTCCGTATCATGCTGCATCAGAAGGTTGGTTTTGACATTTGGATGGTCAGGTTATTGGACCACAACATCGTCACTTTTGATCAGATTTTGGATTTTATGCTTTAAGGACCAACAATCTTGTGTATCGTGCCCCGGAGACCTTGAGTGGTAAGCACATCTCTGGCTTAGATTGTATCTTTTGCTTTTTGGATCCAGAGGTGGAGCCAATTCGATAATTTTCTTCTTCTTGATTAATAAATCCAATATATTTTCCAGGAAATCGCCTAGTGGAGTGAACACCCAATTTTTCGTTCTTTTAAATTTTCTCTTTCTGTCCTGGCATTGGTTGAATACGTCATGTTGTTGAAATGACAGATTACCTTCCTTCTTCCAAATGGGGGTACTATGTTTTGGTCTCCTAGATTGCCCTGTAAAATGAGGGATACATCTTCATCGCCTTTCTTGGGTACCCTTTTGGGATCACTCGCATAGTTGCCCATCTGTATATGCTCGGCAACTGTTTCCAAGGCAGTGAGGTCTTTAATCTTGCTTGCTTTCAGGCCCATCTCTGCCATTTCGCTGTGTTTGATCATTTTTGAGAATGGCTTTCCTATTCCAGCTAGGATCCTCTCATAGTAAGGTGCCTCTTGGATGTCTATGAAAGTCATCATCATTTCAGTTTCTGACATAGGCGGGCTGACCTGTGCTACCAGACGTCTCCATCTTTGAGCGTATTCTCGAAAAGACTCATTATTTTGCTTCTTAACTTTAGTCACTTGGTATCGATCCAGTGTCATTTGTGACTGAAAACTATACTGATTTAGGAAGGCATGGGGCAACTCTTCCCAGTTGTGGATTTTGGCATTATCAAGTCGAGCATACCAGACTCTAGCCTCTCCAGTTAGGCTTTTCTGAAATAGCTGCATTCTTAGCTTTTCATCCTCTGCATAAGACCCCAGCTTGCCAATGTATAATTTCAAGTGCGTATAGGGATCGCCTGCCCCATTGTACTTTTCAAACTCTGGGACTTGGAATTTTTCTAGATATCGTGCCCCTGGGAATATACAGAGATCTGGATAGGCGACACTTCCAAGGTTTCCAGTCCCTTTGATTGACCGGATGGTTTCCTCCATTTGTTGGACTTTCTTTCTTATATCCCCAGTTTCTCGATCATCCCTGAGGTTTATACTTTCAGGGGTTTTGTTGGTTCCTTTATTGGAATGAGGTTCAGGTATCTATACTTCCCTCTTTTTGTCAGCACTTTGATTTCCACCCTGTGAGAAGGACTCTGTTTGATTGGGCGTTGTCTGGCCCTGAGTGATTTTACTTTGTTCTTTTAGGAGGATAGCCAATTCTGCTATTTGATTCTTAAGTCCCTCAAACTCCTCTCGAGATACGGAACCTGATTCGTGTTGGGCACTTTCAGCCATGTCGGTAGATAGGCTATGTGCCTTTTTAGATTATGATCTAGTAATGGGACGACTCTTACCTACAAAACAAGTAGGCAGTTTAGTCTTGATAAACACTAACAATATACATATTGTGCAATGTGTCTTTTTTCAAGGTTTTTTAATCTTTTCCTGAAAAACTGATGTTAGTTGTTTTGCTGACAGTATAGCATGACTGGATTGAGTATTTATGCAAAAATAAAATTGATAGGGAATGGAATGTATATTTACATTTATTTGATAATTATATGGAATTGAAATTTACATTGAATTTACATAGAATTTGAAAGGGAAAAGTATGCAGAGACTTCCTTTCGTGTTTGGTTTATCAAAGGCTGACCTATATTAGGCTATTTTCGCGGTTTTTTGGCATGAAGGTCCCCAGATCATCGCAATTTACTAGATGGGAAGTTAATCCGATCTTTTAATTGGAGCGGATCTGAGTGGCGCCTTTACCAAGCCTAGCAGGATTAGTCTCCTTTGAGTCCAGTAATCAAACGCCGACGAGTTCGCCTCCTGGTGGAGGAATCACACAACATACATTCACATACAATACGTCTCACCGTATAAAATGATGACATTGTGCGAAGCACTAATATAAAGAATTTAAAACATTTATTTACATCCACTCAATGTAAAGACAGCATCCACACACATGCAGATAAAAGGAAATTTTTGAAAAAATTAAAATGTGGCTTTAGCCCTCTACTATCCCCAGCAGAGTCGCCACCTGTCGACGTCGGGTGAAAATGTTGACATCTTTTCCTATGTGTTTCTACCCTTCTGTTTTCTATTTGAATTGGTTTTATCTAAAGGGTGAATTTTTAGGAAAAGACCGACATACAATGTCGACGATTTTGAAAAGTTTGATTTTATTGGTCCGAATTAGACAGAGTCACCAGTTGGTATGAGTTAAATGGTTGTACCAACTCAACCGAAGTTTTGAAAGATTTTGCAATATGGCCCAATTACTGGACTCTGTTTCATTGGTCGAAACCGAGATTTCATAGAGTTCGGGGGCTTGATTAAGCGGGGGGAAGGTGTTAGGCACCCCCCGACTTCCGTGAAACACGCTAACCGCATATTTTCAATTTCCTTAATTATTATGTTTGTGTGTATGTGTGTGTGAATTGCAGTAATTGGGCCTAAGTTCTTTATTTGAAAGTAGTGTTGTGCTTCGTTGGACCTATATACGAAGGGTTTTATTTAATGAAAAGTCCTTTTTTAGACAAGATATGAAAGTGATGTTTTGAAAAGTGATTTTCAAACCCTTTCGCTCGCATAGGAATTGAAGCCTTTTGATACTTCCATTTTTATTCTGTATTCGGCTTGACTTGGATTTTATGAGAGATTCAAAGCATAAATAAATATCTATAAAAGTGTCGGACTTCTTATGGGCATGAAAGCTATCAAAGTGATCACCACAAACCACAATTTACTATGTTGAGACTTTAAATCCGGATAACCGTTTTAAAGTCCCTCTAATTTACATTTACAAAAGGCCTGCAAGCTGTATATACAGTTTAAATTTGTCTATCGTGGGAATCGGATCTAGATCCATGTGATTAATCGTAGATCCAGTTATTCCTAGGCTGACACAATATCATCAAAAAGCTTGCATTGCATATATATAGAAATAAAATATAAATTATAATCTAGACGTCGCAAAACAAAGGATTCATTAGTTAAATCTTTGCATGCGCTTAGCCAAGCTTTCCGTTCCCTCTACAGATCTAGGATCGCTTAGTTGCTTAATATTTACAAAACTAGAAAGAAAACTAGATTTAAATAAATCTTTGTCATTCTAGCTCAACGGTTCCAGTTTTACAACTTTTGAACCGGTTAAAATTTAGATATGGCTAGATTTAGATAAATCTAGTCCACAACCTTTACATTAGAACATGTTTACATCATATGAACAGTTAAAACTGATATTTAATCACATTGAATATATAATATATATATATATATATATATATATATTAAAGCTGGAAAGAGCCACGGATTCACAATCCAGGCATGACTGATCAGTAGAAATATATATATATATATATATATATGCTTATATATATATATATATATTGAAGCTGAAAAAGACTACGGATTAACATTCCAAGTAAAACGAGTTAATATAAATATATATATATATATATATATATATATGATTATATATATATTAAAGCAGTAAAATGCCACAGATTTAGAATTCAGGCATAATGAACACTTATAAATATATATATATATATATATATATATATATATATATTAAAGCGAGAAAAGCCACAGATTTGCAATCCAGACCGAAAAAGCACTTAAATATACACACACACACACACACACACACACACACACACACACACACACACACATATATATATATATATATATATATATATATACTTCTATATACATATATTAAAGCCAGAAAAGGCACGGATTTGCAATCCAGGCAAAATTAAAAGTTATACATATATATATATATATATATATATATATACTTTATATATATAGGGATACCATCCATGGCAACCGGTTGCTATTCCACTGTTCCCAGTAACCAAGCTCTGAACCGTCGATCTAAGTAGCGGAAGGCTGAGATTAACTTTTTTAATGACCCAAGCCGCTACAAGTAGCGGTTTAGAAAAATTTTAAAAGTCAACTTGTGGGCCCACAAAACTGCAAAAGTTGCTTTTTGAACATTGGAGCAACTCTTAGTAGCGGCTGTGTATGTCCCAAATATAAGTCCCTTTCGTTAAGTTAGTTAATTTGTTATAATAAATTCTAATAATAATAATAATATTAATATAATCAATTGTTAGATTTAATAAATAAAATTAAAAATAATATTAATTAAATTTAATGAAATAATAATATTAAAGCAGTAAACAAACTTCAGATCTGAAGAAATCTCACAGTATACAGCGAGTAAGGCTTTAAACTGCTTTTGAAGCTTGAAAACTCCGTTTCCACCAGTTAAAACTTGATATATTAGTACATATACGTATACAAGTGTTTAGAAAGAACAATATTGAAGTTTGGAACACTGTAGGTAGGGTTAAGAGCTGAAACGGGCAGAATTTCCTCTCTTTTCTTCTTCTTTCTCTCCTTTTTTGGCTGATGGGGGGTCTTATTTATAGACCCACCGCGGGTCTACCTGCGTCTATTTCTGGTGAGTCCCGCTGGTGAGTCCCGCTGTCTCGAAGTACGTGTATTCTAACCAACGCGTAGTCTGCTTAAATCTTCATAACTTTCAATCTGTGAATCCGATAGAGGCGTGCTATACCTTTTCGGAAATCCCTTTCCAAGAGCCACACAATGACATGGGATTTGACCTTTTCCAAATCCGGGAAGATGGGTCCATGACCAAATCTTCGAGTCTTCACAGTCCGTTCGTTGAGTTGTCTTGTGTTGTTTTCACTTGGGATTGACTTTATGGTTCTAAATGACCTTCATGGCAGTGATTTGACTTGGTTTGATGTTGAGTAGGCCAAATGACCATTTTTCCCTTCAGGGGTTTATCTTCAGGGTCGTCGGGACTTTCGACTATTTCTCGGGGTTATCTCCAAGGTTTGATCACAGTCGATTCTGTTCTTCCTTAAGATCGTCTCGGAGGGTTGATTTGATATCCCAGGGCTGTCTCCGAGGTTGTATTTGATGTTGTGGTCCTCTAGGGTTATCTCTGGAGTGTAAAAAGACGTTTTTACCCTCCTGCATAGTTAGTAACAGGAAAACAAAATTTCTAGTGTCTACAACTATCTAATTAGTATATACCAAAAATAAAATATAATATATCTTAATTACATATTCACTTTATAAATATAAAATAAATATGTAAAAACGTAACAACCACTACAAATGTAATTATTTGTTTACTTAAGATATTAGAAGAAAATATAATATCCTTTTTTCTCATTCTTTTATAAATTCAAACAAGAATTTATTTACCTTATTAAGGTATTATAAATATAATATACTGTCTTTATTAAAATAGTTCCATATAAGAATTTATTTTATTACATTTAGTTAAAGTATATATATAGATATTATATACTTAAACCACATCTTTATATTCTTATCTCAATTGCTCCCAATAATTATTGTTTCATTGCGTAATAAATACATATGCATAATATATATTTATTAAATCGCATTCACATATTACATCAAACATGCACCAATCACATATAGTAAATATAAAAAAAATTATTCACTATTTTCATACTATTATTATTATGAGAAAATTTCAGGTTCTTACAGCTGGTCCTCAGAAAGTGAATATCTTTTTCTTGCATTCTAAGTTTCTGAGCATGTGTATAGGAATCTTATGTAATAGCCAGAATTTTTAAGTCACACTGTAAATAAATATGTTAATTAAATATTAATGATATTGAACACCTTGTGACTTATATAGAATGTATATGTGGAAAAATGAATATAATAATTATTTATCAATGATGATAAATATGTTATGACTTGGGTGAAAAATGTATGTGACTAAATAAATATATATATTTATATATTATAAATATGTATATATTTATTTGTCATATAAAGAGAATTAAAAAGAAAGCCTTGTAACCTAATATTATATATTAGGAATAAGAATTAAATAACCTAATGGTTATAGTTATTAAAAAATCTTAGTATTTAAATTATGAGATATATTTTATATATCTCAACTAATTAATTATTTTAACCTAATTAAAAAAAAAACCTAATTGGGTTATATAATTAAATCTACATGAATAATTATTTAAAGTCCAAAATGAGTGGACTAGAAATCCTAATTAAATAATTAAGGTAAAATAAAATTAGTGTATTGGAATATGTTATTTTATATGGCCCAATCAATTTATTAGAAAGCCCAAACAAATAAAGGAATTGGTCCTAATTTTTGGCCAAAGAGATGTGGGACTTCTTGTGACACCCCCAAATTCGAGTACTTCATTCCTATAAGATTTGGTGTTCACTGTCCAAAATAATCACATCTAACTACCCACAATATAGGATAACTTTAAAACGTAAACTTAATAAAACTTAAACAATAATCTTCCCCATTAAGGAGTTACAAATTCTAAAAAAACAATCCCAGGTTGTCTAACCTTTATTACATCATTCATTTGCAGAAATTAAACATATATTAAAATAAGTCTCATCACATAACTTGATCGAAATAAATATAACAAGTCTTCATCACTTGTTCATCTTGCCTTTGCCCTTACTAGTGGAGGGCTCATCGACGTTCTCAACTTTAGCTGCAATGTTTTATATGCATGAGTGAGCAAAACAAATGCTCACTAGAATAAACGTGAATAATAACAATATATGAAACATAATGAATAACTCAGCTGAATAATTAAACATTTCCTGTCAATGATAATTAAGAATTGAAAGCTCAATAGAAACTCGATTTTTGAATCAAGAATAGAATACAAGTTCAAATGTACATCTGAGGGTCATAAGACCATGAACTATGTCCTAGGTTGTCAAGTATCTCTACTTTAAGCCTTTAACAGTCATAGGACTATATGGACCTTACTTCTCATACTTAGGGGGATCAGCCCTTCGTACCATGTATTGTGCACAAACATCTTAACGCTAACGCATAAATAATCCCCTATAATAGGGTTGTTCATCTCAGCTTTGACATAAGCGTTCGCACCAAAGGAAGTTTGGTTTGGATTAACTTCAATGGTAATTTAGAGTTCAAACGTTCATCAACTAAGGATTAGTTGAATCACTAACATATTCAACCAGTTCAACAACATTATAAGCTCAAATAATGATTTTGTAGATCAAGGATTAAACAATATTAATTCACCATTGAATATCAATGTATATCAAGCTAGTGCTTCCGAAAGAATTAGAAGCCTCATTTGAAGTCAAAGACTAAAATAGTTCAAGCTTTGGATAACGATAAACAAGAACTAGAAATCTTGCTCATTAAGAGATTAGAGTTAAAGAACTTGAATATTTACAAACAAGTAAGGATAGGAAACTTGCGTAATAGTAATTGAGATAGGGTAAGGAACTTGCCTCGTGCGTAGATTACAAAATCACTACTCACGTTCCTTAAAAGTCCTACATAAATCATTTATAACCACAATACCCATTTAATCATATTAACATTAACCTCATAGGTTTAGTTCCCACGTTTAGTTCAACTTGCTAATTTAGTTCAAGTTATGATCATTATCTCCAACCACATAACACAAATCTAAAAACATTAACTAACAATCAAAATAACCATTAAACATCAATATCCAACCTCATGAACAACAAGTTTGAGTCCCTGTACAATTCAATAATTCTTAACTTGAAATCACTTTATACATGTTAACAATCTGTTATAACATCTTGTTATATGTGTAACACATTATCATGCTCATTAATCAATGTTAAGTTAGGTTTTGATAACTGAACAAACAACACAGTCTATGATCAGAGGAGGGCGCAACTGCGCCTTCCTGAACCTTGACACTGACGCAGCTGCGCTGGAGCGCAACTGCGTTGTTCCTGTCCTTTGCACTGGCGCAGCTGGGCTGGTGCGCAGACAGGTACTCTGCAGTTTGGCAAAGCGGTTCATCCAAGCCAAAAACTCGACTTTTAACACACAAAGCTCTAAATTAAGCATACCCAAATGGTATAGACTACACAAAAACAACACCAAGCATGCACATACTGGTTATAACAATAAAACAACAACAACAATAACCAAATTTAAACCCTTTAAATCTCATGTTCTTGTTAAAACCCCACTTTTAGACATCCTTAACAAAATCTATCACCATGAATTCGTTTCTTAACCAAAGCAGTCTGTATTACTTGAATTCTTTTCGTATTTGAATGTATTAACACAATCTACAACCAATTTACAGATTATTATATAATTATCCCACCAATTTAAACTCCAAAGTAAGCCATTTTGTTCAAATATCCACAAGAACACAAATTCTTCATTTACAACTTGTTTCATGATAATTTGATTTCTGAAAATCGTTTATACACAACATATAACAAATTATATATACCAATTAACACATATATTCCATTATCTCAACAATCAACCATAAAAACCAATGACAAAGAATTACTATCAAAAACTAAGAAATTAAAACTTTAGAATTAGAATTTAGATTGTTTTACCATTGATTCTTCTTTAGCCTAAGATGATTAGGATGCTTTGATTGCTACTTCCTTCTTGTTTTCAATGATTTCTTGTTCCAATTCTCTCTCAATTTCTCTTTAGAGCTCTCTCTTTCTTTGTGTTTTTCTTCCTCTCTTTAGACTTAGGCTTAGAAAAGATAAACTAACGTAAATATAAAACCCATATAACTGATATACATATAATACGTATACTTAAGTCATCAGTTAAAAAAATAAAAGAGTTTTAACAGTTACAAAATTCAAAAGCACAAGGCTTTGTTTGGCTAACACTATTAAACCCTCTTTTTAATTTATTTAAATAACCCCTTATAATATAATATACCAATGTCACACTTATTAAATTTAAATCACAATCTTTAAGTATCCACATAATATTTATTTGGCCAATATAATTCTTCATATTTAATTAATAAATATTAATCTTCTAATTTAATCCTTCCTTTAATTTCATTAATCAATTAAATTAAAATAACACCATTACACAACATTACAATTATTTAACAACGCATTTAATTTAATTATCTCATTAAATTAAATCTTCAAACCATAAAATTATTAAACATTAATTTAATTAATATAACACACTTAATTAAATTATTGCACAACAATTCCATCAAATATTTTTTTAACTAAATAAATAAATTAATTAAAATATTTATTTAATTCAATAAATATTTTAAATTAAACATAAAATTCTCGTTCGTTACACTTCTAAATCATTTTAATGAGCAAATTTATCAAATAAATAAAACCAACATTTGTCAAAAAGAAGGGGGATGTACCCGACACCTTAAAAGGGAATTTGGCACATGGCTAAATCATTTTCTTCTCTCATTTTCAAAGAGTTGATAAACAACTATGCACCCTAGGTTCTAGCCTTTGAAATTTCCCTAGAATTAGCAAGATTTGCAAGCAAGAGTTGGGAGATATATATATATATATATATATATATATATATATATATATATATATATATATATATATATATATATATATATATATATGCATTTTATTATCTATAAATACCTCTCCATTCATTAGCCATCAAAATATTTCTTCACTTTTTATTTCATTTCATCAAAAAGGGCTTAGAACAACAAAAAGAGAAAGAGAAAAAGAGAGAAAATAGTGAGCTTCAAGAAGAGAGGGAGGAGTTTTGATCTTCATGCTTCCTAAATTTATCAACTATTTTGGAAAAAGGAGAAGAGGTGCTCACAAGTCAAGGTATAAAAACCATTAAACCCCTAATCTTAATTAGTTATGTAATTTATTTTGGTTGTTTTGATGAAATGAAAATTTTATGATTCCAAACCCTAGAACCATAGATCTTCTTGTTAAGGGTTGTTTTATGTTTAGATCTCATTATTTTGGGTATTGATTTGTTTGAAAAACAAAACAAAAGAAAACTAGTTTTTATGCTTGAGAAAACCCTAATTTTGAGTCACTTTGAATGCTTACCATTTGAAATCTACACTTCTTTTTTGTGATTCGTCAAAAAAGGGTGTTAGATATGTGAGTTAAATTTTAAACCCAAGTAGTAGCACTCAAAAAGGATAACTGAGCATGAAATGGCAACTATTTTCCCAAACTGGTCCAGGCGGGTAGAAAAAAAATCTGGAAGACAAAATCTGTTTCTGGCCAGTTTGTATAAAGGGCAGTTCCGACCACATTTGTTACTCTAAAAAATATGAGATTTTGTGGGATGATAGTATGTTAAGTTAACTAAGTCCAGTCCAAAGATGAGCATTTTTGGATGTCTAGAACTCAATTTATGATTCTTGCAAGAAAATGCTATTTTAAAAGTGAACGGGAATAACTCTTTGTGTATAACTCAGAAATTTGTAAACTTTTTAATGGAGATAGATGTTCATAACAGGAGGTTGATGTATTACTTTCATAATTTTTGGACAAAAGAAAAATTTATGATAAATGGTGCAATTTCAGACTATTTTGGACAGTTTAAAAATAGTAAACGAAATTGGAAAAATGCAAGAAAAATATATGATCATTAAAATATCATGTTCTGATATGTCCCAGAAAATAAAAAAAAAATTGGTATTATTCATGTATCTATTTAAGTTATGAATAAATAGATAAATTAAGATATGTGATGTTAAAAATTGTGAAAATATAATTTTATTGACAAATGGCATTTAATATGATATAATCATATTTTTTGGAGGATAATTTGGGCATTTTTAATAAAATGTTATATTTATGGCATTTTATGTTTGTTAAATAAATGAAATAGTGATGGTTAAACAATTAAATCAAATTGTTTATAAGTTTAATAAATGATTAAAATATTATTAAAAGATTAATAATATTATATTAATATATTATTAATTAATTAAAAATATTTAGATTAATATTAGATTAAAATATTATTAAATAATTAATAATATTAGATTAAAGTATTATTAGCAAATGATTAAAATATTATTAAATAATTAATAATATTAGTGATTAATTAAAATATATTAAATAATTATTAATATTAGTAAATAATTAAAATATTAGTAAATGATTAAAATATTATTAAAAAATTAATAATATTAGATGAATAAAATATTATTAAATAATTAATAATATTATATAACTAAAATATTATTAAGTAATTAATAATATTAGTTAAGGAGTAAAGTATTATTGAGTGAATAAAATATTATTAAGTGATTAATAATATTAGTAAGAGATTAAAATATTATTAAATGACTAATAATATTAGTAAGTGATTAAAATATTATTAAGTGATTAATAATATTAGATTAAAATATTATTAAGTGAATAATAATATTAGATAATGATTAAAATATTAATAAATGATTAATAATATTAGCAAGTGATTAAAGTATTATTAATTAATTAATAATATTAAGAAATAAATAAAATATTATTAAAATATTAATAATATTAGATGAGTGTTTAAGATAGTAATTATGTGATGGTAATATTATCAAGGGGTGATAGTATTACTAAGGATTTAATGTGATATCTAATGTTTAAATTATGTGACTAAATGTTAGATAATATGTTATAAGAATGGTAGTATTATGACTAAATATATGAGATGTTAATTGAAAGATCAATGATAAGTCTTTTCAAAGAAAGTTAATTAAATTGCGTAACAATAGACCGCAATCGAGGCATGTTTTCTAACTCAAACTTGAGTTACTATTTTTCAAGCATGTTAGTGGATAATTATTGTTGATTATTCACATCCATAATGATTATTGTTATTCGCACATAGTTCAATTGATTTCATGTTCCATGTTTTGAACTGTGAAATAATGTAAAGGTCTTTTATTCATGAATTGTTTATGAGCTAGGTCTAAGCTAGTTGTATCAACTAGACCAATCATGTTTAAATTTGTTAATTCAAATATTTTTTAAAAGTTGTTCCAAACCAGTTGATTGGTATAGACTCTTAGACTGAGAAAAAGAACAATTCTTATTAAGGCGGTAAATTGGAAAATAATTATTTGTCCGTTCATTAAGTGATTATACATATTCGCCGGGTATGAGAGGTTGATCCCCTCGATTACCAAAACTTACTAAGATGACCAATTTAAATACTGACAATCTCCGTATATGTTCATGGTCGTTATTGACCACTAAGCTTAATCTTTCATTTATTGAAATTTGAATTCTTAATCTTTCACAATTAGTATTTATTGTTGGAAATCTGAAAGTTAAATTCTTTTCTAATCATGATATATCACCCTTGTATTTAAACTTGTTAAGTGAATTAGTTGCTCATCCTTGCTATATCATGACGTTTATTTCAGCTAAGCTCGAATGTTCAAAGAAGAAAGACAAAGGTAAGGGCAAAGTTACATACATACTCTACTTGAGTTTCTACTAAGGTTATAACTTCGGTTTCGCATTCCTAACGTTTATAACCTAAAGCTTTGATACCAACCTGTGACACCCCCGAACTCGGGTCCTCTGACCCCGGTCCGATCTTCACCGAAACAATACTAAACATCCACCTCTAAACAACATACGATAACTAAAGTGCGGAATATAATAAACGTACGTCAGTTCATTCAAAAGGTGTTACTAGTCCTAAGATTCGATAACCTTAAATACAAACATACAAACCTACCCTAGAATAGTCATTAGGGTTCATATTACATAACAATAATTAATTAAACATAAATATAAAGTTTGCTCCTTGCAAACTAATCCTACATCTTCCCTTTACCCTTGTCCTTCCCTGAAGACTCTGGCTTAACTGCAATATAAGTCATGATATAGCAAGAATGAGCAACAAGTTTGCTCAGCAAGTTTAAATACAACAATAAAGGATATATCATGATGAAAAGAATATATTTGACAATGAATTCAACAATATAAATATCGGAAGCAGAATAATAATTGCTTTTAGAATAACTGATAGTCAAGTAGACTTTTGAACTATAAACCTCCAACGGAACCACCTTTGGTTACTGGCTACAGAATAAGTACTTGAGGGGATCAGCCTCGCGTACGCCATGTATATGCATAACATTCAACTCTGCTGTTTGTATCTTATATTAGATACATGTTACTCCCTTATAATATAAGGGTGTTCTTTCAGTCTAAAAATCCTTACCATCAATTGGTTTGGATAGCTTTTATAAAATTTCAAATACATGTCTGACCGAATAAGGGTTCAGACTCTATCTAACATAGTTCAAGAATTATAGAACTTTAAATGATGTATAAGTCCAAGACTGTACGAACTCAAGTGCACCAAGTGCAAATAACAATAATATAGATGTGGAAAAATTGTTAAGTAATTAAACCACCTAATAGCATGCTTGGAAATAAATTTCAAGTTTTAAATAATAAACTGTCAATACGGTAATAACCTACTCAATACGATATGAGAAGGATAGGAACTTGCACAATAAAGAGTGTAGGAGAACTTGTATTCAATCAAGTGAAGTTAAGAAACTCGCTTACACGATTCATTGAATAAGGTAGTGCAAGAATTTAGAATACTTGCATTTAATATAACAATTAAATGAAGTTAGGAAACTTGCCTGTTTGCTCAGCTACAAATAAGTTTTAGCTTTAATTAACTTGTGTCGAAACGACCTAATATAAATAAGTCGGCCTTTCAGTTAGCATTATAAACTAATATAAATCAATACTTATAATAATCCAGTTATCGTATAAGTCTATCACATAAAATCACGTTCAATATCAAATATACCATTTATAGTATCATAATATGCTAACTGTAAAAATCAGATTTAAGCAAATTGTTCGGGCCTGAAAGTGTCCCAGCATAACTCTAGCATGCAACTACTAACATTAAACCAATACATATGCTTATCAGGTTATAATTTCTTATTCGAAACTACCAAGCTCTTTCTATATTCAATTCGAAGTCATGTTTTCATGCCATTAATTCACATACTTTAACTAATACATGTTCATGCTTCAAGATCGGTAACAAAGGTCATGTTATCACCTAACAATGCTAAACAATACATAACATGCATGCTCATGTGTATACTATACATGTATACTTTAATCCACCTATTTCATGCCTTAGAAATTAATTTCCTATAAATACGTGCATATGTGAAATTCATGCTTTAACCAAACGAGGTCCATGTTAATATGCTTATAGGAATAACGAACTCTAATATACATGCTTGTATAATCAATACGTAATCCACATGGTAATCAGTGTTGTTAGTTTTCACATTCTAAGTTTTCTCATTGAAAATCACACTAAGTCAACAAGGTATCATAATACATTGTTAAGTGCCTTGTGCTCATAACTCGTATGTCATAGAGCTCATATATAAACCACATATACGTTCTCAAATGGTCAGAATCTAAAAGACATTAAGTCTTGGTCAAGTTTATTTTCAAAAGTCTTAAGTTTCTCATTTCAAAATCGTCCGAATCTTGCAATCACGTATGCTAGTGTGTGAACACACTTTAGACTCGTATTTCATGACAATATAAACCACACTATTGTGTTTACAAAATCAGAATGTTCACGTGATACGTCCATGACAAGGTTTACATTTGAAATTATAAGTTTCCCTTTTAAAAATATATGGTCATGGCATATACGTGTAGCATCAACGAATACATACTTATACCATGTCATTGTACTAATATTTATAGTTTAATCATGTTCACATACTTGTTTCAATGGTATATCACATGTTAGTATATCACAGCAGCTTAACAGAAGCAGAAAGCAAAACTGGCCACAGGAACATGCGCAGCTGCGCAGGCACCAGGTATAAACCCGGCGCAGCTGCGCCGGTGTCCGGCCAGTTCAAGAACAGGCTGCTTTCGGCTCGGCAGTTACTAACCCATCTCACAAATTATTACGAAATTTAATCATGTTACATCCATAAAATAGTTCCAACAAGCTTATATCATCATATAACACTTAACCAACATATTCCATAGTTCAATTAACATCTATCTCAACATATTAAGAAATTTGACAATGTAGAGCATGAATGGAATTTTACAGAGAATGAAGAACTTGAATGCAATTGATTATACCTCTTGAATTACAATTTGCTTGAGCTTGCTACCAAAATCAGATTATATACTCACAACACTCTTTTTATAGCAACTAGCAATTAACTTAACAAGATCAAATGAAGAGAGGAGGGTTCAATTTATAGAGGATTGAATATCCATACAATGCAATTACCTTCTAAATTAAATCAATGGATTGAGCAAGGGTCTATTGGTTTATGTAGATTAGGTAGGAGGTGGGTGAATCCATCATTATCCCCACTCCCCCCATGATTATATGCTAGTCTTGTGAAGAATTTGAGGAGAAGAGTAGCTAGGTAGCCTTTTGTTTTCACGTGAGAAGAATTTGAGGTGTGACTCTCAATTAGGGACAAGACCAAACTCAGCATTTGCAAATACCACACTTGGGTTATATCATATAGACACATAATATATACACTTAGGCTATTCTTAGTTTATACATTTAATTGGTTACAATGTCATTTCAATTAATAACACAATGTATCAAATAGGGGTACACCACATATAATCCATGCACATTTTCCTTAATACCAACTATAATTTAATTGGGTATTATCATTACTCATTACCATAATTGTTATTATTATAATTATAATAACTTATTGAAATCATTATCAGTTAACAATTGTTTATTGATATTAATATAAGGTAATGGGGTCTATATATTAATGTCTATCATGTTACATAAGCAATAATATGTAACTCACATAATGTAATTAATCATACTATATAGTCTACATATATAATATATAGACGTATTAATGCGTCATCTTGTACTATATATAATATATAGTTAACTACCATATCTTAAAGGTTTAATATCGCATGCTTGTATAAAATAATTAATCAAGTAAATAAAATTACATATTACATTAATTCTTACTCATTAATTATTATTCATTCATAATAATTACTAATCAACACGTTATCAATTAATTACTCATAATTGAAATTCATCAAACACATTCAAATCCTGCCACGATATTCAAATAGGTTGAATATTTAATTATTAATAATCTTATCAATTCTCTGATATTAAAGTCTTAGGGCTAGTCCACTAAGTTAAATAACTCATTAGTGACTTCCTTTAATCATTTCACAATTTCTCACCACCACATAAGGTTTAAATTAGCTCGCAAAACTAACTCATTAAAATTAAATCACATATTTAATAAATAAAGAGTTTAAAATTTATGGTCATTACATCCCTCCCCCCATATAAAAATTCCGTCATCGGAATTATAAAAATAAGGTTACTCAAATAAAAACGGATAATTCGCTCTCATTTTCTCTTCTAGCTCCCATGTAGCTTCCTCGACTGCATGATTTCTCCAAAGAATCTTAACGGAATGAATGATCTTATTCCTCAGCTTCTGTTCCTTCCTATCTAGTATCTGAACAGGAACCTCTTCGTATGATAAGTCTTTCTCGACTTGGATAGGTTCATAGGAGATAACGTGCTTGTAGTCTGGTTTATATGGCCGCAACACTGACACATGAAACACGTTATGAATGTGCTCAAGTTCAGGAAGTAACGCCACCTCGTACGCCACTTCACCGACTCGCCTCAGAATCTCGAACGGTCCTATGAACCTAGGGCTCAACTTGCCCTTCTTCCCAAAACGAATCTTCCCCTTCTAGGGAGATACTTTCAGAAAAGCATAGCTTCCTAATTCAAATTCTTTCTTCTTGCGATGCAAGTCTGCATACTTCTTCTGGCGATCTTGAGCCGCTATCAGCCGTGCTCTTATCACCTTGATAATCTCTACAGTCTGCTGTACCAATTCTGGTCCCAACAGTCGACGTTCTCCAACTTCGTCCCAACACAACGGTGTTCGACATTTTCTCCCATATAGCACCTCGTACGGTGGCATCCCGATATTAGCGTGAAAACTATTGTTGTACGCGAACTCTACTAATGGAAGGTGATCCTCCCAGCTACCCTTGAAGTCCATTACACAAGCTCGGAGCATGTCTTCAAGTGTTTGAATTGTTCTTTCGCTTTACCCATCGGTCTGCGGATGATACGCGGTACTCATTCGTAACTGTGTCCCCAATCTCTCTTAAAGACTCTTCCAGAAATTCGACGTGAATCGCGGATCTCTATCAGATACAATAGATACCGGCACCCCATGTCTCGAGATAATTTCCTTGACATACAATCTGGTTAACTGATCCAAACTATACTTAATCTTAATCAGCAAAAAGTGAGCTGACTTCGTAAGACGATCTACAATTACCCATATGGCGTCGTGCCCTTTCTGCGTTGCCGGAAGTCCTACCACAATGTCCATCGTGATGTGCTCCCATTTCCATTCTAGAATCTCTAACGGTTGTAATAACCCGTTTGGTCGTTGGTGCTCTGCCTTGACTCTCTGACAAGTTAAACTCCTACTTACGCATTCTGCAACCTCCCTCTTCATGTTTGGCCACCAAAAGTGATGACGTAAGTCTTGGTACATCTTCGTGCTTCCTGGGTGTATCGAGCATCTCGTACTGTGTGCTTCTTGCAAAATCTCTTCTCTCAGTTTTGGTACTAACGGTACCCAAATTCGTCCTTCAAACCTTAGCAGTCCAGTGCTATCAATCTTGAATTTTAAATCATCACCCTCGACAATCCGCTTTTTGATAATATCACAATCTTCGTCCTTCTCTTGTGCCTCCTTAACCTTATCTAATAAAGTCGGGCTCGCTGTCACTGTAAATAATTTCCCATTGGTCTCCATCGGATACTTAACCTCCAAATCTAGTCGTTCGAAATCTTTCACTAACTCTTCTTGAATGGTTAACTTCGATAACTTCTCTCTGCCTTTTCTGCTCAAGGCATCTGCCACTACATTTGCTTTGCCTGGATGGTACAGAATTTCACAATCATAATCTTTGACCAATTCTAGCCATCGGCGCTGCCTCATGTTTAATTCTTTCTGCGTGAAGATATACTTCAGACTCTTGTGGTCCGTATATATCTCACACTTCTCACCATACAAATAATGCCTCCAAATCTTCAAGGCAAAAACTACTGCTGCTAATGTGACAAACAAGATTTTTGTAATTTATTTTGAATATTTATTGAATTAAATAAATATTTTTGATGATTTAATTATTGAGTTAAATAATTAATTGATGAATTTGTGGTAGATTAATTTAATTATATGTGTCACATTAGTTAAATTAATGTGGTGAATTTGTAATTTATTTTGAATATTTATTGAATTAAATAAATATTTTTTTGATGATTTAATTATTGAGTTAAATAATTAATTGATGAATTTGTGATAGATTAATTTAATTATATGTGTCACATTAGTTAAATTAATGTGGTGAATTTTTATATTCAAAGTATGTATTTAATTGAGCTTATTTGATTAATATATTAATTAATAAGCATAATGTTATTCTAATTAATTTAATAATTAATTAGAGATTTATGATTAGACATAATTAATAAATAAGAATTTTAATTATGTGACTATGTGATTTAATGTAGATTTATGCTATTTTATTTAATTGATTTAAATAGCATTATTTGATTTAATTGGGTGTGACATTAATTAACTATATTATAATAAATTAATTAAAATAAATGAGAAGGGATTCCTTAAGCTAGCCAAACAAGGCCTTAAGGGGAGTTGGTCAGTTAACCCACTAAGGGACCAACTGACAACCACTCACCCATTATATATTATACGTATTATACTTATATACATATATACTATATCAATTCATATATTCATATCAGAGGAAATAAAAACTTAGAGAGTCAGAGAGAATTTTGAGAGAAAAGATTGAGGGGGAAGAATTTGAGAAATTTATATCATCATCCTTGAATCATCTTCACCAACTAGCAAGGGTAAATTCAGTTATATTAAGTTTTAAGCTTTCTATTTTTACGTACTTTGAAGTTCTCTGTAATCGTCAATTTTGAATCATTGTTGGTTATATGGTTTTATATGGGTTAAATTATGTTTATAACATGTTTTATACCATGTATACATAAATCACAGTGATCAATTTTATGTAATTACGTCTTAATTAAGTTTTCAAAACTTCCATTAACGTACTTTGAAGTTTTCTGTAAAAGACTAAATTGATGACTTGTTCATGATATGGCTATATATATATTAATTGATGTCCATAACATATTATATGCCATATATGCATAACTTTCAGTGATCACACCATGGAATTTTGTTGATAATTGGGTTTTCAAAAGTTACAGAGTGTAAAAATTGTACGTATGGCCCATATGGCCCTTACGTACAAAATTTACACACCTTATGCGTTTATTTAACTTAAATTAACACTTGAATGTGATTGTGTACATTTAAACGAACAAAATGGAAGTTAAACGAACGGATTCGGTGTTATAACGAATCCGTAACGTTGAATTCTTGTTTTCTTTCAAAACTTTATAAAATGTTGAAAATAGTGAAATTAAATGTTGTGATTTGTGTAATTTCGTGATTTAAAGTGTTAAAAGCATGCTTAGAACATGGTATGATGTTTCTGTAAATTCCATATCTTATGGGTAGCCTTAAATTCATTACGTTAGTTTAATTTGGATTTATTTGGGTTGCTCTGTGTGTCATTCGCGAACTGGAAATCTGGGTCTGCGTTGCCGCGCGGCCGCGCTGGTCCCAAGGGTAACTGGCGCGCGGCCGCGCCCCTTGCAGAAATTTGAAATTTTTTTGCTAAGTGTTCGTGTGTTCTAAGAGGTGGTTTAAAACCTAATGTAATGAACATAAAGATATGCTAAACATATAATAAGAGGTTAATAACTTATATTACGTGAGTAATTAATAAGTTAATTACATGACTTGAATCGTTAATTGTATAGTCCAATAACGTGCTCAAGACCGATGTGTGTGATTCGATACGTATATCGAGTTATTGATTAATTTGTATTGTGAACGTATTGATGTGTAGGGTTTAATAAAGAACGTGAATTATAATTGTAGCTTGTGCAAGAGGCAAGTATCCTATCCCTAATTTATTGATTTAGCAAGTTCCCTAAATTCTAATTTATTCATTTATTAAGCCTTAGACTTGTGTTTCTATATCGAGTAAGCTCGTGTTTTTAATTGTTCAAGTTCGAAATTCATATTACATATTGTAACTCTTTTAAAAGCATGATTCAGTGATACAATACTTATTCGATTGTATACTCTTGAGATTTATTATTCAAGTTGAATATCGATGTTATTGTTGAACCTTATAGGACTAGTGAACCCTTATTGATTCGACTAGTCCATAGTTGATGAACGTTCTAAATTCCAAAATACTTATTGAGCTTATCCAAACCAAACTTCCTTTGGTGCGGACTCTGATGTCAAAACTGAGATGAACAACCCTGTAAAAGGGGATTATTTACGCTTTAGCGTTGAGATATTGTGCACAATATGGTACTAAGGGCTGATCCCCCTAAGTACGAGAAGTAGAGTCCATAGTCTTATGACTGTTAAAGGTTTTAAGTATAAACACTTTACAACCTAGGACATAGTTCAAGGTCTTATGACCCTCAGATGATATTTTGATTCCTGTTATTTATCCTCGAGTCAAAAGTTGAGTTTCTTTATTCAGATGTCCTTGATTCACTCGCATGTTATTATATTGTTGTCATATTATTATACTTGTGGGCAACCGTGCTCACTCTTGCGTAATAATAACATTGCAGTTAAGAACGAAAGGTCTGACGAGCCTTCTTCTAGCAAAGGCAAGGGCAAAGTCAACAAGTGATGAAGACTTGTTGTTTATTTTATGTGTTTATGTTTCAGACTTATGTTAAAGTTGTGTAAAACTTATTTAATTAGTTATATTTCCGCATTTGATATTTAAGGTTAAGTACGACCTGGGATTGATGTATTTCTTTTCAGATGTTGTAACCCCACAAGGGGAGGATTATTTCTATTTATTTCATGGTTTGCATTTACTATGGGTAGATAGATAGATGATATTTGTACAGTGAACACCAAGTCCCGTGGAAATTGAAGTACCCGGATTTGGGGGTGTCACAGGTTGGTATCAGAGCCGTAGGTTATGAACCTTAGGTGGGGAAAAACCTTAGGACAGTAGCCTTTTTAGAGATCGAGAACATAGTAATGATAACTCTTATCGAGTTCTAAGAAAGATAATAACTTACCTTATGTGCTACGTGTTTATACTTATATATTCGAGTCTCGATTAGCATCACGTAATTACTAAAACTTAAAATTTTATTTGTCGGGATGACGAATGCTGGAGAACCTAGTCAGTCCAGGGACCTTGTACCCCTAGAGGCTAGAGAGGAGGAGCCCCGAGATATCCACGTAGTTTGGGAGCAGTTAGTCCGACGAGAGCCATCACCCTTGATCACAGTCATTGGTCAGGAGATTGTGCCGGTGTCTAATTCAGAGGAGGACTCTGAGGAAGACCCTGAGGAGATTGAGGTTCAGGCTGAGGCAGCCGTAGAGGAGGAGGAAGACCCTGAAGAGTTCCCGCCGAGCTCTATCAGTGCCGAGATGTATGACGAGCTGTATGACCGTAACATAGAGTTACGTGATACTGTTCAGGAGCTGAGGGAGACTGTTCAGGAGCTGAGGGAGCGGTCGGTTACTCAACAGTCTACCATCGAGCTGAGGGATGGAGAGGTTGAGGCTCTTCACACACGTTTGGGAAATGTAGAGTGGAATTTGGTTCACGAGAAAGGCCAAACCGAGCAGAAGTCAGAGGAAATAGAGGAATTGAGGAATGAACTAAAAGAGAAATCAGCAAGGCTGGCCATAGCAGAGGAAGCTTGGGTAAGGGAATCACGACGAGCAGATCTCGCAGAAGACAACTGTTGGGCGAAGAAGGCCAGATTTGAGGAGACGTACTCTACACTTCAGTATGCTAAAATTTGAGGCCAGCTATTGGTGGCAAGCGAATAAGGTCCGGGGAGGTGAAGGTGTGATTACCTGGGAGAGGTTCAAAGAAATGTTCTTCGAGATGTACTTTCCGACCAGTTCGCAGAATCAAATGGAGGTCCAGTTCCTGGAGCTGAAACAGGGAAATATGTCCGTACCGGAATATGCGGCGAAATTCAATGAGTTGGCTAGGTTTGCCACGTATCAAGTGCACACCGATCAGAGGAAGGCAAGGAGGTTTGAACAGGGCCTGAAGCCCTGGTTGTATAGCAAAGTGTCAATGTTCCAATTGAACACTTTTGCTGGGGTGTTGGAGAAGGCCATTCTCGCTGAAGGCGGGAGTGATGCAGTTACAAAGTATAACCAAGATCAGAAAAAGAAGAAGAGTGAAGGTGAAGGAATTAACAAGGCTAGTGGTAGCAACACGGGAGGGAGTAATAATCAGAAGAGGAGGTGGAATGATAACTCATCGACTGGGAATCAGCAAGGTGGTCAGAAAAAGAGGATCGAAGCTTGTTCGACCTGCGGGAAAGCTCACCTGGGGGTCTGTATGAAGGGAAAACGAGTATGTTATAATTGTGGTCAGGAAGGCCACATAGCACCTAACTGTCCGAACCCAAAGAAGGGCGCTTGCTTCACTTGCGGCTCAAAGGACCATCTGGCAAGGGACTGTCCCAAGAAGGGATCTGGAAGGGAAGGATCAGGTGGAAACAGGGGAAACAGCGGTGGAAGTGCTTTAACTATCACGGGACCAACCGCAACCAACCGACCAACCGCCAGGACCTTCAACATGACCGTGCAGGATGCTGTGCAGTCTCGCGATGTGGTGTCAGGTATCATTCCGATCAATAAAGTTAATGCTTATGTACTATTTGATTCGGGTGCTACTTGTTCATTTATATCCGATGACTTTGCTAAGAACTTAGAACTTCCTATGGACGAGTTAGAATACCCCATGAATATAGAGATTGCGAATAGAGAAGTAATCCCTGTTAAGTATGTACACAAGAACTGTAGAGTAGATATTAAGGGTAACATTATGAACGTAAATCTTATCCCGATTAGACTTGGGGAATTCGATGTTATTCTGGGAATGGATTGGCTAGTCAATTATGGGGCTGTAATTGATTGCCGGAGGAAGTGTATCAACCTTATGACCCCGTCAAAGGTTGTGTTTTATGGCAGTAAGTCGCCTAGACAAGCGAGTTGTCTGACGATGATGCAGGCCAGGAAGTTGTTAAGACAAGGCTGTGTAGGATATTTAGCCTACATAGTCGATAGTCGTAAAGAAAATTCGAAATTAGAAGATATACCAGTCGTGAGGGACTTCTTAGACGTATTTCCGGATGATCTGCCAGGACTTCCGCCAGACAGAGAGGTTGAGTTTGTGATCGATTTGGCGCCAGGGACGGCCCCAATATCGAAGGCACCATACCGGATGGCTCCGGTAGAGATGAAAGAGTTAATGGTACAACTACAAGAGTTACTGGACAAGAAGTACATCCAACCGAGCGTATCGCCGTGGGGAGCGCCGGTGTTATTTGTGAAGAAGAAGGACGGGACGATGCGGCTTTGCATCGACTACAGAGAACTGAATAAGGTCACAATTAAGAATAGATATCCATTACCGAGGATCGACGATCTGTTCGACCAATTGAAGGGTGCAAGGTACTTTTCAAAGATAGACTTGAGGAGTGGCTATCATCAGCTGAAGGTGAGGCCAGAGGATGTTCCAAAGACAGCATTTAGGACTCGATATGGTCACTACGAATTTTTGGTAATGTCATTTGGTCTAACGAATGCTCCTGCAGCATTCATGGGCTTAATGAATGGAGTGTTCAAGCCGTTTTTGGACAAATTCGTGGTGGTCTTTATCGACGATATTTTGGTATACTCGAAGACCAAGGAAGAACATGTAGAACATCTGAAGTTAACATTAGAGGCGTTGAGAAGAGAGAAGTTGTACGCCAAATTTTCTAAATGTGAATTCTGGATTGAAAGAGTGCAATTTCTTGGACATGTGATCGACAAGGACGGAATTTCGGTAGATCCCTCTAAAGTCGAAGCTGTGATGAACTGGGATCTGCCGAAAACACCGTCGGAAGTGAGGAGTTTTCTTGGATTGGCGGGTTATTATAGAAGATTTATTCAGGACTTTTCCAAGATCGCAACTCCGCTGACAAATTTGACTAGAAAATCGGTGAAATTCGTTTGGACAGAGAAGTGTGAGGAAAGTTTCCAAGAGCTCAAGAGGAGGTTGAGTTCAGCACCTGTGTTATCCCTTCCGGACGACACAGGCAATTTTGTGGTTTATAGTGATGCGTCGCATAAAGGACTTGGCTGTGTGCTTATGCAAAACGGCAGGGTCATTGCGTATGCGTCACGACAATTGAAAGACTATGAGAAGGGGTATCCGACCCATGACTTGGAGTTAGCTGCCGTGGTATTTGCTTTAAAAATTTGGAGACACTATCTCTATGGGGAGAAGTGTGAAATATATACAGACCACAAGAGTCTGAAATATATCTTTACACAGAAGGACTTGAATATGCGCCAGAGAAGGTGGCTGGAGTTAATTAAGGATTATGACTGTGAAATCTTATACCATCCGGGTAAGGCTAATGTGGTTGCCGACGCCTTAAGCAGAAAGGGTCGGGAGAAATTGATGATGTTGACTACTCAGGAGGAACTAATTTCAGCAATGGAAAAGCTGAAATTGGAAGTGAAGTATTCGATGGAGATTGACGAGAAGTTGTTTCAGATTCAAGCTGGTACAACCCTATTGGATAAAGTTAAGGAAGCTCAACTTCAGGACGAAGAATGTGAGAAGGTTAAGAAAAAGATATCTGAAGGAACCGAACCGAGATTCAAGATAGACAGTGAGGGACTACTGAGATTTGAGAATAGAGTTCGGGTACCGTCAGTGCCAGAAATTAAGGATGACATTTTGAGAGAGGCTCATAGCTCACGGTATTCAATTCACCCCGGTAGTACCAAGATGTACCAGGATCTTCGACAGCACTTCTGGTGGCCAAATTTGAAACGAGATGTTGCTGAGTGTGTTGCAAAGTGTCTAACCTGTCAGAAAGTGAAAGCAGAACATCAGAGACCAAGTGGTTTGCTACAACCCCTGGAAATCCCAGAATGGAAATGGGAACACATTACGATGGATTTCGTGGTTGGCCTTCCGACGACTCAGAAAGGCTACGACGCAGTATGGGTTATCGTTGACCGACTGACGAAATCCGCACACTTCCTTCCGATTAAAATCAGATTCAACTTAGACCAGTTGGCAAGGCTATATGTGAAAGAGATTGTTTCGAGGCACGGAGTTCCGGTGTCAATTGTTTCCGACAGAGATCCGCGTTTCACATCGAACTTCTGGAAGCGACTACAAGAATGCATGGGGACACAGTTGAGAATGAGTACGGCTTATCACCCTCAGACAGATGGGCAGAGTGAAAGAACGATCCAGACATTGGAAGATATGTTGAGAGCATGCATCATGGATTTTAAAGGAAATTGGGATGATCACCTACCGCTTGTGGAATTCGGTTACAACAACAGTTACCACGCTAGTATTGGCATGCCGCCTTACGAAGCGTTGTACGGAAGAAAATGCAGAACCCCGCTATACTGGGATGAAGTTGGCGAGAGACAACTATTAGGTCCAGAACTGGTACAGCAGACAGCAGAGATAGTCAAAGTGATCAGAACAAGACTGGTAGCAGCTCAGGATAGGCAGAAGAAATACGCCGATCCACACCGTAAGAACGTTGAGTTTGAATCGGGTAGCTATGTGTTCTTGAAAGTCTCTCCCTGGAAGGGGAAGATCAGATTCGGTAAGAAGGGAAAATTGAGCCCAAGGTTCATTGGACCCTTTGAAGTACTGCGAAGGATTGGAGAAGTTGCGTATGAGGTAGCCTTACCTCCGGCGCTTGAGAATGTCCACAACGTCTTTCATGTGTCAGTTTTACGCCCCTACAAACCCGATTACAAACATGTGATTGAATATGAACCCCTACATTTTGAGAAAGACTTATCCTATGAAGAAATTCCTGTTCAGATTGTTGACAGGAAAGAGCAAGTCCTCAGAAATAAAATTATACCTTCTGTTAAGGTAATTTGGAGGAACCACAATGCTGAAGAAGCTACGTGGGAACTCGAAGAGCATATGATGAAGAATTACCCAGATTTATTTACTTAATTTTTTTGTTTATGCGATTCTGGGGACAGAATCTTTGTAAGGGGGGGAGAATGTAACGGGACGAAATTTAATTGAACCGTGATTCTGGGGACAGAATCCTTTTAAGGGGGGAAAGATGTGACAAACAAGATTTTTGTAATTTATTTTGAATATTTATTGAATTAAATAAATATTTTTGATGATTTAATTATTGAGTTAAATAATTAATTGATGAATTTGTGGTAGATTAATTTAATTATATGTGTCACATTAGTTAAATTAATGTGGTGAATTTGTAATTTATTTTGAATATTTATTGAATTAAATAAATATTTTTTTGATGATTTAATTATTGAGTTAAATAATTAATTGATGAATTTGTGATAGATTAATTTAATTATATGTGTCACATTAGTTAAATTAATGTGGTGAATTTTTATATTCAAAGTATGTATTTAATTGAGCTTATTTGATTAATATATTAATTAATAAGCATAATGTTATTCTAATTAATTTAATAATTAATTAGAGATTTATGATTAGACATAATTAATAAATAAGAATTTTAATTATGTGACTATGTGATTTAATGTAGATTTATGCTATTTTATTTAATTGATTTAAATAGCATTATTTGATTTAATTGGGTGTGACATTAATTAACTATATTATAATAAATTAATTAAAATAAATGAGAAGGGATTCCTTAAGCTAGCCAAACAAGGCCTTAAGGGGAGTTGGTCAGTTAACCCACTAAGGGACCAACTGACAACCACTCACCCATTATATATTATACGTATTATACTTATATACATATATACTATATCAATTCATATATTCATATCAGAGGAAATAAAAACTTAGAGAGTCAGAGAGAATTTTGAGAGAAAAGATTGAGGGGGAAGAATTTGAGAAATTTATATCATCATCCTTGAATCATCTTCACCAACTAGCAAGGGTAAATTCAGTTATATTAAGTTTTAAGCTTTCTATTTTTACGTACTTTGAAGTTCTCTGTAATCGTCAATTTTGAATCATTGTTGGTTATATGGTTTTATATGGGTTAAATTATGTTTATAACATGTTTTATACCATGTATACATAAATCACAGTGATCAATTTTATGTAATTACGTCTTAATTAAGTTTTCAAAACTTCCATTAACGTACTTTGAAGTTTTCTGTAAAAGACTAAATTGATGACTTGTTCATGATATGGCTATATATATTAATTGATGTCCATAACATATTATATGCCATATATGCATAACTTTCAGTGATCACACCATGGAATTTTGTTGATAATTGGGTTTTCAAAAGTTACAGAGTGTAAAAATTGTACGTATGGCCCATATGGCCCTTACGTACAAAATTTACACACCTTATGCGTTTATTTAACTTAAATTAACACTTGAATGTGATTGTGTACATTTAAACGAACAAAATGGAAGTTAAACGAACGGATTCGGTGTTATAACGAATCCGTAACGTTGAATTCTTATTTTCTTTCAAAACTTTATAAAATGTTGAAAATAGTGAAATTAAATGTTGTGATTTGTGTAATTTCGTGATTTAAAGTGTTAAAAGCATGCTTAGAACATGGTATGATGTTTCTGTAAATTCCATATCTTATGGGTAGCCTTAAATTCATTACGTTAGTTTAATTTGGATTTATTTGGGTTGCTCTGTGTGTCATTCGCGAACTGGAAATCTGGGTCTGCGTTGCCGCGCGGCCGCGCTGGTCCCAAGGGTAACTGGCGCGCGGCCGCGCCCCTTGCAGAAATTTGAAATTTTTTTGCTAAGTGTTCGTGTGTTCTAAGAGGTGGTTTAAAACCTAATGTAATGAACATAAAGATATGCTAAACATATAATAAGAGGTTAATAACTTATATTACGTGAGTAATTAATAAGTTAATTACATGACTTGAATCGTTAATTGTATAGTCCAATAACGTGCTCAAGACCGATGTGTGTGATTCGATACGTATATCGAGTTATTGATTAATTTGTATTGTGAACGTATTGATGTGTAGGGTTTAATAAAGAACGTGAATTATAATTGTAGCTTGTGCAAGAGGCAAGTATCCTATCCCTAATTTATTGATTTAGCAAGTTCCCTAAATTCTAATTTATTCATTTATTAAGCCTTAGACTTGTGTTTCTATATCGAGTAAGCTCGTGTTTTTAATTGTTCAAGTTCGAAATTCATATTACATATTGTAACTCTTTTAAAAGCATGATTCAGTGATACAATACTTATTCGATTGTATACTCTTGAGATTTATTATTCAAGTTGAATATCGATGTTATTGTTGAACCTTATAGGACTAGTGAACCCTTATTGATTCGACTAGTCCATAGTTGATGAACGTTCTAAATTCCAAAATACTTATTGAGCTTATCCAAACCAAACTTCCTTTGGTGCGGACTCTGATGTCAAAACTGAGATGAACAACCCTGTAAAAGGGGATTATTTACGCTTTAGCGTTGAGATATTGTGCACAATATGGTACTAAGGGCTGATCCCCCTAAGTACGAGAAGTAGAGTCCATAGTCTTATGACTGTTAAAGGTTTTAAGTATAAACACTTTACAACCTAGGACATAGTTCAAGGTCTTATGACCCTCAGATGATATTTTGATTCCTGTTATTTATCCTCGAGTCAAAAGTTGAGTTTCTTTATTCAGATGTCCTTGATTCACTCGCATGTTATTATATTGTTGTCATATTATTATACTTGTGGGCAACCGTGCTCACTCTTGCGTAATAATAACATTGCAGTTAAGAACGAAAGGTCTGACGAGCCTTCTTCTAGCAAAGGCAAGGGCAAAGTCAACAAGTGATGAAGACTTGTTGTTTATTTTATGTGTTTATGTTTCAGACTTATGTTAAAGTTGTGTAAAACTTATTTAATTAGTTATATTTCCGCATTTGATATTTAAGGTTAAGTACGACCTGGGATTGATGTATTTCTTTTCAGATGTTGTAACCCCACAAGGGGAGGATTATTTCTATTTATTTCATGGTTTGCATTTACTATGGGTAGATAGATAGATGATATTTGTACAGTGAACACCAAGTCCCGTGGAAATTGAAGTACCCGGATTTGGGGGTGTCACAGCTAATTCCAGGTCATGAGTCGGATAACCCTTCTCATAATCTTTCAGCTGATGTGAAGCGTACGCAATGACCCTGCCGTGTTGCATTAGTACACAGCCAAGACCCTTGTGTGACGCATCGCTATACACTACAAACCCTCCCGTGTTATCCGATAAAGCTAACACAGGTGCTTGACTAAGCCTCTTCTTCAACTCTAGGAAACTCTCTTCACACTTCTCCGTCCAAACGAACTTAACTGTCTTTCTAGTAAGATTGGTCAATGGCGATGCTAATTTCAAAAAATCCTGGATCAATCTCCGATAGTATCTCGCTAATCCCAAGAAACTCCTAATTTATGTCGGCGTCTTCGGCTGCTCCCAATTGATAACCGCTTCTACCTTTGTTGGATCCACCAAAACACCATTCTTGTCGATAATGTGCCCCAAAAATTGCACTCTCTGCAACCAAAACTCACACTTACAGAATTTTGCATACAGCTTATCTCTCCTTAATGACTCCAACACTATTCGAAGATGCTCGGCGTGCTCTTCCTCCGTCTCTGAATACACCAGAATGTCATCAATGAATACGACAACGAACTTATCCAAATACTGTTTGAACACTCTGTTCATCAAGTCCATAAATGTTGTCGGCGTGTTCGTCAATCCGAATGACATTACCAGAAACTCAAAGTGTCCATACCGAGTCCTGAATGTCGTCTTTGGAATGTCCTCCGGCCACACCTTCAGTTGATGATAACCGGTCCTCAAGTCAATCTTTGAAAAGTACTTCGCCCCCTTCAACTGATCAAACAAATCGTCGATCCTAGGCAATGGGTACTTGTTCTTAAGGGTGACCTTGTTCAACTCTCAATAGTCGATACAAAGTCTGAGCGATCCATCTTTCTTCTTCACGAATAAGACTGGTGCTCCCCACGGTGATACGCTCGGTCGAATGTATCCCTTATCCAATAACTCTTGTAATTGCGCCATCAGTTCTTTCATCTCTACCGGTGCCATACGATACGGCGCTTTGTATACCGGTGCTGTCCCTGGTGCCAAATCAATAACAAACTCAATTTCTCTATCCGGTGGCAATCCCGGAATCTCGTCTGGGAAGACATCAATGAAATCCCTTACAATAGGTATCTGATCCAGTTCACCCTCGACTCGTCGAGTATCAACCACGTGAGCCAAATAACCCACAAAACCCTTCTTAAGCAATCTCTGCGCTTGTACCATCGTCAGACAATGAGATTGTCTTAGCGATTTACTACCATAAAATACCACCTTCGACTTATTCGGAGTCTTAAGGTGTACACATTTCTTCTTACAATTAATAACTGCTCCGTGAATCGATAACCAATCCATTCCAAGGATTACATCGAACTCCCCCAAACAAATCGGTATCAAATCCACTCTGAGCTTAAATCCTCGCAATTCGGTATAACAGTTCCTATGAATGTATTCTACGGGAATAATTTCCTTGTTCACTACTTCTACGTTCATAGGGTGTTCTAATCTTTCACGGGGTAAGTCTAACCGTTTAGCAAATTCCCCGAATCAAATAACATATATGCATCTATATTTTTGATTGGGATGATACCTGACACCACGTCCTTGGACTCCACCGCATCCTATACGGTCATGTTGAACGTGCGTACCGTTGGTCTGTTGGCTTGACTGGCTGGCCCTCCGATGCTCAGTCCGTTATTGTTGTTGTTGTTGCGATTGCCGCAAGCTGCATCGCCTTTTCTCTTTGGGCAGTCCTTAATTTGATGGTCTAGGGCTCCACACGAGAAACACCCTCCTTTCTGCTTATTCGGACACTGAGGAGCCATGTGCCCCGATTGTCCACAACGGTAACAAACACTCTTTCCCTTCATGCACTCCCCCGAGTGATTCCTCCCACAGTTGTTGCACTTTACACTTTTCTTGGCCTCTCCTCCGGACTTGTTACCCCTAGAGGATTGGCTCTCCGTCCATTTACGCTTGTTGGGGTTGCTGCCTCCGCTACTTCCCCCTTTCTGTCCCTCCTGACCGGTCTTCTTTTCTGTTTGAATCGAGCGATGGCTTCATTGCCTCCTTCGATAATGATATCCCTTTCCAGTAGATCAGAGTAAGTCTTAATCTTCAATACCGCGACTGCTTTCTGCACCCAAGGTTTTAGTCCTAATTCGAACCTTCTTGCCTTCTTAGCCTCCGTGTCCACTTGATGTGAAGCGAATCGGGCCAATTCATTAAATCTTCCCGCGTACTCTGCAACAGACACACTACCTTGCTTCAACTCCAGAAACTTAACTTCCATATCCTGTTGCGTATTCTCCGAGAAGTAATTCTCGAGAAATAGCTCCTTAAATTTATCCCAAGGAATAACTCCTACGCCTGCTCGTCCCTTATTGGCCTTCCACCAATAGTTAGCCTCGCCCTTCATCATGAAAGTGGAAAAACTCGTCTTCTATGCTTCGGCCACTCGTGCGACCTCAAACACTTTCTCCATCTCTTCTATCCAGGTTTGGGCTTCGATTGGGTCCAAGGTTCCCCGAAACTCTGGTGGTCCTACCAATTTAAAGTCCTTAAAGCTCGCCAAGTGATGTCCTGGCTGCCCTGCTGCTGGCTGGGGTCTGTTCTGCATTGCCTCAGTTAACAAGTTAACGAAGTTCTGCATAGGGCCGACATTTTCCCCTCTGCCATTATTAACGGATCCTTCCTCCCTCTGGTTCCGCGGTAGTCTCCTAGGCGGCATGATCCTAAGGAAAGGAAGAAAACATTAGGCTTTACGTGATATGCTTTTAATGTTAGCATTAAGAAGTTTAAGACGTCTATCAATCATATGTGATTCAAATAAACAACTTCAGTATCACAATAAAACCCGATGGATCTCCTCAACCCATCACTTACATACTCTACTTGAGTTTCTACTAAGGTTATAACCTAGGTTTCGCATTTCTAACATTTATAACCTAAAACTTTGATACCAACCTGTGACACCCCCGAACTCGGGTCCTCTGACCCCGGTCCGGTCGTCACGAAACAATACTAAACATCCACCTCTAAACAACATACGATAACTAAAGTGCGGAATATAATAAACGTACGTCGTTCATTCAAAAGGTATTACTAGTCCCAAGATTCGATAACCTTAAATACAAACATACAAACTAACCCTAGAATAGTCATTAGGGTTCATATTACATAACAATAATTAATTAAAATAAAGATAAAGTCTGCTCCTTGTAAACTAATCCTACATCTTCCCTTTACCCTTGTCCTTCCCTGAAGTCTCGGGCTTAACTGCAATATAAGTCATGATATAGCAAGAATGAGCAACTAGTTTGCTCAACAAGTTTAAATACAACAATAAAAGATATATCATGATGAAAAGAATATATCTGACAATGAATTCAACAATATGAATATCGGAAGCAGAATAATAATTGCTTTTAGAATAACTGATAGTCAAGTAGACTTTTGAACTATAAAACTCCAACGGAACCACCATTGGTTACTGGCTACAGAATAAGTACTTGAGGGGATCAGCCTCGCGTACGCCATGTATATGCATAACATTCAACTCTGTTGTTTGTATCTTATATTAGATACCTGCTACTCCCTTATAATATAAGGGTGTTCTTTCAGTCTAAGAATCCTTACCATCAATTGGTTTGGATAGCTTTTATAAAATTTCATATACCTGTCTGACCGAATAAGGGTTCAGACTCTATCTGACACAGTTCAAGAATTATAGAACTTTAAATGATGTACAAGTCCAAGACTGTACGAACTCAAGTGCACCAAGTACAAATAACAATAATATAGATGTGGAATAATTGTTAAGTAATTAAACCACCTAATAGCATGCTTGAAAATAAAGTTCAAGCTTCAAATAATTAACTGTCAATACGGTAATAACCTGCTCAATACGATATGAGAAGGATAGGAACTTGCACAATAAAGAGTGTAAGAGAACTTGTATTCAAACAAGTGAAGTTAAGAAACTCGCTTACACGATTCATTGAATAAAGTAGTGCAAGAATTTAGAATACTTGCATTCAATATAACAATTAAATGAAGTTAGGAAACTTGCCTGTTTGCTCAACTACAAATAAGTTTTAGCTTTAATTAACTTATGTCGAAACGACCTAACATTAATAAGTCGGCCTTTCAGTTAGCATTATAAACTAATATAAGTCTATACTTATAATAATCCACTTATCGTATAAGTCTATCACATAAAATCACGTTCAATATCAAACATACCATTTATAGTATCAAAATATGCTAACTGTAAAAATCAGATTTAAGCAAATTATTCGGGCCTAAAAGTGTCACGGCGTAACTCTAGCATGCAACTACTAACAATAAACCAATACACATGCTTATCAGGTTATAATTTCTTATTCGAAACTAGCATGCTCTTTCTATATTCAACTCGAAGTCATGTTTTCATGCCGTTAATTCACATACTTAACTAATACATGTTCATGCTTCAAGATAGGTTACTAAGGTCATGTTATCACCTAACAAGGCTAAACAATACATAACATGCATGCTCATGCGTATACTATACATGTATACTTTAATCCACCTATTTCATGCCTTAGAAATTAATTTCCTATAAATACGTGCATATGTGAAATCCATGCTTTAACCAAATGAGGTCCATGTTAATATACTTATAGGCATAACGAACTCTAATGTACATGCTTGTATAATCAATACGTAGTCCACATGGTAATCAATGTTGTTAGTTTTCACATTCTAAGTTTTCTCATTGAAAATCACACTAAGTCAACAAGGTATTATAATACATTATTAAGTGCCTTGTGCTCATAACTCGTATGTTTTAGAGCTCATATATAAACCACATATATTTTCTCAAATGGTCAAAATCTAAAAGACATTAAGTCTTGGTCAAGTTTGTTTTCAAAAGTCTTAAGTTTCTCATTTCGAAATCGTCCGAATCTTGCAATCACGTATGCTAGTGTGTGAACACACTTTAGACTCTTATTTCATGACAATATAAACCACACTATTGTGTTTACAAAATCAGAATGTTCACGTGATACGTCCATGACAAGGTTTACTTTTGAAATTATAAGTTTCCCTTTTAAAAATATATGGTCATGACATATACGTGTAGCATCAACGAATACATACTTATACCATGTCATTGTACTAATATTTATAGTTTAATCATGTTCACATACTTGTTTCAATGGTATATCACATGTTAGCATATCACAGTAGCTTAACAGAAGCAAAAAGCAAAACTGGCCACAGGAACCTGCGCAGCTGCGCAGGCACCAGGTATAAACCCGGCGCAGCTGGGCCGGTGTCCGGCCAGTTCAAGAACAGACTACTTTCGGCTCGGCAGTTACTAACCCATCTCACAAATTAATTACGAAATTTAATCATGTTCCATCCATAAAATAGTTCCAACAAGCTTATATCATCATATAACACTTAACCAACATATTCCATAGTTCAATTAACATCTATCTCAACATATTAAGAAATTTGACAATGTAGAGCATGAATGGAATTTTACAGAGAATGAAGAACTTGAATGCAATTGATTATACCTCTTGAATTACAATTTGCTTAAGCTTGCTACCAAAATCAGATTATATACTCACAACACTCTTTTTATAGCAACTAGCAATTAACTTAACAAGATCAAATGAAGAGAGGAGGGTTCAATTTATAGAGGATTGAATATCCATACAATGCAATTACCTTCTAAATTAAATCAATGGATTGAGCAAAGGTCTATTGGTTTATGTAGATTAGGTAGGAGGTGGGTGAATCCATCATTATCCCCACTCCCCCCATGATCATATGCTAGTCTTGTGAAGAATTTGAGGAGAAGAGTAGCTAGCTAGCCTTTTGTTTTCATGTGAGAAGAATTTGAGGTGTGACTCTCAATTAGGGACAAGACCAAACTCAGCATTTTTCAAATACCACACTTGGGTTATATCATATATACACATAATATATACACTTAGGCTATTCTTAGTTTATACATTTAATTGGTTATAATGTCATTTTAATTAATAACATAATGTATCAAATAGGGGTACACCACATATAATCCATGCACATTTTCCTTAATACCAACTATAATTTAATTGGGTATTATCATTACTCATTACCATAACTGTTATTATTATAATTATAATAACTTATTGAAATCATTATCAGTTAACAATTATTTATTGATATTAATATAAGGTAATGGGGTCTATATATTAATGTCTATCATGTTACATAAGCAATAATATGTAACTCACATAATGTAATTAATCATACTATATAGTCTACATATATAATATATAGACGTATTAATGCGTCACCTTGTACTATATATAATATATAGTTAACTACCATATCTTAAAGGTTTAATATCGCATGCTTGTATGACATAATTAATCAAGTAAATATAATTACATATTATATTAATTCTTACTCATTAATTATTATTCATTCATAATAATTACTAATCCGTTATCAATTAATTACTCATAATTGAAATTCATCAAACACGTTCAAATCTTGCCACGATATTCAAATAGGTTGAATATTTAATTATTAATAATCTTATCAATTCTCTGATATTAAAGTCTCAGGGCTAGTCCACTAAGTTAAATAACTCATTAGTGGCTTCCTTTAATCATTTCATAATTTCTCACCACCACATAAGGTTTAAATAAGCTCGCAAAACTAACTCATTAAAATTAAATCACATATTTAATAAATAAAGAGTTTAAAATTCATGGTCATTACAGTTCCCTCTTGGGAGTTCCTAGCGACGGCTATCAAGGGTCAGACAGTCCGTTCTGGTCCCTTGAGCGTAGATGCCCAGAGTGGGGCTTTGACTGAGCCTCTGCCTGATGATCAGAGGATTAGAGATCGCATCCTGAGGCGATTATTTTTGGTGATCATCAGGGGTTGTTTCCTTGCGAACAACTCTTCGACGATGTCCTTTGCCCTGGTCAGTACCACTCGACATGTGGAGCGCCTCAGTGATTTTGATTGGGGATACCTATACCTGTTCCTATTTCCTCCGAGGGATGCGCATGCGCTCGGAGTGTCTGACGGAGGCTTGGTTAGGCTTTTACCCATTCCTGCTGGTGAGTACATCTTTCTTGTACCTTTTTTATTTCCTTATTTATATTTGTCAGTCTTGATCACTGAGGACTTTTAATAATTACATGGTCAGTTTTGGGCATATGAGAGGCTTCCTTGCCTACGTCCCGCCACTACTTTAGGCCTGGAGACTTATCCTCGGGGACGGCGCTGGCACCACTCCACTTTGACAGAGGTCCCTGCAGCTGAGGGATTCACCCACTCCCGCCATCAGTTTGAGCTATTGACGGCCGGATAGATCTCATGGGTCCCGTATGCCTCAGACTTTTTGACAATCGGGTTTGAGGGTGGTTTTCCCACTGGCCCGGAGTTTGCATTATACACTTGCAGAGTCCCATTTTTGACAGAGGGAGGTTGGGAGCTCTATTTAAAAGAGCGTGCTATTCGGAGCATCACGGGGAAGATCCACATTCCCTTTGTTCCTCCTGCTTGGCATCAATGGCCACTAGCTCAGCCACTCACAAACATTCCTATGGAGGGCGTAGATGGCTTCACCCTGTCAGAGGGTTCTTACAGTCAGGAGGCATTTCATAGTTGGTGGAGTCCTCGCACTATTGGGGCTCAGACTCGTGCTACCCAGTTCATGGCAGATATGATGCCAGGGTTTATGATGATGACAGACTAGATAGCTTGTCTGCGAGATCCGACTCATCTAGATCAGATCACAAGATTGACCCAGCAGTTGGAGAGGGCACATTTGTTCATCAGGTACCTTGGCCGAGAGCCATCTGAGGAAGATTCTTTTGCGCCTTCCATCTCTGGAGCAGGCCTTTCCACAGGTCCATTTTCTAGCAGCTTTGTCGGTGCTGATCCTCCCTTGTATCGACCGGACATTCCCACTGGCCGAGACTTTGTGACTCAGGAGGAGCTGGAGCATGTTGATAGCTTGGATGCAGATATTCTAGATCTCTTTTGACAGCTTCCCTTGCTATATCTTTTGATAGGCCTCTGTTTATCTATTGGGCGTCTGTGCCCTCTTTTGATAGGCCTCTGTTAGTTGTTGGGCGGTTGTGCCCCATCTCCCTGTACTTTTTATTTTGGATTGTATTATCAGACAGAGATGATGCTTGTAGTAGATAATTTATTTTAGATATGCATGATATTTCCTATCTATTGCATCATATTTATTATTGTTATTATGCATATATTATGTCATAGATATGCACTTAGACAGGTGAGTTCAGATTTGACCCCTAGATGGTCTTGTGATACGGTGATACAGATGTCGTCCTCTACGGTCAACCGTATTGAGCATTTTCCACCATCCTTGGTAGCATCCTCACCGAGGTCGTGGTATGATAGTCTGCCCTTCCCAGCCAGAGGGGCAGTAGATCGGATGCTGGGGCATTCCTTGGCCCTTCTAGATTTCCAGGTTCCATACGAATTCATAGATGGCATTCTATCCTGCTGGATACCTGAGCGGAAGGTTTTCCGCTTTAGGCGGCATGAGTTGACTCCGACCTTAGGGTTCTTTAGAGGTAGCTCTGTCCTGCTGTATGTATAGCTCATAACCCATTTGCGTCCGATTGGCACTTTTAGACACCACGGGTACTGCTTTACCTATAAGATAGCCCTGTCCTACTCCTTCCAGCCAGCGGGGTGTTCGGATGTAGCGACATGGTCGGCTTTTCTGTCAGATACTGAGTATCCCTTTTCGATTCTTCCATGTTCAGGACTTGTTTCCCTTACAGCTTCATCACTCATGCGGTTGGCATGGACTATCTGCCCCTAGCGGGATTGAGAGGGGTGACCACTTACCATCTGTTGGCAGTTATGGGTCAATTCGATCAGTTCCAAAGCTTTCACCAGTTCGAGGGGGCTATTGATCAGCGAATATCAGCTTCATCTCTATCGTCAACCGACTTGATCAGGATTTATGAGTGGGGAGAGGGCTGATTTCTCTACAAGCCATCCAGATCGCTCTCCAAAGTATTCAGCATGGTTGGAGGCTGATATAGCTGTAATACCCAAGAATTTCTGAATATTATTAAATGAATATATTAATGGAAATGAATATTTATTTGAATAGAAATATTTGTGTGTTATGAGATGAGTTAATTCAAGTGAATTCGAATTGAATATATATAATAATTGAGGAAAGTATGGAGTTTATGATAAGCTCGTTGAAGTGCCTTGTGTGGCACGATAATAGATTCGATGATGAATTAATTAGTTCATGGACGAAGGAATTATTAAGTGAATAAATAATCTATATTAATTATTATTATAAGAAATATAATAATAGTATGTTGATTTATTGCAAGTAATAGTAAGTAAATTATGTATAAATATAATAAGATTTATATTTATTAAACTATTGAGGAATGTGATAATTTATCGTATAATGCTACGTAATTAAAAGAACAGATTAATTAATTAATATTATTGTTAATTAATCGATAAGATGGATAATTAATTATTATTGATTTATCTGACATTGTGAATAATAAAACAAACAAGTAAGTTATTAATATTAATTGCATTGTGCAATGTTATGAGATATTAAACATATAATATAGCAGTTACAACTATATTATATAATGTAATGTGACTATACATATTGAAACTATATGTTATGACTAATTAAATGAATGCATCATGAGGCTTATGTGACAATTGTGTGTGAGTATACATTAAAATAGTACATCATAAATATATAGTGAACAATTGTTGATTAATAGAATTTAATAATAAAGGACACAATGTAATGTGATAATATCCGATTAAATTATATCGGTGTAATAAAATGTACATGGATTATACATGTGCAAATTACATTTACTACATTGAAGTGTTATTTATGTGAATTACATTGTGACATTAAATTATAACCTAAGTGTAGATATTATGTATAAATATATAACATAAGTGTTGTATATACCCATATTGTCCAATGGCTGAGCTGCATTCTCTTGTCCCATAATAAGGGTTCTCTCCACGTGAAATACTCCAATGCTAGTCTACTCCCTACATCCTCAAACTCAGCAAACTAGATAGCAAATCATCAATGGGGAGTGGCCTTCATGATGATTATCACCAACTACTCAACAACTCCCTCTTAACCTTCATATTCTTGTTCATACCAATGGATTAAGATTTTGTAGAATTTCATTAACTGGGTTTTCAAAATTCTATAAATTGAGCTTCCCCTCTTCTAATTTCTTTTGCTGAGAGTTCCATTGTGTTAAGAGAGGGAAGTATAGCAGCATAGTAGAGGGTAATATTGTAGCAAGCTCAATTCACTAATAGCAAAGGTATACTACATTTCCATATCCTTCAATTCTTATTTTCTGTCAAAATATTAATTCTTGAATTAAGCTTGATTATTGTGATAAGTTGATTGGGATATGTTTGTTAGCTATTATCTAAGTTAATAACATGTTGGTATATAATGTGGCATGATTATAATCCCATTGGTGAAGTAAATTTTGATGTTGGGATTGGAAACTACAGAAGCAGGGAACTCTCTGGTGCAAACCAGACACGGCGTAGCTGCGCCGGTTTATTACTGAGGCGCAGCTGCCTCTAAAGTCAGTTTCCGGATTCTGTTAGAAATCTGCCAA
The DNA here is from genome assembly GCA_020205555.1 of Panax stipuleanatus. Taxonomy (NCBI): domain Eukaryota; kingdom Viridiplantae; phylum Streptophyta; class Magnoliopsida; order Apiales; family Araliaceae; genus Panax; species Panax stipuleanatus. The sequence goes on along the minus strand of CM035125.1, from coordinate 95,212,807 downwards.
GTGTTAATTGATTACTACAACTTAGACAAGCATGCTAGAATGAGTAACCTGTATATATTAGTACATAGAACTAAAATGAGCATGTTATATTATGTTTGCATGAATGATTGATGAGAAGCGTAATTTTCAAAAGGAACTTAGAACTTTAAAAATGGAACTTTGACATATGTGTATCATCTTGGTGTACTGATTTTGCGAGCATGTTTATATGGCCTAGAAATGCATGACGAACATGTTAACATATGTATATATATAGAATAAACATGTTAGACCTTATTAATGAACGATACTAACGAAAGTATAAGTGTTGAACGTGAACCTTGACATGTTATATTGAGATTTAGATTCTGATATTTATAGGCATGTTTGATAGAGCTCTTAACCTCACTAATGGATCATACGTGTATGCCTACCATGATAGATGCCATGAAAATAAGTTAGGCACAAATGAGGTATGAATTAAGTTTGTAACGATGCTAGTAATACGTATATAATATAGCTACTTGTGAGCATGCCTAAAACAAGCTATGTGATCACCTCATATTTTTAAAATAACAAGCATGATAGCTTACATGATTTCATGATGTTGTATGGCCATAAATTGTTTAAGATAGAACCATGTCATGGAAGGTTGAACTTAGAAAGGTTATGAGAGCATGAAAAGGACCTTTAACATGAATATACACTATGTGGTATTGTATGATAATGTTGGACAGAAGCAATAGTGCAACAGCTCAACCCTGATCTGAACAGGGGACAGCGTAGCTACGCCGTCCCTAGGCCTAACCAGGGCGCAGCTGCGCCAGGCCAAAATGAAATCTGGACAGTTTTGTTAATCTGATTTTGACAGTTAACTCATATCAATGCTATAGCTGCTAAACAAGTCTAATTGTTACTAATATATGATAGTAGCATACCATGAAGTTGTTTCAATTGAGAAAAAGAATTCCATAGCTAATGAAAACCTAATCGACTAAAAATGACATAATGTTATACGAATGTTATTTGATTTCATTGTAACTTATAATTTGATTTCATACCATGTGCGTATAAGAATGTAATGACATGTGACTAAGGTAGTAACATGTGTGTCTATTTAACTTGGGTATCAAGCTTATGTACCGAATGTGTTTAGCTAATGCACATCCTATACATATTATATACTATAAATAAGATTCAAAAGTGTTGATTTATTTAACGTGGATAGACTATGATTAAGGCAAGTTCTCTAACTTACACTTTTACGGTGCAAGTATCCTATCCTTGTATTTACTTTATTCAAGGAGTATTGCAAGCCAGTTTTCTTACTTACTCATTTAAATTGAGATAGTATGCTTATTGAATAACTCTTATTCCAATGAGCCTTATGAAATCTATTATTCATGTTGAACTTGGTATTGTTCTTGAATATCGTGAAAGTGTCTATGCCATTTGATTCGGCTAGACTATATGCATGTTTAGAAAACTATCCAACCCAATTGACTGGTGCGAAAATCATAAAAACTGAGTAGAACAACCCTTATGGTAAGGGGAATGTATATTGTTGGAAGCCCCAACACACGCGTGAAAATTATTGTGGTGTTATGCATAACATAGAGTATTGTAGACTAATCATCTATTATACTTATTTCTTTGGGTTATCGGTTTAACATTGATAATTTTAGTAGATGTTCGATAGTCTTTAGTGACTGCTCAGTATAAATTATTTTATCCAGTTGGATACGTTGATTGCCTTTGAATTCATATATATCTGTTTATCTATATTGAGCTATCATTTCATATTCCAAGGATTTGATTTGAGAATTGTTGATACTCGTTATTCATGATATTATTATTCTGGATTATCATTGATATTATACCATGGTATTTCAAACTTATAAAACTCTTTACCCTTATCTTATATTACTTGCTGGGCAATTTGTGCTCATTCTTGCTTATTTAAAATATTTCAGTTAAGGCAGAGCAGGGTGGACCTTCGGGCGTCGATAAGGGCAAGGGCAAGGCTACCGACTAGCTTGTCCCTTTTATATTTTAAAATCTCTGGTGTTATATTAAGACTATTTCAGAACTATGTTTAAGCTTAAGTAGGGTTATGTAATAAATCTTTATTTGATATTATTATGTAATCTATTAAGTACTGTAGGTTGCGAGACTTGGGGGAATAATTATAATAAATCATTGTATATTATTCTAGATTTTCTGCTGTGATTGTATGATTTTAGTTATTATTGTATTATCGTGAGAACGTGATGAACCGAATTCGAGAGACCAGTGGCGGTCCGAATTTGGGGGCGTCACAGGTTGGTATTAGAGCTATAGTTATAAACCTTAGGAGCGAGTGTCCTTAGAGTATAACTTAGGAGAACGTAGAAGTTAGAAAGGGATAGAACTCACATAGAGTTTTTCCCTAGTGAGAGACTTAGTGTGTTATGAAATGTAACTTCATTCTATACAATGAGCTTATATTTTATTTAACATTCTAATGGAGTTGATGTTTGTTTGTCTTGTGTTTATGATTGTAGGATGACAGACATAGGAGTACCTAGTAGAGTGGCCGAGGAGGAGCCTATAGATATACACGTAGTATACGAGGCGCCTCTAGAGGCTGTGCCATTGCAAGCAGTTGCACCATCCGAGTCTGACAATAAGGATGAGATTGAGGTGGAGTTTGATCCAGAGGAGGAGCCTATGGAGGATGATCCCGTTGAGGATGAGCCTACAGAGGAGGAGCCCATGGAGGACTCTTACGAGCCTAACTTGGAGGAGCATATGCTGGGGGAGTACGAGGAGCGTATTCTAGAGTTGGACTGCAGAGTCCAAGAGCTGGAGGCTGAGGCCCAGGAGAGAGAGTTCGAGTTCCAGAAGCTGATGGATGAGGACCATCAGAGGAAGCTGGCCATGCAGGAGTTAGAGGTGGAGATTGCATACCGCAGGGAGGCAGAGATCTAGATGGGAACCTTATTCCATAGTTCGGTATCCAGAAATGTAGACTTGGTAGGAAAGTTAGAAGAAGTCGAATAGAGGGAGCTGAGTGAGAAGACCGAGAAGGAAGCACTCCATACTCAGCTAGAGGTGGAGGTTATAGATAGGATACACTTTGAGGAGAAGTGGGAAGCGGCTAACGAGAGAGCTGACGACCTAGAGGATGAGGTCAGATGCAAGAAGAGGAAGATGAACAAGATGGGGTATGTGTTCCATTTGGCTTTCGAGAGGGTGATCGATGGTGTATACCACTACCCAGCTAAGCAGGGACAGACCCTACATACTTTGAGCCGAGAGCTGATAGCATATATAGCATAGATCGAGTACAAGTGCGCTGTGGAGCATGGGATGATGGGATGAGACCCTTAGTCAGTCTAGCCGTAGTATTATTAGTATTTACCTTATGTGATGTATATACTATGTAACTTTTTGTGTAAAGTGTGGGATAGTTATGTAAACCCCGAGTAAGCTTTTGTTAGAGGGGTAGTATGGTAGTATGTTAGTATTCCCCGTCTTTTGTGATATTAGGGGATATATGTGATAACATTTATAGAAATATGCTAGGGATGATCATGTAATGAAACAATTTGGCATATAAATATAAATGAAGCTTATTTCAGAAACTTGTTGTAAATTCTATTCTTTTATTATTAAAAGAACTACTTAAGTGATATAATTGAGTATTAATAAAATAAAAAATTTGTGATGCAGAAAATGCCGCCCAGACGTAGATTAACTGCAACTGAGGAATCAGTTAACAATGAGAGGGAACACATAGACCCGATCCAGAAGCTAGTAGACTTGTTAGGAGAAGCTCTTAGGGGAAGGAACAACGAACCCGTTCGCCCTAACCCTCAAGCAGTACCAGTGACAAACTTCAAAGACTGTAGGAGTGTAGGACCCCCAGAGTTCGAGGGTACTACCGACCCGATCATTGCTCAATCCTGGATCAAGGAGATCGAGAAAGCTTTCACTATAGCTCGTGTGGGTGAAGACCAAAAGACGGTATTTGCTACATACATGATGAGAGGCAAAGCAAACTACTGGTGGGAGGCAAATCAGCAGAGAGCTAGAGAAGGGACGATAACATGGGAGAGATTTAAGACGTTATTCTTCGAGAACTACTTCCCGAAGTCTTAGAACTGAAACAAGGTGATATGATGGTGGCGCAGTACGCGGCTAAGTTCAATGAACTAGCGCGATTTGCAGAACACCAAGTGGGAGATGAAGAAAGGAAGGCAAGACGTTTCGAGCAAGGGCTAAAGCCGAGGCTGTATAATAAGGTAGTTCTTCAAATTGATTCCTTTGCGACGTTGCTAGAGAAGGCAATCATTGCAGAAGGTGGCAGTGAGGCCTTAAGTCTGTACCATAAGGAGAAGAAAAACAAGAACACTAGTAGTGAGAATCGTTGAGGAAGCAGCAGCGGAGGGAGTAATCACGGAAAAAGAAAGTGGGAGAACAATAATAACAAAAACAACAACAATCAGTCGGGAAACTTTCGTGGAGGATTTAAGAAAAGGAGTGAAGCTTGTAATAAGTGTGGGAGGGGTCATCAGGGGGAGTGCTGGAAATGAAAGAGCACGTGCTATAACTGCGGCCAAGAGGGGCACATATTGCCAAATTACCCAAAATCGAAGAAGATCAGGGGATGTTTTGCTTGCGGATCAACGGAGCACCAGATTAAGGATTGCCTAAAGAAAAGAAGTGATGGGACTAGCGGAGGTCATGGAGGAGGTAGCAAGTTAATGATTGGTGGACCAGCGCAACCCAACTGATCGATCACCCAGACCTTTAACATGACCGTCCAGGACGCAGTAGCTGCGAAGGATGTGGTGTCAGGTATAATCCCAATCAATGATATAAATGTTTATGTATTATTTAATTCGGGTGCCACCTGTTCTTTTGTATCTGAAAAATTTGCTAGTAGGCTTAATACACCCCGAGAAAGATTAGAAGATCCCTTGATCATAGAAGTTGCGAATAAGGAAGTAATCCCTGTAGAATACGTTTATCGAAATTATCGCACAAACATTAGAGAACATGAACTGAGCGTAGACTTGATTCCTATTAGATTGGGAGAATTTGACCTAATACTGGGGATGGATTGGTTGTATAACCATGCTGCGATAATCGAATATTAGAATAAATATGTGAACCTTCAGACTCCGAGTAAGTCTAAGGTAGTGTTTTATGGTAGCTCATCGCTTAAGCAATCGTGTTGCGTTACGATGATGCAGGCCAAGAAATTGTTAAGGAAAGGATGTGTAGGATATTTAGCTTACATCGTAGATACTCAGAAAAAGGGAGTAGAAATTAAGGATATATCCATGGTGAATGAATTTCGAGATGTATTTTCGGACGATCTGCCTGGTCTTTCGCCAGACAGAGAAATTAAATTCGTAATAGACTTAGCACCGGGAACGGCATCGATTTTGAAAGCTCCATATCGTATGTCGCCAGTAGAAATAAAGGAATTGATGATACAACTACAAGAGTTATTGGATAAGGGTTACAAACGGTCGAGTGTGTCTCTTTGGGGAGCACCAGTGCTATTCGTTAAGAAAAAAGACGGATCGATGAGGCTCTGTATCGATTATCGAGAATTGAACAGAGTAACGATCAAGAACAGATATCTGTTACCGAGGATAGACGACCTATTTGACCAACTGAAAGGAGCGAAGTGTTTTTCGAAGATAGACCTACAGACAGGTTATCACCAATTGAAGGTACGAGATGAGGACATACCAAAGACTATATTTTGAACCCGTTATGGACATTACGAGTTTTTGGTAATGTCATTCGGATTGACTAATGCTCCGGCAGCATTCATGGACTTGATAAATCGAGTTTTCAAGCCATACTTGGATAAATTCATAGTAGTTTTCATCGACGACATCTTGATCTACTCAAAGACAGAGGAAGAACATGCCAAACATCTGAAAATTATTATGGAGGCACTAAGAAAAGAGAAGATGTATGCAAAATTTTCTGAGTGTGAATTTTGGATGGAGAAGGTTCAATTCTTAGGTCACGTGGTGGATAAGAATGGAATCTCAGTAGACCCTACAATGGTCGAAGCAGTGAGTAATTGGTAGCAGCCAAGAACACCAACAGAGGTGAGAAGTTTCTTAGGGTTAGCTGGGTACTACCAAAGATTCATCCAGGATTTTTCTAAGATAGCAACCCCATTGACCAATCTGATGAGGAAGACGATAAAGTTCATATGGACGGAAAAATGCAAAGAGAGTTTTCAAGAGTTGAAGAAGAGATTAAGCGAGGCGCTTGTGCTGTCACTATCAGACGATGCGGGAAATTTTGTGGTGTATAGTGACGCATCGCACAAGGGACTTGGCTGTGTGCTTATGCAATATGGCAAGGTCATTGCGTATGCATCACGACAATTGAAGGATTATGAAAAATGATACCCTACTTACGACTTAGAGTTAGTGGCAGTAGTTTTTGCGTTGAAGATTTCGAAGCACTATTTATACGGAGAGAAATGTGAGATATACACGAACCACAAAAGTCTGAAATATATCTTCACACAGAAGGAGTTGAATATGCATCAAAGAAGGTGGTTAGAATTAATCAAAGACTATGACTGCGATATTCTCTATCACCCGGGTAAGGCAAACGTGGTTGCCGACGCTCTGAGCAGAAAAGGAAGGGAGAAACTGTTTCATTTGATGACTCAGGAAAAGTTGATAAGAGAGATGGAGAAATTAGAAATAGAGGTAAAGGGACTGAAGAAGTCTGAAGAAAAATTGATTGTCATGGAAGCTCGTCCGACATTGTTGGATAGAGTGAAGGAATCACAAGAGAAGGATGAAGAGTGCGAGAAAATCAGAAAGAGGATCGCAGAAAATGAAGAAGAAAGATTCCGAATGGATAAAGACGGTATCTTAAGATTCGAAGGAAGAGTGTGGGTACCAGCGGTAACCGAGTTGAGAGAAGAGATTTTGCACAATGCACACAATACGACGTATTTCGTTCATCCGGGAGGCACTAAGATGTATCGAGATTTGAGGCAACACTTTTGGTGGCCAAATTTAAAACGGGGAGTCGCAGAGTGCGTTAGTCAATGTTTGACTTGTCAACGCGTTAAAGTAGAGCACCAGCGGCCGAGTGGTTTACTACAACCGTTGAAAATACCGGAGTGAAAATGGGAGCATATTACAATGGACTTCGTGGTAGGACTTCCAGTCACACAAAAAGGATATGATGCCATTTGGGTTATCGTGGATCGACTAACGAAGACCGCACATTTTCTACCAATCAAGATCCGATACAGTTTGAACCAGTTAGTGAGCCTTTACGTAAAGGAGATTGTTTCACAACATAGAGTGCCGGTATCAATTGTCTCTGATCGAGATCCGCGCTTCACGTCAAATTTTTAGAAAAGCTTGCAAGAGAGATCGGGAACCTAGTTGAGGTTGAGTACCACTTATCATCCTTAGACAGACGAATAGAGTGAGTGAACAATACAAACGCTGGAGGACATGCTTAGGACTTGCGTGATGGACTTCAAGGGGAATTGGGACGACCACCTACCCTTAGTAGAATTCGCGTATAATAATAGTTACCTTGTGAATATCGGCATGCCACCGTACAAAGCTCTTTACGAAAGAAAGTGCAGAACGCCATTATGTTGGGACAAAATCAGAGAGCGACGAATACTCGGACTAGAGTTAGTACAACAAACCGCATACGTGGTGACAGTGATAAGAGCCAGACTAGTAGCAGCTCAAGACCTCCATAAAAGGTACGCAGACTTGCATCGACAAGACCGGGACTTCAAAGTCGGCAGTTTCGTATCTTGAAGGTTTCTCCATGGAAGGGAAAAATCTGACTCAGCAAGAAAGGAAAACTGAGTCCAAGATTCATAGGACCATTCGAGATACTGAAGCGAGTGGACTAACTGGCATACAAAGTTACATTGTCACCCGAGTTTGAGCACATCCACAACGTGTTTCACATCTCCGTGTTACGACCGTATAAGGCCGACTACAAGCTCGTGATTTCTTATGAGCCTATTCAAGTGGAGAAGAACTTAGTTTACGAAGAAATTCCTATCCAGATATTAGATAGGAAAGAGCAAACCTTAAGAAATAAAGTTATTTCATCGATAAAGGAACTTTGGTGTAACCACGATGTCGAGGAGGCTACGTGGGAATTAGAAGATAGGATGATGAGGTACTTGTTTCCCTTACAGCTTCATCACTCATGCAGTTGGCATGGACTATCTGCCCCTAACGGGATTGAGAGGGGTGACCACTTACCATCTGTTGGCAGTTATGGGTCAGTTCGATCAGTTCCAAAGCTTTCACCAGTTTGAGGGGGCTATTGATCAGCGAATATCAGCTTCATCTCTATCATCAACTGACTTGATCAGGATTTATGAGTGTTGGACTCATAGGGAGAGGGCTGATTTCTCTACTAGCCATCCAGATCGCTCTCTAAAGTATTCAGCGTGGTTGGAGGCTGATATAGCTGTAATACCCAAGAATTTTTGAATATTATTAAATGAATATATTAATGGAAATGAATATTTATTTGAATATAAATCTTTATGTGTTATGAGATGAGTTAATTCAAGTGAATTCAAATTGAATATATATAATAATTGAGAAAAGTATGGAGTTTATGATAAGCTCGTTGAAGTGCTTTATGTGGCACGATAATAGATTCGATGATGAATTAATTAGTTCATGGACGAAGGAATTATTAAGTGAATAAGTAATCTATAGTAATTATTATTATAAGAAATATAATAATAGTGTGACGCCCCCAGAATAAATTCAATACCAACGCATTCTAAGTCGCCAAATACATGGTACAGAATCTAAATACAATCTTTATAACATACGGTCGTGTAAAATACGACCACACAAATTATGAGTTCGATACAAATCATATATAATACGAAATATAAACACTCAAATTCATCCCTTATTCATTACAATTATTGTCCCACTATTTTATAGAATAGTGAGGACTTCTACAAATCTAACTCTGATTATCACACTGTTCTCCGACTAGTCCCCGCGATATTCTCATTTTCTAAAGAGAACAATGGAAGAAAAGGGTGAGCTCAACTAGCCCAGTAAAGAATATTATGACTAAGATAATGAATAATAAATTATCGTTAGTCTTCAATAAATCAGATAAAATATAATGGACAACAAGTTTTAGATCAATATTCACAGCGAAAATAACAATTCATTAGAAGAGTTAAGTAGAGAATGAAGTCTACTATCTTCTATGATTTAAAAGTCCATCATAAATATTTTATCCCTGTAACATCAATCAATATATATCTCAAATCAATATTCATCTTTGCACTACAGCCAAAGATATTCATTTGTATCACCAGAGTGTCATGTTCATCTCAACACCTGTTCATCTTTGCACTACAAGCCAAAGATATTCATCAATTAATCATTCATCTTTGCACTACAGGCCAAAGATATTCATCAAGTAATCTTTCATCTTTGCACTACAGGCCAAAAGATATTCAGTTATATCACCATTTAGGACTGAGGATGAAGAAATACAATATAAGGAACAAATCCAGTGAGATAAAAGACAAAGATTAGGGATTCGTAATTTAGTTTATCTAAGTTCAATAATACTCTGTAATAATCAATTGTGGAGCAAAATTCAAGAATGAAGTTCAAAACTTGGATACAATCAAAAAAAATTCTTTTTTATCGTGAATAGTAACTTGTGAATAGTAACTCGACATGAAAAGATAAGAATTTCACGAGAAAGTTCAAAAAATTATTCTGGTGAAATGATACTAGATGAAGCGCAAAACTCAAGAAATTTCTGATCATTTCAGGAATTATAGAAGCAATACTTACCGTAGTAAGTTTAGAGTGAGGAATCTGAAATGAAACAATATACGAAACTGCAATTGAATTTTCACCCGTCAGGCGGTAGTCCGCTCAAACAGATTATTTTCACAATTTAATAACAACTTAATACGAAGGGTTAATCACCAGACATGCGGTAGTCCGCATAAACAGGTTATTCCCACAGAAATAATAAAGAATAGAATAACAATAGGATTTCACCATGCATGCGGTAGTCCGCGTAGACAGGTTATTCCAACAGATTAATAAAGAATGGAATAACAACCCTTACAAATATTGAAGAAAATAACTCTCTTCATGAATACGAAAGAAATAATACCCCTTACCTTAAAAATTTGGAGATTGCACTAGTGTATTAGCAGAATACTCTTCTTCTTTCTCTCTTATTCTCTCTATACTTTCTCTCTCTATAGCTTTTGTGAATTGGTGAGAAATAATGAAGAAATGAGCTTCTATTTATAGACTCGGCAGAGTAAGGGTAAAATAGTCTTTTCACCATAATTTATGACATAATCGCTTACATCATCGATCCTATGACATCATTGCTTATCTTATCTCTCTGATGACATCCTTGCTTACCTCATCGCTCCGATGACATCATTGTTTGCATCATAAGAGTTCAAATTCAATTTGCACTCTTCCACCTCGTTTAACTTTTATACCATGAATTTACTATAATAATGTTACCATTCAAATTATAAAAATCATACTATTATATAATCACATCATATTATTATAATGTAATATTATAATAATATATTTGAATGAATTATTTTATCGGACAAGATAAAATAACAACTTTTAACAAATGTCACATGTTAAAAATTCCTCCGTTTAAATCCACATTGAATAAATATTTCCTTACCATATATATCAAAAATTAATTATTCACAAATAATATTACAGAACTACAATATTGACAACCAGGTCGTTCCCATGAAAGAGGGGGCCTTCCAATAAAGATTTCTCCTTATCGGCGCGTAATTAATCAACCCTTTTCCTAGACAGAACTTCCTTATATATTGCCAATAATACTATCTAATAATATTATTCAAATAATATGAATTATTAATTTGATAATTTGAAATAATGTGCAATGACAATTATTGAATCAATAATATAAAATAGCAAAGTAGCACTTATTGATATAAAATATCAACGTTGCAAATATTGAACCAATAAAATATTATGCAATTATTGAATCAATAATATAAAATATTGAACAGTAATTACTGTAACAATAATTGAGTAAGTGTCTTCCTACGTAAGAATCAATAATTCGAAATACTGTGCAATACCGTGTGCTACTGTGCAACACCACGTATTACTGTATTTTAACCACCGGGTATTTCAACAGTATTAACGGTAACAATTTTGTCGTTATTTTTATAAAAAGGTTACTTCTGTCACTTTCTATATCCGACATTCATTCCGTTGTAGGGTCCACCAATGACTGTGCCGTCGTACAAATATTCTCTGATAAAAAGAATATTCCTCGACCAAACGAATATTTCCCGGCACAACGAATATTTTATAACCACTTGCGTACTTTGTAAAGTTTGCACATTTCACCCATAACTTATCACATTTATCAAATCAACACCTTACTATTTCAAAATAATATATAAAGAAAATTAAATCTTATTCATAAAATTTGGGGTCTTACAACCTCCCCTCCTTATAAAATTTCATCCTCGAAATTGACGTACGTACCTGGTATGTCGAAAAGGTGAGGATACCTCATTTTCATTTCCGATTCTAACTCCCAGGTCATTTCCTCGATATCATGGTTCCTCCATAAAACTTTAACTTGAGGTATAACCTTTGAGCGTAGGACATGTTCCTTCCTATCCAAGATCTTAACAGGTACCTCCTCGTATGTTAAATCTTCGGCTATGTCGTCTGGTTCTAACTCAATAATGTGGTTTGGATCTTTTACATATTTATGAAGCACAGATATGTGAAAAATGTTATGAACACGAGACATGCTTGGAGGTAAGGCGAGTCTATAGGCCACATTTCCTACTTAATCAAGGACTTCAAATGGACCAATAAATCGTGGGTTGAGCTTTCCTCTCTTTTCGAATCTCGTAACTCCTTTCCATGGAGCAACATGTAATAATACATAATCTCTGGCATAAACTCCACGTCCCTTCGATGAAGATCAGCATAACTCTTTTATCGATCTTGTGCAGTTTGTATACGTTGTCGGATCATTTGAATCTTTTCCGTAGTCATACGTACTAACTTCGGTCCCAATAATGTTGCTTCACCCACCTCATCCTAGCATACTGGAGAACGACATTTTCGTTTATACAACGCCTCGAATGGAGCCATGCCTATACTTGCATGATAACTGTTGTTGTATGAGAATTCCACCAATGGTAGGTACTTATCCCAACTCCCTTTGAAGTCTAGAACATAGAGTCTTAATAGATCTTCAAGAGTTTGGATAGTCCTTTCCGATTGCCCGTCCGTTTGTGGATGATATACCGAACTGAATCGTAAATCCGTGCCCATAGCTTTCTGCAAGCTGACCCAAAATCATAAAGTGAATCTTGGGCCACGATCCAAAACTATGGATACTGGCATACTATGCAATCTCATAATCTCATTCACGTACATACGAGCAAGACGTTCAAGGGAATAAGTCTCTCGTATCGGCAAGAAATGAGCAGACTTGGTTAATCTATCAACAATAACCCAAATCGCATCTATGCCTTGAGAAACCTTGGGAAGACCCGTAACGAAATTCATGGTAATGTGTTCCGACTTCCACTTTGGAATCTCAAGTGGTTGCAATGGACCCTTTGGCACTTAATGCTCCGCCTTGACACGTTGACACGTTAAACATCTCGAGATAAACTCCGCGATCTCTCTCTTCATATTGCTCCTCCAAAATGTATGTCAAAGATCATGATACATTTTGGTACTCCGAGGATGGATTGCAAACGGTGTGTTGTGTGCCTCCATCATGATTCTATACTTTAAATCAGAATCGTTAGGAACACAAAGTCTGGAGTTGACTCGAAGTATTCCTTCTTTATCGATTCTTACTTCTTAAATAGTACCATCTTGCACTTTCTTCATCAAATTCATCAGCTCTGGGTCTGTAGCTTGAGCAGCTTTAACTTTATCAATCAAAGCTGGTTCTACGCGTATACTTGACATCATCGCATGGGTCCCCGGAGTCTTGAACCCTATCTTCATCCTTTGTACGTCATACCAAATGGGCTTCGTGTTGACAATATCGCACTTGTACCCGCATACGATCTTCTACTCAACGCGTCAGCTACCACGTTCGCTTTTTCCAAGATGGTATTGGATGGTATAATCGTAATTTTTCAACAGCTCCAACCAACGTCGTTTTTGCTTATTGAGTTAATTCTAAGTAAAGAAATATTTGAGACTTTTGGAGTATATTAGGATGTTATCAATAATAACAACCACGAAATGATCCAAATATTTAATACCAACTGTGACCCTCATGGTGCTTCAACCATAGCACCTCGCAATTGGTCGAACAGGTCATCAATACGAGATAACAGATACCTATTCTTGATGGTGACATAGTTCTACTCCCTATAGTCAATACAACGTCGTATACTATCGTCGTTCTTCTTTACGAATAAAACAGGAGCACCCCAAAGAGACGTACTAGGACGTATAAAACCGATGTCTAATAACTCCTGTAGTTGGACCTTTAACTCCAAAAGTTCAATATGGGATTTTAGAAATGGGTTTTGTACCGGACTCAAGGTCAATAAAGAATTCAACTTCACGTTCTAGGGGTAGACTAGGAAGTTATTCGGGAAATACATCAGGAAACTCATTAACAACAATAATATCATTCAAATCTGATGTATTATGATTTAAATCAGTGACATGGGCAAAGAAAACTTGACATCCATTTTTTAATAAACGAATAGTTTTATGACTTGAAATGACATTGACTGATTTTAGTGGTTTGGTGGTTTGAATTCGCACAACAAGTTGGTTAGGAATATGAAAACTAACAACCTTACGAAAACAATCAATTTTGGCATGATAAGTGGTTAACCAGTCAATTCTTAGAATCACGTCAAATGTAAGTATTTTCAAAGATATAAAATCCCCAAGTAGGGTGAGGGTAGCAATTTGAATCAAGAAAGATTTGTAAACTGTGCATGTAACGAAGGTTTCTCTTAACAGAGTTTCAACAAATAAGTCAAAGTTTAATTTCTCAAGAGTCAAGTTCAAACGTTGAGCATAAGTAGGTGAAATAAAAGAATAGGCAGCACCAGCATCTAATAAGGTATAGACTTCGCAAGAGTTTATGACTAGCTTACCAGTGATCGCCTCGTTCGGGTTCCTCGCATTTTGGGCAGTCACGACAAATGCTCTTCCAGGAACCACCGAGTTTGGCTTGTCTGGGACAGTCTTTGGTGTAACTATCTCAGCTGGTCTTGACTTTGCTATAAAGTTCATTCCACCCTCAACTGCTTCGTCGCACTCCTGATTCATGATTTGAATCATTACTCTTCGATCCATATCGAATTGGGGTTGACCTCTATGCACAGGGTAATTCCAAACTCGATGTTGGATTCTCCCAATTGCTGTCCAAAAAGTAAAATCCATGTCGTCTATTTTGGCCTTCTTAGATCAGACGTCTCTTTCTAAAATATCAACGCATAGTGCGGCTTTTACCAATGCATCTTCAATTCTCACTCATTCAGTTGCTTCTTCTTTCAGCTGATCATTGACATTTGCTTTTTCAGATTCCAGCTCTAATATCATATGTTCTGCCAGAGAGAGCTTATGTTCAAGCCTCGCATATCGAGTAGCAAAATCTTGAATTTTTGTATCCCTTTCTTGAATTGTTGTATCCCTTTGTTCCACGGCCACCTGTCGTTCTTCACCCTGTTCTTCTAACTCATGAATACGATTTTACTGTTCTACATTTCGATCATAAAATTCTCCTAATAAATCTTCCTTAAGTTCCTCTTCTTCCTCACTCTCAACTGCAACCTCTGTGATTAGCTCTGGTGCAACTATTAATTCTTCACTCACCACATGGATATCTCTTATTTCTTCTTTGCCTGACCTCCCATCATTCATCTTTTCTTCGGTAGTGTTGTTTACAGGAGGAATATTGCCTTCCTGTTGCACGTTCTCTTGGTTGGTGATTAAAGGTGTCTCAACGGTCTCATTCACTCCATTATTTAGATTTTCAGCTGCCATTCTCAAATACTGCCACAAAGAAAGGGTTAATCAAATAAATTAACATATCATATATTAACCCTATGTTCCAACCGAACAATTAAATAATAATTAAGCTTAGGTAGGACACACTAGTGAAGGTTTTACTCATCTCTCCCCTCCTAGTTTTATTCCCAGATCTCCGCCAGAGATCATATCCCTAAGCTCTGATACCAACTGTGACTCGTATCCCCACTTTGGATAGCTCCTCACAATGGCTTCTATCAGTTTGCCACCGCAGAACGGCGTCCCCTACGGAGAGTCTGGCTTCGGTGCATCCCCCATACACAGGAAGTCACCAGATAGAGGCTCGGGGCTCTTTACTTATGGCTCTGATACCAACTATGACGCCCCCAGAATAGGTTCAATACCAACCCATTCTGAGTCACCAAATACATGGTACAGAATTTAAATACAATCTTTATAACATACAGTCGTGTAAAATACGACCACACAAACTATGAGTTCGAACAAATCGTATATAATACGAAATATAAACACTCAAATTCATCCCTTATTCATTACAATTATTGTCCCACTATTTTATAGAATAGTGAGGACTTCTACAAATCTAACTCTGATCATCACACTGTTCCCCGACTAGTCCCCTTGATATTCTCATTTCCTGAAGAGAACAATAGAAGAAAAGGGTGAGCTCAACTGGCCCAGTAAAAATATTATGACTAAGATAATGAATAATAAATTATCGTTAGTCTTCAATAAATCAGATAAAATATAATGGACAACAAGTTTTAGATCAATATTCGCAGCGAAAATAACAATTCATTAGAATAGTTAAGTAGAGAATGAAGTCTACTATCTTCTATGATTTAAAAGTCCATCATCAATATTTTATCCATGTAACATCAATCAATATATATCTCAAATCAATATTCATCTTTGCACTACGGTCAAAGATATTCATTTGTATCACCAGTTGGTCATGCTCATCTCAACACCTATTCATCTTTGCACTACAGGCCAAAGATATTCATCAAGTAATCATTCATCTTTGCACTACAGGCCAAAGATATTCATAAAGTAATCTTTTATCTTTGCACTATTGGCCAAAGATATTCAGTTATATCACCATTTAGGACTGAGGATGATGAAATACAATATAAGGAACGAATCCAGTGAGATAAAGGACAAGGATTAGGGATTCGTAATTTAGTTTATCCAAGTTCAATAATACTCCGTAATAATCAATTGTGGAGCAAAATTCAAGAATAAAGTTCAAAACTTGGATACAATCAAAAAAAAATTCTTTTTTACCTTGAATAGTAACTCGACATGAAAAGATAAGAATTTCACGAGAAAGTTCAAAAAATTATTCCGGTGAAATGATACTAGATGAATCGCAAAACTCAAGAAATTTTTGATCATTTCAGGAATTATAGAAGCAATACTTACCGTAGTAAGTTTAGAGTTAAGAATTCGAAATGAAACAATATACGAAATTGCAATTGAATTTTCACCCGTCAGGCGGTAGTCCGCTCAAATAGATTATTTTCACAATTTAATAACAACTTAATACGAAGGGTTATTCCCCAGGCATGCGGTAGTCCGCGTAGACAGGTTATTCGCACAGAATAATAAAGAATGGAATAACAACAGGATTTCACCATGCATTCGGTAGTCCGCGTAGACAGGTTATTCCAACAAAATAATAAAGAATGGAATAACAACCCTTACGAATATTGAAAGAAAATAACTCTCTTCATGAATACGAAAGAAATAATACCCCTTACCTTAAAAATTTGAAGACTGCACTAGTGTAATAGCAGAATACTCTTCTTCTTTCTCTCTTATTCCCGCTATACTTTCTCTCTCTATAGCTTTTGTGAATTGGTGAGAAATAATGAAGAAATGAGCTTCTATTTTTAGGCTCGGCAGAGTAAAAGTAAAATAGTCTTTTCGCTATAATTTATGACATCATCGCTTACATCATCGATCCTATGACATCATTGCTTACCTCATCTCTACGATGACATCCTTGCTTACTTCATCGCTTCAATGACATCATTGTTTGCATCATAAGAGTTCAAATTTAATTTGCACTCTTCCACCTCGTTTAACTTTTTTGCCATGAATTTACTATAATAATGTTACCATTCAAATTATAAAAATCATACTATTATATAATCACATCATACTACTATAATGTAATATTATAATAATATATTTGAATGAATTATTTTATCGGACAAGATAAAATACCAACTTTCAACAAATGTCACATGTTAAAAATTCCTCCGTTTAAATCCATATTGAATAAATATTTTTTTATCATATGTATCAAAAATTAATTATTCATAAATAATATTACAGAACTACAATATTGACAACCAGGTCGTTCCCATGAAAGAGGGGCCTTCCGATAAGGATTTCTCCTTACTGGCGCGCAATTAATTAATCCCTTTCCTAGAAAAAACTTCCTTAGACATTGCCAATAATGCTATCTAATAATACTATTCAAATAATATGAATTATTGATTTGATAATTTGAAATAATGTGCAATGACAATTATTAAATCAATAATATAAAATAGCAAAGTAGCACTTATTGATATAAAATATTAACGTTGTAAATATTGAACTAATAAAATATTATGCAATTATTGAATCAATAATATAAAATATTAAACAGTAATTACTGTAACAATAATTGAGTAAGTGCCTTCCTACGTAAGAATCAATAACTCAAAATACTGTGCAATACCGTGTGCTACTGTGCAACACCACGTATTACTGTATTTTAACCACCGGGTATTTCAACAGTACTAACGGTAACAGTTTTGCCGTTATTTTTATAAAAAGGTTACTTCTGTCGCTTTCTATATTCGACATTCATTCCGTTGTGGGGTCCACCAATGACTGCACCATCG
Organism: Panax stipuleanatus; assembly: GCA_020205555.1. Lineage (NCBI taxonomy): Eukaryota > Viridiplantae > Streptophyta > Magnoliopsida > Apiales > Araliaceae > Panax > Panax stipuleanatus. The sequence continues at coordinate 95,194,824 of CM035125.1, read as the reverse complement.
TACGAATATTCTCCGACAAAAATAATATTCCTCGACCAAACGAATATTCCCCGACACAACGAATATTTTATAACCACTTGGTTACTTTGTAAACTTTGCACATTTCACCCATAACTTATCACATTTATCAAATCAACACCTTACTATTTCAAAATAATATATAAAGAAAATTAAATCTTATTCATAAAATTTGGGGTCTTACAACCTCCCCTCCTTATGAAATTTCGTCCTCGAAATTGACGTACGTACCTGGTATGTCGAAAAGGTGAGGATACCTCGTTTTCATTTCCGATTCTAACTCCCAGGTCATTTTCTCGATATCATGGTTTCTCCACAAAACTTTAACTTGAGGTATAACCTTTGAGCGTAGGACATGTTCCTTCCTATCCAAGATCTTAACAGGTACCTCCTCGTATGTTAAATCTTCGGCTATCTCTCCTGGTTCTAACTCAATAATGTGGTTTGGATCTTTCACATATTTACGAAGCACAGATATGTGAAAAATGTTATGAACACAAGACATGCTTGGAGGTAAGTCGAGTCTATAGGCCACATTTCCTACTCGATCAAGGATTTCAAATGGACCAATGAATCGTGGGTTGAGCTTTCCTCTCTTTTCGAATCTCGTAACTCCTTTCCATAGAGCAACACGTAATAATACATAATCTCCGACATTAAACTCCACGTCCCTTCGATGAAGATCAGCATAACTCTTTTGTCGATCTTGTGCAGTTTGTATAGGTTATCGTATTATTTGAATTTTTTCCGTAGTCATACGTACTAACTCCGGTCCCAATAATGTTGCTTCACCCACCTCGTCCCATCATACTGGAGAACGACATTTTCGTCCTTTCAACGCCTCGAATGGAGCCATGCCTATACTTGCCTGATAATTGTTGTTGTAGGAGAATTCCACCAATGGTAGGTACTTATCCCAACTCCCTTTGAAGTCTAGAACACAGAGTCTCAATAGATCTTCAAGAGTTTAGATAGTCCTTTTCGATTACCCGTTCGTTTGTGGATGATATGCCGAACTGAATCATAAATCTATGCCCACAGCTTTCTACAAGCCAACCCAAAATCATGAAGTGATTCTTGGCTCATGATCCGAAACTATGGATACTGGCATGCTATGCAATCTCACAATCTCATTCACGTACATACGAGCAAAATGTTCAAGGAAATAAGTCTCTCGTAACGGCAAGAAATGAGCAGACATGGTTAATCTATCAACAATAACCCAAATCGTATATATGCCTTGTGAAACCTTGGGAAGACCCGTAACGAAATTCATGGTAATGTGTTTCCACTTCCACTTTGGAATCTTAAGTGGTTGCAATGGACCCTTTGGCACTTGATGCTCCGCCTTGACACGTTGACACGTTAAACACCTCGAGATAAACTCAGCGATCTCTCTCTTCATATTGCTCCATCAAAATGTATGTCAAAGATCACGATACATTTTGGTACTCCCAGGATGGATTGCAAACGGTGTGTTGTGTGCCTCCATCATGATTCTATACTTTCAATCAGAATCGTTAGGAACACAAAGTCTGGAGTTGACTCAAAGTATTCCTTCTTTATCGATTCTTACTTCTTAAATAGTACCATCTTGCACTTTCTTCATCATATTCATCAGCTCTGGGTCTGTAGCTTGAGCAGCTTTAACTTTATCAATCAAAGCTGGTTCTACGCGTATACTTGACATCATCGCATGGGTCCCCGGAGTCTTGAACCCTATATTCATCCTTTGTACGTCATACCAAATGGGCTTCGTGTTGACAATATCGCACTTGTACCCGCATACGATCTTCTACTCAACGCGTCAGCTACCACGTTCGCTTTTTCCAAGATGGTATTGGATGGTATAATCGTAATTTTTCAACAGCTCCAACCAACGTCGTTTTTGCTTATTGAGTTCATTCTAAGTAAAGAAATATTTGAGACTTTTGGAGTATATTAGGATGTTATCAATAATTACAACCATGAAATGATCCAAATATTTGATACCAACTGTGACCCACATGGTGCTTCAACCATAGCACCTCGCAATTGGTCGAACAGATCATCAATACGAGGTAACAGATACCTATTCTTGATGGTGACATGGTTCAACTCCCTATAGTCAATACAACGTCGTATACTACCGTCTTTCTTCTTTACGAATAAAACAGGAGCACCCCAAGGAGACGTACTAGGACGTATAAAACTGATGTCTAACAACTCCTGTAGTTGGACCTTTAACTCCTGAAGTTCAATATGGGGTTTTAGAAATGGGTTTTGTACCGGACTCAAGGTCAATAAAGAATTCAACTTCACGTTCTGGGGGTAGACTAGGAAGTTATTCGGGAAATACATCAGGAAACTCATTAACAACAATAATATCATTCAAATCTGATGTATTATGATTTAAATCAGTAACATGGGCAAAGAAAACTTGACATCCGTTTTTTAATAAACGAATAGTTTTATGACTTGAAATGACATTGACTGATTTTAGTGGTTTGGTGGTTTGAATTCGCACAACAGGTTGGTTAGGAATATGAAAACTAACAACCTTACGAAAACTAATCAATTTTGGCATGATAAGTGGTAAACCAGTAAATTCCTAGAATCACGTCAAATGTAAGTATTTTCAAAGATATAAAATCCCCAAGTAGGGTGAGGGTGCCAATTTGAATCAAGAAAAATTTGTAAACTGTGGATGTAACGAAGGTTTCTCTGAACGGAGTTTCAAAAGATAAGGCAAAGTCTAATTTCTCATGAGTCAAGTTCAAACGTTGAGCATAAGTAGGTGAAATAATAGAATTGGTAGCACCAGCATCTAATAAGGTATAGACTTCGCAAGAGTTTATGACTAGCTTACCCGTGATCACCTCGTTCGGGTTCCTCACATTTTGGGCAGTCACAACAAATGCTCTTTCAGGAACCACCAAGTTTGGCTTGTCTGGGACAGTCTTTGGTGTAACTATCTCAACTGGTCTTGACTTTGCTATAAAGTTCATTCCACCCTCAACTGCTTCGTCGCACTCCTGATTCATGATTTGAATCATTACTCTTTGATCCATATCGAATTGGGGTTGACCGCTATGCACAGGGTAATTCCAAACTCGATGTTGGATTCTCCCAATTGCTGTCCAAAAAGTAAAATCCATGTCGTCTATTTTGGCCTTCTTGGATCGGACGTCTCTTTCTAAAATATCAACGCGTCATGCGACTTTTACCCATGCATCTTCAATTCTCACTCGTTCAGTTGCTTCTTCTTTCAGCTGATCATTGACATTTGCATTTTCAGATTCCAGCTCTAATATCATATGTTCTGCCAGAGAAAGCTTATGTTCAAGCCTCGCATATCGAGTAGCAAAATCTTGAATTTTTTTATCCCTTTCTTGAATTATTGTATCCCTTTGTTCCACGGCCACACCTGCCGTTCTTCACCCTGTTCTTCTAACTCATGAATACGATTTTACTGTTCTACATTTCGATCATAAAATTCTCCTAATAAATCTTCCTTAGGTTCCTCTTCTTCCTCACTCTCAACTACAACCTCTGCGATTAGCTCGGGTGCAACTATTAATTCTTCACTCACCACATGGATATCTCTTATTTCTTCTTTGCCTGACCTCCCATCATTCATCGTTTCTTCGGTAGTGTTGTTTACAGGAGGAATATTGCCTTCCTATTGCACGTTCTCTTGGATGGTGATTAAAGGTGTCTCAACGGTCTCATTCACTCCATTGTTTAGATTTTCAGCTGCCATTCTCAAATACTGCCACAAAGCAAGGAGTTAATTAAATAAATTAACATATCATATATTAACCATATGTTCCAACCGAACAATTAAATAATAATTAAGCTTAGGTAGGACACACTAGCGAAGGTTTTACTCGTCTCTCCCCTCCTAGTTTTATTCCCAGATCTCCGCCAGAGATCATATCCCTAAGCTCTGATACCAACTGTGACTAGTATCCCCACATTGGATAGTTCCTCACAATGGCTTCTATCAGTTTGCCACCGCAGAACGGCGTCCCCTACGGAGAGTCTGGCTTCGGTGCATCCCCCATACACAGGAAGTCACCAGATAGAGGCTCGGGGCTCTTTACTTATGGCTCTGATACCAACTATGACGCCCCCAGAATAGGTTCAATACCAACCCATTCTGAGTCACCAAATACATGGTACAGAATTCAAATACAATCTTTATAACATACAGTCGTGTAAAATACGACCACACAAACTATGAGTTCGAACAAATCGTATATAATACGAAATATAAACACTCAAATTCATCCCTTATTCATTACAATTATTGTCCCACTATTTTATAGAATAGTGAGGACTTCTACAAATCTAACTCTGATCATCACACTGTTCCCCGACTAGTCCCCTTGATATTCTCATTTCCTGAAGAGAATAATAGAAGAAAAGGGTGAGCTCAACTGGCCCAGTAAAAATATTATGACTAAGATAATGAATAATAAATTATCGTTAGTCTTCAATAAATCAGATAAAATATAATGGACAACAAGTTTTAGATCAATATTCGCAGCGAAAATAACAATTCATTAGAATAGTTAAGTAGAGAATGAAGTCTACTATCTTCTATGATTTAAAAGTCCATCATCAATATTTTATCCATGTAACATCAATCAATATATATCTCAAATCAATATTCATCTTTGCACTACGGTCAAAGATATTCATTTGTATCACCAGTTGGTCATGCTCATCTCAACACCTATTCATCTTTGCACTACAGGCCAAAGATATTCATCAAGTAATCATTCATCTTTGCTCTACAGGCCAAAGATATTCATAAAGTAATCTTTCATCTTTGCACTATTGGCCAAAGATATTCAGTTATATCACCATTTAGGACTGAGGATGATGAAATACAATATAAGGAACGAATCCAGTGAGATAAAGGACAAGGATTAGGGATTCGTAATTTAGTTTATCCAAGTTCAATAATACTCCGTAATAATCAATTGTGGAGCAAAATTCAAGAATAAAGTTCAAAACTTGGATACAATCAAAAAAAAATTCTTTTTTACCTTGAATAGTAACTCGTGAAAAGTAACTCGACATGAAAAGATAAGAATTTCACGAGAAAGTTCAGAAAATTATTCCGGTGAAATGATACTAGATGAAACGCAAAACTCAAGAAATTTCTAATTATTTCAGGAATTATAGAAGCAATACTTACCGTAGTACGTTTAGAGTTAGGAATCCGAAATAAAAAATATACAAAACTGCAATTGAATTTTCACCTATCAGGCGGTAGTCCGCTTAAACAGATTATTTTTATAATTTAATAATAACTTAATACGAAGGGTTAGTCACCAGGCATGCGGTAGTCCGCGTAGACAGGTTATTCCCACAGAATAATAAAGAATAGAATAACAACAGGATTTCACCATACATGCGGTAGTCCGCGTTGACAGGTTATTCTAATAGAATAATAAAGAATGGAATAACAACTCTTACGAATATTGAAAAAAATAACTCTCTTCATGAATACGAAAGAAATAATACCCCTTACCTTAAAAATTTAGAAACTGCACTAGTGTAATATCAGAATACTCTTCTTCTTTCTCTCTTATTCTCTCTATACTTTCTCTCTCTATAGTTTTTTTGAATTGGTGAGAAATAATGAAGAAATGAGCTTCTATTTTTAGGCTCGGCAGAGTAAGGATAAAATAGTCTTTTGCCATAATTTATGACATCATCGCTTACATCATCGATCCTATGACATCATTGCTTACCTCATCTCTCCGATGACATCCTTGCTTACCTCATCGCTCCGATGACATCATTGTTTGCATCATAAGAGTTCAAATTCAATTTGCACTCTTCCACCTCGTTTAACTTTTATACCATGAATTTACTATAATAATGTTACCATTCAAATTATAAAAATCATACTATTATATATTCACATCATACTACTATAATGTAATATTATAATAATATATTTGAATGAATTATTTTATCGGACAAGATAAAATACCAACTTTCAACAAATGTCACATGTTAAAAATTCCTCCGTTTAAATCCACATTGAATAAATATTTTCTTATCATATATATCAAAAATTAATTATTCACAAATAATATTACAGAACTACAATATTGACAACCAGGTCGTTCCCAGGAAAGAGGGGGCCTTCCGATAAGGATTTCTCCTTACTGGCGCGCAATTAATCAACCCATTTCCTAGACAGAACTTCCTTAGACATTGTCAATAATGCTATCTAATAATATTATTCAAATAATATGAATTATTGATTTGATAATTTGAAATAATGTGCAATGATAATTATTGAATCAATAATATAAAATAGCAAAGTAGCACTTATTGATATAAAATATCAACGTAGCAAATATTGAACCAATAAAATATTATGCAATTATTGAATCAATAATATAAAATATTGAACAGTAATTACTGTAACAATAATTGAGTAAGTGCATTCCTACGTAAGAATCAATAATTTAAAATATTGTGCAATACCGTATGGTACTGTGCAACACCACGTATTACGGTATTTTAACCACCAGGTATTTCAACAGTACTAACGGTAACAGTTTTGCCGTTATTTTTATAAAAAGGTTACTTCTGTCGCTTTCTATATTCGACATTCATTCCGTTGTGGGGTCCACCAATGACTGCGCCGTCGTACGAATATTCTCCGACAAAAAGAATATTCCTCGACCAAACAAATATTCCCCGACGCAACGAATATTTTATAACCACTTGCTTACTTTGTAAACTTTGCACATTTCACCCATAACTTATCACATTTATCAAATCAACACCTTACTATTTCAAAATAATATATATAAAAAATTAAATCTTATTCATAAAATTTGGGGTCTTACAAATAGTATGTTGATTTATTGCAAGTAATAGTAAGTAAATTGTTTATAAATATAATAAGATTTATATTTATTAAACTATTGAGGAATGTGATAATTTATCGTATAATTCTACGTAATTAAAAGAACAGATTAATTAATTAATATTATTGTTAATTAATCGATAAGTTGGATAATTAATTATTATTGATTTATCTGACATTGTGAATAATAAAACAAACAAGTAAGTTATTAATATTAATTGCATGTGCAATGTTATGAGATATTAAACATATAATATAGCGGTTACAACTATATTATATAATGCAATGTGACTATACATATTGAAACTATATGTTATGACTAATTAAATGAATGCATCATGAGGCTTATGTGACAATTGTGTGTGAGTATACATTAAAATAGTACATCATGAATATATAGTGAACAAATGTTGATTAATAGAATTTAATAATAAAGGAGACAATGTAATGTAATAATATCCAATTAAATTATACCGGTATAATAAAATGTACATGGATTATACATATGCAAATTATATTTACTACATTGAAGTATTATTTATGTGAATTACATTGTGACATTAAATTATAACCTAAGTGTAGATATTATGTATAAATGTATAACATAAGAGTTGTATATACCCATATTGTCCAATGGCTGAGCTGCATTCTCTTGTCCCATAATAAGGGTTCTCTCTATGTGAAATACTCCAATGCTAGTCTACTCCCTACATCCTCAAACTCAGCAAACTAGATAGCAAATCATCAATGGGGAGTGGCCTTCATGATGATTATCACCAACTACTCAACAACTCCCTCTTAACCTTCATATTCTTGTTTATACCAATGGATTAAGATTTTGTAGAATTTCATTAACTGGGTTTTCAAAATTCCATAAATTGAGCTTCCCTCCTTCTAATTTCTTTTACTAAGAGTTCTATTGTGTTAAGAGAGGGAAGTATAGCAGCATAGTAGAGGGTAATATTGTAGCAAGCTCAATTCACTAATAGCAGAGGTATACTACATTTCTATATCCTTCAATTCTTATGTTCTGTCAAAATATTAATTCTTGAATTAAGCTTGATTCTTGGAATAAGTTGATAGGGATATGTTTGTTAGCTATTATCTAAGTTAATAACATGTTGGTATACAATGTGGCATGATTATAATCGAATTGGTGAAGTAATTTTGATGTTGGGATTGGAAACTACAGAAGCAGGGAACTCTCTGGTGCAAACCAAACACAGCGCAGCTGAGCCGGTTTAATACTGAGGCGCAGCGCAGCTGTGCCAGCCTCTGGAGTCAGTTTTCTGATTCTGTTAGAAATTTGATAAGTGTTAATTGATTACTACAACTTAGACAAGCATGCTAGAATGAGTAACCTGTATATATTAGTACATAGAACTAAAATGAGCATGTTCTATTATGTTTGCATGAATGATTGATGAGAAGCGTAATTTTCAAAAGGAACTTAGAACTTTAAAACGGGAACTTTGACATGTGTGTATCATCTTGGTGTACTGATTTTGCGAGCATGTTTATATGGCCTAGAAATGCATGACGAACATGTTAACATATGTATATATATATATATATATAGCATGAACATGTTAGACCTTATTAGTGAACGATACTAACGAAAGTATAAGTGTTGAACGTGAACCTTGACATGTTATATTGAGATTTAGATTCTGATATTTATGGACGTATTTAATAGAGCTCTTAACCTCACTAATGGATCATACGTGTATGCCTACCATGATAGATGCCATGAAAACAAGTTAGGCACAAATGAGACATGAATTAAGTTTGTAACGATGCTAGTAATACGTATATGATATAGCTACTTGTGAGCATGCCTAAAATAAGCTATGTGATCACCTCATATTTTTAAAATAACAAGCATGATAGCTTACATGATTTCATGATGTTGTAAGGCCTTAAATTGTTTAAGATAGAACCATGTCATGGAAGGTTGAACTTAGAAAGGTTATGAGAGCATGAAAAGGACCTTTAACATGAATATACACTATGTGGTATTGTATAATAATGTTGGATAGAAGCAGTAGTCCAACAGCTCAACCCTGATCTGGCCAAGGGACAGCGCAGCTGCGCCGTCCCTAGGCCTAACCAGGGCGCAGCTGCGAAATCTGGATAGGTTTGTTAATCTGATTTTGACAGTTAACTCATATCAATGCTATAGCTGCTAAACAAGTCTAATTGTTACTAATATATGATAGTAGCATACCATGAAGATGTTTCAATTGAGAAAAAGAATTCCATAGCTAATGAAAACCTAATCGACTAAAAATGACATAATGCTATACGAATGTTATTTGATTTCGTGGTAACTTATAATTTGATTTCATACCATATGCGTATAAGAATGTAATGACATGTGACTAAGGAAGTAATATTTGTGTATATTTAACTTGGGTATCAAGCTTGTGTACCGAATGTGTTTAGCTAATTCACATCCTATACATATTATATACTATAAATAGGATTCGAAAGTGTTGATTTATTTAACGTGGATAGACCACGCTTAAGACAAGTTCTCTAACTTACACTTTTACGGTGCAAGTATCCTATCCTTGTATTTACTTTATTCAAGGAGTATTGCAAGCCAGTTTTCTTACTTACTCGTTTAAATTGAGATAGTATGCTTATTGAATAACTCTTATTCCATTAAGCCTTATGAAAGCTATTATTCATGTTGAACTTGGTATTGTTCTTGAATATCGTGAAAGTGTCTATGCCATTTGATTCGGCTAGATTATATGCATGTTTAAAAAACTATCCAAACTAATTGACTAGTGCGAAAATCTTAAAAACTGAGTTGAACAACCCTTATGGTAAGGGGAATGTATATTGTTGGAAGCCCCAACACATGAGTGAAAATTATTGTGGTGTTATGCATAACATAGAGTATTGTAGACTGATCATCTATTATATTTATTTCTTTGTGTTATCAGTTTAACATTGATAATTCTAGTAGATGTTCGATAGTCCTTAGTGACTGCTCAGTATAAATTAGTTTATCCAGTTGAATACGTTGATTGCCTTTGAATTCATATATATCTGTTGATCTATATTGAGCTATCATTTCATATTCCAAGGATTTGATTTGAGAATTGTTGATACTCGTTATTCATGACATCATTATTCTGGATTATCATTGAGATTATACCTTGGTATTTCAAACTCATAAAACTCTTTACCCATATCATATATTACTTGCTGGGGGTAATTTGTGCTCATTCTTACTTATTTAAAATATTTCAGTTAAGGCAGAGCAGGGTGGACCTTCGGGCGTCGATAAGGGCAAGGCTACCGACTAGCTTGTCCCTTTTATGTTTTAAAATCTCTTGTGTTGTATTAAGACTATTTTAGAACTATGTTTAAGCTTAAGTAGGGTTATGTAATAAGTCTTTATTTGATATTATTATGTAATCTATTAAGTACTGTAGGTTGCGAGACTTGGGGGAATAATTATAATAAATCATTATATATTATTCTAGATTTTCTGCTGTGATTGTATGATTTTAGTTATTATTGTATTATCGTGAGAACGTGACGAACCGAATTCGAGAGACCAGTGGCGGTCCGAATTTGGGGGCGTCACAATAGCAGCAGCTGTAGTTATGCAGTTTGCTCCGATTGTTTATTCAGATGAGGAGGAGCCTATGGAGGATCCTGATTCTCCCACGGAGGATGAGTTGTTCACTGGTTTGACAACGGCTTTAGTTAGTGACTCTCCGAGCATCCCTGCAGGGATAGATCCAGCTATTGTTGATTCACTAGTTTTGATGACTTTTGAGAGAGATCAGGCTAGGGCGTTGATGTTGACGGCAATGTCTGGCAGAGATACAGCTTTTGCTGCCAGAGACGAGGCTCAGGCTACTCGGGATGCAGCATTGGTTGAGAGAGACAAGGCCTTATCTGCCCGAGATGCAGCTCTTGAGGAGAGAGATGAGGTCCGATCTGTCAGAGATGCAACCTTTGAGGAGATTGATGAGATTTTGATTGCCAGGGATGCTACTTTTGTGGAGCTGGATGAGTCCATAGCCACCCAAGATGTATATATTGCAGACAGCACAGCCCTCAAGTCATATACAAATAGCCTGGTTGGAGAGATGAATGCGTTTATAGATGGCTATAGCAGCACCATGCAGATGGCGGTGGATGTCCTTGCTTGTATGGAGGCTGAGGGTATTTCACTTGCAGCTGTTCCTCCATCTTCAGAGAGAGATGTCATGTTGGCATTGTTGTCCCTTCTGTCATTGGGTCCATAGACTAGCTTTATTTTCCCTGCACATACTGGATCAGCCATTTTTGTCATGTACAGGACACTATGTATATATCAAACAATATTATATATCAAAGAAATATATTTTGATTCATTTTCCTGTTAGATATGTATTGTCATTGCTGAGTGATTACCACTTCTTTCATGACTTGTTGTTGTTGATGTATCATGCGCTTCTCCTTGATGGATTGACAGTAGATGTCGAAGAATATCTCAAATAGGCCTGCTGACCAGGGAGGCTTGATAGAATTTAGGTTTTATATGGTTTCAGTGTCTTGGGACTGGTTTTTATTAGTTTTTTGTTTTTCTTTGAAGGTCATACCGCACCATGAATGGCTGCCTACGTACTCCCTGGTTGAGGGAGATCAGGTCATTCGTAGTTCAAGTTTTGTGTGAGAGGTTTGAGAAATGTCTCTTTTGAGTTTGGTTTGATAGGTTTTTTGAGTTTTTGTTTAGTTTGACTGCACCAGGAATGGCTGCTTACGTACTGTAACGCCCCCAAATTCAGACCACATGTGTCTCGAATTCGACGCATCACGTTCTATATTCTAATAACATACTAACATCTCATATAACGGAATAATATATAATTTACATTTATTTAATATAAATATTCATGTCTCATGGTCTCGTAACTTAAACATATCTCCAACATGTCTTAAACATAGCTTAACATAACTAGTACATAATCCAGAATAATCTTATTACAATCATCATAATATTTCTAAAAGAGTACAAAGCTACGCCGTAGCCTTGCTCTTGCCATTATCTGTGCCAGAGGGTCCGCACTGCTCTGCCTTAACTGTAATATTTTAAGGAAAGCAAGAATGAGCAACGAGTTTGCTCAGCAAGTAATATAGCAATAAGGGTAAGTAATATAGATTTCAAATCTCAAAGGTACAACAGTAAATGATAGTTCAAGAATAACAAAAAGTATCAATAGTTCTCAATAATGGTCGCTACGGACAGAAAGATATCAACAAGATTCAAGGCTTAACCATTTTAAGATTCAAGAATAATGAACACTGAGCAGTCACTAAGGACTTTGAACTCTTACTAGAATTAACAGTATTATGCTAAAAATCCAATAAAACAAGTACAACAGGTGATCAGCCTAAAGTACCCTACGTCATGCATAACATTTAATCATACTCATGTGCACACGTCGGTTCCCCGACAGTTGTATATAATTTTCCCTTTTCATGAGGGTTGTTCATCTCAGTAGAATTATAAGAGTTCGCACCAAGTCAATTGGTTTGGATAGCTTTCTAACATACGAAATTAGTCTAGCCGAATCAAATGGCTTAGACAACTTTTTTAATGCATTTAGGAACGATAATTTCAATGCTTGCGCCAACATCAAGATATAAAATTGATTTCCGAATAGCAACAGATATTTGTTTGATGTAATTATGTTTGATATGGCAATAATTCGGATTTATACAATATGTAAAGTGAAAAGAGTTAGGGAACTTGCATTTAATATCAAAATCAAATGAAGTTAGGAAACTTTCTTACAAGGTCCATTGCATAAAGTAAATACAATGGTTAAGATACTAGCACAATATTCAAAGTTGTGTAAGATAGAGAACTTGCCTTATGCGTAGTTTATGAACCTATTTCTTATCAACACTTCACTGACTAAGATATCCTATTGTAACATAGTTACGCATATATGTATTTTCATTAGTCACATAAGTTGAATACATATACTTGATATGTAAGTTAAACATATATATAAGATCCTAACTTAGTCGTATAATCCTACATATATGCCGTTACATATCTTACGTACACATAGCACATAATCAATTTGTATGTTATTATATAATCAAATAACATAGCTCGTATTCATCATTGAATTAGCGTTTTAAAAGTTTTGTAAACACTTATCAATCCATGGTTTCTTATCGTCAACATATTCATTAACACTTGAACGTTTCTACTATTCATGTATCGCAGTTTAGGATATTAGTAATAGCATGCAAGAAGTTTCAGATTACAATTAACACAATCAAACTGCACTGCAGGGTGGCGCGGCCGCACTGGATTTGAACTAGGGAATGGCGTGGCAACGCTGCTCCCAGTTCAAACCAGAACTGAAAAGTCAGTTTGCATTGCCTAGCTCGCTTACCCGCATACATTGATGATGACACATGCAGAACATACACTGTGACATCTCGAATTTTTAAAAATTTATAAATGAGAATTTAATAAATAAAATTCTTTTTATGAGATGTTTCAAGTTTGAGTATGTGTATACGTGTCATATATTGTGAAATATGTGATTTGGTGTGAAGAGAATTGTATATATTAATTTTAATATTTATTGAAGTAAATAAAAATTTTAATTGAATTATTTATTGAGATTATATGATTATTATGGAGTAATGTAATTAAGTGTAATATATTAATTAAATAAATATTTAATATTTAATTTAATTAACGTAATGATTTTATGTTATAATTCTAATTTAATTGGGATAATTAAATTAGATGATTTATGTGATAAGTGTTACGTGAAATTATAATTAGCGAGTAATTATAATTATGTGACAATTTTATGTGATTAATTGATGTTAACTTTTAATTAATTAAATTAGGATGTTAAGATTTAATTAATTAAAAGTGTAACATCAAGAATATGTGTTAAAGGATTTATTAAAAAGAATTAAAAGAGTTTTTAAAACATTTTCCCAAACAAAGCCCTTACTTTTGTTTTAAACCTGTTTTACCCAAACAAGGCCTTAACTACTAAAAATCTATTTTTTAAAATAACTTGTTTTGCCAAACAAGCCTTAGGGCTTTTTAAATTATAAATGTGTAACCTATATTATTAATTGTAATAATTATAATTATTATAATTATGGTCATTATGTTATAAGTTATATATATATAATTATGTAATATATGTATATATAAGTTATACCTATATTACAATATACGTTAGATGGCTAAGTATTAGTCAGTTAGAAAAGAGAAAAGAACAAAACAAAGAAGAGAAGGAAAATAGAAGAAGAAGGAAGAAGAAGAAGAAGAAAGAGGAAGAAGAGGGAAGAAAGCTTGAGATAGCATCATCCCCTTCGTTCCACTAAGCAAAGCAAAAGGTAATAATCTAGCCCAAGAAACTCTAGTTTATTATTTCTTTAGTTCTTCATAAAAGAATAGATTTTTATGATTAATTTGTTAAGGAAACTATAATATAGGTTCGTGAGTATGAATAATTTGATCTATGTGGTTATAAGTGAGTTTTCAGTAATCAAATCCATGAAAACAAGTTTTGCATGGAGAATTATGTTCTTATGAGTTTTTATTATATTGGTTGATTTTAGAATGGTAAATTAATGATTTAGTTATATGTATTAATATGCAAAATTGAAAGATGTTCATGATACTAGTTTCAATAATGAAAATAATACATGTATTGTGAATTTAATTGGTTAAGAATTGGATTTATGGTGAATTGTTTTGATAAAAGTATGAATTTTATGAAACTAGTAAAATTAGTTTTTAAAACCTTTAATTTTGATTTCGTAAATGAATTTTGTGAGTTGATTATGAAGATTAGGTTTAAATTACGATAATATCTCAAGAAACAAACAAAACATGCTTTGAATCATGTGATTTGGGTTAAAAACGAACTCACATTGTCAATTTTCGTCAAGAACGCTTAATAATGGTGTTTTCTTTAAAATCATGAAAATTAGGTGCTTTTATTATGTGTTGTGGTGGTATTGTATGTTAAAATCATGTTAGAAGTGTGGGATTTTGTTTGTATAAAGTTTCATGTATATTGTGTTAGTTAAAATCGAACTTTGGTGCAAAGAAATAAGCCAAATTGGCTTATTTCTCTGCAAGTTCGCCAGCCGAGGAGCCCAATAGCAGGGTGCCCCACCCCAGTGGGGCTTTTAGCTTCGGGGGACCCGCCCCAGTGGGTCCAAGTGTTGTAATGCAAAATAGCTTTGACCACCTGTAGTAAAACGACCATAACTTTTTCATACGAACTTCGATTGAGGAGATTCAAGATGATCCGGAATGAGCACGAGTCGACCTACAACTTTTTTTGTTTAACATTTTTGATTTGAGGTCGTTAGAAGGGGTCAAAATGGTCATCTTTGGGACTAATGTGTATTTGGAGGCAATCGGAGGGCGTCGGACATGCACATACGCAAGTATAGTGCTGTCGACGATAATAGATGTTGTTCTAAGTTATAAAACATGAATATTAGTAAATATAATTATGTTTAACATTAATAAATGGTGTATTAAATAAGTTATGTAAGCACACTAAGCATACATAAGGGAGACGAATCGGGCGCGTGACGAATGAACTTCGAAACATCGTGACAAGTGTTAATGTACGTAAAAAGTGTTTCAATTCAAATGAAATGAACATTATAAGATATGGAATGGGGTTAATATAAAACCAATAAGTAGTCCTAGTAAGACTTAAACACTTGAATGAATTTCGAATATTACTAAAAAAGAAATATAGTGAGATATAAGTCGAAAGTTAACACAATATAATTAAACATTGTGTATTAATTAACAGAAGGATTATGAGATGTAGAGTAAAATTACATTACAACTACTATGCGTTGCTATGTGACTGATAGTTGATGTGCATGATTATATAATTGTGTAGGGCACGTGAAGTGCAGATAGCTGTAAGCTATTAATCTGTTATTGGTAAACAACAATCAAGGAAAGTCTTTCAGTTCCTATTTTCTACGTTAACTTGATGATGAACTGCTTTAAATTATTTTGCAAAGAGCATGATATGTTATATATGTTGCAAGCATGAAATGTTAAAGTCAATTTATGACTACATTGATTTACTAAAGAATGTTGATTGAGTAAGGAACTCAATCTTTATATTTGTTATGTGAATTAAAGCATGTATGCCATGTTACTTTGATGATTATGAGATGTATGTTGAGCATGTTATTATGTGCTACGTGATGCATGAAAACTGTTAGATCTTGCTGAGCTGTCGAGCTCACTCTTGCAAATAACCATTTTTGCAGGTCAAGGATGCATGGTAAAGATACGTGTTAAGTGATTTATAGAGATCAATGTTCAAGAATATTAGTTATCTTAAATTTCAAATTGTAGTTGAATGTTAAGATCAATAGCGATGCAAGAAATTATTTATTCTAGATGAGAAATGTATTTGTTTTGGATGTATTATACTTTTTAAAGTTGTAAAGTTGAGCTATCCGATGTATAGTGGATATTGCCTTGTAATGTAAGATTTTAATTAGCAACTTTGATGTAACGATTCATGATATAGATTTGAGTCGAAGATATGTTATGTAAAGGTTGCGATTTAGGGAAATAAAAAAAGGAATGTATAAAAAAATTAAATACTCCGCATTTTTAGTGATTTTAATATCGCATAATGATGTAAAGTTAGATTGAAGTTGTATTGTTAACGATCGAGAATGAGAATACTATTGTATGAATTTTGGGGTCGTTACAGTTGGTATCAAAGTTGTAGGTTATACACCTTAGGTAAGAGTACCTTAGGCTATGACCTTAGAGAATAAGAAGTTAAGTTTAAGTTACGTATAACGAAAAGGTGATTCTTTTCACACATGTAGATGTATAGGATGAGTTAAGTCCTAGAAATGTTATAAAAAGAAGATTAGAATGGCGAGGAATAAAATATTGAGCAATATGAATGTAGTTAGAAAGTTCTTAAAGAAAGAGTTAATAAATAAATAAGAAGATTCAAAGAAGAATCTTGAAGAGATATAGAGATAAGAATCAGAAGTTGCCTAACTCCAATAATAAATATGACGAATAACGATGAATAGACAGAGTCTATAATACTAAAAACATAAATGAAATCATAGTATGATATGATGAGAGGTCAGATAAGAAGTTTTTAAAACAAAATGATAATGAGATAAGAAAAGAATCATAAGAAGATGATTATAGAATAAGATCACGGCGTGATCTTTTAAAGTTGAAAGACAGATGGTCTGTAATGATTGAATAGTTATTGTTTGAGACTATAACGAGATTGTACTATGATATAGTACGAGATTAACTCACGAGGAGTTATAAATGATGAGATACAGAAGCTTGTATCGAGTATAAAGCGAGAAGTTATGTGTAAGATAGAGTTAAGTGACATTTCAACTGAGGACTCATGTGGTGGCTGAGTTGTACAAATCTTTGTATGGGCAGGGGTTTTGTGCTTACACTTGGCTTATCATATTGATAATCGGTGGAAGGTTGGTGTCGCGCTATCGATATATATATATGATGAGAAGGTGATTCTTTTCTCATATTTAAATTTGATATTTAGAAACAATAGAGACTAGATTAGATGATATTAAGATTACATTAGATGATCTTAAGGTTAGGCGAGTTCTTAAAACTCATACTTATGGTAAGTTCGTGACTCATAGTCGTATGTATATTTTTGAACCCCTAAGCATATGGACAGACTCTGATCAGTTCTTTGACTACGTATTGCTAAGACAAGTTCTTAAACTCATATTATTGTGGCAAGTTCCTGAACTTCCAAAGTGTGGTAAGTTCGATGAACTATACTAGGTATAGAAAGCTTATGGTATAGAAAGCATTGATGTTGTTTAAGATTGATAGAATGTTTAAGTAATGATGGAATAAAGATTTAATTGATGGAGAAAGTTTTTATATTCTAAATCTCTTAGCTTTGCTAGATTTTTGAAATTTATTGACTTCGTGCTGATGTTGCACTTCTATTTTTCTTGAAAAACATTAGATCAAACGATAAAACCAATGAATTTTTAAAATAAGTGCTATTATTCACATGTATGTGCTAATTGCTTCAGCTAGACAAAAAAAGAAAAAAAGGAATTTTAAATCTTCAAAATGTATTTTATATGCATCATTTGATATGGTGTAGAAACAATAATCGAGGAAGTTATCAATGCAGCTAAACTTAGTGTTGGATATGATCGTATGATCGTCAGCCCACTATGGTATGATGTAGTATGACGATGTCATGCAAAGACGAAATTATCAACGTATCATTACTACGGTACGGTATCAGGGTATTATGAAAAGATTTACTTATTATTTTTAGTTTCCTTAAACTATATATAAAAAACATTTTTAAATAAATAAATAATTATTTTGTTGGGTAAAAATATATATGTATATATATATATATCGATTGATGTCCGAACTGTTGCTAGAAGTCTATGTTATTTGATTCAGCTAGACAAATATTGAAAAATGTTTATGAAATTCGAGCGTTCTTGGTCAAACTATGCCAAACCAAATTATTTTGGTGCGGATTCAGATGTTAAGAAGTTGAGGTGAACAACCCTATAAAAGGGGACATGTTATCGGAAATAATAGTTCCGAGTGTAACGCATATAGTCGTTACGATGTACTACGTTTGGGCCCGACGTAGGGGTACGATAGGCTGGCCACCTAAAGTATCGATGCGGTTTTATAGTGTGAAGTACTAGGGGTGAAGCACTATTAAACCTAGAAAGAAGTTCAAGGTCTTGTGACCACTTAGCATAATTTGGAATCTTTTAAATTCCTGAGTTATTTATATCGCTTCCCAATTATTGAGCAATTGTGAAAGATTCTTATTATTCTGAAGGAGAATGTAGCGAGAAGGATATTCCTTAGAAAGAAGTAGTGGTAGAACGCTTTAATCCAGTGAATGAAAATATTAAAATTTCAAGGACGAAATTCCTAGAAGAATGGATGAATGTGATAACCCGAACAATTATAGATGGTGAATTATGAAGTATATGAATTCTACGAGTAGAGTATATAGTAGTGATCCTTAGAAAGGAAACGAACGAGTTAAATAATATATAATATTTGATATATGATTGTGTTTAATTGAAGGTTATGTAATAAAACCTAATAGTAGTTGAAGAAATGAATGAAGTATATATGTATGTAAAACTTTTTGCTAAGTTAACGTGTTGAAGTTATTCAACAATAAAATTATGAAAGAGATTTTTTGTGAAAATCGAGTAAGGGAGGTTTTGTTGATTCCGAGGACGGAATCCTTATAAGGAGGGAAGGATGTGACATCTCAGATTTTTAAGAAATTTATAAATAAGAATTTAATAAATAAAATTCTTATTATGAGATGTTTCGAGTTTGAGTATGTGTATACGTGTCATATATTGTGAAATATGTGATTTGGTGTGAAGAGAATTGTATATATTAATTTAAATATTTATTAAAGTAAATAAATATTTAATTAAATTATTTATTGAGATTATGTGATTATTATGGAGTAATGTAATTAAGTGTAATATATTAATTAAATAAATATTTAATATTTAATTTAATTGACGTAATGATTTTATGTTATAATTCTAATTTAATTGGGATAATTAAATTAGATGATTTATGTGATGAGTGTTACGTGAAATTATAATTAGCGAGTAATTATAATTATGTGACAATTTTATGTGATTAATTGATGTTAACTTTTAATTAATTAAATTAGGATGTTAAGATTTAATTAATTAAAAGTGTAACATCAAGAATATGTGTTAAAGGATTTATTAAAAAGAATTAAAAGAGTTTTTAAAACATTTTCCCAAACAAAGCCCTTACTTTTGTTTTAAACCTGTTTTACCCAAACAAGGCCTTAACTACTAAAAATCTATTTTTTAAAATAACTTGTTTTGCCAAACAAGCCTTAGGATTTTTAAATTCTAAATGTGTAATCTATATTATTAATTGTAATAATTATAATTATTATAATTATGGTCATTATATTATAAGTTATATATGTATAATTATGTAATATATGTATATGTAAGTTATACCTATATTACAATATACGTTAGATGGCTAAGTGTTAGTCAGTTAGAAAAGAGAAAAGAACAAAACAAAGAAGAGAAGGAAAAGAGAAGAAGAAGGAAGAAGAAGAAGAAAAAGGAAGAAGAGGGAAGGAAGCTTGAGATAGCATCATCCCCTTCGTTCCAATAAGCAAAGCAAAAGGTAATAATCTAGCCCTAGAAACTCTAGTTTATTATTTCTTGAGTTCTTCATAAAAGAATTGATTTTTATGATTAATTTCTTAAGGAATCTATAATATAGGTTCGTGAGTATGAATAATTTGGTGTATGTGGTTATAAGTGAGTTTTCAGTAATCAAATCCATAAAAACAAGTTTTACATGGAGAATTGTGTTCGTATGAGTTTTTATTATATTAGTTGATTTTAGAATGGTAAATTGATGATTTAGTTATATGTATTAATATGCAAAATTGAAAGATGTTCATGATACTAGTTTCAATAATGAAAATAATACATGTATTGTGAATTTAATTGGTTGAGAATTGGATTTATGGTGAATTGTTTTGATAAAAGTATGAATTTTATGAAACTAGTAAAATTGGTTTTTAAAACCTTTAATTTTGATTTTGTAAATGAATTTTGTGAGTTGATTATGAAGATTAAGTTTAAATTACGATAATATATCAAGAGACGAACAGAGCATGCTTTGAATCATGTGATTTGGGCTAAAAACGAACTCACAGTGTCAATTTTCGTCAAGAACGCTTAATAATGGTGTTTTCTTCAAAATCATAAAAATTAGGTGCTTTGATTATGTGTTATGGTGGTATTATATGTTAAAATCATCTTAGAAGTGTAGGATTTTGTTTGTATAAAGGTTCATGTACATTGTGTTAGCTAAAATCGGACTTTGGTGCGAAGAAATAAGCCAAATTGGCTTATTTCTCTACAAGTTCGCGAGCCGGGGAGCCCAATAGCAGGGTGCCCCACCCCAGCGGGGCTTTTAGCCTTGGGGGACCCGCCCCAGCGGGGTAACATGCTGTCCGGAGTGGTCCAAGTGTTGTAATGCAAAACAGCTTTGACCTCCTGTTGTAAAATGGCCATAACTTTTTCATATGAACTTCGATTGAGGAGATTCAAGATGATCCGAAATGAGCACGAGTCAACCTACAACTTTTTTTCTTTAACGTTTTTGATTTGAGGTCGTTAGCAGGGGTCAAAATGGTCATCTTTGGGACTGATGTGTATTCGGAGGCAATCGGAGGGCGTCGGACATGCACATACGCAAGTATAGTGCTGTCGACAATAATAGATATTGTTCTAAGTTATAAAATTTGAATATTAGTAAATATAATTATGCTTAACATTAATAAATGATGTATTAGATAAGTTATGTAAGCACACTAAGCATACATAAGGGAGACGAATCGGGCGTGTGACGAATGAACGTCGAAACACCGTGACAAGTGTTAATGTACATAAAAAGTGTTTTAATTCAAATGAAATGAACATTATAAGATATGGAATGGGGTTAATATAAAACCAATAAGTAGTCCTAGCAAGACTTAAACACTTGAATGAATTTTGAATATTACTAAAAAGGAAATATAGTGAGATATAAGTCGAAAGTTAACACAATCTAATTGAACATTGTGTATTAATTAACAGGAAGGATTATGAGATATAGAGTAAAATTACATTACAACTACTATACGTTGCTATGTGACTGATAGTTGATGTGCATGATTATATAATTGTGTAGAGCACATGAAGTGCAGATAGCTGTAAGCTGTTAATCTATTATTGGTAAACAACGAGCAAGGCAAGTCTTTCAGTTCCTATTTTCTACGTTAACTTGATGATGAACTGCTTTAAATTATTTTGCAAAGAGCATGATATGTTATATATGTTGCAAGCATGAAATGTTAAAGTCAATTTATGACTACATTGATTTACTAAAGAATGTTGATTGAGTAAGGAACTCAATCTTTATATTTGTTATGTGAATTAAAGCATGTATGCCATGTTACTTTGATGATTATGAGATGTATGTTGAGCATGTTATTATGTGCTACGTGATGCATGAAAACTGTTAGATCTTATTGAGCTATCGAGCTCACTCTTGCAAATAACCATTTTTGCAGGTCAAGAATGCAAGGTAAAGATACGTTTAAGTGATTTATAGAGATCAATGTTCAAGAATATTAGTTATGTTAAATTTCAAATTATAGTTGAATGTTAAGCTCAATAGCGATGCAAGAAATTATTTTTTCTAGATGAGAAATGTATTTGTTTTGGATGTATTATATTTTTTAAAGTTGTAAAGTTGAGCTATCCGATGTATAGTGGATATTGCCTTGTAATGTAAGATTTTAATTAGCAACTTTGATGTAACGATTCATGATATAGATTTGAGTCGAAGATATGTTATGTAAAGGTTGCGATTTAAGGCAATAAAGAAAGAAATGTATAAAAGTTTTAAATATTCCGCATTTTTAGTGATTTTAATATCGAATAATGATGTAAAGTAAGATTGAAGTTGTATTGTTAACGATTGAGAATGAGAATATTATTGTATGAATTTTGGGGTCGTTACATACACGTTATGAGGTTTATGATTAGGTTCGATCTTATATCTTGCCTTTAACATAGTTCATTATCAACTTTCCATTTAACAAGCTTAACGTGTTCAATTAGAAAGGCTTCTCATGTTTAGCCATTATACTTACACAATGTGGTCAATAAGCCTTAATCATACATGCTCAAGTCATCCTAGTCATGTATTTCAAAGTAGCATAGTTTTACTTCTTTAAAACTTATTTGAAACTATGCTTGATTAGTTTGCAATGTACATGGCTTGTTAGTTGTACATGTCAATCATGTCTATGTGCATACGATATCTTATTATGATAGTCATAAATTTCAGAATGCACATAAGGTAGTTATTAACATCGTTAATTTACAAACTCTTAAGTTTTCTTTGAAAATCTCATTTTAAACCAACCAAGCATGCAAAGCAACTTTACATTCTATATATCATACTCATGTACACACATAAATAAACCACATAAGCATGCTCAAGGTCATAATACAAGGGTCACAAGATTCACCAAGTTTGTATTTTGAAAACTTTAAGTTTCCTTTAGAAAACATTAAAACTAAGCTAAGGTAAGTGATTACATGTAAGGCAACCTATGTTATCATGTCGGAGACATATATATGCATAATCAAGTCAAACTAACATTCTCAACATATCAGAAATCACAAAAATTGAATTTTATTTCTACAAAACGGTGCGCCCGCACTGTTTTTGTACTGAGGAGGGGCGCGACCGTGCCACTCTGGTTCCAGTCCAAAATGGTGTCTGCAATTGCAAAGCTTCAAAACCAATTCCAACCTACTTCATAAAACATGCTTAAAATCAACCACATTGTATCTATAACATGTACATAAACTTATATAACTCATATATGTCAATTTATAATTCAATTTTCAGTGAATTTATGAAATTCTAGAAATTTGTCAAGCTTAAATCAAGAATGTAGGATAGTAGTTATACCTCTTGAAGCTTGAATTAGGCTAAGCTTGCTCTCAATCTCAGATTGTTCACTCAATTTAATATCATCACTCTCTATATCAACTTAGCAAGAAACTCAGCAACATAAGAATGGAGAGGGAAGCTTCAATTTATAGAGGATTCAATAACCATGCCAAACTTTTGTCCAAAAATTAAAACTAATGGAAGAAGGAAGAAGATGATGGACATTCAAGGTTTGGTAGCATAGTGTAAAACACTGTGAAGACCACTCCCCATTTCATCATTTGCTAGAATGCTGAGAAATGAGTTTGCAAGTAATAGGCTTAGGGCCATTGGCTATACACGTGAAGGAAGGAATGGGACTCTTAATAGGGGACAATGCCAATTAGAACTCAGCATTTGAAATGTAATAATGTCAACATACTTTAGGTTTACTACACATACATATACATAACCCTACACAAATGTATATATGCATACCTAGGTTTTAACTTTCTTTTAAGTCACAATGTAGCTTTAATGAGAAAATATTATTATATTGTAGCAAGTTGGGGTATATATATACACATCATTATATAATCCATGTACATTTGATTAGTACAGATAATACCGAAATATAATTTAATTGCGTACTATCATTCCACATTATCATAAAACTTTATTATTTCAATTATACTTAATTTTAAATGTTTAATAATAAATATTTGTTTATTCTAATTTAATTCTTCTCATTAAAGTACACATTTAATGTATCCACACATAACATGTTATCACATAAGCTTATTTATGTAGCTTATATGATTCATTTAATTTTATCATATAGTTTCATATATTATATAATCACCTTGTAATGTCACACATCATTTATATTAAATAGATGTAGGTACTATATAGCATATGATCACTCGTTACATATTATAGTACATAGCAGTTAATCGAATAATCATTAATCTACTATATTAATTAATCATTTACTCATTAATAGGCTATTACTCATAATAACAATTAATTAACAATATAATGTTAATTAATCCTTCACTTATTAATTCATTCATTCTTTAATTTAATTAAATCATCCTAATTAAATCATCCTAAATTCAATCATCGTGCCACACAAGGCATTTCACGAGCTCATCATAAATTCTCCACATTCTCTCAATTATCATAAATTCAATTTAATTTAATTGAGTTACTCATCTCATGCTACATAAACATTTATATTAAAATAAATATTCACACGTTCATTAGTATCAATATTAATATTATTTATAAAATTCACGGATATTACACGTACTACCAGGCTGAGGGAGATCAGGTCATTCGTAGTTCAATCTTCTAATTAAAACTGAAATTGATTTGACCGATTCGCAGGACCAGGATGATGGCTGGCATGTGTTTCAGACATAGTACCTTTTTATGGTGTTTAAGTTAATGAGTTGGGGAAATTCGCTCCCGTCTATTTCTTGCAATCTGATAGCTCCTCCTGTTAACACCTCTTTGACAACGAAAAGGCCTTCCCAATTTGGGGTGAACTTTCCTTTAGCTTCGTCTTGATTTGCTAAAACTTTCTTCAGCACTTGGTCATTTTCTTTGAATTGCCGGATTCAAACTTTCTTGTTGTATGATGGAGCAATCCTTTGCTGATATAACTGTCCCTGAAAATGGTTGCAGCCCTCTTTTAATCTATCAGGGACAGCTGGTGGCATCGTTCTTGTAACCACTAATCTTCTTCCATCTGAGCATCTATTAACACTCGCAAGGACTCCATCTCTACTTCTATGGGAAGTACCACCTCCATGCCATAGACCAATGAATAGGGGTAGCCCCAGTAGAGGTACGTATTGACGTCCTGTATGCTAACAGAGTCAGAGGCAACAGGTCAGGCCATCCTTTGTGATTAGCAGACATTTTCTGCATGATCTTCTTGATGTTCTTATTGGCCGCTTCGACAGCACCATTCATCTTTGGCCGATAGATGACGGAATTGAGAAGCTTTATATGAAACTTGTTGCATAAGTCTCTCATCATCTGATTGTTTAAGTTCTTGGCATTGTTTGAGACGATCACCTCAGGTTATCCATATCGACAGACAACATTGTTTCTGATGAAACCAATGATGACCTCTTTCGTAACTTTGGGAAAAGATGCCGCTTCAACCCACTTAGTGAAGTAATTGATCATAGTGAAGAAGAAATGATAACCGTTGCTGGCTTTGGGTTCTATTGGACCTATCACATCCATTCCCCACATGGAAAAAGGCCATGGCGAACTCATATTATGCAACTCATTTGGAGGAGCGTGAATGGCATTTCCATGGACTTAGCATTAATAGCATCTTCTGATGTGATCATCACAGTCAGCTTTGAGAGAGATCCAGCAATGCCCTGTTCTCAATATTTTCTTGGCCAGCAAATAACCGCTCATGTGTGGACCACAGACTCCACCGTGGACTTTATCCATCAGTCTCTGGGCTTGCTCTTTGTCGAGGCATCGTAACAGGCCTATTCCAGTATCCTTTTTATAAAGTGCATCTCCGCTCAGATAGAACTTCATAGCCATCTTGTGAATTCGCTTTCATTCGGATTGCCTTGCCCCAGCGGGTGTAGATCCATCTCGGAGATATTCCTTGATGTCTTGGTACCAAGGCTGCTTGATAAGAGGTAATTCATCTGATACTTCTCCAATATAATTCCCGTATGTCGGGGCCTTTCGATTTGTGAATTTGATGTCGGGAATTCCCCTCCTACCTGAGACGTTAATTAGGGAAGCTAAAGTTGCCAATGCGTCTGCAAAGTCGTTCCTACCTCGAGGGATATGGATGAAGGTTATCTCTTTAAAATCCATGGATATGTTGATGACCTACCGGTGATAGGGCATCAAATGTAGTTCTTTGGTGTGATATGCCCCAGTGGTTTGTCTGATAACCAACTCAGAATCTTCAAAGACTAATAGGAGTTTGACACCCATAATTAGGCTAATTTTAACCCCATTATGCAGCCTTCATACTCAGCTGTGTTGTTGGTGTTGTCAAACTGCAACTTGGTAGCCACAGGATACTGCTCTCCTGTACTAGAGATGAGGATTGCCCCAGCTCTGGCACCTTCTATGTTCACCGCTCCATCAAAATACATTCTCCATGGTTGGACTGTATTCTCTTGTCGAATTTGTTGAATTATCATGATCCCATCATCCGAGAAATAAGTTTCCAGAGGTTCAAACCCTCCTGATGGTGCTTCGGCTAGTTAATCTGCAATGCCCTGACCTTTGATGGACTTCTGAGTCACGTAGATAATGTCGAACTATTGGAGGATTAATTTCCATTTGGACAATCGACAATTCAATATTAGCTTGTTGAATACGTACTTCAGTGGATCCATGCGGGATATGAGATTGGTCGTGTGCCCATACAGATAATGTTGCAACCTCATGGCGGCCCATGCTAACGCACAGCATATTTTCTCGATCAGGGTGTATTTTTGTTCACCACTACTGAATCTTTTGCTGATGTAGTAGATAGCTCTCTCCTTGCTACTATCATCCCAACATGCAGCCCATTGCGTTGGCATTTACAGACAGGTACATAAATAAGGGAATAAAGGCTTTTTGACAATCCTAATTCCATTTCGTGGATGAATTCTTCCTTAGTAGCTTGAAGATGGGTTCACAAGTCGTCGTGAGCTGAGAAATGAATCGGCTTATGAAATTGATTCTTCCCAAAAAGCCGCGTATTTCCTTCTCTGTTCGTGGTACGGGCATCTCCATGATGGCTTTAATCTTGGCAGGATCCAGCTCAATGCCTTTATTGCTGACTAGGAATCCCAAAAACTTGCCCGATTTGATGCCAAAAGCATATTTAGCTGGATTCGTCTTGAGATTGTACTTACGCAACCTGTTGAACAGCTTCCTAAGATGTTGATGTGATCGTCTTCCTTTTGAGATTTGACGATGATGTCATCCACATAAACCTCTATCTCCCTATGCATCATGTCATGAAACAGGGCCATTATGGCTCGCTAAGACGTGGCACCGGCATTGATAAGGCCGAAGGACAATCGTCTGTAACAGAAGGTTCCCCAGGGAGTGATGAAAGTTGTCTTTTCCCTGTCTTCATCATCGACTATAATTTGATGGTAACCAGCAAAGCAGTCCACGAAAGAATACATGTCATACTGCGCCGTATTGTCTATCAAGATGTGGATGAAAGGTACAGAGAAATTGTCTTTGAGATAAGCTTTGTTAAAATCCTTGTAATCCACTTATACTCGTACCTTCCCTCCTAGTCTAGGCACGGGAACTATGTTTGACAGCCACTCCGGGTATGTTGATACTATAATGATATTGGCTTTGAATTGTTTGACACACTCTTCTTTGACTTTAAGACTCCATTCAGGTTTCAATCGCCTGAGCTTCTGCTTAACTGGCTTGAATCCATCTTTAATGGGGAGTCTATGGATGACAATGTCAGTTGACAAGCCAATCATGTTTTTATGCGACCATGCAAACACATCCTGGAACTTTGTTAAGATTTTAATCAGGTCAGCTTTTTGATCTTTGGTGAGATCTAGGCCTATCTGGATTTCTTTGAGGTTTTCTGAGGTTTCGATATTGACAGTGGTGGTTTGATCGAGGTTTGGTTTGGGTTTGTCTTCGACCCATTCTTTGATTTTCTCGGGCACCTCATAGTCATCTTCCTCCTCTTGATCAATCTCCATCAAGTTGAAGTCCAGTTCTACATCAAAGTTATAGTCACTGTGATAGGTTGGCATCTCATCAGCAGGGACAAACAAATCCAATTTTGGAGTCCTGAAAACAAAATGCTTTCGCTTTAATATATGAAACTATTTTAACATACAAAGCATTTAGCAAAGCATGACAAAAGTTACTGCTATAGCTGTGCAATAAAACAAGTAGTAAATGAAACCATGTTATAGGGCAGACGAACTCTTTACCCTTTTACCCTTTTTAAATGAGGCAAGGGACTCTGCTCCAGTTGTCCAGAGTCAAATCCTCATGAATAGGGAGGATACAAGATTTGTGGTCGTCTGTTTCTTCCTTGATGACAACTAAGACATCCTTCAGATCAGGTTTCTCTTTGAACTGTCCCCCTTTCCTTTCTTGATGTTTGGAATTTGGATCTGATCCTCCTCATCACTGTCGAGGATATCATCATTCATACCTTTGTAGTGTAGGAGAACACGCATGTTAGAAAAGGGGTCTCTACCTTCGTACAAAAACTTTTCTTTTCCCTTTCTGCTATCCCCATCCAGCTTTGGGGCTTTTCTCTCATTTATTGGTATGACTGGAGGAAACAGCATGGCTGATACAACAGCAGGAATATTCCTCATTGGCTTCACAAACCCTGCATCAGTGAGGTTTGGCAATAGTATAGCGGAAGCATGAGCCTTTGGGTGCTTGTGTGGGTTCCGGTGGTTTAACCCGGATGTGTAGCCCAATCCAGCTTTCCCCGACTGACTCGGGATTTGCATCGGACTTTTAATACCTTGTTGATTCTTTCCTAACCCTTCTCCAGGGCGAAAACCCAAAGATACAATCTTCTGGCCCACTGTCATCACTTTTGGGGAGACTTTTGGCTTCAAGGCTGGTGCCCCAACAGGTGGGTACTGAATATTGCTCACCTCTAATGCTTGAAAACTTGCAGGTTCAATCCCTGCATCCAAGCTGATCACTGGCATATCTCCCTATATGCAGACAGGATATTCAGGTTCGGCATTCACCGCGATTAGGTTGCCATTGATAATATACTTGAGCTGCTGATGTAGGGTGGATGGCACTTCTCCTGTCATGTGGATCCACAGCCTTCCCAGCAACAAGTTATATTCGGTGGTAATATTGAGTACCTGAAAAGATACATAGAAGGTGTGGGAACCAATCTCTAGTGGTAGCTCAATTTCTCCCACAGCTTCTCGGCGAGACCCATCGAAACCCCGGATAACCACATGGCTAGTTCTGATCTGGTTTGGATTGATCTTCATTCTTTCCAAGGTATCGTAGGGGCAGATGTTTAGAGACGATCCTCCATCTATAAGCACACCTCCGATCACATACCCGGATGACATTACTGCTATATACAAGGACTTGCGATGACCCGTCCCCTCTGCAGGTATATCATCGTCAGTAAAAGAAATCACATTATTGTTGAAGATATGTTCTATCACATGACAGAATTTCTCAGTGTCCACCGTCTTTGGCAGATGGGCTTCCTCTAGTACTTTCACCAGAATGTTACGATGATCCACCGATGATAAGACCAAATCTAGGATGGACACCTGCTTGGGTGTATCTTTCAGGCTTTGCACCACCTTGATCTCGTTATGCCCTATTTTACTAAGGAATTCTTTAATTTTTTCTTCAGCCACTCTCTCTTTAGCCTTGGTGACTAGATTGATCACCCGCTGGGGCAGGTACAATGGATTCTCCTTGGATACAATGGCGATGTTGTTTGAGGTGGAACCTTGATCATTCCCATAGTTCCATGGGACCCTCTTCAGACTGATGACAGGTTACTGGGTCTGAAAGGCAGTATTAAAGGTTTGGGCATAGCTACCTTCACAGGATTCAGTGCTTCTTGAACCCTTTTTCCAGGCAGTACTAAGGGTGTTCCGGCAAGCTCCTTCTCACAGGAAATAACAGCCACTGTTCCCTGATTCTATGTAGTGGGAATAAAGAGTGTTTCCTTATCAAGAAGGTTATAATCTTAATTCCCTCTTATCAGCTCACCGCTTTCAAAAAGATTTTGAATCAGGTGACGAAGTCCCCAACAATCCTCGGTATCATGACTGGGTGCATTAGAATGATACTGGCAGATCCTGTCAGGTTTGAATTTTCTGGATCGAGGGTTTAGTGGGGGTAATAAATCTGTAACCATCCCCTCATTGATCATCATCTGGAGAATTTCCTTCATTGGCTGGTTCAGATTAGTGAAATTCCTCTGAAAGGCAAACTCCTTATCTGCTTGAAACTTCTCCTCTTTGGCCACCTTATCGGCCCAGGGTTCATGCTCATAAAATCGATAGTGGTCTCTCATAGCAATAGGACTAATTTACGGTGTAGGAGGACTTGCTTCAGCCTGGATGGATTGGTTTATCAGCTGTCTGGTTACCTGATGCTGATACACGACCAAATCTGCTAGCTGTCCAATCTATTCCTTGATAGACTTGATCTCCTGTTCTATCAGGAAGTGCCTCTTTGAGAACTCCCAATTGTCTGGGCTACTAGTACTAGATTGAATTGCATCTTCGACATAACAGAGGTATTTGGATCCCTCTCCACTCCCCATGCTAATCATATTGACACTCTCCTCTTTGTGCTGAGGGAGGGGATTATCCTGCACATTGGGTTACTCCAGTTTGGTCACCACAATCTCTCCGTTGTCTATCAAATCTTGGATTTTATGCTTGAGAGACCAATAGTCCTATGTATCTAGGCTCGGTGATCCGGAATGGTAGGCGCACTTCTTACTTGGGTCAAAATTCCTTCCCCTGGTACTGGTTAGTGGAAGGAGTTGAACAATATTCTGTTATGCTGTCAATAGTTTTAGCACATTCTCGAGTGAATCCCCTAAAGGGGTGAACGTTCTCCGATGTCTGGCCTCCAAATTTTTCTAAAAAGGAGGATTAGATGGTTGGGCTGGAGCTTGGAAAGGGGAATAGTTCCTCCTTTGAATGGGCATACCTTTTGACTCGCTCCTTGGATTATGTCCTTGTAATACTAATAATACTTCTTCATCTTTCTTCTTGTGTACCCTCCAGGGATTACTCCCATAACTTCCAGATTAGATATGCTCGGCAACAGCTTCTAAGGCTGTCAGATCCTTTATCTTCCCATATTTCAGCCCCATTTCAGCCATTTCTCCGTGCTTGATCATCTCCGAGAATGGTTTTCCTATGCCTGCTAGGACCCTTTCATAATACGAAGCTTCCTGGATGTCGATGAAGGTCATAACTATATTAGACTCAGTCATAGGTGGGGTAACTTGTGCTGCTACCCGTCTCCATCGTTAGGCATACTCTCTGAATAACTCAGCATTTTGTTTCTTGATTTTGGTGATCTAGTATCTATCTGGAGCTATTTGGGACTTAAAACTGTATTGATTGAGGAAGGCATGTGCCAACTCTTCCTAGCTGTGAATTTTGGAATTATCCAAACGAGCATACCAGGCTCTAGCCTCTCCGGTTAAAATCTTCTGGAATAACTGCATTCAGAGTTTCTTGTCCTCTGCATAGGATCAAAGCTCTCCAATGAACACCTTTAAATGAGTGTAAGGGTCTCCCAATCCATCGTATTTCTCAAAATCAGGGACTTAAAATTTTTTAGAGTAACGAGCCCTGGGGAAAATACATAAGTCTGAGTAATTAACACTGCCAAATGCCCCAGTCCCTTTGATGGATCGGATGGTTTCTTCCATTTATTGTACTTTTTTTAGAATATCACCAACTTCCTGCTCTTTGTTAAGGATGGTCATTTCAGGGGTTTTGTTGGTAGGATCCTGGTTCTGAGGATCTAGAATCTGAGTGTCCTTCTTTCCAGTCTCTTGACTGCCACCGGGTGTACCTGGTTCTGTATGATCCTGTGTTTGTTTCCCTTTAAAAGCTTTACTTTGTTCTCTTAACAAAATGGCCAATTCGGCTAACTGGTTCTTCAATCCTTCAAACTCTTCCCTAGAGACGGGGGTGGATTCTGGTTGAGCACTTGAAGCCCTGTCTGGAGATGGACTTAGTGCTTTCTTAGGTTTTGATCTGGTAACAGGACCAATTTTTACCTACAACAAACGTAGGTGTGTTAATTTCTTAATGTAGGTGATGGTCGGATGCATGCCATGCAATGTGTTTATTTACGAGGTTTTTTAATCTTATTCTGCAAAACAAAGGTTAGTTATTTTAATGACAGGATAACATGACAGGATTTACAAGACATGGAATGTACATTATGATATTTACATTGGACTTGAAAACTTGACATTGAATTGATAGAGGAATGCATGAAGAAGCTTCTCTTCGGATTTGGTTAATCAGAGGCTGACCTATCTTAGGCTACTCTCGCGGCTTTTCGGCATGAAGGTCCCAGATCATCGCAATCTACTAGAAGGGAAATTAATCCGATCTTTCAATTGGAGCGGATCTGAGTGGTGCGTTTCAAGAGCCTCGCCGACTTAGTCGCTTTTGAGTCTATTACTCAAACACCGACGGGTTTGCCTCCTGGTGGAGGAATCACACAACATACATTCACATACATCGTGTCTCACCGTATGAAATGATGACATTGTGTGAAGCACTAATATAAAGCAGTAAAGCATTTATTCACATCCATTCAATGTAAAAATGCAGCATTTCATACAC
Source organism: Panax stipuleanatus (assembly GCA_020205555.1). Classification (NCBI taxonomy): domain Eukaryota; kingdom Viridiplantae; phylum Streptophyta; class Magnoliopsida; order Apiales; family Araliaceae; genus Panax; species Panax stipuleanatus. The sequence continues at coordinate 95,161,961 of CM035125.1, read as the reverse complement.
ATACGTAGATAGAAATGGGATATTTTGAAAAGATTTGAACGCGGCCTAAGCCCTCTACTATCCCCAGCAGAGTCGCCACCTGTCGACGTCGGGAAAAAATTGTGGGTCGAGTTGGATCCGAATATTTCTCTTTTCCTAAGTTTTAATTCTACCCTTATTTTATCTATTTGAAAAGGCAAAGGGTTTTTTAGGAAAAGGTCAACATGTATCATGTCAACGATTTAAACATTTTACAGAGTATCTAGTTGGTAGATTTGGTTGTACAAACTCAACCGAGTTTTGTTTGAAAGTAGGCCCAATTGCTGGACACTGTCAAAACTGAATCTTTGAAATCGAAGTTCTAAGTTCAGGGGCTTGGTTAAGTGTGGGGAAGGTGTTAGGCACCCCACAACTCCTGTGAAAATATGAGACCGCATCTTTTTAATATTTCCCTTTTTATTTGCAATGTGTGTGTGAATGCTGGAAGAAATTGGGCCTACGTTTGTTTGATTGAAAGTAGTTCTTTACTTCGTTGAACCTATATACGAAGAGTTTGATTTGATTTGCAAAAGTTCTTTTAGGTAAGATATGAAAATGATGTTTTGAAAGGTAGTTTTCAAACCCCTACGCTCTCATAGGAATAGAAGCCTGTTGATACTTCCATTTTATCTTTTTAGCCTTTTGGCACAATTTGAATGGTGATTGTCGGGTTGCGAAGCATCCTCGACCACAGAATATATACCAGTGTCGGTCTTCTCATGGGCATGACAGCCATCGGAGTGACTCTGACACGACAAACCATTATTTCACTATGTTGAGACCTTAAACCCGAATAACCGTTTCAAAGTCTTTCAGATGTACATTTTATAGAAAAATTGGCAGGGTACATTTGTACTGTGGAGTTTGTCCATCGTGAGAATCAGAGTATGATCAGTTTTATCATGAATCCCACGATTCCTAGGCTCACATAGGATTAGCCAATAAAACATGCACATCTCAGATATTTACAGAGAATGGATATTTACATCCAGACGTCGCAAAAACCAAGGATTCATCAGTCAAATCCTGGCTTGGACGTAGCCAAAGCTTCTCGCTCCCACTAGATAGAGATCTAAGGGCCGCGAGGTCGCTTTTGTATTTAAACAAAACTAAAAAAACAGCTAGATTTAAATAACTCTCAACCATTCTAGCTTCCCGGTTCAATCTGTACCTGTTTTAAAACGTTTGAAAGGTAGAGTTGGCAAGATTTAAAGAAATCTAGTTCGCCCAAATAGATGTCAGCGCCGATTCATATCAAATGAATATTTACAACAGAAATTTAATCACCATGAATAAAGAATATATATATATATATATATATATAATTATATCTATGAAAACTGTAAAGGGCGATGGATTTTCACTCGCAGGCATGTACTAGAATGTAAATATATATATATACAAAAGTTGTAAGGAGCCACGGAGTAATCCAGGCTGGACAGAATGGAAATATATATAAAACTGTAAAGGGCGACGGATTTCAAATCCTATGCCCGAACTAGAATGAAAATAGATATATAAAAAAAACTAGAAAAAGCCACGGCGTAATCCAGGCTTGACAGAATTGAAATATATATATATATATATATATATAAAGTTGTAAATGAGCCACGAATTAATCCAGGCTCGACAGAATGTAAATATATATATATAAAAGTTGTAAAGGGTGACGGATTTGCAATCCTATGCCTAGGCAGAAATGTAAATATATATATATATATATATATATATTTATAAAAGCGGTAAAAAGGCCACAGAATGATCCAGGCCAAATTGGAATGTAAATGTTAATATATACATTTAGTATATATATATATTAAAGCAATAAAAAGGCCACGAAGTACAAATCCAGACCCAAATAAGTCAGAAAAACTTATATATATTTATATATATAAAAGTAGTAAACTGCCACGGATTTGACATTAGAGCTTGACAGAATTGAAAAGTTAGTATATAAATAGTTAAATATATACATATTAAAGCCAAAACGAACACGAGTCCATGACCCAGTCCAAAAAATTCAAAATATATATACATATAAAAGCAATTAAAAGTCGCAGATTGTCAATCCGGGCTGTGAAAAGACCAGAAAACGTATTTATGTACTAAAATATACAAAAACGTAAGCAAAAACGGCCACAGAACTAAGTTTCGGGCATAATCAGAAAACAAAACTTAACGTGCAAGTGTATAAATGCGCAATGAAGTAGTATGAACTTCCTGATCGTAAAAATACTCGCAATGGACTGCTAGACGGGCTTTTTGCCAAATTATAGGCTTCAAACGTCCGTTTCCAGCGGTGAATTTTTGATATATGGTAGTATATGAGTATACCTACGTGTTAGAGTGATAAAATCTGGATTTGGAGTACTGGAAGTCGGGCTAAGAAACGAAATGGGCAGAGTTTCAGAACGTTTTCTAAATTGATTTTGGCTTGAGGTGCACTTATATTTATATACCAGATGGAAGTGGGCTTACCCGCAGCAGTCGTGGGTCTACCTGCGATGCCACGTGGTAGGGCTCGGGTGGTGGGTCACGTCACCTCGAAGTACGTGCACTCCGAGCAACGTGAGGTCAGATTCGAAACTTTCTAACTTTTAATCAGAGCGTCCGTTTAAGGCGTGCTATACCTTTACAAAAAGTCCTCGCCGAGCGCATCTCAATGACATGGGACTAAAAATTTTCTGAGTCCAAGAAGATGGGTTCATAATAGGGTCTTCGTTTCCCTGCAGTTTATCCGTTGAGCTGTCTTGCGCTATTTCCACTCGGGATCAATGTTATGGTTTTTTCTGACCCTGATGGCATCAATTCGACTTGGTTTTGACTGAATTGGCTTCAAGTTGGTAAAAGGACTATTTTTCCCCTCCAGGGGTTGTTTCCTGTACTGGCACAGTCTTCAATTATTTTCCCAGGGTTGTGTCCGGGGTTTGCATCCAGCCGATTCTATTTGTCCTTAGGGTTGTCTCCGAGGTTGACTTTATTTCTCCAAGGTTGTCTCTGGGGATGATTTGATTCTTCGGGGTTGTCTTCGAAGTCGATTTGGCCTCCGGGGTTATGACCGGGGCTTGTTCTGACCTTCTGCGTTGTGACCGGAGCTGACCTGTTCCTCCTGGGTTGAAACCGGTGCTAACCTGAATCTCTCGGGTTGAGATCGGGGTTGACTTGTACCTCCCGAGTTGAGACTGGGGTTGACCTGTACCTTCTGGGTTGAGACCGGGGTTGACCTGTACCTCCCGGGTTGTGACCGGGGTTGACCTGTACCTCCCAGGTTGAGACCGGGGTTGACCTGTACCTCCCGGGCTAAGACCGAGGTTGACCTGTACCTCCCAGGTTAAGACCGGGGTTAAGTTAGTATCTCGGTATTGAAATCGGGGTTGAGTTGGCATCCTGATATTGAGACCGGGGTTGAGTTGATATCCCGGTATTGAGACCGGTGTTGAGTTGACATCCCGGTATTGAGACCGGGGTTGAGTTGACATCCCGGTATTGAGACTGGGGTTGAGTTGGCATCCCGATATTAGGACCGGGGCTAAGTTAACATCCCGGTATTGAGACCGGGGTTGAGTTGACATCCCGATATTAAGACCGGGGCTGAGTTGACATCCCGGTATTGATACCGGGGCTGAGTAAACATCCCGGTATTGAGACCGGGGTTGAATTAATATCCCGGTATTGAGACCGGGGTTAAGTTGACAGTTTTGCCCTCTTGCAGGGTTAGTAGCAGGAACGCAAAATTTTGAGTGTCTACAAGATAGATTACAAGCTAATAAGATTTTAAGAAAATCTAAGTGATAAAGTATGAAATCTTGAGTCAAGTATTGAATAAACTTACAGAATGTTTATATGTCGAACTAATAAGCTATGAGTAAGAAAAGGTTTAAGTTTTGAAAGTTGGTCAAAAATTTTACCTTAAGTTAATTATGAACTAAGTTGAAAAGGGTTATATGGCTGATGTGTATTTATGTGTGATGATATGACTATGTAGGATTCATGAAGCGCAGATAGCGGTAGTTGGTAATCAACGATCAAGGCAAGTCTTTCAATTCCTATGTGCTATATGAACTTGATGTTGTTTAATTGCAAACTATTTTACGATGTGTAAGTAGATTTATGTATGATGCTCAATATATTTGCGGAAGTTAATTTATGACTAAGTAGATTAAGTTATGGCACTCGGTCCTTATATGATATGTGAAATACAGCATGCATGAAATGTATAGTAGAAGGAATATGATATATGAACTAAGCATGGATTTATGTGTTATGTGATGCATTAAAACTGTTTAATTTGCTGAGTTGTCGAGCTCAATCTTGTAAAAAAAACCATTTTACAGGCTGAGAATACATTGTGATATTATCTGCCATCTAGATGATAAGAATCAGAAGATAAGTAAGAAAACAAACTTTCTTTAGCTAGAAATAGTTTTGAATTATGCTAAGAGTTTTCAATGTAAGTAGTTGATAGTTGTGATGTGTATATAATGCCAGGTAGTAATGATTGAATTATCCGATATATTGTGGATATTGTATTGAGACGTTCAAACTTATATAATAAGTCTGATAGAGTGAATTATAAAATAAATATGATTCTAATATATGTAATTGTAAAGGTTGTAATTCAGGGAATAAAACAAAGAATGTAGAAAAGTTTTAAATTTATTCGCATTTTATTGATTATATCTTCGATTAATGATGTAAAGACGGAAGGTAAATGTATTGCTAATGACCAAAGTCGGGAGTGGATTTTTCCAGATTTTGGGGTTGTTATAGATGCACTATGGGCCTATAGAATAGCATACAAAACTCCTATGGGTATGTCACCGTATAGGCTAGTGTTTGGGAAACCATGTCATCTACCTGTAGAGTTAGAACACAAGGATTTTTGGGATATTAAGCAATGCAACATGAGCATGGATCAAGCTGGATGACATAGGAAGTTACAGTTACAAGAGCTAGAGGAATTGAGGAATGAAGCATATGAGAGTTCTAAACTGTACAAAAATAAGACAAAAGCTTTCCATGACAAGAAGATTTTGAGGAAGACTTTCAGTGTTGAATAAAAAGTTCTCCTTTATAATTCACGGCTGAAATTGTTTCCAAGTAAGCTACGTTCTCGTTGGGAAGGTCCATTTGTTATTTCTAATATTTTTCCTCATGCTGCTATAGATATTCAAAATCCAAGAATATGGAAGATATTCAAGGTGAATGGTCACATGCTTAAACCCTTTTATGAAGGATATCAAGTGGAGGATATTGAAATGCTGGACTTGGTGGATCCAGTTTATGATGCTTGAAAGGATTAATGTCAGGAAAATGACATTAAACAAATGCGCTGCTTGGGAGGCAACCTAAGATATCAGGTTTGATTTTCTTGTCACTTCTTTCTACTTTTTAGTTTCATTTTATTTAGTTATTTCATCTTTGCATGATTGTCTTACATTGGTGACAATGTAAGGTTTGATTGTGGGGGTGAGGCTTAGGTTTAGGTGATACACTAAGTTTGATAATCTAGGCCCGTGTTTTGTGGAAAAATTGAAAGTGTTTAGCCCTATGATTTTGTTTGGTTAAGCTTTTAAAAATTATGGTTGTAGAATGAAATTGATGTTGATTGCTAGAATATGTTTGATGCTTAATTAAATGATGAATGGTGAATACTAAGTCACGATCCCAGTTGACTGATCTGATTAAATTTATGTTACATGAGTACTTTAATATGAGATACATGTGTACTTAGCTGAGTTTTATGTGGGGTCAGGCTATGTGCGCTGATTTTATTACTTATGACTTGTTTAACTGCTTATTGTGTGGATAGTGTGAGATGGAGCATACAATGCACTCACCTATAAAAATTTGAAGTTAACGGTTTTATTAGGTGAAATAAAATAGCAGTAAAAAATATGTTCTGACTTGTGAGACAGTTGTGCACAGTTAATTATCACGTATAAACTTAGTTGAGTATTTATGTTGATCATAGCAAGAGATACTTATGTGGATGAATTTTAATTTAATGATGTTCATTGGTGAATGACAAGGTTGTCATTGTGAATTGATTGATGAAGTGTTGATCAGATTTCTGTTGATTAGTATTGATATTCATGGTTGGGAATTAAATTGAAACATTTGGAAGTTTGGTTGAATAGAATTCAGATGAGTTTAATGCACCTTTGTGTTGATTTACACGAGGATGTGTTGTTGGATTGCAGAAACATAATCAAAGCATACAATCTAATTGTAAACGCAACGAAAGTATGCAAAATAGCAGTTTAAAATATTTTGCAATCCCAATGTATAGCCTTATGAAACATCATTAATTAAGGAAGGATAAAGATATAACTTTGAAGAGAATCAACACTTGATGTAGACTTCAAATTCCAATCCTTGCTCCTTCGCAATCTCTCCAATCCACGGATCACGTTCGTTACAAAAATATGCAAAACCCAAGAGGTATCCACCAAGAGAAATAGATCGAAGATGTGATTTTAGATTCTACTAGATCTTGGGTGGTTAGCCTTAATTCTCTCAATTCTAACTCTTTAGGGCTTTCAGAATACTTGCAAGAGAGATGCAAGTTGCAAAAGTTGCATTAGTCTATCCCACAATAAGACTCTTCTTATTTATAGACTGACCATAATTCTAAACCTTTTAGAAATTAGGGTTTTAATTTAATTCTCAATCTAATTAGGAATTAAATAAAATAATAATAATAATAATAATAATAATAATAGTAATAATAATAATAATAATAATAATAATAATAATAATAATAATAATAATAATAATAATAATAATAGTAATAGTAATAGTAATAGTAATAATAATAGTAATAGTAATCGTAGTAGTAGTAGTAGTAGTAGTAGTAGTAGTAGTAGTAGTAGTAGTAGTAGTAGTAGTAGTAGTAGTATAATAATAATAATAATAATAATAATAATAATAATAGTAATAGTAATAATAATAATAATAATAATAATAATAATAATAATAATAATAATAATAATAAGATGACTAATCTTATTAATTTATAATATTAGTATTTCTCCAAATACTTAATTATAAATCTTAAGCTATTTAATTTATTCCACTAATAAATTAAATACACTTAATTTATTACTATTAACCCAATCACTTCTAAAATCATATTTTTTTTTCTTTTGTGGTGTGACCCTCTAGGTTCAATATTAAGCCGGTAGTAGACTGAATAAATTAGAACTATTCTAATATTATTTATAATGCATTAAACTCCTTTAATTCAAATATAAATAAATAATATTTATTCTACATCATGAGTGACACCTTATAAATAATGTTTCATGACTATCCGAATAATATGAATTCAACGTTAATCACGAAGATTATCATAAAGAATACAAAAAACCTATTTCGTGAATAGTTACTGTGCAATTCAATCCAAGTACCATACAATGTCCCGATTAAACATAAGGCATGAAATTACTGACAAGTCTTATTTATTTAATCATATGCATTTTGATTCAAAATGCAAAACTCTAATTAATATAAATTAGAAACTCCTTTCTAATTTCCATTCCACCTTGGCCAAGGATTTCTGAGTTGTCATTCGTCGAATCGTATAGGACATTCTCTTTCTTTATTGGAAGTGGTAGATCCTTTGTTGATCATTCATCTATCTCCATGTATACTTTATTATACTCGAACGTATCCTATAACATACCTTAAGGTATTAAGAAATATAACAAAGTATAACTCAGTATACACAAGATATTATGATGATCTCAAGTCCAAGGATCACTTGTACAACTATTACTTTAAGAACTCTTATTTTCAGGCAAGTAAAACTCCATTAGGGTTCCTTTAAGCGAATCACGTTCAGTGAACTTATTCTCCAATAAGCACCTACATATTTATTTTAGTGTCTCCAATCAAATAATTATGAGATCAATTCATCCTCAACAGAGCAAGCATAGTATGTACTAATCTATCCGGAATCAGTAACCCCACATTAGTGATCCATACGATTAGGAACATATTTAGTTTTTGAGCTATCTAGAATTTAGATCTCATTAGCATGATCAACAACATGATTCTAAAAGCATTGCTTAATAACTATGGGTTTATCACATTTATTAATTCAACTAATTAACATGGATAAAGAATGTCTTTATAAAATAAATTCTCTTATTAATAATGAACAAAATTATAAAGTAAATACTTATCACATCTAATGTGATTGGCTTGAGGGCATATCACTTTCATTCTCCCACTTGCACTAAAGTCAATCGCCTTGGTATCTCATACTCATCTTCGTCCTACTGTTGGATAAAGATTCAGTAAATGGATCTACAATGTTGTTCTTGAGAGTCCACTCTTTCTAAGGTGACTTCTCCTCTTTCAATGATTTCTCTAATCAAATAAAAGTGTCGCAACACATGTTTGGATCCCAGATGAGACTTAGGAACTATTCTCAGTTCTGTAATGAACTTTTGATCCAACCAATCAACAATATTTTGCTGTTTGCAATCTTTTCAACTCACTGCACCACCGTACAAGGTAACCATTTACCCTAAAGTGGATTTTTTGTCATCTTGGTCAATCTGGAAAAAAAAAACTTGAGTCTGTGTTGCCCTCTAATTTCTCTTTAGATACACCATAAATCATTAACACATCCTTAGTTCCGGTTAAGTACTTCAGGATGTTTTTCACAGTCTTACGGTGATCTTCTCCAGAATATGACTGATCAACATCAGGTCTCGTACATTTCATTAAATACATGATAGTTACTCACGAGATCTCTCTATCCAGGTGTCATTGGGGACAATACAGAGAGATACACTCTATGGCTCATCATCATGAAACCTCTCTTGGAGTTTGCCATGCTAAAATCTTTTAGCATCGAATGAAAGTACGTTCATTGGGTCAAGTTGAGCATTATTTTAAATCTATCAATATAGATATTTATCCCCAAAATAGGATATTTCTTGCAAATCATTCATGGAGGAATGTTTCGACAACTTTATCTTTACTGATTATAACATTGGTATGTCATTCCTTATCCGTAGTATATCAACATATAATACTATGAATGTCACTGCGCTCCCACTGACCTTCATGTACACACATGGTTCATCTTCGTTTTTTATAAAATCAAACTCTTTTGATTGTCTCATCAAAACAAATGTTTCATCTTTGAGAAGCTTGCTTCAATCCATAAAAGGATCATTGTAGCTCACATACATGATTTGATTCAACCCTTGAAACAAATCAATCTAGTTGTATTATATATACATTCTCCTCTAATCACCATTGAGGAAGGGCGTCCTCACGTCCATTTGCCAAATTTCGTAATAATAAGCTGCAACTGCAAGTAAAATCCGAATGGACTTGAGCATTGCTACTGGTGAGAAGGTTTTATTATAGTCAACTCCTTAAATTTATTTGAAACATTTTTCCAACCAGTCTGACATTATAGATCTCCACCTTGCCATTTGCTCTAGTCTTTCTCTTAAAGACCCATATACACCCTTTAGGTTTTATGCCTACCAGAGGGTTAACCAAAGTTCACATTTGGTTTTTCATACATGGAGTCTATTTTGGATTTCATGGTCATCTACCATTTCTATTAATGTCTACTACTCATAGCCTCTCGTATGTGACTAAATCATCATCCTTTATGATGTGTACCTCATCATCATCATCCATGATAAATCCATACCTCCCAGGTATCTTCGGTACTTTTTAAATTTACGATTCGGTTGTGGTACAATAGGTCTATCCGCAGGTTCCTCTAGTTGACTTATAGTGTTTTTTGGTTCTTGAACTCCTTCAAGATCTATTACCCTCCCACTAGCCCCTTCAATGATAAATAACTTTATCCAGGAAAGTAACATGTTTCGCAACAAACACCTTTTGCTCAATAAGATTATAGAACATATACCCTAAACTTACTTTAGGATGTCACACAAATCTGCACTTGTCAGATCTTGTCCCAAGCTTATCCTTTTGAAACCTTTTTCACATAAGCTGGACAACCCCTAATCTTAACATACTTAAGACTAGGTTTCCTCCCTGTCCATAAATCATATGGAGTCTTGGGGCTGGATTTTGAGGGTATCTTATTTAGTAGATATGCATACATTTCTAGGGTATTACCCCATAAGGATACTGAAATTTTGGTAAAATTATCATGGACTGCACCATGTCCAACAAGGTACAATTTTTCCTTTTAGATACACCAATCAATTATTATGTATCAGGAAACATCTATTGTGAGAGAAAACCATTTGAGATTATCGACGTTGGAAAATTTAAGAATCCCGCGGGTCGGTTTGCAACCCGGTTTTTCTCAAATCGATCTTCCTAAGTTCTCTCTACCCTTATTCTTTTTATTTTGGAAAAAGGTTTTGAAGGGTTTTTTAGGAAAGAGGCCAACATGTGTTTATGTCGATGATTTGATTTGATTTAACAGAGTCGCCAGTTGGTAGATTTGAAAATGGTTGTACCAACTCAACCGAGTTTGATTTGAAAAGAGGCCCAATTGCTGGACATTGTCGAAACTTAATCTTTGAAATCAGAGTTTTGAGTTCGGGGCTTAGTTAAGTGTGGGGAAGGTGTTAGGCAGCCCACAACTCCCGTGTAAACACGGTACAATATAGGGAAGTGTGCAAAAGCAGTAAAAAGACCACGAAGTAATCCAGGCCGGACTGAAAATATATAAATATATATATATATATTGACAGAAATGTAAATTTGTAGAAAAGTAGTCAACCAGTGACGGTGGAGAGCACCCAGTATGGCGAAGAGTGCGAAAATAGTAAAAAGGGCGATGGATTTTCACGCCTGTGCCCGGACTGAATTGAAATATACATATATATATATATATTAACAAAAATGTAGTCAACCAAGACTGGTGTGAGAACCAGTGATGGTGAAAATCACTTATATATGCGAAAATATATATATAAAAGCGGTAAACTACCTCGAATTTGACATCCGGGCTTGACAGAATTAAAATGTTAGTATATATACAGTGAAATATATACAAAAAAGGGCCAAACCCTGACTAGGAAGATAACCCAGTCTGGCGAAGTTGCCAGAACGTGTGTGCTAGTGCATTAAAGCTACTGGAGTTGACGGATTGTCAATCCGAGTTGTAAAAATGCAAAAATTTGAGTTTATGTACAAAAATATACCAAATTTTGACGAAAACGGCCACGAAACTAAGTTTCGGGCATATTTAGAAGATAAAACTTCGTGTGCATGTGGAAAATAGTGCAAAGTAGTAGTATTGACTTCCTGATCGTAAAAATACTTACAATGGACTGCAATACAGGCTTTTCGCCAAATCATAGGCTCTATACGTCCAAATCTACCGGTTATTTTCTGATATGTGGTAGTATATGGGTATATCTATGTGTTAGAGTGAAAATATTTGGGTTTGGAAGAGGTGTAAAAGTCAAGAATTTGAACTGGCAGAGCTTCGCTGCGTTTCTTGTTTATGAAAATGAGAGGGGGGTGCCCCTCTATTTATAGAGGGAAGAGCTACAGCTCTACCTAGGTCAGCCATAGGTAGAGGTACGGCTCCCCTGGTGGGGCCTGCGGTGCTGGGTTTCATTATTTAGAAGTACGTGCACTCCGAACAACACGCAGTCGAAGTCGAAACTATCTAACTTTTGATCAGAGCGTCCGTTTGAGGCGTGCGATACCTTTTTGGAAATTTCTCACCGAGAGTGTTGCAATGACATGGGATAAAACATTTTCCAGATCCAAGAAGACGGGTTCATAACCAGGTCTTCGACTCCCTGCAGTCTATCCGTTGAGCTGTCTTGCATCGTTGACACTCGGGATCGTCGTTATGGTTCATTCTGACTTTGATGGCATCAATTCGGGTTAAGTTTGACTGAATCGGTTGAAGTTTGATAAAATAACCATTTTACCCCTCCCGGAGTGGTCCTTTATTGATCTGGCTTCCCAAGATTGTCTCTAGGGCTGAACTGTACTTCCCGGATTGATACCGGGGATGATATGTACTTCCCGGGTTAAGACCGGGGTTGACTTGACATGTCCTTAGTTGATGTCGAGGTTGACATGTACCTCCCGGGTTGATGTCAAGGTTGAATGGACTTCCCGGGTTGAAATCGGGGTTGATCAGAACCTCCCGGGTTGCTGTCGGGGCTGAATTGACCTCTCGAGTTGTTGCCGAGGCTGTTTTGAAGACCCGATATTTGAGATCGGGATTTGAACTAACGGCCCGATTGGAGATCAGGATTGATCTGATGGTCCGATTGGAGATCGAATTTAGGTATACCGATATTGGTGATCGAATTTGGTTGGAGTACCGATATTGGGGATCGGATTTAAGTTTACCGACATTGGTGGTCAGATTTGAGTTTACTGACATTGGTGGTCGAATTTAAGTTGAAGGACCGGCATTGGTGGCCGAATTTGAGTTGATTGACATTTTTGCCCTACTACAGTGTTAGTATTGGGGCAAGAAAAATTTCGAGTGTCTACAGATGCCCCTCTTATCATGTCCATGCAATATAATGGAATGGACAGGATAAAGATTAGTAGACACTGGAAATAAAAAGTGCCAGCACTGCTTTGAAGTCTGGACGTCTTTAAGTGGAATGGGGCTTCTGCTAGCTGCTTACGTTATTACGCTGCTGGGGATGAAGTTCTCTGCGATAGCTTTGTAGATTCTAATTGAGGCTGATATGATTGATACTACCTCAATGATCCCTTTGAGGATGTGTATAAAAGATTCCATCATTTGGGATGCATTCTCATAATTGTTTCTGCCACCGGATCCCTTTCTATGTTTGTCTGGGGGTTGAGTCGACGGTTGAAGCGTCATTGGGGTTGAGCCAATGGCTTGTACTGGATTTTGGGCTATACCCGAACTTCGTTGGGGCTGAGCCAATGGCTGAAAACTGCTTCGGTTAGTACCCGAACTTCTCTGGGGTTGAGCCAACGGCTAAAAACTGCTTTGGTCAGTACCCGAACTTCGCTGGGGCTGAGCCAACAGGCTGAAAACTGCTTTGGTCAGTACCCGAACTTTGCTGGGGTTGAGCCAACGGCTAAAATTGCTTCGGTCAGTACCCAAACTTTGCTGGGGCTGAGCCAACGGATGAAAACTGCTTCGGTCAGTACCCGAACTTCGCTGGGGTTGAGCCAATGGCTGAAATTGCTTCGATCAGTGCCCAAACTTCGCTGGGGCTGAGCCAACGACTGAAACTGCTTCGATCAGTACCCGAACTTCGCTGGGGTTGAGCCAACGGATGAAAACAACTTTGGTCAGTACCCGAACTTTGCCAGGGCTGAGCCAACGGCTGCAAACTACTTCGGTCAGTACCCGAACTTCGCTGGGGTTGATCCAACGGCTGAAAAGTGCTTCAGTCAGTACCCGAACATCGCTGGGGCTCAGCCAACGGCTGCCAACTGCTTCGGTCAGTACCCGAACTTCTCTGGGGTTGAGCCAACGGCTAAAAACTGCTTCGGTCAGTACCCAAACTTCGTTGGGGCTGAGCCAACGGTTGAAAAGTGCTTCGGTCAGTACCCGAACTTCACTGGGGTTGAGCCAACGGCTGCTAACTGCTTCAGTCAGTACCCGAACTTAGTTGGGGTTGAGCCAACGGCTAAAAAAAGCTTCGGTCAGTACCCGAACTTCGCTGGGGCTGAGCCAACGGCTGCAAACTGCTTCGGTCAATACCCAAACTTTGCTAGGGCTGAGCCAACGGCTGCCAACTTCTTTAGTCAGTACCCAAACTTCACTGGGGTTAAGCCAATAGCTGAAAACTGCTTCGGTCAGTACCCAAACTTCGCTGGGGCTGAGCCAACGGCAGAAAAGTTCTTCGGTCAGTACCCGAACTTCGCTTGGGTTGAGCCAACGGCTGTAAACTGCTTCGGTCAGTACCCAAACTTCGCTGGGGTTGAGCCAACGGCTACAAACTGCCTCGGTCAGTACCCAAACTTCGAAAGACGATCGTTTTCTATAATTTTGCTCAATTCTTGCGCATGTTTTCTACAGTTTGATTTGTTGGTCCCCGAATATGGCTCCGGGATGAATACCAAAGGTCTCTGAGGATTTTCCCTTTCCGTCAAGATTACGCTGCTTAAACGCAGGATTTCTGGCCAAATCGCTCAATCGCGTAGCGATTTCTCTTCAGATTTGACTCTGCAACCCGTTTAAACTCTGTTTTGACTCGAACTGAACCGGGCCTGGGGGAGTGAGACCCACCTGAGCTATCGCAGGTAGAGGTGTGACAGCCGCAGGTAGAGGTGCTGCAGCCGCAAGTAGAGGTGCGACTACCTGGGCTTTAAATGGAGCTCGGGAGTTTTCATTTTGCAAGTTTCCCGTTTGAGCAGCGAAAGGATTTTCGATCTTCTTTTTCAGATCTACGGAGTTTTGGCAGTCGGATTATAATTCCGTCAGTTCCTACGCGTTCAGCGCAGCGCAGGTAACGTTTTACATGTTTTTTTCGTAGTTTTTGACCGTTAAAAGCATGCGAACCACTTAGGGTGCTTTTAGACGCAATGTATAAAAAATGTATGCCTATATGACCTATAAAAACATTTCTGACTACATATGTATGCATATCTTACTGTAATGCACGTTTGGATGTAAGAAAATTTAGGCTCTGAGACAGTCAATTCTTCCACTTTTTTATCAGTTTACTTATCCTTTTTGAGGTCTAGTGAGCCTGGATTTTCAACTAAAAGTATCTCAGGTAATTTGGCTACCATATGAGTTTGATTTTTTTATTTTTTTAGTAAATATGAACTATTTCTATTTTTGGGTAGGTGTGCTATTGAATGGCCACCTAGACATGCCTGTGTGCATGTGAACAGTCCATTTTACAAAGGAGACTCTGGCAAAAATTTTCAAAATCTTAGGCATTGAAAAACATGCATATTTGACTCTGTGGGGAAATTTTTTACTGACCCATGCAGGTTTTGAGTTTCTAGGTTTTGAAATAATGCAGTTTTGACTTTATTGGGTATTTTTGATGGACCCATGCATGTATTAGGACCTAGAGATATATGTTGGACTGATTGAAAATGATAAGCCACAGGTTTTAGGCTTATCGCACCCTGTCTGAGGTGATTTGGAGATTTATTGTCGTCGATGGATCGTGATAGACCCATCAGTTCTAGCAGGGTCTCCTCGGGTATTAGACGTAGGAGGGCTTCTGATGTGCCACAGCCATGTCCTACTAGGTCGCCTCGAAGATTGGTAGAGGGCAGGATTCGTCCAGCACAGGACGAGCAGCCACTAGACATTGATGAGGAGGAGGCTCCTTTTGGTGCTCCTGCTCCCGCTCAGGCTCCACGTACGGAGGTTCTGACATTGTTGTGCAGACACAAGAGTTGTTGGGCGACTTGAGTCGCCATCCTTCAAGATATCTTCATGCCAATGAGGTGACTTGAAGTCTTTCTTCTCTCTGGATTCTTTTCTTCCCTTTTTGCCATTCTCGGGGCACAAGTTTTTAACTTGGGTTGGTTTTTGATACAGGTCCCTGGCTTTACGCAGCCTCGAGGGAACTGGTTTAGCGTGCACTCCCTGTATCACACTTTGCATGAGGATTACAGGGAGATTATAGATGGCTGGGGATTTCAGGCCTTCTACTCGATCCTTCCCCTCCGTTGCCCCTGGGGGTATAACGTTGGTTCCACCAGACTCAGTCCCTTTATTTGCTGGATTGCGAGGTGATGATGACTTCTATGGACTGGAGATTTATCACCGGCATTAAGTTCGAGGGTGAGTTAGTGCCTGTCATGACTGACATTTCTCCCACTGTCGTTCGGTCCCTGTTGGGAGCCCCAACGACGGCATTCAAGGGTCGGGCGGTCCGATCTGGTCCCTTGAGTATAGATGCCCAAAATGGGACTTTACAGTTGCCTCTGCCTGATGACCAAAGTGCTAGAGATCGCATTCTAAGGTGATTGTTTTTGTCGATTATCAGGGGTTATTTCATGGCAGACAACTCGTCTACTATGTCCTTTGCTTTGATCAGCGCCTTAGTGACTATGATTGGGGCTCCTATACCTTTGCCTATTTTCTCCGAGGCATGCGCATGGTTTCGGAGGGTGTAACGGAGGCCTGGTTAGGATTTTACCCATTCCTGCTGGTGAGTACATCTTTCTGTACCTTTTTGATTTCAGTATTTTTTGTCAGTCTTGATCACTGAGGACTTTTGGTATTTATGATCAACTTTGGGCATTCGAGAGGCTTCCTTGCCTACCTCCCGCTACCGCTTTAGGTCTGGAGACCTATCCTCGAGGACGGAGATGGCATCACTCCACTTTGATGGAGGTCCCTGTTGCTGAGGGATTTACTCATGCCCGTCTACAGTTGGAGCTTTTAATGGCGGATTTGATCACTTGGACGCCTTACACATCCGAGCACTTGACCGTCGAATTCGAGGGAGGAGTCCCTACTAGCTGGGAGTTTGACTTATCGACCCGCAGGGTACCGTTGTTGATGGAGGGAGGCTGGGAGCTCTATCTTGGATAGCGTGCTATTAGGAGCATCACGGGAGAGATCTACATTCCCATTGTTCCTCCATCTTGGCATCATTGGCCATTGACTGTGCCTTTGAAAGACATACCTCTGGAGGGCATTGATGGCTTCACCCTGTCAGAGGGTCCGAACAACCAGGAGGCATTTAGTAGTTGGTGGAGTCCTCGCACTATTGGAGCTCAGACTCGTACTACCCAGTTCATGGTAGATATGGTGCCAGGATTCGTGATGATGACGGATTGGATAGCTTACCTCAGGGAGCCGACTCATGCAGACCAGATAGTAGATCTGACCAGGGAGTTGGAACAGGCTCGTTTCTTTATCAGGAATCTTGGCTGAGATCCGTCAGAGGCATCTTTATTTTACCCCTCCAGCTCAGGAGCAGGTCCCTCCTCAGGTCCATTTAGCAGCAGTGATTTTGTATCCACCGAGGAGATGGAGCAGGTTGATCAATTCGACAAGGATGTCTACGACTTCCTCTGATAGCTATTGGAGCTATACTTTTTGGTCAGCCACTATTTTGGCTATTCGATAGTTGTGCCATCATTTTGATACACCACTTGTATTATTTGGGTGGTTGTGCCCCATTTTCCCTGTATTCTTCCTTTCACTTTATATCAGGCTACAGGGATGTTGTATGCAGTAGATAGCTTATTGTAGATATTCCTGCCATATCTTATCTTCTGCATCATGGTTATATTACTGTCATCATGTATGTATATTATCATTTGTATGCATTCAGAAAGCTGTGTTTTGACTTGACCTCTGGACGGTCTTGTGGTACGGTGCTACAGATGACATCGTCTGCAGTCAGCCGCATTAAGCGTTTACCACCATCTGCGGTGGCAGCATCATTGAGATCCTGGTATGATAGTCTGCCCTTTCCTGATAGGGGGCAGTGGACCAGATATTGGGGCATTCATTGGCCCTTGCAGACTTTTGGGTTCCGGTCGGATTTATTGAGGGTCTTCTACCCTGCTAGATTACCGACAAGCAGGTGTTCTGTTTTGGACGCCGTGAGCTGACGCCGACTCTAGAGGAGTACCAGAGATTTACTGGACTGGACTTAGAGTTGTCGTGCACTCGGATGGCGATGAGTGACATGAGGAGACCGTTCATTAGTTTGTCCGATCTTCGTCAGAGTGTAGTCATAGACGAGATCGTTTCTGGGCATGTGATCTCTATGGACTTTTTGATTGAGCGCTTTGGCGAGCCTGATAGCTATGATCGCCACGTCGGAGATTTCGTCTGTTCAGCAGAGGCATGGCATGCGGCCAGGATAAACATTCTGCTAATGTGTGTTGTGGCATATGTCTATATGTCATTGCAATTGGATCATCTAGATGTGGAATTGGTAGTAGTGGTTAGAGCCCTTAGACAGGGTAGCACCATTATCCCGATGATATTGGCTGAGACATTTAGATCCGCCATGTATTATAGTACCCATCCAAAGGGGTTCTTTAGGGGCAGCTCGGTCTTGCTGTATATATGGCTGATGTCCCATATACGACCGATTGGATCCTTCAGGCCTAG
Organism: Panax stipuleanatus; assembly: GCA_020205555.1. NCBI lineage: Eukaryota > Viridiplantae > Streptophyta > Magnoliopsida > Apiales > Araliaceae > Panax > Panax stipuleanatus. The sequence goes on along the minus strand of CM035125.1, from coordinate 95,143,918 downwards.
AGGTTTTTGCTTTACTCACGAGACATCCAGAGCTTTCTCTTTTCAGCCTGTGAAGTGCATTGATGCAGAGTCTTGGTCGGCATTTTTGTTGGATATTGAGCATTCGTTTGTGATTTTGCCATGCTCAGGGCTAGCGTCCCCATATAGCTTTATCACTCATGCATCTGGCCTGGATTATTTACCCCTAGTGGGTTAGAGAAGAGTGACTACCTATCATCCTTTGGCAGTCATGTGTCAGTTTGATCACCTGCAGAGCTTGCACCATTTCGAGGGGTCTGCTAATCAGAGGATGACGGCTTCTTCCATGTCATCCGCCGACTTGGTCAGAGTATATGAGTGTTGGACTCATCGGGAGAGGGCTGATTTCTCCAGTAGCCATTTGGACTGTTCTTCGAAGTATTCTGCTTGGTTGGAGGCAAAGACAGGAGTGGTAGCAGAGACTTCTTCATCTCCTAGTGTGGACACTGACGAGGAGAAGCCCATGGAGGATCCAAATTCTCTTACCGAGGATGAGCTGTTCACGGGTTTGACCGCTGCTCTGGTTAGCGATTCCCAGACCATTCCTGTGGGGACAGATCCAGCTTTAGCAGACTCACTATTCAAGATGACCTTTGAGCGAGACTCATCTAGAGCACAGATGTTGGCTGCCTTGTCTAGCAGAGATTTAGCTTTTGCTGAGAGGGATGGTCTCAGGGCTGCTTTAGATGCTGGATTGATTGAGCGGGATGAGCTCCGCTCTGCTCTGGATACTGCAGTTGTAGAGCGAGACGAGGTTCGCTCGGCTAGGGATGCAGCATATGTTGAGATCGAGAAGACTTTGATTGCTCGAGATGCAGCTTTTGCGGAGAGGGATGAGGCTATAGCTTCCCGTGATTTCCATATTGCTGATAGTACTGCTCTTCGATCTTACACCCACAGTTTGGTCACAGAGATGAGTGCTTATATTGATGAACATAGTGCCACCTTGCAGATGATTGTAGATGTTCTGAGCCGTATGGAGACTGAGTGGACTGCACTTACGGCTGTTCCACCATCTTCAGAGAGAGATGCCATGCTGGTATTGCTGACCCGTTTGTCCTTGGGTCTATAGACTAGCTTTTCTTTTTCCTGCACAGACTAGATCAGTCATTTTTGTCATGTACAGGGCGTTATGTATATATCAAATAGTTTTATATATCAGAGAAATATATTTTTGATGCACTTCCCTGATTGGAGATGTATTATCGTTGCTGAGTGATTACCACTTCTTTTACGACTCGCAGTTGTAGATGTATCTTGAGCTCCTCCTTGATGGACTGACAGTTGAGATGTTAGGGAGTATCTCAGATGGGCCTGTTGACCAGGGTAGTTTGGTAGAATTTAGCTTATATTTGTCTTTGGTGTCTTGGAAATGGTCTTTTATTTTTTTTTGTTTTTCTTGAAGGTTAAACCGCGCCGTAGATGGCTGCCTACGTACTCCCGGGTTGAGGGAGATCGGATCATTCGTAGTTCTGGCTAGTGCCGGGATGATTTGATGTTTTTGATTTTTTAATTTTTTAATTTTTTGTTTAGTTTGACCTCACCAGAAATGGCTGCCTACATACTCCTGGGTTGAGGGAGATCAGGTCATCTGTAGTTCCGGCTAGTGCCGGGATGATTTGATGTTTTTAATTTTTGGATTTTTGAATTTTTTGTTTAGTTTGACCGCACCAGAAATGGCTGCCTACGTACTCCCGAGTTGAGGGAGATCAGGTCATTCATAGTTCTGGCTTTCTAATGAAAAACCAAACCTGATTTGATTCATAGGACCCGGATGCGGGTAAGCATGTGTCTCAGACGTAATACCTTTTTACGGTGTCTAAATTGATGAGTTGGGGAAATTTGGTCCCATCCATCTCTTGCAGTTTGATAGCGCCCCCAGTCAACACCTATTTGGCAATGAAAGGGCCTTCCCAATTTGGGGCAAATTTTTCTTTGGCTTCATCCTGGTTAGCCAGGATTTTCTTTAGCACCAAGTTATTTTCTTTGAATTGTCGGATTCAGACCTTCTTGTTATAGGATCTGGCAATCCTCTGCTGGTATAACTGTCCGTGGAAAATGGTTGTAGCTCTCTTTTCATCTATCAGAGACAGCTGATGATATCGGTCTTGCAACTATTGATCTTCATCTATTTGAGCATCGATCAACACTCGCAAAGATTCCATCTCTACCTCTATGGGAAGGACTGCTTCCATGCCATAGACCAACGAATAGGGAGTAGCCCCAATAGAGGTGCGCATTGAAGTCATGTATGCTAACAGGGTTAGAGGCAGTAGGGTCAGGCCAGTCCTTGTGATTGACGGACATTTTCTGCATTATCTTTTTGATGTTTTTGTTGGCCACTTCGACAGCGTCGTTCATCTTGGGCCGATAGATGATGGAATTGAGATGCTTGATGTGGAACTTACTGCACAGATCCATCATCATTTGATTGTTCAAATTTTTTGCATTGTTTGATACGATCACCTCCGATTGTCCATATCGACAGACGACATTGTTTCTGATGAAACTGATGATGACCTCTTTTGTGACCTTGGGAAAATAGGCTGCTTCTACCCATTTGGTGAAGTAATAGATCACGGTGAAAATGAACCGATGACTATTGCTGGCTTTGGGTTCGACTGGACCTATCACGTCCATTCCCCACATAGAGAAAGGCCATGGTGAACTCATGTTATGCAACTCATTTGGAGGAGCATGAATGACATTTCCATGTATTTGGCATTGAAAGCATCTCTTGACGTGATCATCGCAATCAGCTTTGAGAGAGATCCAGTAATGTCCTATTCTGATTATCTTCTTGGCCAGCAGATGGTCGCTCATGTGTGGACCACAGACTCCGCCATGGATTTCATCCATTAGTCTTTGGGCTTGCTCTTTGTCGAGGCATCTTAACAGGCCTATTCCATCATCCCTTTTATAAAGTGTGTCTCTGCTCAGATAGAACTTCATGGCAATTCTGAGAATCCGTTTCCGCTCTGATTGGCTTGCACCAGCGGATGTGGATCCATCACGGAGATATTCCTTGATGTCTTGAAACCAAGGCTGCTTGACAAGAGGTATTTCATCTGATACTTCTCCCACATAGTTCCCATATATAGGGGCTTTCTAAATTATAAACTGAATGTTGGGAAATCCACTCTTATCGGATATGCGGATTAATGAAGCCAACGTTGCTAATGCATCAGAGAAAGTCATTCCGACCCCGAGGAATGTGGACGAAGGTTATTACTTTGAATTCCTGAGATATTTTGAGGACTTGCCGATGGTAAGGCAGCAAATGCAGTTCTTTGGTGAGATACGTGCCGGTAGTCTGTCTGATGACCAGTTCGAAATCTCCGAAGACAAGTAGGTGTTTGATAGACATGGATTGGGCTAGCTTCAACCCCATGATACAGCCTTTATACTCAGCAATGTTGTTGGTGTTGCCAAATTAAAGTTTGGTAGCCACTGGATATTAATCACCTGTACCAGAGATGAGGACTGCCCCAGCTCTAGCACCTTCCATGTTTACCGCTCCATCGAAATACATTTTCTATGGTTGGACTGTATTCTCTGACTGGAGTTTTTGAATTGTCAGGATCCCATCGTCTGAGAAATATGTCTCCAGGGGCTCGAACCCTCCTGAAGGTGCTTCAGATAATTGATCTGCAATGCTTTGACCCTGAATTGACTTCTGAGTCACGTAGACAATGTCGAACTGATGTAGGATCAACTGTCATTTGGACAGTCGATAATTCAACATTGGTTTGTTGAATACGTATTTGAGTGGATCCATACGGGATATGAGGTAGGTTGTATGCCCATGCAAATAGTGTTGCAACCTCATGGCGGCCCATGCTAATGCACAGCATGTCTTTTCGATCAGGGTGCATTTCTGTTCACCACTGCTGAATCTTTTACTGATGTAGTAGATGGCACTTTCCTTGCTACTATCATCCTTCTGTCCCAACATGCAGCCCATTGCATTGGCATTGACGGACAGGTACATAAACAAAGGGACTCCCTCCCTTGGGGGTATCAGAATAGGAGCTTCAGTCAGCTGTTTCTTGATGGTAAGGAAGGCTTGTTGACAATCCTCATTCCACGTGGAGGAGGAATTCTTCCTTAACAGCTTGAAGATGGGCTCACAGGTTGCGGTGAGCTGGGAAATGAATCTGCTTATGAAGTTGATCCTTACTAGGAATCCACGTATCTCCTTCTCGGTACGAGGTACGGGCATTTCAGTAATGGCTTTGATTTTGGCGGGGTCTAACTCGATGCCCCGATTACTCACCAGGAATCCTAGCAGTTTGCCTACTTTGACGCCAAAAGCGCATTTGGCGGGATTTAGCTTGAGGTTGTATTTGCGTAACCTGTTGAACAGCTTCCTGAGATGGTTTATGTGATCATCCTCCCTTTGGGATTTGATGATGATGTCGTCGATATAGACCTCTATTTCTTTATGCATCATGGCTTGCTGATACGTGGCTCCGGCATTGATGAGGCCGAAGGATAGTCATCAGTAGCAGAAAGTTCCCTAGGGAGTGATAAAAGATATTTTCTCCCGGTCTTCTTCAGCAACCATGATTTGATGGTAACCAGCAAAGCAATCCACGAATGAATACATGCCATACTGCGCAGTGTTGTCAATCAAGATGTGGATGAAAGGTACCAGAAAATTGTCCTTCAGACAGGCTTTGTTCAAATCTCGATAATCCACGCAAACTCGTACCTTCCCTCCGGGTTTAGGTACAGGGACTATGTTTGATAGCCATTCGGGGTATGTTGATACCATGATGATTCTGGCTTTGAATTGCTTAACAATTTCTTCTTTGACTTTGAGACTCCACTCAGGTTTCAATAGCCTGAGTTTTTGTTTGACTAGTTTGAACCCTTCTTTGATGGGCATTCGATTAATGACAATGTCTGTGGATAGACCGATCATGTCTTCATGTGACCATATAAACACATCCTGGTATTGTATTAGGATTTTGATCAGGTCGACTTTTTGATTTGGTGTGAGGTCTGAGCCTATTTGGATTTCTTTGATGTTTTTAGAAGTTCCTATATTGATGGTGGAGGTTTGGTCGAGGTTTGGTTTGGGTTTGTCTTTGACCCATTCCTTGATCTCCTCAGGCACCTCATAGTCATCTTCCTCCTCTTGATCGATATCCATCAAATCGAAGCTCAATTCTACATCCAAGTTGGAGTCATTTCAAAAGGTTGGCATCTCATCACTTGGGTCCTGAAAACAAAAATGCTTTCATTAATATACACAACTGCTTAAACATACATAGCATTCTGTAAAGCATGACAAAGTTGCTGCTATAGCTATGCAATCAAAAGTAAGCAGTAAATGAAAGCATGATTAAGGGCAGATGTACTCTCTGCCCCTTTACCCTTTTCGACTTAGGCAAAGGATACTGCTCCAATTTTCCAGTGTCAGATTCTTATGAATTGGGAGAATCAAGGCAATGTGCTCTTCTGCCTCGTCCTGGATGATGACCAAGGCATCCTTGAGAATAGGGCCAAGGCTTTTCTGTGGATCATTCCTCTTCTTGATGTGAGGAATTTGGACATGGTCGTCGTCACTTTCAGGGAGTTCGTCATTCATACCCTCATAGTTGAGAATGACTCTCATGTTAGCGAATGGGTCTCGTCCTTCGTACAGGATCTTTTCTTTTCCCTTTTCGCTGTTGGCCTCAGTCTTGAGGGCTTTTCTTTCATGGACAGGTATGATTGGAGGAAATAACATGGTCGATACTATAATCGGGACTTTCCTCGTAGGTTTCACCCATCCGGCATTTGTAAGGTTCGGGAGCAGAATTGTGGAGGCATGAGCCTTGGGATGTTTGTGTGGATTCCGATGGTTTGACCCGGATGAATATCCCAATCCTGCTCTTCCCATCTGACTTGGGATTTGGATTGGCATCTTGATGCCTTGCTCATCCTTTCCCAACCCTTCTCCAGGTTGGAAACTCGAAGACACCATTTCTTGGCCTACAGTCATTACTTCAGTGGAGATTTTAGGCTTTAAGGCTGGTGCCCCAATAGGTAGATACTGAGTATCGCTCACCTCGAGAGCTTAAAAACTTGTAGGATCAATCCCTGCATCCAGGCTAATCACTGACATGTCCCCATGTATGTAGGTAGGGTATTCTAGCTCGACATTGACCGTGATAAGGCTGTCGTTGATGATGTACTTAAGTTGTTGATGGAGGGTGGATGGCACTGCCCCCGCCATGTGGATCCATGGTCTGCCTAACAAAAAATTGTATCAAGTGGCAATATTGAGCACTTGGAAAGATACGTAGAAGGTGTGTGGACCGATTTCTAGGGGAAGCTCGATTTCCCCCATAGCCTGGCGACGAGATCCATCGAAAGCCCGGATGACCACATGACTGGTTTTGATCCGGTTTGGATTGATCTTCATTCTTTCCAACGTGTCGTATGGACAAATATTGAGGGAAGATCGTCCATCAATAAGTACTCCTCCGATCACGTACCCGGAGGACATTACGGCTATATGCAGGGACTTATGGTGGCCCGTTCCCTCAGCCAGAATATCATCGTCTGTGAAGGAAATCACATTGCTATTGAAGATGTGTTCTATCACATGACGAAATTTCTCTGTGTCTACCGTATGTGGTAGATGGGCTTCCTCTAGTACCTTCACTAAGATGTTACGATGGTCTTCTGATGATAAGACCAGGTCGAGGATAGACACTTGCTTGGGTGCGTCTTTCAAGCTTTGCACTATCTTGATTTCATTGTGTCCCATTTTGTTGAGGAACTCTTTGATCTTTTCTTCAACCACCTTTTCTTTTGCTTTGGTAACTGGTTTAATCACCCGCTAAGGCAGGTACAATGGATTATCCTTTGACAGGATGGAAATGTTGTTTGAAGTAGAGCTTTCAATGTCCCCGTAGTTCCATGGGACCTTCTTCAAACTGACGATTGGATACTGAGGTCTGAAGGGCAAGATTAGAGGCTGAGGTGCAGCCACCTTCACAGAATTTTGGACTTCTTAGACCCCTTTACCTGTCAGTACCAGGGGTGTGATGATTGATTCTTTATCGTATGATATGATAGCCACTGTATCCTAATACCATGCATTGGGGATCCAGAGGCTATTTTTATCTGTAATATTGAGGATTTGATCTCCTCTGATTAGGTCACGTTTCTCAATCAGGTCTTGAATTAGGTTACGAAGTGCCCAGCATTCTTCTGTATCATGGCCGTGAGAGTTGGAATGGTACTGACATATTTGGTTAGGTTTGAATTTTCTAGATTGAGGGTTCAGCGGAGGTAGCAAGTCTGCAATTATTCCCTCGTTGATCAGCATTTGGAGGATTTCTTCCATTGGCTGGTTCAGATTGGTGAAATTCCTTTGAAATAGGAATTTCCCTTTTGCTTGGAAATTCTCTTCTTTAACCATCTATTCGGTCCAGGGCTTTTGTTCGTGAGACTAGTAATGATCCCTATTGGGGTCGGAATTGACTTCCGCCGGAGGAGAATTACTGCCAATAGATTTATAAATTTGCTTCAGCATCTTCCTGGTGAGTTGATGCTGGTAGACGACCAGTTCAGCCAATTGCTCAATTTGTTCCTTAAGAGACTTAATTTCTTACTCCATCAGGAATCGCTTCTCAAAAGTTTCCCAACTCTCTGGGCTACTGAGATTGGATTGACTTGGTTCCCCAACGTAGCGGAGGTATTTAGATCCTTCTCTATTCGAGGTACTGATCATGTTGACATTTTCCTCTTTGTGTTGTGGGAGAGGATTGTCTTGGACATGGGGTTGGTCAGGCTTTGTTACCATAATTTCCCCGCTATCAATCAAATCTTGAATTTTGTGCTTGAGAGACCAACAGTCTTGGGTATCAAGGCCTGGAGACCCAGAATGATAAGGACATTTCTTATTAGAAGTTCCTTCCGTTAGTGTTGGTTGGTGGAAGAAGTTGAACAATCTTCTTTTGAGCTGTCAAGAGTTTGACCACATTCTCGAGGGAATCCCCTAGTGGGCTAAAATTTCTTTGACGTCTGACTTCCATGTTTTTCTAGAATTGAGGGTTTGCAAGCTGTGCTGAAGCTTGGAAAGGGGTATAGTTCCTCCTTTCCTTTTAATGGGCATGTGGTTTGAATCGCCCCTTGAATTTTGTCCTTGTAAAACCAAGGAGACTTCTTCGTCTTTCTTTTTATGGACCCTCCGTGGATTACTCCTGTAATTTTTGGATTGGATATGTTTGGCGACAGCTTCAAGGGCATTTATATCTTTTATCTTCTCGAATTTGAGCCCCATTTCCGCCATCTCGCCATGCTTGATCATTTCAGAGAATGGTTTCCCTATTCCCGCTAGGACCCTCTCATAATAAAGCACTTCTTGGATATCAATGCAGGTCATGACTATTTCAGATTCAGTCATGGCAGGGGTGACTTGTGCTGCGACCTGTCTCCATCGCTGGGCATATTCTCTAATTGATTCAGTGTTCTTTTTCTTGATTTTGGTTATTTGATATCTGTCTGGAGCCAGCTGTGATTAAAAATTATACTGGCTGAGGAAGGCATGGGCCAGCTCTTCCCAGCTATGAATTTTGGAGTTGTCCAATCGGGCATACCATGCTCTGGCTTCTCCGGTTAGACTCTTTTGGAATAGTTGCATTCGAAGTTTCTCGTCTTCAGCATAGGATCCAAGTTCTCCGATGAAGACTTTCAGGTGTGCGTATGGATCTCCCAACCCATCATATTTCTCGAACTCGGGGGTTCTGAATTTCTCAGGATAACGAGCCCCGGGGAATATGCAGAGGTCAGAATAATTCACACTGCCAAATGCCCCAGTCCGTTTGATAGACCGGAGAGTTTCTTCCATTTGTTGCATTTTCTTGAGAACGTCACCAGCTTTCTGTTCTTTACTGAGGGCGGTGATTTCAGGAGTTTTATTGATTGGGTCCTAGTTTTGTGGTCCAGGAATCTGAGTTTCGGCCTTTTCAATCTCTTGATTGCTACCACTACCAGGTGCTCCTGGTTCTGGATGAGTTTGAGATTGTTTCCCTTTAAGGGCCTTGCATTGTTCTCGCAAAAAATTGGCTAGCTAGGCTATCTGATTTTTCAGTCCTTCAAATTCTTCCCTGGAGACAGGGGTGGATTCTGGTGAAGCACTTGAAGCCATGTCCGCGGATGGACTGAGTGCTTTCTTAAATTTAGATCTGGTGACAGGACCAATTTTACACCTACAACAAAACGTAAGCATGTCAATTTCCTGAGGTAGGTAAGGATTAGATGCATGATATGTTTTTTAGTGGTTATCCTGCAAAACCGAGGTTAGTTGTTTTGATGGTAGGATGATAAGATATTTGACAAGAAAGTAAATCTTTCATTATTGTCATTTACATTGTGCTCCTCAGTAATTGGAGACTTGACATGGAATTGAAAGAGGAAGGCATAAAGAAGCTTCCCTTCGGATTTGGTTAATCAGAGGCTGACCTATCTTAGGTTTACTCTAGCGGCTTTTGTTTTGGCATGAAGGCTCCCAAATCATCGCAATCTACTAGAAGGGAAGTTAATCTGATCGTTCAACTGGAGTGAATCTGAGTGGTGTATTTTCATGAGGCACCCCCAGAGACTTAATCGTCCCCAGAGTCATTACTTAACACCGACCGGGTTATCCTCCTTATGAGAGGGACACACAACATACATTATCATACATCGTGGCTCACCATATATGCATGAGATGACAGTTGGGTGCGAAGCACTAAGAAGCAGGAAATCATTCATTCACATTCATTCAATGTAAAGACGTAGCATTCACTCATCCATTGACTATGGAGATGCAGGATTTCATGCATTCAATAGTTTTGAAAGGGAAATATTTGAAAAGATTTGAAAGCGGCCTAAGCCCTCTACTCCCCAACAGAGTCGCCACCTATCGACGTTGGAAAATTTAAGAATCCCGCGAGTCTGTTCGTAACCTGATTTTCCTCAAATCGATCTTCCTAAGTTCTCTCTACCCTTATTTTTTTTATTTTGGAAAAAGGTTTTGAAGGGTTTTTTAGGAAAGAGTCCAACATGTGTTTATGTCGACGATTTAATTTGATTTAACAGAGTCGCCAGTTGGTAGATTTAAAAATAATTGTACCAACTCAACCGAGTTTGATTTGAAAAGAGGCCTAATTGCTGGACACTGTCGAAACTTGATCTTTGAAATCGGAGTTTTGAGTTCGGGGACCTGGTTAAGTGTGGGGAAGGTGTTAGGCACCCCACAACTCCCGTGTAAATACGGTACCGCATCTTTTCAATATTTCCCTTAAAACTGTGAATGCGTGAGTGAATGCTGTTTGAAAATTGGGCCTATTGATTTGATTGATTGAAAGTAGTGCTTTGCTTCGTTGAACCTATATACGAAGAGTTTGATTTTGATTTGAAAAATCAGTCTTTGATTTGATTTGCAAAAGCATTTAATTTGATTTTCTTGAAAAGCTTTTCTTTTGATTTGAATTGAAAATGATGTTTTAAAAGCTGGTTTATCAAACCCATACGCTGCCATAGGAATTGAAGCCTTTTGATACTTCCAATTTTTCTTTATAGCCTTAAGGCTTCATGTGAATGGTGATTTGTCGGGTTGCGAAGCATCCTCGACCAAAGAAATATACAAGTGTCGGTCTCCTCATGGGTATGAAAACCATCGGAGGGACGCTGACACGACAATCCATATTTTCACTAGATTGAGACCTTAAATCCGAATAACAGTTTTAAGGTCTGTTTACATGTACATTTCTACAGAAAAACTGGCAGGGTACATTTGTAAATCGGAGTTTGTCCATCATGGGAATCAGATCCCGATCGATTTGATCGTGAATCCCAAGATTCCTAAGCTCATATATGAGTAGCCAAAACCTGCACATATCAACTTTGTACAGAAACAAATATATATACATCCTCACGTCGCAATGGAACCAAAGATTCATCAGTAAATCCTGGCTGCGCGTGACCAAAGCGTCTCGTTCCCACTAGATAGCGATCTAAGGGACGCGAGGTTGCTTTTGAATCTGAAACTAGAAAGAAAGCTAGATTTAAAGAAATCTCAGCCATTCTAGCTTCCCGGTTCAGTCTGAAGGTTTTGAACCGTTTAAAAACTAGAATTGGAGAGATTTAAATAAATCTAGTCTGCCCGCAAATATATCAATGCAGATTCATATACAAATGAATGTTAAATGCAGCAGTTGAATAAATTGAGTAAAGCAATATATATAATTATATATATATATAAAAGCTGTAAAAGGGCGATGGATTTTCACTCACAAGCCTGGACTGGAATTAAAATATATATATATATATATACATATATATATATATAACTGTAAATAGCCACGAAATAATCCAGGCTGTGATAGAAATGAAATATATATATATAAAAACAGTAATAAGAACGATGGGTTTGCACGCCAGTGCCCGTGCTAGAATTAAAATTGACAGAAAGTAGTCACCCAATGACTAGGGAGAGCACCCAGTATAGGGAAGTGTGCAAAAGCAGTAAAAAGGCCACGAAGTAATCCAGGCCGAACTAAAAATATATAAATATATATATATATTGACAGAAATGTAAATTTACAGAAAATTAGTCAACTAGTGACTGGGGAGAGCACCCAGTATGGCGAAGAGTGCGAAAACAGTAAAAAGGGCGATGGGTTTTCACGCCTGTGCCCGGACTGAATTGAAATATACATATATATATATATATATTGACAGAAATGTAGTCAACCAAGACTGGTGTGAGAACCAGTGATGGTGAAAATCACTTATATATGCGTAAATATATATAAAAGCGGTAAACTACCTCGGATTTGACATCCGGGCTTGACAGAATTGAAATGTTAGTATATATACAGTGAAATATATATAAAAAAAGGCCAAACCCGGACTGGGAAGATAACCCAGTCCGGTGAAGTTGCCAAAACGTGTATGTTAGTGTATTGAAGCTGCTGGAGCTGACGGATCGTCAATCTGAGTTGTAAAAATGCAAAATTTTGAGTTTATGTACAAAAATATACCAAATTTTGACAAAAACGGCCACGAAACTAAGTTCCGGGTATATTTAGAAGATAAAACTTCGTGTACAAGTGGAAAACAGTGCAAAGTAGTAGTATTGACTTCCTGATCGTAAAAATACTTACAATGGACTGCAATACTGGCTTTTCGCCAAATCGTAGGCTCTATACGTCCAAATCTACCGATTATTTTCTGATATGTGGTATTATATGGGTATATCTATGTGTTAGAGTGAAAATATTTGGGTTTGGAAGAGGTGTAAAAGTCGAGAATTTGAACTAGCAGAGCTTCGCTGCGTTTCTTGCTTATGAAAATGAGAGGGGGTGCCCCTCTATTTATAGAGGGAAGAGCCGCAGCTCTACCTAGGGCAGCGGCAGGTAGAGGTGCGGCTCCCCTGGTGGGGCCCGCAGTGCCGGGTTTCGTTGTCTCAAAGTACGTGCACTCCGGATAACGCGTAGTTGAAGTCAAAACTTTTTAACTTTTGATCGGAGAGTCCGTTTGAGGCGTGCGATACCTTTTCAGAAAGCTCTCGCCGAGAGTGTTGCAATGACATGGGATAAAATATTTTTCAGGATCCAAGAAAACAGGTTCATAACCAGGTCTTTGCGCAGTCTATCCGTTGAGCTGTCTTGCGTCGTTGGCACTCGAGATCGTCGTTATGGTTCATTCTGACTTCGATGGCATCAATTCGGGTTGAGTTTGACCGAATCGGTTGTAGTTTGATAAAATGACAATTTTACCCCTCTCGAAGTGGTCCTTGATTGATTTGGCTTCCCAGGGTTGTCTCTGGGGCTGGACTGCACTTCCCGGATTGATGCCGGAGATGATCTGTCCCGGGTTAAGATTGGGGATGACTTGAAATATCCTCGGTTGATGTCAAGGTTGACCTATACCTCCCGGGTTGATGCCGGGGTTGAATGGACTTCCCGGGTTAAAACTGGGGTTGATTAGAACCTCCCGGGTTGCTGCCAGGGCTGAATTGACCTCTCAGGTTGTTGTCGAGGTTGATTTGAAGAACCGATATTTGAGATCGGGATTTAAACTGACGGCTCGATTGGAGATCAGGATTGATCTGATGGTCCAATTGGAGATCGAATTTAGGTATACCGATATTGGTGATCGGATTTGGTTGGAGTACCCATATTGGGGATCGGATTTGAGTTTACCAACATTGGTGGTCGGATTTGAGTTGAAGGACCGGCATTGGTGGCCGGATTTGAGTTGATTGACATTTTTTCCCTCCTACAGTGTTATTATTGGGGCAAGAAAAATTTTAAGTGTCTACAGAGATGATTTAGAAACTCATTGCTCAAGTATTCCCTTCAATGATCCGATAGAAGAATCTTAATACTTAGCCAATTTTGTTTCACTTCTTAATTCTTTGAACCTTTCAAAAGATTCAGGCTTGTATTTCATCAAATACACATATTCAACTTTTGAATGATCATCCCCTTTTCTTTTATTAGTTTGGTTAATTTATAAAAAAAATTCATGTGAGTCAAGTATATAAAGTCCGTCAAGTAATTTTTCCAATTTCAAACAAAATATTATTATTATAAATAGAACAACCATTGTTTTTAAATATAATACCAAAAACTTCATTGTCCAACAACAGAATGAGAATAATGTTTCTTATGAGAAATGGAACATACTAACAACTTATTAACTTAATAGACTTTCCCATAGGCAATACTAGATAATAAGTTCCTACTGTTAATGTAGCAACCTTTGCTCCATTTCCCACATGCAGTATTACTTTCCTTTGTCTAGCTTTCTACTTCTGCTTGGTCCCTTCATAAATATATATTTATGAGAATCACAACCGGTATCCAATACCCAAGTAGAACCTCGACTTACAGAAAGATTTATTTCAATCATAAACAAACTTATATCTGTAATCGAAGCTTCATAAGCTTCTTCTGGTTAACCTTTGCAAGATACTTCTTGCAATTTTTTTTCCAGTGTTTAGGCTTATTGCAATGGAAGCAAACTCCTTTGCTATCTGTATTAATTTTGTTCTTATTATCCTTTGTATTTGCCATTCCTTTTACCTTCTTTGAATTGTTCTTCTTTTTAGAAGATCCTTTAGTCTTCTTCCGCCTTCCTAAAAGAATCATCTACTAGTAAGACTTGGTCTTTCTTGGGTGAAAAGTGACTCTCAGCAGTTTTTAACATGTTAAGCAAATCAGGTAGACTGATATCTAGCTTGTTCATGTGAAAATTCACAACAAATTGTGAGAAGGAGTCACACAGTGACTGCAAGATTAAATATTGGCTCAACTCTCCATCCATTACAAAACCCAGTTGTCCCAATTATTCAATCATATTGATCATCTTTAGGACATGTGTCTACACTGTAGTGTCATCGGTTATTCTAGATCAGAAGAGCTCCTTAGATATCTGATATCTATAAGACTTACTCTGCTCACCAAACAACAACTTGAAGGTGCAGCAACATAGTAGGTGCGTCCATTTTTCTCTTGTTGACATTGTAACTCGTTACTCGTGGATGTCAACATAATGCACTGAGCCACCTGTGCATCATCTTGTCACTTTCTAAAAGTAACAAGCTCTTCCTCAGAGGCATTGTCTGTAACTATTGCAAAGACTGGAGTATTAAGGACATAAGATAGTTTTTCAGCCTTGAGAACTATTCTCAAATTCCTTAACCAATCTGTTTAATTAGGTTTGGTTAAATTTTAGCATCTAATATGCTCCGCGGTGATAGTGAATTAGACATTTGTAAAATTCTGTAAATGAATTAAATTTAACAACATTAGCATGCATTCTTTTATTAATCACCAGATTAATTTAGATCTTTATTAAAATGGTGTCTCCCACTATTTCTTCAAACTATATAACCCTCTTTATATATATAGTTCGGCAGATTTTGTATTGGTGACTTTGTAAAATCTGCTTAGTGAGAAAGGATCCAAGTTGCAATAAAAATATAGCCTTATGTGTGCACAACAAACTACATATTTATTCAAAAGGTAGACAACTCTTGTCGATTACATCTCTATGTAACTCCTTTTATTTATTTTGCCTCTTAGATTATAATGGTTAAGTGTGTGCACATCTGAACTAAAATAATCTAAGTTAAGTTAGACCCAGCATTTTCAAATAAGTGAAGAGAAAAATACAATCCTTGTGTGTGCACAACAAAACGGTATTTCTCAATTCCTTATAAACATCCAATATAATAAAGCAACATCTCAAATATTTAATATTTGCCTTGTGTGTGCACAACAAACTCATATTAAATATTCGATACTCTATCACTTTACAATGCTAGAAGGCTATGTTCGACATTCTCCAATGTCTTTGAACGTACTCAACTTAATATATTATCTTTTGAGAGTTTTGTTATTAATTAGTTTCATCTTGATTAGCATGCATGCAAATATATATATGGAAATATGTATCATATTAAACATACATCAACATGTATAATAATATATTTACTATATAATTAGAATACATCTGCAGAATATATCCTACCTGGGATGATTATGAACTTAATTATAATTTGGTTCATTGGAGACACCATGAACCAAAAGGTAAAACCTAGGATGCAAGAATTAAACATTGAATATAACTATTACATTCAACCCGGGCTTCAATACAAACGGGTCTTCAACGCTCCTTCTCTTCGTCTCAAATTTCTCGAACAATTCTATATAATCCTATTACAATCTATTTTTGATAAAAACAGAAACATTGATCAGCAGTCAAATGGAGGTACATAGGAAGAAGATAGAATTTACATCAGAATATTAGAGAGGCGAGGTACGCAAACCCCATTTATAAAAATTACATTCATTCAAGCAACCATTAAAATTAAATCCAATCACATTAGTCAATGGTCCATAATCATCCCCTTTATTATCATACATATCAACATATGCATCAATAAAATAAACATTCAGTATATATGTTGATATCATTTAATGGGTAATAAAACTTTTGCTAGAAATCCAGATTTTTAAACAAAAAACTCCTTTATTTTAATCAAAACCCAAATTAAAATAAACTCTTTTATTTTTAGCAACATGAAATCCAATTCCTATTAAAATAAACATCTTTATTTTAATCTTATTTCAATTCAAAAAATAAACCTTTTATTTTAATTGAAGTGAGATTGAAAAATTAAAAAAAAAATCAAACCCTGAAGACTGGCGCGGTCGTGCTCAGTTTGTACTGGGAAACGGCGCGGTCGCGCAGCAACTCCAGAATCGAATTCTGACAGTAGGCGTGGCCGTAGTGCGTAGCAAATTTTGACAGTAAGTTCCTTTGCCCAGAAAATCATTTTCAAAGTCATATCAACACACATATTGAATCAAAACAATTAATGATTTGCATAAGGATGGCTTTGATACCACTGTTGGATTGCGGAAACATAATCAAAGCATACAATCTAATTATAAACGCAACTGAAGCATGCAAAATAGCAATTTAAAATTTTTTGCAATCCCAATGTATAGCCTTATGAAACATCATTAATTGAGGAAGGATAAAGATATACCTTTGAAGAGAATCAACACTTGATGTAGACTTCAACTTCCAATCCTTGCTCCGTCGCGATCTCTCCAATCCACGGATGACGTTCGTTACAAAAATATGCAACGCCCAAGAGGTATCCACCAAAAGGAATAGATTGAAGATGTGATTTTAGATTCTACTAGATCTTGGGTGGCTAGGCTAGCCCTAATTTTCTTTATCCTAACTCTTTAGGGTTTTGAGAATGCTTGCAAGTGAGATGCAAGTTGCAAAAGTTGCATTAGTCTATCCCACAATAAGGCTCCTCTTATTTATAGACTAACCCTAATTCTAAACCTTTTAGAAGTTAGGGTTTTAATTTAATTTCCAATCTAATTAGGAACTAAATAAAATAATAATAATAATAATAAGACCCCTCTTATTTATTTATAATCTAGTATTTCTCCAAATACTTAATTATACATATTTGTATTTCTTCAAATACATTATTATTATTATTTAGTCAATTTAATAATAATGTTATTAATAATAATAATAATAAGATGACTAATCTTCTTAATTTATAATATAAGTATTTCTCTAAATACTTAATTATAAATCTTAAGTTATTTAATTTATTCCACTAATAAATTAAATACACTTAATTTATTACTATTAAGTTAATCACTTCTAAAATAATATTTCTCCCTTTTGTGGTGTGACCCTCTAGGTTCAATATTAAGTCGGTAGTAGAATAAATAAATTAGTACTATTCTAATATTATTTATAATGAATTAAACTACTTTAATTTAAATATAAATAAATAATATTTATTCTACATCATGAGTGACAGCTTATAAATAATGTATCATGACTATCCGGATAATAAGAATTCAACGTTAATCACAAAGATTAACACAAAGAATACAAATAACCTATTCCATGAATAGTTACCGTACAATTCAATCTTATACTATACAATGTCCCGATTAAACATAAGACATGAAATTACTGACAAGTCTTATTTATTTAATCATATGCATTTCGATTCAAATTGTAAAACTCTAATTAATATAAATTAGAAACTCCTTTCTAATTTCTATTCCACCTTTGCCAAAGATTTTTGAGTTGTCATTCACCGAATCGCATAGGACATTCTCTTTCTTTACTGAAAGTGGTAGATCCTTTGTTGATCACTCACCTATCTCCATGTATACTTTATTATACCCGAACATACCCTATAACATACCCTAAGGTATTAAGCATGACAAAATATAACTCAGTATACACAAGATACTATGATGATCTTAAGTCAAAGGATCACTTGTACAACTATCACTTTAAGAACTCCTATTTTCATGCAAGTAAAACTCCATTAGGGTTCCTTTAAACGAATCACGTTCAGTAAACTTATTCTCCAATAAGCACCTACATACTTGCTTTAGTGTCTCCACACAAATGATTATGAGATCAATCATCCTCTCCAACAGAGCAAGCATAGTATATACTAATCTATCCGAAATCAGTAACCCCACATTAGTGATCCATACGATTAGTAACATATTTAGTTTTTGAGCTATTTAGAATTTAGATCTCATTAGCATGATCAATATCATGATTCTAAAAGCATTGCTCAATAACTATAGATTTATCACATTTATCAATTCAACTAAATAACATGGATAAAGAATGCTTTTATAAAATAAATTCTCTTATTAATAAATGAACAAGATTACAAAGTAAATGCTTATCACATCCAATGTGATTGGCTTGAGGGCATATCATTTTCACGTGTAAAGACTAAGTGTGGGGGAATTTGATAATTTCATAATATTCTATAATTTTGATTTCTTTATGTTTAGTTTTATTACATGTTTTATGTGTGTAGACACTCGAAATTTTGCTTCCCTTGGACTAACCTTGCAGGAGGGCAAAAGCGTCTTTACACACTTCAGAGATAGCCCTGGAGGATTACAACATCAAATCAAACCCCGGAGACAAGCCCCGTGGTATATCTAATTAACCACGGAGATAACCCCGAGGAAAAACAGAGACAATAGCAGTCAAAACCCCAGAAATTACCCCGAGGGACAGCAACAGCTACTTTAAGCCTGGAAACAACCTCGGGAGGGCAAAGAGGTCATTTTGCCAAACACAACATAAACAAAAACTGTCCAGCTGCAGATAAGGTTACAAAGATCCATCGCATCAATCCCTAGCGCAAACTACGCAATACAGCTCAACGGACTATCTACGAAGACTTGAAGATGCTATTCTGGTTATGGACCCATATTCCCAAATTCGAAAAAGGGAAAGCCCTATGTTATTGCATAGTTCACAGAAAAATCTTTTTGAAATGGTATGGCACGTCTCCCAACTATTCCCGGATTGAAAGGAGCAAGCTTCCCAGCGCACAACAAGGCGAATGGCTTGCTGACATCTACCTAGAGAGGTATTTTCCCCTTTTTACCTATCTTCCCGAACTTAGAATTGGCTGAATAATATACCATTACGAAGCTATCAAAAAGAGCTTTCTGAATTGATATGACACGTCTTCTAACTCCACTCGAATTGAGAGTTATGTCCGTTCCAACGCGTAGCATAAAAACCTAACCTCCATAGATGAATACCTAGCAAGTGGGGCCCACTTTCGGGTTGCCGCAGGTAGACCTGCGACTCCCCCTTTTTTCTCTATAAAAAGCGGATCTTAGCTTCTAAAAGAAGAGAGAAGAGAGAGAGAGAGAGAGAGAGAGAGAGGGAAGTTTGAGAGAGAGAGCTCGGTTTAGAGAGAGAAATGGGCTAGATTTTGCGTTTAAACTCTGTAAATCTCTTCTATAAACACTCATATACATATATATTGCAACATATCAAATTTTAACTAATGGAAACTGTGTTTTGAAGCGCGAAAAGCAGTTCGTTAGCAGTTCTCGTGTTATACTGTAAGATTTTTTCAGATCTGCTTTCATTGCTTGCTCTACTATATATATAAGTGCTATATATATAGTTATTAGCTGATATTGGTTAGATATAACTTTTTAATCGTTCATTTCAAGTAAATAGTCAATATTTGTGTTTTATTGACCAAATCTAGCTTTCAACCGATTCAAAAGTTGTAAAACTTGAACCTGGAAGCTAGAATGGCTAAGATCCGTATAGATCTAGTTTATTTTCTAGTTTTATAAATATTTAGCAACCAAGTTACCCTAGATTTGTATCTAGAGGAAACTGGAAGCTTTGGTTACTCCCTTACAAGGATTTGACTGATAAATCTTTTGTCTAGCGATGTTTAGAATAGAAATATATTTTATTTCAGTATATTCATGATGCAGACTGTTTAAATGATATCATGTGAGCCTAAGAGCCACAGGATCGATGATTCAATCAATGGATCTAGATCCGGTTCCCATGATAGATTGGTTTGAGTTGTACAATCAGCTTCCAACCCATTGTATATGTAAATTCAGAGCCTTAAAGCGGTTATCCGAATTTAAGGTCCCGAAATAGTGAAAACTGTGGTTAGTGGTGCTAGGGCTCACTTCGATGGCTTTCATTCCCATAAGGAGCTCGACACTTGTAGATAATTTTATATATTGTCAAAGATGCTTCGCATCACAATAAAATCAAATAAAGCCGAATACAGAATAAAATTGGAAGTATCAAAAGGCTTAAATTCCTATGCTAGCGCAAGGGTTTGAAAGCAGCTTTTTTAAAAATTTCACTTTCATATGCTTGTTTAAAATGAACTTTTCAATAAGCCAAACCCTTTGTATATAGGTTCAAGGAAACACAACACTACTTTCAAAATAAAGTATTTCAAGCACATTTATCTGCAACACACACACACACTTCACATGCATAGAGAATGAAAAGACGCGGTAACCGTGTTTCACGAAAGTCGGGGGGTGCCTAACATCTTCCCCTCGCTTAAGCAAGCCTCCGAACTCTATGAATCTCGATTTTCAAGTCCAATTAAACGGAGTCACACATTGAGCCATATTGCGAAAATCTTTCAAAATTCGGTTGAGTTGGTACAACCATTTAAACTTATACCAACTGGCGGCTCTGTCTAATTTGGCCTAATCATTAAAATCAATCTTTTCAAATTGTCGACATTGTATGTCGGTCTTTCCAAAAATCTCACCCTTTAAAGAAAGATAAAATCAACATAGCGAAACCTAAAGGGTAGAGAACGCAATAGGAAATTTTCCCAGCGTCGATAATGTGTATATGAGCTTAATAAGGTATTTATTGATTTCAGTAGGAATTGGAGTTGAAAAGAAGGAAAAGGGATCAAAATCGGCTCGCAAAGGAACAAAAAGAGAGAATTAGCATAATGTTGGGAGTCGCGGTGCTTTAAAGCATGAGTCGCGGCGCTGGAATGGGAGTCGCGACGCTCTCAAGGTAGGTCGCGACGCTACAAGGGGTTTTCCAAGTGCGTGAATTGCAAGCGGGATTTTTCCAGCTTTGTTATCTTTGAGGAATTCTACTGCAACTTGGATGGTTATTTCTTAGGGTTTTAGGACTTTGTTTTAGAAGTATAAATAGAATGTATTAGTCAAAGTTTAGGGACTTCTTGGCTGCAGATTATAAATCCTAGACTTGGAGGCAAGATTGAAGAAAGTATGTCAGGCTATGTTCTTTATTTTCAATTCTAAGGGATGTTGAACCTTATTTTCAGTTAAAGGTTTAATTAAGTTATCATTATTTATTCCTTCTTATATGAAATTTATTCTTGATAATATGCTTTAATTGATTGAATGATACTTGTTTTGATTCATTTAACAATGGCCAGTTAAATTGATCAAGTTATTAGCATCTGCTAGATTAAGATATAGTATTAAGTAAACGATATTGTATCTGATCATAAGTAGCAATTAGTAATACCTGATAATGGTCAAGCTTTTGAGTATTGTTATGATTATCAGAAGACAAGTTAAATAATCCCTGATTGTGTGATTGTTGCTTGGAATAATCTAATTCTCTAATTCTTAATGTTACTATTATATTAAATCTAGACTAATAACTCTGGGTTGTATGATAGTTAGGGTCTAGTGGAGGCGATTGTCACTAGACCTGGCAATTTAAGTTGAAAATCATATAGTTAACCAAAACCACTAGGATCTATTGGGTTTGTTAACTAGTTTTTAAGTGATGGATTAGTTTGGTTTTGGACCCATATTATTATTACAAATATAGGTTGAATCTAGTTTAACTACTTTTGACCCATATTAGTCTATAACAGTTTTTTGCACTTTGAAGAGCTAATACATCAACATGTATTCATTATTACACTACATTCTTATATAACACATGTACGTTATACATATTATATTATATACATATTACATACTTTTGTAATTTATACACTTATAATTATGTATAAAAACCATTTCACTAATTATGAAATTAATCCATAATAAAGTTAGCACTATTAGTGTAACGAACTACTAATTTAAATAATTAATATATCCTCCCTTAAATTAATTAAAATAACTCATTTAAATTATACAATTTATATTATATAATTAAATTTTATTTCCTCCTTCTCTCCATAAATTATTTTATATTATATTATATAATTTAATTTAATTTCCCCACCCCCATCCCCACCCCACTCCTACCCCTACCCTCACCCAAAAAAATAATATTTACTGATTATGTATACACCCTCACCTAGCCCGGTTAACCTGAACTAACTGTAAAGGAAATTTTAAGAATGCTGATTGAAAACGCCACTTGCAAAATTGATGGAACCATATTGTTAGAAAATGGAGTGCAATCAGAACTGGCGTTGATTTGGCTGCCTGCTTTGTGCTCAATAATCCCATTAATAGAAGTTGTCCCTCACCCCCTCTCCCCAACCCCCCACCCCCTACCTCCCACCCCACCCCACCCCGTCCCTCACCCCCTCCAAAAAATTAATATTTATTAATTATGTATACACCCCGCCCCTCACGCCCCACCCCCACCCCGCATCCCCACTTCCCACCCCCAAAAAAATATTATTTATTAATTATGTATACACTTCAAAAAAATAATATTTATTGATTATTGTAATAAAAATTTTAATAATTTTATTAATTTTAATTAACATAATAATTATTAATGTAAATTTTTTTCGAAAGTGCTTATAATTATAAAATTAATGTTTTTAATACTCAAATTAGTCACATCAATTAAAAATTTTAGTTTCAAACTTGGGTCTAAAAAATTAAAATAAAACTTTTTTAGTATAACAAAAATTAAGATTTTAGTGAAATTATAATTTGAAAAATAGGTCGACCTGAATTCGACCCATAACCATTTAAATCCAAACTACATAACCCATATTAAATATAGGTAATATGATTTTGGTTCCAAAACTAACCCAAACCTATTTTATGTAACCCAAATCTATTTTTTGTCAGGTCTAATTGTCACATTAGATTTAAAATCTAAGGGAGATTTTGGATAACACGGATTGTTGTTATCTAGGATTATTAATTTTATTAAAGAATAAATATTGTTTAACTTGATTATTCTATTGTTGTGAAAAGGATGACACTGAACTGAAGAACTGAAGTTTTTAATTTATTGATTATTCTCATTAAATTTAATTCTTTTTATTTTAGTTAAATAATATTAACATTCAAAATCCCTCATCTTTCTCATTATTTATTTAGATTTTGAAAACATTAGAATAAGTTAAAGCAATATCACTCTCTCTAGGTTCAACTCTTACTTATCACTATACTGAATTTTGTGTTTATAGCATAATAGTAAGGTTTTAATTTTGGAGTGCTAATGACAGCTTCCACGCTGTAACCCGACTTCTGGGTTCTACTTACCAAAAATAGTCCACTTAGAGCTTTCGATTCCATGACGCGGTTCAACAAAACAACCGCACCGTCCTACCCATTTAAATTTGAGAATAGGTTGAGGGAATTGCACTCCTGCCTTTAATCATTGGCTTTACCAGATATAACTCACATCTAAGTTCCAGCTATACTAAGGGAAACACAAATTCTATTCTTTGAATTGACTATTATTTTTGTATTTGATAGATTACATTGTTTCACTTTAAATTTCTTACAAAAATAATATGAGAATTATTCATCAAACTTTCTCCCTCATACGGTCTCTCCGTCTTCCTCTAGCCTCTTCTCCCAGACTTTCTCTCTTTAAAAATTGAGAAATGGTTTATATGTCAATAAATTTTATAACAAAGTTAAATTACAAATTAGGCTAAAACTCTAAACAATAAAATAGAATAAATTAGTGCAAAACTCTTCTTAATTCCTTCGTATTCAGTGTATTCATATATATCGATATTTATTATCAACATAAATTTATCGTCTTATGTAACAAAAGTATTAAAGTTTTAATCCATCTGACGGTAGCAATTCAAAGGGGAGTGTCTTGACAATATAATTATGCTACGTTTGGATTGAAAGAATGAAATAATTCATTCCATTTTAGTTGGAATGAATTATTCCATACTCTCCCCCCAAGAAATAAAATTCATAAATTTGAAAAGAATAAAAATGATTTAATCCATTCCAATCTCAACCAAATACAAATTTTTTCATTTCATAGTAATTAGTCATTCCTTTCCCACCTTCATTACTCCAATCCAAACATAGCATTAGTGCTTAAAATTGTGTCCTTTGATGTGTCTAGTCCAAGGATCCAACCCATCTTGTAAGCCCAATATGGATTATAGGCCCAAGTTCAAGAAGTCCGGCAAGCCCAGCAAATATGGTCCACCACGGTTGGGTTAATTGAGCTCATCAGTAACAAAGAGCTACGCACGCCCACATCATGAAAGAAGTGGTCAACCCTCGTCTCCGGATCTCACGGAGAGCACGTCAACCATCTTGCACATTAGGAAGAGGTTGAGAGCTCCACTAAAGTAGTGGTTTAGTGGCTACATGTTCACCCCAAACTGTCACGGATTGTACGCATCACCATCACTTGGGGGGACTCATCTTTTTTGTGCTTGAGAACTTCCATCTCCTCTCTCTTTAAGCTTGTACTCTCTGTTTCCAACACACTTAACATAATATAAAGTGTTGGTGACTAAAGCCGTTTAAAAGTGGACTAGGTCACCTTGACCGAACCACTCTAATTATTGTCTTATTTTCCTATTTTAATTACCGCATTTATTATTACTTGAGAGGTGTGTGTACAAAGTTTATTTTGTGCATCATCAGTTTGGCGCCGTCTGTGGGAAATCGAAAAGATTTTCACTTCAAACATCTAAACCAATGGCGATTACAACCAGGTCAATGAACCAACCTGAAGACAATCCACAACAAGAGGAGGTTGCTCCTCTGCTCCAAATCCACAGCAAATGTTGGAGACCATGCAACAGTTGGCTGCCCAAAACCAGCAGATACTGCAACTCCTGCTCGCCAGACAAGGAGGAGGAGTGAAACTCGGAGGACCACAAGGAGCTCCACCCCCTGGACATCAAGGAGCTCCACACAGGGGAGCCCATCATGATCCACCTCCTCTTCCTGCTTCCCATGGTGGAGATCCTCATCTCCAAGAAGATAAAGGTGAGAACCAGAGCGTGGAGCATGGGAGTCATTTTCATGATCATTCCAGGGGAGCCCCTAATCACTGGGATGAGAAAATTAAGGAAGTACAAAACCAACTAGGTGATGTCTTCAACGCCATGAAGGCGCGAGGACCAGAAACCATGGACTACCTTGTGAGACGAACAAACACGCCTTTCAAGCCTGACGTGGCAAACTACCCACTCCCTCAAAAGTTCAAAATGCCATCCGTGGAGACCTTTGACGGAACGAAAGATCCGCTAGATCACCTCGAAACGTACAAAACCCTGATGCAGCTTCATAACATCCCTAATGAAATCATGTGCAGGGCATTCCCAACCACCTTGAGGGGCTCCGCTCGACAGTGGTTTGCCAAGCTCTCTCCAGCCTCCATTTCAACCTTTGCTGAACTAAGCAGGTCTTTCGTGTCCCACTTTATTGGGGGCGACGTCATCAGAAGCCCGCCACGCATCTTCTCAGCATAAAACAAGACAAAGACGAGAGCCTGAGGGACTACCTCACTCGTTTTAACGAGGAGGTACTTCAGGTCGAAGAACCTGACGATAAGGTAACCATGACTGCCTTTTTGGGAGGCCTCCGCTCGTCAAGTTTTCTTTTCTCAGTGATGAAACGTCCACCAAAGAACATAACCGAGCTACTAGCAAAGACCCAGAAATACATGAATGTTGAGGACATCACAAGGGCCAAACGAGGTGAATCCTCCAGAGCAGGAGAGAAGAGAAAAGGAAGAGACAGGGACGATAAGAAGGAGACTGCCAACAAATCAAGCAGGACAGAGAGGGTATCCGCCAAAGACCGACTCGGTCCTGCTCCTCAGAAAGATCGACGACCCTTCACTCCCCTCAATACCACCGTCAGGAATATTCTTTTACACATCCAGGATGACCCCACCATAAAATGGCCAGCAAGGATGAAGTCTTCTCCAAACCGTAGGAACCCGAACGAGTACTGCCATTTTCATCGCGACCACGACCATGACACCGACGACTTCTATGAACTCAAGAGACAAGTTGAAGATCTTATTCAACGTGGTCACCTACGCCAGTATGTTGCTGGTAGAAGACAGGCACCATCACCAACTCATAACCAGG
The DNA here is from genome assembly GCA_020205555.1 of Panax stipuleanatus. Lineage (NCBI taxonomy): Eukaryota > Viridiplantae > Streptophyta > Magnoliopsida > Apiales > Araliaceae > Panax > Panax stipuleanatus. The sequence continues at coordinate 95,117,742 of CM035125.1, read as the reverse complement.
AAGATCAACATCCAGTTGGGGAGATTCACATCATCTCATGAGGATTCGTAGGAGGGGGAGAGTCGTTGTCTGCCATGAAGGCACACGCCAAAAAAGCAAGGCACCCCAACGAGGGGCGCCCACCCAAGATGCCAGCGAAGTCATATCCTTCTCAGATAAGGACTTGGAGGGAATTCAGCACCCACACGACCACCCCCTGGTGCTCACCATAACCGTGGCCAATTTTCAGGTACGCAGAATCCTAGTGGACAGCAGCAGCTCTGCCGATATCTTGTTCGTGGAAGCTTATGACAAGCTCAACTTAGGCAGGGAAAGATTGCAACCTATCATGTCACCCCTCATCGGGTTCTCAGGAGAGAAGGTATATCCCCTAGGGTCCATCACCCTGTCAATCACAGCCAGAGCGACACCGAAAAGATCTACAGTGATGATCAATTTCTTAGTTATAGACTGCCCATCAGCCTATAACATCATACTAGGGCGACATGCTCTTAACACATTGAGGGTCGTCCCCTCCACCTATCATCTTATCCTTCGCTTTCCAACCCCGAATGGAGTCGGAGAAGTCAGAGGAGGCCAGGTAGCAGCAAGGGAATGTTATGTCTCCTCCATGAAGACCAAGAAGCCGGAGGAGGCATTATAGGTCAAGATCCTTGACCCAAGGGATGACTCCACCATAGAAAGGGGAGAACCCGTCGAGGAGCTCACCCCTGTAGTCTTAGACAAGGAACACACAGACAGAAGGGTGTACATTGGTTCTTCCCTCAATGAAGATCTAGTTCACCAACTAATAGACTTCCTAAAAAATAACATGGATGTCTTTGCATGGTCATATGCAGACCTGGAGGGCATCGACCCAAAAGTGGCCACACACCGTCTGAATGTTGACCCGCATCACAAACCAGTTCGCCAAAAGCTAGGGGTGCCTCCACTGAAAGGGCCCAAGCTATGGACGAGGAAGTGAAAAAGTTAATAGATAATGGAGCAATTAGGGAAGTAGCATGTCCAGAATGGCTCTCCAACGTGGTAATGGTCACTAAAGCTAATGGGAAGTGGCGCCTCTATGTTGACTTCGCAGAGCTCAACAAGACGTGCCCAAAAAACTACTACCCACTACCACGGATCGACCTCCTCATCAACGCCACTGCAGGGCATGAGTTGCTCACCTTCCTAGATGCGTACTCCGGGTATAACCAAATTAGCATGTGTCCTTCATTATGGTTAAATTACAACCATTAAAGCCACAAAAATAAATTCAAGGAACATAGGACAAAGTCCTTTGAAGATAACAGTAGAGTTTGCTTCTCTTAAAGCCAAACTCAAACGTTAACACATTAAATATTAGCCACTTTAAACGAACTAAAATCTGAATGGAATAACAAAATGACTTCTAAAAACAAAAATAAAAAATAATCAATTACAACTCTGCGATAACGAACTAGATGTGTATTTAAAAATCTAAGTATATACAATATAAAATTTAGGAATTTAATATTTCCACAAGAGAATTTATTAGTTTCATAAAATTCATATCACATTAGTAAATAAAACCCATATTTATGTGTATAGCCTTGTGGAAATAACAATTCCCAAAATTTATAACAAAATACTCTCTTTCATGTCCTAAGAACAAGTCGTATACAATTAGAGAGGTGTGTATATATATATATATTCAACAATTCCCCCATCGAACCCTCCTATGCCTATCTTCTGCAAGTTATACATTGCTGCTAACAAAGAGCTTGACAAAAACTCAATTCCAATAACCTGCAAGAAATGGTAGGTGTAGAAATAACTAGAGAAGGATAAACAAAAACAAAAACAAAAAACGAGTTACAAGTGGAGCCAAGTTTCAACACAAATATAAGGGCTAATAGCACTTCAATCACTCAAAGTTCCACCTGTGTTATAATTGAGCCCCTAATGTACTGATTCTCTCGATTTGGTACTGTTAAATATACATAACATATTAAATTGGTAATCCAATAGTTTTTGTTAGCCGAAAATAATGGCATGGCACGACTCTTTTTGACAAAAATTAGGGCGGAATATCAAATTTGGGTGTATCAGTAACTTAACAATACTAGGGGGTCCATATCGGGAGGATTGATACTTTAGTAGCTCAATTATAGAAGAGGTAAACCTTTGAGGGACTAAAGTATTATTAACCCCAAATATAAACATCTAAAGGCCTTGAATTGAACAATATTGCAAAGCATATAATAGGGATCAAAGAATTGTAAATGATAGTCATGTAAAGGTGAACATAAGGACACATGAGTAATATATTTAAAGTTTTGAACAAGATAGGCGCACAATTAATAATATGTAATTGAATAAAATGACTACAATAGATATGAAGATAAACATATGTAAGCAAAAATCAGTAAGTTCCAAATATCCACCCACAAGATATTAGCTAATAAAGGTGTTCTACATGAAGATTTATACAAAATATAAATTTGTTGTTTTTTTTGGGTAAGTTACCAAGTTTACCAAGCATGAACAAAATTTTGAACTAGTACCAGTTCCACAGATTGTTAGTGTTGTCAACGTTTACATAATCATTTTCTACAATGGAGTTTTTTAAGCCATGAAATTTTCTCGGGCAATAAAGATGATTATGATCGGTACTTTATTGAATAAATAATTTCTATAGAAAACTACTACACTTAGAAAGATTAAACTACTTGAGCATAGTTTGTTATACTCCAGAGGCAAGTGGACTCCATGTGGTAAGACAAAGGCACAAGCACAGAACACATCGCAGTGATCTGATAACTAGATAAATGCAAATATTGTTCATAATAGATTAATAGTACGATGTTATGGCATATAGTTTACCGATTGAAAGCAAATTTATGAAAAGCACAATTTTCACACAAAATTTTGAATAAACAAAGCTCACCATACAAGCTACAAAAACCATGCAAAGACGTTCCTAATCATTCTTATTAAGTGAACATAAAGAAGTTCTATATCCCTAGAATCCATTATCTACAGGTTTGCCTTAATCCCCAAAAGCCAAGTGGATTCTATTTGTGTAATAAACTTTTTGGGTAATATTATTAGCATCCTTTTAATAAATTAAAAAAAGCAACCCAAGCTTCTATGCTCAGAGTTTCAACTGAGTAACAAGACTTTTACATCTCCTATTTTGATTTCCACATATGCAAATAGCGGCAAAAATAATGTTTACCCCATTGAAACTGTCATATGTTTTGTGCAATAGCCCATTGAAGTACACAAAAAAACGCGGAGGCCAATTATCATCAATCAACAACAACCAACCTTGCAGATAGGATGGGAAGTTGACAAGAAGAAGCCTCAATCTTTAGGTCCCAATCAGTGGCGGAACCAGAACGTTTTTAAAGAGGGTCAAAATAAATTAGTAAAAAAAAATTATTTATTAACGCTTGGAGTGCTTCTTTGGGCTGTACAACTGAGAGGAACCAGCTGTATCTTACGACTCTGCATAATTTAAAAACGTCTCAAAATTTTAGTCAATATCAAAATTTATGTAAAAATATTATTTTTTTTATTTCATGTAAAAATACGTAAGAGGAATTCATATAGAAATATTAGTTTTTTATATGAAAATATCAATTTTTTATATAGAACAAAGAAAATTAATTCAGAAAGAAATCAACAAAGGAGAGAGTCTCTAAAGTAAATTTATGATGTTTAAAAATATAAAATGTTTGTAAAAAATAATTTGATAAATAAAGAACTTAGTTTTTGTGATCATTCTTCAATCTCAAGTAACGACCTAAATTTGATTGTGTTTTAAATTTTTTCATTTGAATTTCATTGTAAAATAAAATTTATTCTATTTTTTAAATTATGGAGCGTATGTAAAAAATTTTGAACAGCTATTATAAACTACTATTATTATACATATATACATGTGTGTGTGTGTATATATATATATTGACTATTAATATATATATATGATATTGATTATTAATATATGTATTAATATATATATATATATATAGCCTATACAAAATTTTGTTGGGAGGGTCAGATGCCCCCCCTCGACCCCCTGGTTCCGCTAATGGTCCCAATAATCATCAATCGCGACCCAACCAGTAGCAGCCAAGAACCTTAATTGAAGGTGTTGTCTTCTATCTCCCAAATCAACCAATTTGATCGATCCAAGACTTAAAATCCCCAAAATAGAGGTCACATGCTATGAACGTGGCTTCTTTTTTGCTGGGAAAACCTATCTGGGGAGGACACATAATTACCAAGTCATTTTTCTTTTTGTTCCACAAACCACATGAAAATTGGTAAAGTCAATTCGATGGAAGCTTAACGAATTTGACATTATAGGACGATTGAAGTGTTTTTTTGAGTTAAGTTGTGTAATTGCAGGTTTTTTTTACTGCAATGGACTATTGCACAAAACGTCACAACTTCAATTGGGTAAACATTATTTTTGCTAGCAAATTGTAAGTACTTGTCTCGTGGCACTTGCTGCCTATTGTATGTCCTTCGTCAAGTGCAGAAAAGTAGACTGGAAGTGCATCTAAAATACATCAAACAAAGAAATTTCCGAAGTATATTTACAAGTACTAGATTCGACAAAAACCAGTAATATTAATACTACTTGAGCATTACTTGGCCAATTTCAAAAGTAGTTTGCTTGTTTGTCGGATATATAAACTGACCAACCCAAACAAGATTGATTAACAATCTTGAGCATGAACACAAATGGACAATCTTGAAAATATCATGAAACTTAATTTTCTTAGAAAGAGTTACTCCTAAAGACTGACTAACAAAGGAACTTTCAAAGAAATCTGGTTGTGAAAAAGGAAAGCATATTCTATAATGGTGAAAAAGTAAGACATAAACAATATTCATCAAGTTCTTATGAGTACCTATTTAATTTTGAACATAGACCATTCTTTCCCAATAAATACATCCAAGGTATGATTTCATAATCCAAAAATAAAAATATGTATTCCAAGTAAAATTATTTACTCAACTTTACATATGCCAAATTCAACTTTGTAAGAAATTTAAAACAAAAAGAACTTTAATGTGGATAAAAATATCCGCCTATAAAGCATTGACAGTGTACAATATCTATATCTCCACTACCCTCATTCTTGAACGGGTAGAATCGTCGTTATAAAGGGGTTACAAAAACCCTAACACCAAGTTGACTCTAAAGGGGATTTTGGAAGCACCATGAATCCTTGGCGGACCCTTCCGATAGTTATCTCCTTATCAAGATCACCCAAAAAGAGCCCAGCCATAATTCAACAGGGGGTCATCCAAATCTATATCACTTAAGGAGATAAAATCCCTATTGGACTCCATCAGATTTAATTCCCTATAAATACTCCACCATACTCAGGTCAAGGTACGCTCAATCGATTTAACCTTTCTCTCTTCTCTATTTACTCAGTCCGCTACTTTTAAGCCTAGGAGGGTCCACAAGAGTCCAAATTCTGGCGGGATCTCTTAGGTGTTTTGCTAACTATGCAGATCTGCTTGGTCCACCTTTCGAGTTTATCAACACTCCTAGTTCGACAAACAATTTTTGTCCGCATCAAACTCGCTTTAGACTATTTATCATACAATTGACGGGAAAATCAAATAAAAAAATACTGATACCAAAAAATTGTGAGAATTCCAAGCCTAGCTCTCTTAGGGGGTATAATGGGTGTAAAAAATTATAGTTGGAGAGGAAGAAGTTGACTTGTTTTTGGAGAAATGTATCACATTTATTTCAAGACAGGACTAGAGAATAAAAATTGTAGACAATGTTCCAAAATAATATTACCTCCATCCCAGATTTATTGCAACACGTCTTTTAGTATTTGTGGCACAAAAACATCTCAAGAACTTATTTAAATATTAATAAAAACGTAATATAGTTAATAATATAACATTTGAATATTTGTAGATATTTACTAATCATTTTTATTTATTGAAGTCCCTAATAATGTATTAGACTTATACAAACTCATGTAAAACAGATAGCTGAGTATAAACATTTTGGACCTCAAAAAGATGCCATGCCACAGCATAGAAAACCTATATTGATGTCAAAGATACGAAAGGGGAAGGGGAAAAAAAGGTATAAAGACTTACATGTTGGTTTGTTAATATAAGCTCGTCCAACATTTTAGTCTTTACGGTTACCAATAATAGATAAAACCTTCCCCTTAAGCTTTTCAGTCGTCTACAAGAAGCAAAACAAGTTTGAAACATTATTAAACTACCGAGAACCAAAAACCAGTACTATTGACACGATAACAAGATTAGAGTGTGCATACCAAGCTAGAGATTTTCGCCCACTTTTCAGCAGAAGCAGCAGCTTCTTTTAAGTGAGTACATTGTATATTGTCATAAGTTAAAGAATAGGTTGAATTTTCAATGGCTTCTGCTACCCAAAGATGATTCATTTGGTCCTTTGCTCTCTTGATGAGATTACAGAAACCAGCCTGCAAAACAGATTTATAAAAATAGTGAAAAAAATAGATTTGATAATTTCTTTATTTACTTTTGATCAAAGAAGTGTTAAATGAAGAACTTATTTTGCGAATAATTTAATTTCCTTGTAAACTAAAGAACAATCCTAGAAGCCATTTATTGGCACATAGAAATCAAAAGTTAATCAAAAGATGCATGCAATTTTAATATCTTTCTGAAGGGCAAACTTTCAACTCAACAATGTCTAAATACCAAATTAGTTGAGATGGGTTGAAGAGGAATCCAAATGAAAATTTTAAAGCAAAAAGACGAGAAAAGGGGGGAAAATACGTAACAAAGGATTAAATAAAATATTTTAAACCAAAATAATAGAAGAAAAAAGGTTATAAACAGATCAAAAACACATCCACAACAAAAATACACACATACATAAATACAATGCTAAATAAAAAACAAAGAAGAAAATGGTAGGGACAAGAGAAAGAAAATAATAATAATAATAATAATAATAGTAATAATAATAATATAAATAAATAAATAAAATAAAACAAAAACAAAAGAGATATGAACATAAAAGTATGAAAACAAAAAGTACAATGATGATAATAATAGTAATAATATTGACTAGACATCATTTGATTTCCTTTGATGCCCCTTCTAGTGTCAACAGAAGAAACTTTAATCATTACAAGCGGTTTCAATCAGTAGAATATGCACGCTGTACTTCTAACTCTTTAATTATGAAGATTTATTTGCAGAAAGTAAAAAGAGAATATTAAACACATCATATTATATATTCTTATGAATACAAGGATCTTTAATTGGCTGTAAAGAAAAAAAGTATGTTATCAAATGGGGATGCAACCCATCTAGAACTCACCGTTGATCCCGCGAGGTTAAAGTTGATTGGCATATATGACTCACAATCAATGTATGGTGAGCAGAAGCTAATTGCAAGCAAAGAGTAAGATGGTTCTTTTGAATGTGAGTCATGTATGGAGCCATCTGTCACAAAAACCCATTGCTTTTTTTTATGAGCAGTTGTATACACTTCTCCCACAAAAACGACAAGTCCAGCAATATCAAATTCGCTGAAGAATCCCATGTGACGAATTAGTAAGCAAACACTCACAGATTCACTAGAGGTAGCAGCGTAAATAAACAGAAATAACAAAATATTACCTGGAGAGAGGAACGTCACCCAAATTGGACAATGAGACTGGTTTTCGTGGACTAAAGAACGGCCTGCAAAAGATAGTTGTGAGCTGGAAATAATTTACTAGATTGGTAAAAGCAAATGGGACTTACTGAAAATGTTCAATGGCTGAGGGAGATAATGGCAGCCATTTGGTGGTAGATCCTCTTGCTTTCAAGTAAAGGGTATCTGATTCGGAGCTTAACGGTGTAAGTCCTGAAATGGCATATGCCTGCCCCTCAACCAGCTCTGATTGCTGCAACAGCAATAAGAAAATCAACCTGAGAACTAGTCAGAAACTCAAGGATAACTAGAAAAGGAATAAGAAAGTCGAGTCAAGAAAGACGAGAAGCTACTGAAAACACTCATATAGGAAAATGCACTGATGGACAAACTTGAAGTCACCTGTTTCTCAGTCGGATTCCAGATTGTTATTAAGCCTTTCTGAGGGCAGCACTTTTGTTGGTTACTTTTAATTGTTAACCCAACCACGCTCACCCTCATAAATGGTGTGACCTCCCTCCCACTTAATCCAGCATCTTCAAGAGCTTTTTCAATAGATTTATGCATGTCTGACTGCCTTGTTGCCTAAAACAGACCAACCACTGTTAACGATCTCATACTAACTTAAAAAATATGAAAGTAGCTAAACATCTGAACCCCACCTCTAGTTTTGCTTGATAAATAGATAGAGAATTCAGTTGCTCTGAACTCATTTCAGCCATTAGAACTTCTGGTTCAGCAGCTGTCTCAAGTATCTTTAATATTTTCGCCCCTTCTTCACTATCATCGTTATGCAAATGGAAATCTTTAACTACCCTTTGAAACTCAGACATAATTCCCTCCGCAACATCAGAGCGCCTGCATTAAGATAAAAAAAATCAAGTGAATAAGGCCATACATCTACATTAAATTCCTGGAATTCACAAATAAAATGATAGTAAGTTGTAGAATTAAACAATTACACATGGGAATAACAGGAAATGCATTTGTTAGCAACTAGATGGTATGACCCTTTCTATATGGTGGAGGCATATTCTTCATTTCTATAGGAGCAAAGTTTAAGAATAACTGGAGAACAGAAAGCACAAACTTAAAGAAGAAAAATCAACACATCGGCAACTACAAGCAAATTAAACTAAAATACTCAATTCGCATTCATATGGTGTCTCTCATCTACTAACAAACAAATTAATATAAGGATTGAGATGATTCTATTTCTACAAATACACCAAAAACCTCAAATGCATGTGTTTGCTATCATTCATAGAACTTAAACATGAGAGGTTCCACCAAATACTTAACAAACTCAGATAAGCTTTTCAATTTTAGCCTGCAAAATAATTTTATTTTAGTCTGTAAAAATTTCGTTTCAGCGAGAAATTTGAAAGCAAGGATTGTACAGGGAAAAATCAATCAAGTTGACAACACAAATTAAGTAATTATGACAAACAGTTAAACAGAAAACGTAATATTTAGCAAATTCTCTGTTGGCATTATAATTGAAATAGGACTCTCCTTTGATTATATAACTGCTGCATCTTAGCTTCCATCCTCTCTGATCTTATGATACATCCCCCGTTACTTAACCTGGTTAAGATAAATAGCATAATTTTGTTTTGTGTATTTTTGGGATGAGTGAAATAGCATAGTTGCAATCACAGTCCACAATAATATGGGCTACAAGCTAAATAGTGTGCACTCCAGAATACCTTTCCCGGTATAGAACAGGGTATATCCGTTGTATTCCAATGAATGTGCTAGGAACTGCTCCTCCACTACTCCTGATGCACCTAAATGCTAATGGAGAACCTCCACTCTTACCTAAATAAATGGGTCCATGTGTAAGAACTTCGACGGAAAAAAGAGGAAACTGCTGCTATGCTGTAGGCTGACAAGAATTGAAAGTAGACAATGATACATATAACATAACAAATGCTTACAGAATCCCAAACGCTCAGCCCAGTGAGCTCTATAGGTCCCATTAATGTGCAAAACTAAGTTAACTGTCCTTGATGCCTAACATTGAAGCAAAAAGCTTGAGAAAATTCCGTAGGGACATTAAAATTCCATCAAGTCAACAAGTAAACCTAGCAATTACCTCAAGGGGCGAAACAGGCCCAGCCCAACCACATAGTCCCGCTCCTGAGATCTTCAGATAACAACATAAACTGTGAGCTGGGAATCCAACAAAGAATATCTAATTGAGAAAGAAGCGATAATGAGAAAGGAAATCGATGAAAAACCCTAAGTTTTTGTCCCACAAAGAGTTTCCCAGCAGCCAGCTTCTTTGACAATTGTACATCTAATAAAGCATTCACTGAATACCTGCGAAATAAATAACTTCTGTGAGTCCAAAGAACATCAAAATGTAAAGCACAAGAAGTATAGTAAATGTTACTTTACCACCCATCACTTAATTCTATATTTGCAGCTGTACTACTATCGACTACATGTGGTGTAGAGCTAGTTTCAACCATTGCTTCACAATTTGATTGGATGGATGAAATGCATAGTACCAATACTGAAGAAGGTGGTGCATCTCCTTCTAAAATTCTTTTAATTGCAGATCGATGTCCGTGATTTACTTCTCTCTCATACCTACCCAAAGGCAACAATAACTCAACTCAAAGAAGATTTAGAAATCAAGAAGAAATATTTAGCTTAAGAAATGCAGTCTATATAAGATACCTGTATTTCAATTCTTCGATCACATTAGACACTGTCAAAAAATTCCTGTAATAACATCTCTCATAGCATGCAAGTTTCCAAACAATCCACTTATAGTGATTTGCAACCCACCTAAACACATATATAGATAAAGTCAATCAGAGTTATTCATACTTAATGAATGATTAAAAAAAACTTTACGAAAAAATCAAGAAAATTAAATTTAGGAATGTAAATGAATTAGGAAAGCAGATAATATCAGCCAAAGCATGACTGAATACTCAAGACCCACCAAACAACATCACAATTCAATTAATATGAAAGCACTATATTCAATAAGTGGATTATATACTTGATTTACAGTTGGTGCACATTTAAGCCATCTTGATTGGCAAAGCAACTCGATAGTATGTGTATCAGCCACTCAAGTCTGACCACAACTAGTTAATTGTACAATTAACTTTGCATATTCTTACATCATTCTTAGAAGTTTCAGAAGCATAAATTGTTGCCAATTTAAAAATGGATTTAAATTACATCTATAAACTGCAGGACACAACACAACATTATTCAAACAATCACTTCTTTTGGATGAAATGATTGATGACTGATCCGACGTTCTACATGTCACAAGTTTTGCATACCTTAAAGATTGTATGAAAATATGCAGTAAAGCAAGAGTAAAATTTACTTTTCTGAAACATATTTCACGGAAGCTCCAGATTGCAATAACATGTGGGAGAAAGCTTCTTTCCCAATGCTATCAAAACCACACCCATCCTGGAAACTATGCTGTTCTGCCGTCTCTGGATTCATCCTTCTAATCGACTCTGGCAAGTGCTCCAACTAAATTAATAAAGTGATCATATGAAATGTCAACATCCTGATGGAAAAAAAATCTATTAAAAGCAAACAAACAGTGATTGCAGTCTGTTTACCATGTTTTTGTGGAACGGAGGCACTCCAAAAAATTCTGTAACATACTTTCGAGGAGCCTGGAATGGATACCTACTCGAGACCCTATTCTTGTAACAGGATTTTTCAGGTGCTAAGTTTGATGAACCTATTTTACACAAATCCTTCATAGATTCAAAACAAAAAAAATTGGAAAAAAAGAAAAAAAAAAGAACAATATTATCTTAAGATCTTCAATACCATTAGGTATTAACGTAATTTGATTATTCATAGGGGTGATAAATTTTGAATCCCGGGGCCTCTTGAATGGAGAAACAGAGCTTCTTCCCAGTCTCCTCTTTACACCAATAGCATTTTTGTCACTTCTGTCATCCATGGTAATGTTATTTGAGATATCAACCAGTGGCCGACCTGTTGACTTTTTGAGTGGGTTAGTTCTTAAACAACTACCATTTGCCAAAAGATCTTCTTGTACCGTGTGAAGTGCATAATGCTTATTGCTTGGAGAGTTTCGCTGACACTGTACATCATTATACGGCCTACTAGTGCTATCATGGACCTCTGCATCAAATTTTCTGATCAAGTTTTTCCCTAAACCTAGACTAACCTGCTTTTGGGAGGAAGTCGACTGCAGTGGAGATATGAAGTTTTTTGAGAAACGTTTGCTCTTTACTATCTCTTGGTGAGAAACATAGGTGTCTTGGCCATTTTCTTTGTTTGAATTACCATCAGATTTTCTGTCTTTAAAAATGGAGAAGACAGGTTCACCAGCATCCCCTTCATTTAAGAAACTTCCTAAATCTGGGTCTCCAAGGAGGCTCCTCGCACGTTGAAGGGCATCACTAGAAACTGAAATAGATTTTCCACCAGCAGTATGAAACTTGATTGAAGGTGGTTTCGAAACAGAATGCACATTATCTGGACTGACCTCCATAAATTCACTTCCGAATATACCAGACTTTACTTTTAATGGAGATATTAGACTTAAGGTGCTGTCCTTTAACTCTTTGTCAGCCACTTCCATTTTCATACTCGAATGAGGTGAACTTCGCCTACCGAAGGGTCTGCTTGAATTTGACTGCTTCATCGTCTGTTCAAAGCATCGAAAAGTCTCACGGTCATGGTTTTCCTCCAAACCCAATAATTTGTTGGCTCTAATAAGACCTGAGGTAGATATATTTACTGCTTTCCCAGACCCTGTCTTGAACATGGAATTTGTAAAACAACATCCACTATTTCTTCCGTGTAATTGGCCTGCACAATATAAGAAGTCGGAAAATATTTTTCTACATCATTACACCAGCAAACAATTATTATGCAGAACTATTTCTTACTCTAAAATATAATATTTAAATGAATTTATTTTGCTTCTTTCAGCAGTCAGCAGCTAAAAAATTAGAAGGAAAAAGCAGGGGGGGGGAAACTATTCCAAAGCTCAAAAAGAAAAAAATCAATTAGGTTATGCCTAATATAGTTGATTGCATAGTTGCATCAATTATATAATCCAATTGATATGTTGGAGTCGAATAAACATCATTTAGGAATTAAGTATAGTTAATCAATAGCATGTACGAGACAAAAAAGAAGATAATTAAAGGATTTGTAACAAAGGAGAAATTCTGCTACCTGTATCTACGATAGCATCGCCATCATAGCTAAGAACAGACGAAGCTTTTGAAAGAGAATAATGCTTCAACGGAATGGATTTTCTAAATCCAGTTTGAAACATTGAGTGGCTCTTGAGAAGTCCACCATTTTCCATGATCTTTGGACATTCTGTGTAAATAAACATATATACACACACAACATATCATTTCCTGAAGTATTTCCTCACAAAATCGCAAGAGTAAATATATAAAATGTAAAACTTTAAACATTACTCTCACTTGAAAATGTGAAAGGCTTGTAAACTTCCCTCTCAAATTAGAAAGGTGATTTCAATAGCTTAACACTCCCTCCATCCTCATAATCGTTTCCCATTTGGTTTTCACGCATTTTAAGAAAGCAATGAGATTGGTGGAAAAAATTGTTTTAAGTTTCAAAACTACACTTTATTGGCTGCCACCTTAAGTTTTTTCTTTATTTTCAAAACAAGGTAAAATGGTAATGCTTATATAAGTTAGAACTAAGGTGAAAAGGTTTTGTAAAGTTCAAAAAATGAAAGGGCCAGCTAACATTCTCTCTCCCTAAAAGCCCTTGTTCGTGAGTCAAACCTTAATAAGGAAACATTAAAGTTTCTGAACTTTCCTTCACTGACATTGATTTTACAAGCAATTACATTTGCCCATCATGTAAACGCATTTCCTACTTAATGGGAGTAGTAAATTTAGACCATCCTGAGATTTGATCACTCAAATTTAAAGGGACTCTTAGTTCATAACTTCTCAAAAATGAAAGTAAGACTCATAAATTGGGACGAAGAGAGTAGATGTTAATTAAACTGCAAACAGCATAATTATTTCAACCCTGAAAATCCTCAAATTAAGTAAAGACAGACTAGTAACTTCAAATGTGTTGTAATTGACGTGTTGCAGAAGTCTTTGAAGGGTTTCCAACAGCTAAACTGTATTTTATAAGTTAATTATGCAAGAAACTGTGAGACCACGAAATGGAAGATAATACTGTGAACCTTGATCTGCATTATCATCAGCTTCATCGTCAAGAATAGATGATGCTTTTGATAGAGAAGACTGTTTCACCACAACTGAATTCCCCAATCCGGAACAGAACATCGAAGGGCTCCCGGAGTGTCCTCCCTCTTTATCTATGATCTTTGAACACCCTGTGTAAATATACCACATAAACATAAAAACATTTTAAATCACCAGGAAAGAAATTTGATGAAAAACCATTAACTTACTCAACAACTTAAAATGCAGAAAGACATTCTTTTTTGTTCTTTCAAATATCAAGCTTACTCCCTCCATGTAGGAGTTACTACTTAAAAAGTATTACAAACCATCACATGTACCCTATCATGTAAGAATTTTTGGATCAGTTGGCAAATTTTGAACATTATAAGATTTGGAAGATCAATTTTGAAAGAGAAATATATCTTGCGATTTTATGATTTTATGTATCGACGTTTCTGTTGATAGTTACGTGGATAACTATTTAGTGGTAGCTTTTTGAAGCAAATATGTACTAATATGGTGAAAAAATCTTACCATCCTATCCACTCCTGATATACATCACAATTGCAATTCGGCTGAAAACTTTAGCTAGAACTCATTTTGAAACCACACTTTTCTTTGAGATTCTTACTTTGTTATAACTCAAAAATGAAATTGAAAATGCGCAACTCTTAAACGGGATTATATTTTCGTAAAAAATTGAAAACAACATAATCATTGTCAAACCCAGCAAAGCCCTAAATTAAGTTAATACATACTGCAACAGTTTTATGCAGGATTTTTTAAGAAAAATAGTAATAATTAATTACAAACCTCCATCGGCCATTACATCACCAAGAATTGATGATGCCGTTAATAGTGAAGATTGCTTCACTACTACCGATTTCCCCAATCCCGTACGGAACATCGGAGGGCTCTCCACGTAGTTACCTTTATTCTCCTGTATCTTTGAATATCCTGAGTTTATCAATCAATCAAACAACCGCCGATAAATAAGAGATCGGCCATGGAAGAGATTTTTGGGATTACCTTTAAGTAAGAGATCGGCCATGGAAGGGAGACGATGAGGTCGTTGAGTTGGCGCGGCGTTCGGTTCTTCGTTAGGTTCGTTGTGAATCTGGCTCCATCGGAAATTTTGACCGGTGTCAGAGAATATCTGCCACGTAGACATTTTCCGGCAACGGCTTGAATAGTTTTTTCAGAAGAGGGTTACTTTCTTATCTAGCTGATGTGTTACAAATAATTTCATTTTAGTGACTTTTAGGGGCGGGAAAATTCGAAGTTATGGAGCGGAAATAAATATTTCGCGGCGCGGTAGGAAAAAAAAAATAAAAAATTGATAACATTTTTGTTAGAAATAATGCTACTATCACATAATTTTAGATTACATAATCTGCACATACACATATATATTATGGGTCTCACGTGACATGCAGAGTCCGCAAATATGCATGTGTATATATGTAAATTTTATATGACCCAAATGATGTGATAGTAGCATTACTCTTTTTTCACCTTTAGTTAGTTAATTTTTTTGTATATCTCATCCTCAAACTACATACGTTTTCTATGTTAGTATCTAAAATACAATAACTTTCACATTTAGTCTCCAAATTGTTATTTTTAGATTTAGTCATCGATCTACAATTATTTTTCATATTTTAGTCTTCTTTAATTGCTTTATTTGTATAAGAAATTACTATTTTCATAAGTAAAAATAATACTACATCCGTTCCAAAATTAAAGATACAATTTAATTTTTAAGGTCAAATAATGACATATTAAACTTCAAATTGATGTGATTTTATTTAATTTTAGTTGATACAATTATTATAATTATATAGTATATAACAAAAACTATTAATCACAAAATTTATTTCATTCTAAATTTTTATGAGTCATGCCAATTTAAAAGTTTAATATGTCGTTGTTTGACCTCAAAAATTAAATTGTGTGACACCCCCAAATCCGGGTGCCTCAATCCCCGAATACGGTGATCACGATCCAACACATACAACATTTATTTTACCCATAATATAAATTAGCATGATTCATACTTAATAATCCTTATAAAAGGTTACATATATAAATGTATCTCAAGTCAACTAACCCTTATTATTACATCATTCTGCAAAGAATATAAATAAATCCATTACATAATACATCACAATTAAAAGATAGACTGGACGTCGTCTTATTTCTTCATCTTGCCATTGTCTTTGCTTAAAGAAGGCTCCTCAAATTTTTCAACGTTAGCTGAAATGTTTTGTGCAAGAGTGGACAACTTAATTGCCCACAAGTATAATAATATACAATTAACAGCATATGAGTGAAACAAATATTTATTTTTCAACTGAATAAGATGTCCTTTATTGGAATCAATCAATAGTAAATGAAGAACTGTGAATTTAATGGAATAATCAACTTTCAAATCAAATCTTAGATATCGAGTTCAAATGTGTATATTAAGGGTCACATGATCACGAACTATGTCCTAGGTTAACAAGTATTTCTACTGTAACCTTTATCAATCCAAAGACTGTGGAATATTCATCTCGTACTACAGGTGATCAGCCCTTATGTACTATGTATTATACACAAACATATTATCGATATAGTGTAGCTCGAAATTATAGTTTTCGATAACATATACCTCTGATATAGGGTTGTTCATCTCAACTTTATCATAGGAATCCGCATCGAAGATAATTCGGTTTGGAATAACTTCAAAAAGAATTCTCAATTTTAGAACGTTCATCAATTATGGACTAACCGAATCAAATCGTTTCAATAATCAATCAAGGATTTGATAACAATATCATCTCGAATAATTGCACATAAATAAGTCACAATCAATATCTCTATAGAGCTACAATGATTCATAATTGAACAAATATTATTTATCAAAGTAATGCTTTCGAAAAAGAACGGGAAAGCTTGCATAAGCATAGGAATTTGTACAAGTATAAAAGAATTGTACAGATTAAGAAACTTTGCTTAATATTAAAGTATAAGCAAAAGTTAGGAAACTTGCCTTGCGTGTTCGCTACAAAATTACGGTACACTTCTTTTAAATACCCTACACATTTAAACTACGTAAATATAACAATTAGTTACATACCGACACTTACTGAACGCTTTCATTAACTTCATACCACGCTCCATGATTCTTTATCTTTTAATCGACACTTAATATTTAAATAAGTGTTTAAGGTTTATTAGAACGTTATGTTATGTTCATAATGTTCCTTAAATAATTACGCGACCACCACATCTAATTAGGTAGCTAAGGTTTGATGTTACATCACATTACATGCTTAATGTTAAATTATGCTCATTAAAATAGGTTAGGTAAACATCCCCTGTACTGCACATTACAATCAAATTTCTTGGCCTGAACTACTACCGGCGCGGTCGCTCCCAATTTGCCTTTGATACTAGCTCGGCAGCGCCCCAGCGCGGTGGCACCCAATTTGGCCTTGTTTACAGCGCGACGGCGCTGGGTCACAGAGCCAGTTTCTGCAGTTCGCGATTTTGTACTCTGCTTTCTTACAAACTCCATATCTTCTTCATCTAAGGTCCGAATCAATTTGTTTTCAACTCCATGAACTCGTTAAACACTGAAATACACATCTACAGAATAATTATAGCATTCCAAAAACTTTAACAAACCATTTTAATGACTCCAATTTAGTGTTCATGCTTTGATTTCCATATTTTTACATGTTTTACTAAATCTTCTACTACGAATTCGTTTTAGCTCCATTTTAGTTTATTCAAACTGGGTTGTTTTCTTATCTCGGAGGAGTATAACATACAACATTCAAACTAAATCTTTATACATAAGACCACAACAACAATAACCTCTAAAACAGACCAAAATGTCTAAAATCAATCCAAATGTTCATTTCTTTCTCCTTTAAGCATATATTTAAATTTGTTTGCTTTGATTTCACTTGTGGATAACACTAACAGTTTATTTATCACTTGAAATAACATAATTGAGTTCTTCACGAATTCATACAACCATAACATCAACAAAATGGAAAACTTAAGAAATGAAAGTTTAAAACTTTAGAGTTGATTTCTTACCTCTTAGATCCACTAGATGCTAAATAACCTTGCTAGAATTCTCCCTTATCCTTCTCTGAGTTCTCCCAAGCTTCCTTTCAAAAAAAATCACTGTAAACCCATTTACTCTCTCTCACGCTCTCTGCATAAACCCTTCATTTCTTAACAACGTAGAATGAACGGATGAAATGAGGGGTTAAATGATTCCCATTTAGTTTACTGAGCGTTATTAGGAGAGGAAAGGTCAGAGTGTTGGTTCCCAGTAGGCACACAATAGATCTAGAAGGGGGGTTGAATAGATCCTTTTTTATTTTCAAATACTTTTTCTGTTTATTTTGTATTGCTAATGAATTAGCATATGACAAACATAAGAATCTCTTCAAGCACAACGGAATAAGTTAAAGATCCCCTTCATTGATATATTCATAAACATTGTTACACATTGTTCGTGAAGTTAGTTTAGTTGTAAGTAATTATTATATACATGGCAGTTATAGCAGTTAAGTACATAATGTAAATGACAGAAAGTAAATGACTGAATGTAAAAGACACAAGGGATTTTAAGTGGTTCAGAGAATAAAGCTCCTAATCCATTCTTCTGCTTCACTAGCAGGAATTCCACTAAGGAAGGGCAGCACCCTGAATCACTAAGATTCCTTCAAGGCCAGCAGCCTTGGAACTTTAGTTCACTAAGAACTCTTCAAGGCCAACAGCCTTGGAACTCTAGTTCTATATGAACTCTTCAAGCCCAGCAGGCTTGGAACTTCATTTAGTCCCTCCGGACAAGGACGCCTCAGGCCCTGGCTACTTGTTGTTGTTGTAGTTGTTGTTGGTGCTTTGCTGCTAAGATGTCTTGAAGCTTGAACATCTTTTATACTTAACAGCTTGGCGTGGTCCTCTTTGCATTCTGTGTAGAGTCTGAACCACTTCTTTTCTAGTGCAGCTGATCTTCTATTTGTTCAGCTCATCTTCATCTGATGTCAGCTGTGCACCATCACCACTTGGGTTTGCTAAGTCTTTGAGCTTTTGGTAGACTTCGTCTGGCACTTAGCATTCCCTGAACCCTTCTTAAATGATATGCAGACATGGTTATGCATCTGTTCAACTTCAGCTTTTGGTTCTTCTTGGTGATTCGTAGAGTGTCTCTCTAGATCTTCTTTGTGCTCTGCCACTTTCCTGAATGCTATTTTCTTGGCCTTCTCGGCTCTCAGCTTAGCTGTCATCTTCAATGGCATCCTCATCGTTGTTGAGTGAAGCTTTAGTCTGTTCCAGTCCTTCTTCAAATTTGCTTCACTTCCACTTTCGTAGTCTCACTGCCACTGAGACTTGTTCTGTTCAGCTCTGGTGGAACTCGTAGAGTCAACAATATAGCATTCCAACAACTCAACGATTTTGCAACTCAGCAACCCTTGATCTTTGAAGCTTCATCTGTTAAATACCATTCCATGATCTTTTCGTTGGAAAATAGCCGTTGGAAACTATTTGAATTGCTTCGCAGATCTCGAGTTATTTGGTGCAAACTGCTGATGTGACGTGACAGCTCCTTTATGACTTTATTGACACAGCAGTCTGCTACTTCACCTACCGCCTCAGAGATGTCACCTTTTCGTGTCAGGCTGGTAGTCACCTTTCTTTCTCCTTTCTGATTCCTTGATTCGAATCTACAGGAGTTGTAACGCCCCCAAAATAGGTCCAACCCACCCAACCCATTCTGGGTCGCCAGAAATACACTCAACAAAAAATCCAAATCCAAATCTTCAAATTCTAAATTTTAAACAGTCGTACAAAATACGACCACAGTTAAACTGTGTGTTTTAATACAAATACAGTACCCACACTTCAAATCAATAATACGTTACATAAAGGTATAATCAATAACTATTTTAGGAATTAAAATCTTTGAAAAATGCTCAAGGAAACCTTCGTACATGGGAGACCATGCATCTAAGTTATCATAGGACTTGAGAATTAACCTTGGGTGACCCAATAGACCCCAAAGAAGAACGAGAAGATTACTATCTTGTTCATTCCAATGGTGGATTTTCTCTTGCCATATAATTATCTCAATTGCCACAAACTGAGAATTGTATTCCAACCATACTCCAAGATTATATAGGTAGTGCTCATAGATATAATCAGCAAGTGGATGTGCACAACCATGTCTTATGATATCACAAAATCGTATGTCATTATACATTTTGTATGACAGTGGCAAAACACCCTTCCAAAGTTGGGTTCACTTCAGCCTATTTGGTTCACCAAAATCAACGGTTAAATGACATATAAAATACAACACACTTATCTAAAATTCTCAATAAAATTATTTCCATACTGTTTTGTGGGAAACTTCAACAGTTATAGACCCTCGTTCTATTCCCCTGTCATCTTTGCACTACAGGCCTAAAGATATTCATATCTCAAAGAAATATCTAATCATTTCAGAATTTATAGAAACAATAATTATAACCATGTTGATCAATTCACCTTTGCTCTTAAGCTAAAGATATTCAATTATAAATTCAGTGGTCATGAACATACCAGTTGACAATTCATCTTTGCACTACTGGCCAAAGAGAACCCATAGTCATGGTCATACCAATAATCTACCCATCTTTACACTCAAGTCAAAGAGAACTTCCATCATCATGATTATAAAAATGTTATATATGATAATAAGAACAATATGATCAAAACATGGATCTAATTTCAAGAGTAAGATTCATAAATCAACGATAATTTGGTTTAAAAAAATCAATTTTGTCGTGAATAGTACCCCGTGAATAGTGCCTCGTGAATAGTACCGTACGTATGAATAATATTATATTTATGAATAGTACCGTATTCATAAATAATATCGTATTCGTGAATAGTATCATATTCGTGAATAGTGCCGTATGCATGAATAGTAATTCTGACATGAAAAGGTAAAAATTTAATAAGAAAAATCATACCAATATTCTGGTAAAATGATATTCAACCGTAACATCATTTACGAGAAAAAGAATATTCCTTACGAGTATAACACATCCTTTACGAAAATCATATCCTTTACGACAAATAATATCCTTTACGAAAATAACATCCTTTACGTAAAATAATATCCTTTATGAAAAATAACCTCTTTTACGAAATATAATAACATCTCTTATCAACCCTTACCATCCCTTATGAATACGAAAGCAATAATACCCTTTACGAGTATAAAATCACATCATTTACCAAAATATCTTTTACGAAAATAATATCATTTACAAAAATAATATCATTTACGAAAAATAACATCCTTTACGAAACATAATAGCATCCCTTACAACAATGATATCCCTTACTTCAAAAGAATACTGAATCTGACTGGAATATCGGATATTATGCTGACAAAAACTTGCACTGCACTCAAAATGTCTAAACACTCACAAGAAATATGCTTGATACTATCTAGAGAGAAATTTCTAATTCTGGTGTGATTTTCATTTCCAACTCAGCACCCTATTTATAGGAAAATGCTTATCACACCAATGCAGAAAATATATTATCAGACAAATCCTTTGCCTGCCATCCGTGGAAAAGAAATTTTCAGCATTTTACACCAACAAAAGGATAAGAGTGGGGCCCACCCATTCTAGAAAATCTCCACTAAAATGTTTTAAATTTAAATAATATTCAGAAACTTCAATAATTCATGATAAATAGCCCTTTTATCAGAAAAATACGAACCTTATGTTCATTCCATATGAAATTTAATTCTCTACAACTTTGTAGAAGAAAGTTTTTCCAAATTCCGAATGAAAAATGACCCAAATTTACATACGGATGAACTTGTAGGCTATAATCAAATTTTAGTAAAAAACGGGGCCCACCAACATATTTAACATGTTTTTTATAATAAAAATACTCCGGACCCAATTTGCTCTCTTTCTCCTCATTTTATTCATATATCGTGCATTTATTATAAAATATCACCATTATTATATTATTATATTATCACATTATACACTTATAATGTAATATTATAATAATATATTTGAATGAATTATTTTATCAGCAAAGATAAAATATCAATTCTCAATAATTATCTCTTTTGCTAAAAATTCCTTCATTTATATTCACATTGAATAAATATTTTTTTATCATTTTTATCAATAATTAATTATTCACAAATAATATTATAGAACCACAATATTGACAACCAGGTTGTTCCCAGGAAAGAGGGGGCTTTTCGATAAGGATTTCTCCTTACTGGCGCGCAATTAGATTAACTAACCCCTTTTCTATACAGAACTTCCTAGACATTGCTTATAATGCTGTCTAATAATATTATTCAAATACTTGTTCTTCATAAGCTGGCCAGTATCTCTGTGTAAACTGCATCAGTTCCTGCTTTGTTTGGCAAACACTACGATCCTGGTTAATCCCAAGATCGTTATCTTCTGTTCTCTTGACAGCTACTGCACTTGCTGACTTTCTTTAGTCAGTCACTATATCTGAAGTCTTCTTCTGATTTGCTTGTGGAAGACTTCATCTTGAATGGCTTCACAACTCAATTAGGATGTTGATTGAGTTGGTGCTTAGATCTTCTATTTGTTTGCATGCCATTCGTTGAGTGCTCTCTAGGTTTCCTTCAGGTGGAATGTATCTTTGCAGCTCAGACTAGAGGCTTTATACTTTAGATATTCTGGGAGTGCTTATCTGTTGAGAATTATGTTGACACTACGATTCTTCCTTGGCGTTGTGAGCATCTTTGATGAAGCCTTAGTTCTGCAGACTACGATCTTACTTTAGTTCTGCAGACACTACGACTCCGAGATCAGATCTTGACAGACTACGATTTCTGCTTTCATGCTTGCTGTCCTCGTCTGATCTGGCTCGACTATGATCTCTGCCTCTGATATGATCAGTAGACTCCACTACTTCAAGTGTGGCCTACGATTCTTGACTTAGCTTTGGCAGGCGCTCGGTCGACTCATAGACAGGCTGTCTCTACGATTCTGAACATGACTTTCTCAGCAGACTACGGTTCTGAGAAAGTTCTCCTGCGACACACTACGATCCTGCCTCGTCTCTCCTGGCAGACTACGAACTCCGAGATCTACTATCCTTGCAGACTACGATTCCGCCTTGATAGTTCTCGAGTCTTCCTTGTCTCTCCTGGCAGACTACGATGACTGGTGCAGTGCTCGACGATCAGACAAGCCTATCTATTACATTTTATAAGATCAACCGAACAAACTTGATCTTTCTATTTCAAGTCCTTGTACATCATTTCTTTTTAAGGACTTTACAAAGCTGTTTTATTTATGTAGGATCAACCTATCATATTTGATCATTTTAGTCTAAGTCCTTGTACATATATTCCTATTATCTATTGAAGGACTTTACAGCTTTCATCAATGCAAGCATACTTGCATATTCATTCATTTATATCATAATCAAATCTTATATAAATAGGAATAACATTCTCATGAATATTCCTAACAATCTCGCCTTATTTGATTATGACAAAAAATAATTAGTGCATATGCATGAGATGAATGAATCTTAATATACAGTGAGCAGCTGTATTTCTAAAACAGATAATCATGAATGTCATTGATGATAATATGAAATTACCAACCTATGACACTCTACATCCTGGATCCAGAACATACCTAACTAGATAGAGGTGTACCTTTTTCGCTCCATGTATGTCTCCAGGATGTCTGTTGATCAGCTACTCAGCTGCTCATTTTCCTTTTCTTCTTTCCTCTGCTCCCCCTTAGATGCATGCTCCATTTCTTTGTCTTGCTCCCCCTCAGACTTTGTGTTCATGGGGTCATCATCCTTTGGCTCCCCCTCAGATGATGACTCTACTTCTGCTTTCTTCTTTTTATACTTTGCCTTTTTGCTCTTGATCTTCTTTTCTTCCTTCATACTTCTCTCCTTGCTCTTCCTTGAAAGCCTCTTTCTATGTAACAACCCGAGAATTTATAAGATTTTAAATGATTAAATAAAGGTTAAAGGATAAAACCTAGAGTGGAAATAGAGGAATAATATAAATTTTTTAAAGAATAATCTATATGGTTTATTATTTGATTGAGAATAGAGGAATTATGGGTTACAAAATTTCTAAACCCTAGAGATGAATCTATATGTGTTTGATGGAATATTGAGGATAAGGTACTACGATACCTATAAAGTTTGGTGACCTAATATATAAATTAGGTATTTGAATCAAATGACTTCAAGGGTTATCTTGTATGATTATGTGAGTGTGAGTATTTATAACTCATTAAGCCAAATATGGTTATTTAGTTAATAAACTATTAGAATATGTGATTGATTATGTGGATTATGTGTATGATTAAATAAATATACATTATATAATGTGTATACATTTATTTTGTATATAGAGATAATTAAGAATATGTATATATCAAAAATGTTGAGCATTAATTCTAGTGATAATAGAGTTAATGGACTAAGATGATTGTATGGCCCAAGGAATTGTATAAGTAGCCCAATTGTTTATTTAAGGATTGGACTGGTAGCTAATTTGATTTAATAGCAATTAAAGTTGATAAGTAGCCCAATATAACATGTATAGGATAAGTATAATGATGACACAATTTAATTAGTGGTGGAAGCCCAAGTCCATTTTGATTAGTAAGTGAACTAAGAAAAGTGCAAGCCCAAAAGGAAATTAAGTGAGAGCCCAAGCTTGGCCCAAGCTTAGCCCACTTGAGGAAGAGTATTTAAGTCTTTGTATAAGTACAAAATTAAAAGTATAGAAACATGTGGATCTCATGGCCCAAAGAATTAAAATTTGCAAGCCCAAAGATTTATTTAATAGTCCAATTGGTGGGCCAATTGAGTGAGGACTTATGGGATACTTAATAAGCTAAAGGAGCATTAAATGGACAACAAAAATTGGGCCAAGGAGGCCCATATGGCCGAAAATTTGGAGAAGGAACAAGGGGAGATGCATATAATGATGATAGTAGCTTTAGTTGTTGAACAACTTTGCTAGATGTCACTTCTTTAATTGTCCAACACTTTAACCAAGTCTTCAAGCAACCTTTGGAGTGCAAGCAAGCTTAAACATGATGAGAAAGAGAGAGTGTGGGAGATTACAATAGATATACAAAATATATCTACTAAATCACCAAAATTAAATAATATTTCTTTCCTTTCTCTTTCATCTCATTCATTTCTTTGTTAGCTAACAAACTAAGAGAGAGAGAGGGAGAGTGCAAGGGAGAGTTAGGCCAAGAGGGAGAGGGAGAGAGAGAGAGAGTTCTTGTAGCTTCATAAGTTCATAATCAAGTATTAGTAAGAAGAAGGAAGGAAAATCAAGAGAAGGTATAAAGATTCCTACTTATATAGATATCTTTTTGGTTTGATTTGAGTTTTGATTTTTGTGAAGTTATGATTTTGAGGCTCAAAAACCTTGGATATATGTGTTTAATAGTATATCAAGTTTATATCTAACCCATTTATGGAGCAAAAAGTTAGATCTAAACTAATAAATAGGATATAAGTTTTTCAAAAGTGAGAAAACCTAATTTTTCTAGCCTTACTTGTGTTTATCTTGTGATTTGTGATTTTTTTTATTAATTAGATCATGGATCATGTTATATCCATGGGTATATGAGGTATTAGTTTGTGGTATGATGTTTTGATGATGGATTATGTTGATTATTATGTGAGAATAGGGAAGATTTCTTAAAAATCACAAGTAATGAAAAACAGATTTTTATGAAAACGAAGTGTGAAATGGAAACGACCATATCTCTCTTAATATTTTGAATTTTTGAGTGTGGTCAATTTTTAGAGTTAGATATGTAAGTCTTCTAACTTTTCCAAGTGGAATCTCTTAAAAAGGAGTTATAGATTTTCGTGTGGACTGGTTTTAGCAAAGGAAGTAAAATCTAAAAATTGAAAAAAAGTAGGTTGTCTGGGAATTTAAGGGGATGTTTCGACCACTTAAGTTATGAAATAAAATCAGGCCTTTTGGGACATTAAAATAATGTTATAAACTAGCTTGTGTTCGAAAATGAGATCATTCCGACTTAAATTGAGCAAGTTATGACTATTTTAATATTTGGGTTTTTTCGACGAAAAACGCTATAATCGAAGTTCTATAACTCCGATGGCCACAAAATTTAAACTGGAAGCTCACGATAACATGTATAAGATCCCGCCAAGAGTTGGGAATTTTTGGAGTTAAGCGTGAGGTAGTTATTTTCTTAAAGAATTAATTAGAAACGAATTTTTGAAAAATACTTAAGGAAGTTAAAAAATTTCAGAAAAATAGTTTTTGTATATGAAATATATGTATATGTGTTTGGACAAAGAATGAAAAAATAATAAATTGATTTGGTATTTTCGTGAATAGTATATTTCAGCTTGCTGAAATGAACATTTCAGGATGCTGAAATGAACATTTCAGGATGCTGAAATGAAAACTGAAAATGTTAGGAAGACGGTTTGGTTTCAGTTTACTGAAATAAAATATTGAGTCTCTTGAATAGTATAAAGTTTATCGAGTTATAATAGTAACTTAGTAAGCGATTAAGTATTAAGTCTAAAAGTAGTACAGTCATATTCTGCAATAGTTGATGTATAGTAGCTGGGCTAAACGACTCCTTCATATGGGGAAGGGATCTACGACTTGGTAACCGATCTAACTCACTGTGAAAACAGTGTAGACAAGACGGAAGCTAATTTGTTAGTTGCTTGTGGGAAACCACTCAGTATACTATATGGAATACTATTAAAAACTCGATGTGTGCTAGGTTTAGACTTGTGTATGTATAGTGTTAAGGTTATCTAATATTTGACTATGTGTTTAAATGTTAGATAGTTTACTTATAAAGTATGTTATGCTAATTTAAAAATCAATCTTATAACTGATAGGTCTTTTCAATAAAGTGATTAAATTAAATTGCGTAGCAGTAATCGACAATTCAGACAAGTTTCCTAACTTGAACTCGAGTTATTATTGTAAAGCATGTTCGTGATTAATCATTGTTGATTATTCACATCTATACTGATTATTAATTCGCATGTAGTGCATGTTGCATATGTTCATCAGGTATGAAAGGCTGATCACCTTCATTACCCTAAGGTTCAGATAAATTTGTTCATGTTCATTGTTGGCCATTCATCATTATTATCTCGGTCATTCAGTTATGTAAATTGATTCATGTTCTTTCACCAATATTATATTGTTGAAAGTTTGTCAGCTTATGATTCTTTTCAATCATGATATATCTTCATTTGAACTTAAACTTGCTGGGCAAACTTGTTGCTCACCCTTGCTATATCATGATAAACATTTCAGATTAAAGACGAAACTTTGGACACAGTCAAAGACAAAGACAAGTTCCAGGATAGAATTATTATACGGTTAAAATGGTAATAGTATTGGATACAAATGACATTGTATGTCATGTAGAATATGTGTATTAAGTTGAGGTTTCAGGCCTTGGGAATTATGTGTAAAAGTTTATTGTATAAATAATTTATGTTTATATCTTCCGCAGTAGTTATAGAAATGATGTATCGTAAC
Source organism: Panax stipuleanatus (assembly GCA_020205555.1). Classification (NCBI taxonomy): domain Eukaryota; kingdom Viridiplantae; phylum Streptophyta; class Magnoliopsida; order Apiales; family Araliaceae; genus Panax; species Panax stipuleanatus. Next base: position 95,090,261 of record CM035125.1, on the reverse strand, counting down.
GTACTAGGTCCGAGGTTCTGGGGACCCGAATTTGGGGGCGTCACATTCTATGTCTCTTTTTCTCCCCCATTTTGTCATTAATCACTTGTGAGAGCTGCTCCATATTTGACATAAGCTGCTCCATCAGGTGAGATGAGTTTCCAACCTCAATCTTGAGTTCTTGTTGGCTGAGCTCAAGTTGTAGGGAGAGGGACTGATTCAGATTGTCAATCTTGTCAGAGAGAGACATTATTTGCACTTTCCTTCTGAGCTTTCAGAGCTTCTTCCTTCTGATCACTTATGAATTTTAGAAATATTTGATCCCTTAGTTGAAGTTTTAGAGATATATATGAAATTCTGGCTTTAAGCCTTTTGGACAGCTCATTATCTTCTCCTGTTGGCATGTCCTTTACTTCTGCAGCAATGAGAGAGATTTCCTCAATCAATTCTTCAAAGTTCTTTAACAACTCTTGCTCTTGAAGAGATCTATCATCAATTTGTTCATCCTCCTTCTGATTAGTTATTTGGTCAGCCTCCTACTGAGCATCAGGTTGGACTCTACGATTCTCACTCTTAGATAGACTTTCAAAGGTAGTGAGAATTTTATAGATCGTTGAGTTCCATGCTACTTGGGCAGAATACAGCTTCTCAATTTCATCTTGACCATCTTCAAAGGTAGAGTGAGAGGACTCTACGATCATAAACTTGGGTATGGTCTTTCTCTCATCTGAACCTACTCGACAATCGTAGGGAATGTAATGATTTCCAGTATGTCGATAGACCGTGAAGTGAGATTGGTCCTTGATTAGCAGAGTTGCAAACTTCTTCACCCTTAGAAAGTTTTGTGCTACCAGCTCCAAGTTGGGAAGGTGAGAGAAGCACCATGAGAAATAGCTACTATCATCAGTAATGGATGCTTTTGCCCATGTCATATGAAGATAAAACCACCTTATTGCATGGTTGTTGATTTCAGGATCATATATCAAGATTGAAGTGTCTAGCTTCATAGCTTCACGATTGTTGAGTAAATATGATGCAGTCATCTTCACCACATTCAGCCTTTCATTTCCATGGTTAATCCATTTACCCGGAAGTACATTAAATGGTTCTTCATCAACTTCCACCACTATTCTTCTCTTGCGATGACCAAGACAAGGGATGTGAAAATCTTCTGGCATTTCATTCTCTGAATTGGAATTTCCTTCACTTTCTTCATGTTCTGAGCTGGAGTTAGACCGATGCATACTTCCTTCAACTAACTCATCAGTTTGTTCATGCATTTGATCATCATCTTTATCATCATCAGCAGAACGTGTATTTGCAGACTCACTTAGCACTTCTTGCTCTATAGTCTTCAGTCTCTTGCTGCAATCCTTTGTAGACATCTTCCTCCTTTTACCCTTAGCATCTTCTTCCTTGGATTCTGGCTATTCATTACTTACTTCAATTATCTTTGGAGACTATTCTCTTTTTTTGAAACTAATTTAGCAATCAGTCTGTTGCTCTTCCTTCTTCTTGGGGGTTCAGCTTCAGGGAATTCAGACTCTTCTCCATCTTCAGACTTTGAAGTCTCTGAGTCATCAGACAACCTTCTCTGATGATAAGCAACAGTAGGAACAGATGCTTCTTCTCCAGATTTTACATCTTTAGAACCCTCAGAAAGAATTCTTGAGACTTCAGCAGAAGGAGATCTAATTGCTTCAGATTTAGATCCTCCCTTATCAGCAGAATGACTACTTTAGGAGTTAGCCATAGGACTTGCATATTCTGCTTCATCTTCAGACTTAGCTACCTCTTTTATAGGTTCAGATTTCTCCTTCTTAGATTTAAATTCTTCTTCATCAGTGGACTTGCTCCTTGAAGATTCTTCCTTGAAGCTCTCAGTTCCCTTTTTATCTTCTGACTCAACGCTTTTCTTTTCATCAAATAGACTTCTTTGAGGAACTGATTTTGACCTTTTCATCACCTTAGCTTTCTTCTTGGACGGCCTTACAGACTTGGATTCTAGGATTATTGAATCTTTAGAGTGTGATAGCTCATCTTCTTCTATAGCACTTGTCTTCCTCTTCTTTGAAGTAATCTTGCTGCTACTGCTGCCATGTGTTATCAACCTTTTGTTCTCCATTGGGTTCTTCTTCCAGTTTGAAAACAGCATAGGGGTCATCACCTTATGGCTGTTTAGAACTACACCTTCATCATCCTTAATCTTATTCTTCAGTTTCTTCTTCAGAATGATACTCAAGAACCTTCCATGGAAAACCTTTGTGAGCGATTTCCCTGTTAACCTTTTCATCTCTGCCTTGTTCAGCCATTTGGACATTAGGTCGAGCAGGATAACTCCAAAATTGATTCGCCTTCTCAGAACTATTGCAGACATAATCTTTAACTGTTGATCACTCACAGTGTCATGTGCAGTGTCCTTGCATAGTATGCATTTCCCTACAATCTATGCGAGGAACTCAAATTCTTCAGGAAACTTCTTTTTCTTCATATCCTTCATACTAGGGTTTTTCTGGTACCGCATAATCTTCTTGGCTCCTTCAGTGTCGACTTCATCAAGATTTTTTAGACCTAGGTCAGGGAAACCTAGACATTGATTTATGTATGTAGGTTTTAACTTTAGAATCTGGCCTTTGACCTTTGTCGTTAGAGTTCTAGAGCTCATATTCACATTTGAGTAGAATTCTTTAACTAGATTGACATAGATAAGAGTGTTCGACTCAAAGCATTTAGAAAATCAGGCCTTCTTTACAAGCTCAAGAATATCTCTGAACTTCTTCTCGGAATTCTCAAACTTCTTCGTTCCAAGTTGAATGCCAGTAATTACTTGCCAGTCTGCCATTTGAAGAGTTAGGGTTTTCTGGATTTATGACTTTGTGAGGATCTTATGATATGTCAGGAAGTGATTTGAGATTTGATGACTGTTGGAGAAGGTCTGGCTGTTTTGAGGTGTTTAGGTTTTGGCTTACGAGGGTGAGTGTATGGATTTGATAGGCTTGTAGCTTTTGATGAACTCTCTAAAATGAAACTGCCAATAATTTAAATTTCTCTCTTGTAACTGTTCCCTCCACGTTTCTCAGTGGGACAGTTATAAGACGTTGATAGGTCACAATCTGTAACTTCTTTATCGTGTCAGTTAACCAAATTTGAATTTTCTTCTGTTAACTATTGACTTCTTCAATCCGTGGAGTGACTTATGACTTAGCTTAGTACTCCACGATTTCCTAGACTAACCTACAACCTTTGCATCTTCTTCGAAGATCGTAGTCTGTGGTCATGCTTCAATAGACAACTTTTTCATTTAGATTCTAAGGGACTGGTAATTCTCATGTGCAACTTGTATTCTTTTGATGAGATGCTGCTTGCTTCAGCAGAGATTCTTGTGATGTATTTAATATTTGCACTTCTTCTGGATTAAGGTTTCTCAGGAAGGGCCAACCACTTAGACCAAGGCTAAGGGTTAGGTTTGTCCCTGAGGCGCTTATCAAATGAAGAGCTTTGGCATGGTCAGTATTGGCATCACATTTGACCTCTCTGCTGGGGAGTTCATTCACCAACTCTTGATATTCAATGGTGTTGGTTTTGTATAGACTGTAATTGTGGTGTTCTCCTGTTCTTACACTACGATTAGATGTTTTATCGTAGGCACTTTACGATTTGAGGTGGGTAGTTGATATGGTTATCAGTAGCACATTTTGGGACGTTACTACTTGATTATGGATCTTTATTTGGTTTATCAGTCACAAAGTTTTAGGACTATGTAACTGGAATATTTCTGTTTAGGGTTAGCTCCTGTTCTCTATGAACTCGACAGAAGTGGTTTTGATAATCATGGTGTGGTCGACAGACATGCACCATGACTGACTTATTTTTTGAGCTTATCTCAGATCTTCTGGCAAGAATTCCACTTCTTCATTTCGCTCCCTGAGCTTCACCATCTCCATATCTTCATCTGCTTCCACCACCTTCAACTTTTCTTTCACATCAGCATCACTTGGTTCTTGCATTTCCTTCTCAATATAGATCAAAGTCTAATCAGGTACAGTAGTGTGCTCTTCATGACTAATCATGTCCTGATCATCTTCTATGATTCTGGTCCTTTCTTAGTTGGACCAGATGCTGGAGATTGATTGCTTTGTTCAGCCTTTTCAACAGCAATCCTTTGATCATCTTCCTCTTTGTCCTTTCTTCAGATACAGCCCTGACAGTTGTTCAAGCTGGGAGGCTGTTGCAGCTTCTCTATTCGCAGTAGTAATTAGTCTGAACTCTACGATTGGTGATAACTCCACAATCATAGTGAGTGAGGACTTCTTTGTTTTGTGACTGCTTTTCTTCTTCTTCTTCTGCTTCTTCATAAGCATAAGAGAGCAGCTTTGCATATCTTCTTCTGGATGAGATCATTATGATTGAATAGACTCCATTAGATCATAGAGAAATGTCTTCAGAACTAATCACTCCACAATTGTTGACAGAACTACGAACATAGGTTTCTTTATCTGACACCTGAGCAGGTGTTTTTAGCAGTTTTGTAGTCCTTCCTTAGTTTCTTCATTATATAGTAAGGATGAATGACGAGTCATTTGAGACTATCAATTTGTCAACGTCTATCAGCCTTTCTTAAGTTTGCCGCCCTTCCTCCTTCATCAGATACATGAACTTTAATGCTGATTGAAGGGATACTACGTTTTTGGTCATTGTTCCACAATCGTCGTGTGTTGGCTTGCACAAGCTGACTTTAGTCTTAATCGTAGAGAGCACTGCGATTTTCTTTAAGCTCTTTGGTAGACTGAACACATGGAGTTCTGCTTCTATGATGCATTTTTCATGATCAATGCTTGATGATCCTCTGATGTGAACTTCTTTGATGTTCCCTCTAAGTTGATATGCTTTGTATGAATAAGCATAGAGGATTTCTTTCATCTTATCATGAATAGCCCGCTTCCATATGGAGATCAGCAACCATGTGGGCTTCATTCATATGGGCTCAACAAGTCTTCTACAATAGGCTTTGGCATAGGATGATTTTGTCAAGCACATTGTTGAAATGTCTTGAGCCTCCAGCTGAGTGAATTTTCGTGACTGAAGCCATCTACTTCAGCATTCCTTAGTGGGGTCAGATAGACCAAGTACCTGCAGGTTTAGATAATTTCTATTTTGGTACCCAAGCTTGATTGGGTCCTGCTAGGTTAGTTTTTAAAATCCCTATTCCTCATATATTTGAATTTACATCATATTTAGCATCAACAATCATATTCATGCATGTATCTAATTTAGATATGACATTTAAAATGCATGATGATGAGTGTGTGTAAGATTAACCATTTTAATAAGATACTCTTTTTCTTTGATTGTTTCATCCTTTGCTTGGTTATGTTCACAGATTTTGAATGTTCACAGAGTAAAAATCAACTCTATTACTTATTTGTATCTGGTTGATTCATGGAGATGATCAGTTTCTAAGAATCTTCAAGATACTCCTCTAGAACTGATCATACTCTTTGTATTATCAAAAACTTAGAACATAGGTTTGTACATACATACCAACCATTCAGCAAGGATTACTCCACTTAAGCTTAATTAAATTCTGATATGCTTATGACCTATTTCAGACTTCTTTCAAGATGTTATCTTCAACCTAAAACTTGGATGGAGAGAAAGTTTCTTAGCAATTAAGTTTCTAACCTTAGTGTACTTTATCTCTTCCCCTTTTTACGGAGAGTATGGTCTCTTGATAGGATAATGTTATAGTGCATAAGGTGATGCAACATGATATTCAAATAAGTATAAATAAAGAAATGTACCTTTACACTGTCAGTTCCTTGACAGTCATTTTTCTTGCTATAATGATGTTAGGCATTGATGTGCATATCTTTGCATTTAATGCTGACAGCCTGTTGCTCTATTTGACCTTTGATCAATCAGTCAATGGTCTTGGAGATGTGAGTTAGGAATGTCTTGGCAGCTTTATTCCTTTGTTAACCTTGAACCTCAGGGTTCACATCCAACTGCTGGTTAGCCAAATACATATTGGAGAAATTCTTCTTTCTCCTCTGGATAAACATTTCTTCGCATGTATGGCCTTTCATCTTTCAGAATGGTAGATGCTTGATTCTTTGCTATTGATGCCTCTTGACTTCCCATCTCTGGTCTGCAGACTACAAGATTGACTGTGGACAAGGATTGGTCTTGTTGCTATGGCATTTAAGAACATGGACCAATCTGAGCAGCTTCAGATGTATATACACATTTACCTGTACACATTATTTCCAGTGTGTGAGCTCATCTGCATTTATAAGTGATTTACTACTAAACTAAGTTAAGAACAATATTTGTGCCTAGGATCAGACTCAAAGCGATTAGCTTTTGAATATAGCATGAGAACCTACTCTGATACCAATTGTTGGTTCCCAATAGGCACACAATAGATCTAGAAGGGGGGTTGAATAGATCCTTTTTCATTTTCAAATACTTTTCTAGTTTATTTTTTATTGCTAATGAATTAGCATATGACAAACATAAGAATCTTTTCAAGCACAACGAAATAAGTTAAAGATCTCCTTTATTGATATATTCATAAACATTGTTACACATTATTCGTGAAGTTAGTTTAGTTGTAAGTAGTTATTACATACATGGCAGTTATAGCAGTTAAGTACATAATGTAAATGACAGAAAGTAAATGACTGAATGTAAAAGACACAAGGGATTTTAAGTGGTTCAGAGACTAAAGCTCCTAATCCATTCTTCTGCTTCTGTAGCAGGAATTCCACTAAGGAAGGGCAGCACCCTGAATCACTAAGATTCCTTCAAGGCCAGCAGCCTTGGAACTTCAGTTCACTAAGAACTCTTCAAGGCCAACAGCCTTAGAACTCTAGTTCTCTACAAACTCTTCAAGCCCAGCAGGCTTAGAACTTCATTTAGTCCCTCCGGACAAGGACCCCTTAGGCCCTGGCTACTTGTTGTTGTTGTAGTTGTTGTTGGTGCTTTGCTGCTAAGATGTCTTGAAGCTTGAGCATATTTTGTACTTAGCAGCTTGGCGTGGTCCTCTTTGCATTCTGCGTAGAGTCTGAACCACTTCTTTTCTGGTGCAGCTGATCTTCTATCTGTTCATCACATTTTCATCTGATGTCAGCTGTGCACCATCAACACTTGGGTTTGCTAAGTCTTTGAGCTTTTGGTAGACTTCGTCTGGCACTTGGCATTCCCTGAACCCTTCTTAAATGATATACAGACATGGTTCTGCATCTGTTCAAATTCAGCTTTTGGTTCTTCGTGGTGATTTGTAGAGTGGCTCTCTGGATCTTCTTTGTGCTCTGCCACTTTCCTGAATGCTATCTTCTTGGCCTTCTCGGCTTTCAGCTTAGCTGTCATCTTCAATGGCATCCTCATCGTTGTTGAGTGAAGCTTTAGTCTGTTCCAGTCCTTCTTTAAATTTGCTTCACTTCCACTTTCGTAGTCTCACTGCTGCTGAGACTTGTTCTGTTCAGCTCTGGTGGAACTCGTAGAGTCAACAATATAGCATTCCAACAACTTAACGATTCTGCAACTCAGCAACCCTTGATCTTTGAAGCTTCATCTGTTAAATACCCTTCCATGATCTTCCCGTTAGAAAATAGTCGTTGGAAGCTATTTGAATTGCTTCGCAGATCTCGAGTTATTTGGTGCAGACTGCTGATGTGATGTGACAGCTCCTTTATGACTTTACAGCAGTCTGCTATTTCACCTACCACCTCAAAAATGTCACCTTTCCGTGTCAGGCTGGTAGTCACCTTTATTTCTCCTTTCTGATTCCTTGATTCGAATCTACAGGAGTTGTCCTTCTGCATCGATGCTCTCAATCAGCAATGTTCGAATATCAATCTTCAAATTAAACCGTTGCCAATGCTTCAATCTTCAGATGATAGAACTCTACGATTCTAATGCATATGTTCTTGGACCTTGATCGTAGTGTGTCTTGTTGAATGTTGTTTATTTACTGGTTGAGACAACACTACGATTCTGAAGAGTGTTCTTTGGATCTGCAATGTAGAAAACCTCTTCCTTCACTTGTGCAGTGCTTCAACACTTCTGCTTGCCTTGACTGATCTCAGGAACTGATAGCTTGACTTATTGCTCTGGCCTCTTTTGAATAGCAAGATACATCAGATTTGTGGCATGCCCAGCTCTCTTTCTCCTTGTGATCTCCCGTTCACCTATCATCAATGGTCTGACTTATGCTTAATCATTTTTGCCTTGTTCTTCATAAGCTGGGCAGTATCCCTGTGTAAACTGCATTAGTTCCTGCTTTGTTTGGCAAACACTACGATCCTGGTTAATCCCAAGATCGTTATCTTCTGTTCTCTTGACAGCTACTGCACTTGCTGACTTTCTTTAGTCAGTCACTATATCTGAAGTCTTCTTCTGATTTGCTTGTGGAAGACTTCATCTTGAATGGCTTCACAACTCAATTAGGATGTTGATTGAGTTGGTGCTTAGATCTTCTGTTTGCTTGCATGCCATTCGTTGAGTGCTCTCTGGTTTCCTTCAGGTGGAATGTATCTTTGCAGCTCAGACTAGAGGCTTCATACTTTGGAAATTTTGGGTGTGCTCATCTATTGAGAATCGTGTTGACACTACGATTCTTCCTTGGCGTTGTGAGCATCTTTGATGAAGCCTTAGTTCTGCAGACTACGATCTTGCTTTAGTTCTGCAGACACTACGACTCCGAGATCAGATCTTGACAGACTACGATTTTTACCTTCATGCTTGCTGTCCTCGTTTAATCTGGCTCGACTATGATCTCTGCCTCTGATATGATCAGTAGACTCCACTACTTCAAGTGTGGCCTACGATTCTTGACTTAGCTTTGGCAGGCGCTCGGTCGACTCATAGACAGGCTGTCTCTATGATTCTGAATATGACTTCCTCAGCAGACTACGGTTCTGAGAAAGTTCTCCTGCGACACACTACGATCCTGACTCATCTCTCCTGGCAGACTACGAACTCCGAGATCTACTATCCTTGCAGACTACGATTTTGCCTTGATAGTTCTCGAGTCTTCCTTGTCTCTCCTGGCAGACTACGATGACTGGTGCAGTGCTCGACGATCATACAAGCCTATCTATTACATTTTATAAGATCAACCTATCAAGCTTAATCTTTCTATTTCAAGTCCTTGTACATCATTTCTTTTTAAGGACTTTACAAAGCTATTTTGTTTATGTAGGATCAACCTATCATATTTGATCATTTCAGTCTAAGTCCTTGTACATATATTCCTATTATCTATTGAAGGACTTTACAGTTTTCATCAATGCAAGCATACTTGCATATTCATTCATTTATTTTATAATCAAATCTTATATAAATAGGAATAACATTCTTATGAATATTCCTAACACAGAGCATTACTGGTTGCTAAAGAGTTTGGTTGCCTGCAAGATTTGTTTCTCTCTCTTTCCTTATTAGTTCAAATATTGCAAGCTAATTTCTATTTGGTTGGCACCTAAATAATTGTCTGCTAAATTATTTATTCAGTTACACTTGTCCAATTATATCCGGTAATTACACCCAAATGCTGATAATTATATCTTATTTATCTGCCCATTTATTTAATTTTGACTTTTATAAATTAGATTTTAAATTGGGTTTATTATGGACATTTAACTCCCACATATTCGGAATATTCAATTCCTTACACTAGGACTTTATCAAAATAATTAAAATTTTATTTAGACATTTATTAGCCCACTAATTTAATTCTTTAATAGGTTCTTTTAATTGGATTAGTTATATTCCTAACCCATTAGCCTACTAACATTACACACCAAAATATACCAGTAATCCACATATATTTGGGTAACATAATTACACCAAATAAAATTACTCAAAAAAATAATATAATTACACCAAATAAAATTATTCCAAAAGTAATTCCATCAAAATATTTATTTAATTCGATAAATATTTATAATTCTTATTACAAAATTTAACTTGGTTACAGTCGTTACATTCTTCCCCCCTTTATAAAGATTTTGTCCCCAAAATCACAACACAGGGTTAAACAAAAAGTTGGGGATAATTCTTCATCATCTTATCTTCGAATTCCAACGTAGCTTATTCGGCATTGTGGTTCCTCCATATTACCTTTACAGAAGGTATAACTTTGTTTCTCAGAACTTGCTCTTTCCTGTCAACTATCTGAACCGGAGTTTCTTCATATGTTAAATCTTTTTTGACCTGTAATGCTTCGTATTCTATTACATGCTTATAATCGGGTTTGTAAAGTCGTAATATTGAAACATAAAACACATTATGAATGTGCTCCAACTCAAGAGGTAAAGCTACCTCATAAGCCATTTCTCCACCCATCTTAGCACTTCAAAAGGTCCAACGAACCTCTGACTCAACTTTCCCTTTTTACCAAATCCTATCTTCCCTTTCCAGGGAGATACTTTTAAGAATACATAGCTACCTACGTTAAAATCTCACTTCTGCCGATGTTGATCCACATATTTTTTCTTGTTTGTCTTGAGCAACTATTAACCTCGCTCTTATGACTTCGACAATTTTCGCAATCTGTTATACCATTTTTGGTCCCAGCAGTCGTCGTTCCCCTACCTCATCTCAGCACAGTAGATTCCTGCACTTCCTTCTGTACAACACCTCGTAAGGCGGCATGCTTATACTTGTGTGATAACTGTTATTATAAGCAAACTCTACTAAAGGTAGGCGGTCATCCCAATTTCCTTTAAAATCCATTACACAAGCTCTTATCACTCCCTCTAACGTCTGAATCGTTCTTTAGCTTTGTCCATCAGTTTGAGGACGGTACGCTGTGCTCAGTCTCAACTATGTTCCCATACACTCTTGCAGACTCTTCCAGAAATTTGATGTGAAACACGGATCTTGATCTGACACGATCAATACCGGAACATCGTGCCTTGAAATAATTTCTTTGACATATAACTTTGCCAATCGATCCAAATTAAATCTGATCTTAATCGACAAGAAATGATCTGATTTTTTCAGTCTATCCACGATGACCCATATTACAGTCATAACCTTTCTGAGTAGTTGGAAGACCTACCACGAAATCTATCGTAATATGCTCCCATTTTCATTTTGGTATCTCCAAGGGTTGTAATAGACCATTTGGACTTTGATGTTCCGCTTTAACCTTTTGACAAGTTAGGCACTTTGTAACACATTCTGCAACTTCTCGCTTCATATTTGGCCACCAAAAAATGTTGTCGAAGGTCTTGATACATTTTTGTGCTCCCAGGGTGGATCGAATATCTCGAGCAATGAGCCTCATAGGACTTCTGGTACTGGCGACACCCAAATTCTTCCTTCAAACCGCAATAATCCTTTGCTATCGATTTTAAATTTAACATCTTCCCCTTTGGACACTCTTTTCCTTATCTTATCACACTCTTCATCCTGCAATTGTACTTCCTTTACTCTGTCCAACAAGGTTGGACGAGTCTCCATTTGGAATAAATTTTCCTTCTACTCCTTCGGATACTTTACCTCTAACCCCAACTTTGCCATCTCTGCTATTAGCTTTTCCTTAGTAGTTAACATTGACAATTTTTCCCGACCCTTTCTGCTTAAGGCGTCAGCAACCACATTTGCCTTCCCCGGATGGAATATAATTTCATAATCATAGTCTTTGATCAACTCCAACCATCGCCTTTGATGCATATTCAACTCTTTCTGTGTGAAGATATACTTCAAACTTTTATGGTTCGTATATATATCACATTTCTATCCATAAAGATAATGTCTCCAAATTTTCAGGGCAAACACTATTGCGACCAACTCTAGATCATCGGTTGGATACCCTTTTTCAAAATCTTTTAATTGTCGCGATGCATACGTAATGACCTTACCATTTTTCATAAGCACACAACCTAATCCCTTGTGCGATGCATCGTTATACACCACAAAATTTTTCGTATCATCTGGTAAAGATAACACATGCGCTACACTTAACATTTTCTTTAATTCTTGAAAATTTCTTCACACTTCTCTATCCATACGAACTTCACCACTTTTCTTGTCAAATTAGTTAACGGAGTTGCTATCTTGGAAAAATCCTGAATAAATCGTCGATAATAACCTGCTAAACCTAAGAAACTCCTCACTTCCGACGATGACTTCGGTTGTTCCCAACTCATCATAACTTCTACTTTTGCTAGATCTACCGAAATCCCGTCTTTATCAATTACATGGCCCAAAAATTGTACACGCTCCAACCAAAATTCATATTTTGACAATTTTTTGTATAACTTTTCTTTCCTTAATGATTCAAATGTTATTCTCAAATGTTCTGCATGCTCTTCTTAAGTTTTTGAATAAACCAAAATATCATCGATGAAAACCACCACAAATTTATCCAGATATGGTTTAAACACTCTATTCATTAATTCCATAAACGCTGCAGGAGCATTTGTTAATCCAAACGACATCACCAGAAACTCACAGTGACCATAACGAGTTCTGAATGTTGTCTTCGGTATACCCTCTCTTCTAACCTTCAACTGATGGTACCCACTGTTGGGTTTGTATGAAATCGTGAAGCAATCAAATTGTAAAATTAGCGGAAGCATGGTATATCAGAGTTTAAAAAATTTCTACAAAACCATTACCCGAACCATTCTTTATGTAAATTATTAATTTAAAATAATAAATAAGAAGTTATGGAATCATACCCTTGTAGAACGAAGCTTCCACAGGTACGAGTTCAACTCCTTGTTCTTCGTGATCTCCTTGAATTTTCGGGTTAGATTCCTTCCTTTGATCAACGTTAGTCACCCTAGTATTTGGCCTCTAGAGGTGATCCACCGAGAAAGATGAATTATCAAGAAAGAGGGTGGTTGGCTAAACCCTAGTTTTCTATTCTCTATAAAAAATGAGTACTCTCCAACAATTGGAATTGCATCAACTGATATCTAAAATAAGACTTCTCTTATATAGATATTGGCCAACCCTTCTAATCCTATTAGACATAGAATTTTATTTAATTAATTAAACTCCTTTAATTAAATAGGCTTCCCACCACATTAGGAATACTTAATTAAATTTATTTAATTAATTTGCCTCCTAATCTTATTAGGAATAAATGAGAGTACTAATATTAAATTAAATCCTAAACTCCTTTAGAAATTAATATAATAATAATTGTAATAATATTAATAAGACTCCTCTTATTAATTTGTATTTAATATTTCAAAAATATTAAATAATAAACATTAAGCTATTTAATTTATTCTATCAACATAGATTAAATTAATTACACTTAATATTTTATTATGATTATGCCATTACCTTCTTAAATAATTATTCTTTCTTTTATGGTGTGACCCTTTAGGTTCTCCATATTAAATCGATTGTGAATAAATCAATTAGAACAATTCTAATCTTATTTAAATAAATAAATTAAACTAATAATCTAGTTAAATAAATAATATTTATTCTACAATAGGGATACGTCTCCCTAGCGATCAACGACTTTTCAGATAATATAGATTTCAACATTAATCATAAAAGAACCTGTGAGTAAATAGTTACCGTACAATTCAATCCTTCCACCATACAATGTCCCAATTAAATATAAGACATGGAATTACTGTCAAGTCTTATTTTATTTAATTATATGTATTTCGATTGGAAAATGCACAACTCCAAATAATGCAAATTAGAAACTCATTTCTAATTTCATTCTACCTTGGCCAAGGACTACTAGGTTGTCATTTAACGAATCACATAAGATATATCTCTTCTTTTACAAAAAGTGGTAGATTATTTATTGATCATTCATTATCTCCTATATGTAACTCATTATACTCAAGCATACCCTTTGATATACCCTAAGGGTTTTTAAGGAATAAGTCAAAGTATAATTCGTTACATACAAGATACTATGATGATTTAAAGTCCAAGGATCACTTGTACTACTATCACATTAGAAATTCCTATTGACAGGCACGTAAAACTCCATTAGGTATTCCATAGCGAGTCACGTTCAGTGAACTTATTCTCCAATAAGCACCTACATACTTGCTTTAGTGTCTTCACACAAATGATCATAAGATCAACCATCCTCATCTAATGAACAAACAACATATGTACCAATCTATCCAGATTTACTAATCCCCTTTTTAGTAATCTCACGATTGGGAACTATTTTAGTTTTAAGCTTTCTAAGAATTTAGATCTCATTAGTATGATCAACATCATGATTCTAAAAGCATTGCTTAAAACTATGAGTTATTTACATATTATAAAAATAGTATCATGTAGATAATTAAATTCCTTTAATAAATAAATACTTTTATTAATAAATAATTAAGATCGTCTCCAAAGTATATGCTTTATCATCATATATGATTGGCTTGTATGCCTACTACTTTCAATCTCCCACTTGCACTAAAGCCAATCGTCATGGTATCTCATACCCATCTTCTCTAAGTGACGATCAACTGCTGTTGTGTTAAAGCTTTAATAAATGGATCTGCAATGTTGTCTTGAGAGTCTACACGCTCCAAGGTGACGTCTGCTCTTTCAATGATTTCTTTAATCAAAGTGCCGCAACACATGTTTGGATTCAAGATAAGACTTAAGAACTATTCCTAGTTCTGTAATGAACTTTTTCATCCTAAATATCAACTTGCAGCTTCACTTATAGTTATATACTTTGTTTTTGTCACTAAATCACCAACATTTTGCTGTTTGGAACCTTTCTAATTCACTGCACCACCTTTCAAGGTAACGACTTACCCTATAGTGGATTTGATGTCGTCTTGGTTAGTCTAAAAACTTGAGTCTGTTTAGTCCTCTAGTTTAATTCAGACCCATCATGTGTCATGATGACATCCGTAGTGTCAGTTAAGTACTTGAAGATGTTTATCACTGTCTTACAGTGATCTTCTCCAGAATATGACTGATCAACATCAAGTCTAGTATATTTCATTGCATACATGATAGTAACTCATACGATCTCTCTTTTATTGAGGACAATTTTAGAGAGATACACTCCATGTCTCATCATCATGAGACACTTTTGGAGTTTGCCATGCTAAACGCCTTTAGCATCTAATGAATATACGTTCTTTGGGTTAAGTCGAACATCCTTTTAAATCTATCTATACAAATTTATATCCCCAATGTAGGATGTTCTACCCAAATCATTCATGGAATAATGTTTAGACAACTTTATTTTGATCGATTGTAGCATAGGAATGTTATTCCCTATCAGTAATATATCATCAATATATAATACAAGGAATGAAACATCGCTCCCACTAACCTTCTTGTACACACATGGTTCATCCTCATTTTTGATAAAATCAAACTCTTTGATTGTCTCATCAAAACGGATGTTCCATTTACGAGAATTTTGCTTCAATCCATAAATGAATTGTTGTAGCTCATATACATGATTTGCTTCAACCATTGAAACAAATCCATCTGGCTGTATCATACATACATTCTCCTCTAATAATGTATATTTGAGGAAAGGCATCTCCACGTCCATTTTGCCAGATTTAGTAATAATAAGTTGCAATTGCAAGTAAAATCCAAATGGACTTGAGTATTGCTTCAAAGATCTATTTTAGATTTTATGGTCATCTACCATTTCCCTGAGTCTTTATTACTCAAAGCCTGTTCATAATTCATTGGATCATCATCATTCATGACGTGTACCTCATCGTCATCCTCTATGACGAATCCATACCTTTCAGGTATCTTCGGTACTCTTCCAGATTTACGAATAGGGTGTTGTACAGTAGGTGTCTCTACTTGGATAGGTTCATCCAATTGATCTGTAGTGGTTTGTGGTTCTTGAATTTCTTCAATATCTATTTTCCTCCCACTAGATCCTTCAAGGGCAAACTCCTTTTTCCAAGAAGGCATCGTGTTTCGCAACAAATACCTTTTGCTCAATAGGATTGTAGAAATAGTATCCCAAACTTTCTTTAGGATATCTCACAAACGTTTACTTATCAGATCTTGTCCCAATCTTATCATTTTGAAACCTTTTCACATAAGATGGACACCCCAAATCTTAACATGCTTAAGACCAGGTTTCCTCCCTGTCCACATCTCATATGGAGTCTTAGGGACGGATTTTGAGGGGACCTTATTTAGTAGATATGCAGCCGCTTCTAGGGCATAACCCAGAATGAAACTGGAAGAACGGTAAAACTCATCATGGAACGAACCAGGTCTAACAATGTTCGATTTCTCCTTTCAGATACTCCATTTAACTGTGGTGTACCTAGTAGAGTCCATTGTGAGATTATACCATTATCTTTGAGACAATCGAGAAAATCACCGCTTAAGTATTCTCCACCTCGATCTGATCGAAGAATCTTAATACTCTTGCCCGTTTGTTTCTCTACTTCACTTCTGAACTCTTTGAACTTTTCAAATGATTCAGATTTATATTTCATTAAATACACATTTCAAATCTTGAGTGATCATCAGTGAAAGTAATAAAATAAGAATACCCTCCCCGTGCATTCGTTGTCATAGGTCCACAAACGTCTGTGTGAACCAACACTAACAATTCTGTAACTCTTTCTCCTTTTCCACTAAAAGGAGATTTAGTCATTTTACCCATGAGACAAGATTCACAAGTTGGATATGATTCATAATCGGATAGCTCTAAGTGCCCATCCTTATGCAACTTGGATAATCTTGTTTCATTGATATGACCGAGTCTACAGTGCCACATATAGGTATAATTAATATCATCTCTTTTCCTTTTCTTAGTTTGTTCTATTTGAAATATATTTTCATGTAAGTCAAGTATGTAAATTCCATTTGGTAAATTACCAACACCATATAAAACAATGTTTTTATAAATAGAATAACTGTTGTTCTTTATTATAATTTCAAATTCATCCATATCTAATACAGAATTTGAAATAATGTTTCTAAAGATATTCGAAACAAAATAATAATTATTTAAATAAATGGACTTGCCCATAGGCAATGCTAAACAATAAGTGCCTACAGCTAATGTAGCAACCTTTGCTCCATTTCCCACTCGTAGGATAACCTCATCCTTGTTCATCTTTCTACTTCTGACCAGTCCCTGCACAGTATTACATATGTGAGAACCACAGCCGGTATCCAATACCCAAGTAGAATTTTGACTTTTTGAAAAATTAATTTTAATCATGAACAAACCTTGATTGGAAGTCAAACTTGCTCCAAACTTCTCCTCTGCCAGAAACTTCTTGCAGTTCCTCTTCCAATGACCTGGCTCGTTGCAATGGAATCACATTCCTTTGCTAGCTGGATCAAGTTTCTTTTGATCCTTCACTTTCGCCTTGCCCTTAGCCTTCTTAGATTTCTTCTTTTTAGAAGATACTTTCGGCCACTTCCTATTCTTGGAAGAATCATCCACCATTAAGACATAGTTCTTCTTGGATGGAAAATGACCTTCTGCAGTTTTCAACATGTTAAGTAATTCAGGCAAGCTGACATCTAACTTATTCATGTGGGAATTTACGACGAACTGCGAGAAGGTCTCAGGGAGTGACTGCAAGACCAAGTCCTGACTCAACTCCCCATCCATGACGAACCCAAGCTGTCCAAGGCGTTCAATCAGATTGATCACCCTTAGGACATGAGTCTCAATGGCTGTGCCCTCGGACATCCAAGATCGAAAGATGCTCCTTAGATATCTCATATCTAGCAGTCCTACTTTGTTCACCATACAACTTCTTGAGGTGAAACAACATAGTAGAAGCATTCATATTTTCATGCTGACGCTAAAGCTAGTTATTCATGGATGCGAGCATGATGCATTGAGCCACAGATGCATTATCTTGCCACTTTACAATAGTGGCAATCTTTTCCTCAGAGGCAGATTCTGGAACAGTTCCAGGGACAGGTGAATTTAGAACATAAGAAATCTTTTCAGCAGTGAGAACTATTCTCAGATTCCTTAACCAGTCCGTGTAATTCGGTCCGGTCAGTTTATTAGCATCAAGTATGCTACGCAGTGAAATTAGTGATTTCGATATTTTTAAATTTCTATATGAGAAATGTGACATCCCGGATTTTTAAGAAATAATAAATGAGAATTTAATTAATAAAATTCTTATTTTAAGATGTTTAAGTACGAGTATGTGTATATGTGTTATATATTGTGAAATATGTGATTTGGTGTGAAGAGAATTTATATATTTATTGAATTAAATAAATATATTAATTAAATTATTTATTGAGTTAAATAAATAATTATGTGATTATTATGGAATAATATAATTAAGTATAATATATTAATTAAATGAATATTTAGTATTTAGTTTAATTGATATAATAATTTTATGTTATAGTTCTAATTTAATTGAGATAATTAAATTAGGTGAGTAATGTGATTAGTGTTACATGCAATTATATTTAGCGAGTAATTATAATTATGTGACAATTTTATGTGATTAATTGATGTTAGACTTTTAATTAATTTAATTATAATGTTAAGATTTAATTAATTAAATATATGTGTTAAAGGATTTATTAAAAGAATTAAAAGAGTTTTAAGACCGTTTTCCCAAACAAGGCCCTTACTTTTGTTTTAATCTTGTTTTACCAAACAGGGCATTAAGCTCAAAAAGTTAGTTTTTTAAAAATAAACCTGTTTTGCCAAACAAGCCTTAGGGCTTTTGATATTCAAAATTATAACCTATGTAATTAATAAAGGAATTAGTAGCTATATTAATATAGTATAAGTTATATATATATATATTGTATATATGTTATATGTATATTATATTTATAATATACGTCAATTTAGAAGAGTTAGCCTGTTAGAGAAAACAAAAGGTTAAACAAAGAAGAAATACAGAGAAAAGATAGAGAGAAAAGGAAGAAGAAGAGAGAAGAAGAAAGAAAGAGAGAGGAAGGAGTTTTGTGAGAAAACAAAACTAAAAGCCTCATCATCATCTTCCTCACTAAGTCAAGGTTATAATCTAAATTCTTTGTTTTAATTATATTTTTATGTTCTTCATAATGTAGTTCTCTGATAATTGAGTTATGGTGAAAATTGAAGAACATGATGTATATGTATATAAATTGTGTTCATAACATGCCTATATATGAATTTTATGCGTAAGTTCGTAGTTTAATTTAGTATACCTATGATGAATATGAAGAATTAAAAAGCCATAGTGAAAGTATTTTGAAAAATATATATAGTTTCTTTGAAAACCAAAATTTCATGGTTGATTGTTATTTGTGGCTTAAATTGATGTTAGGTTATGTTAATATGGTTATAAACAAATTCAAACATATTTTGAATTGTGTATTTCGTTTTGAAAATAAACTATAGTGTTCAATTTCATCAAGAACACTTGTCAATGGTTTTTCTTCAAAAATCATGGAATTGATTGTTGTAAACTATGTGTTTTAAGGATTAAATGTGTTGAAACATGTTAGGAGTTTAGAAATTATGTTTTCTATTAAAGTTGTTATGAATTGTATTGATTGGAAGTGGAATGTGGTGTGAAGAAATATATCAAATTGACTTTTTCTCTACACAGTTCGTGAGCAAAATTTGAACCCTTGGAGGGGGCCCGCCTAGGAGGCCTTGCTAGGCTTAGAACCCCCGCCTCGGCGGGGGGTATGCAGAAAGTTTTGATGCTTTAATTTTCTTGTGCATTTTAGTTGGAACATAAAAGTTAACATAATGTATGATGTGATAACATGTTAGACTTACATTAGAATGCTAAATGATTTCTAATATATTATATTGATAAAATATAATATGTAATTATAATTTGAAATAATTATAATTATAGTAAAGGTTTAATGTAAATTATAATTGTTAAATTATAATGAATTGAGTTGATTGATTTAATCAAAGTAAATGTTTAAATTTAAATTATAATTGGTTTAATTATAATTTAATGCATGATGTAGTTTGATTAATTGTAAATTATAATTTGTTTAATTATAATTTGATTAATTAGAGTAATGGTTTAAATTAAATTATAATTTGATTAATTATAATTAAAGTGGATGTTTAAATTATAATTTGTTTAATTATAATTTAATATGAGTATGTAATTATTAATTGATTAATTATGTGAAAAGTTATATGATTATGTGATGTGATTGATTATGTGATAAATAATTATTAACTTAATAATTAAAGAGGAATGAGTTAACCTAGATTGGTTAACTAACGATGAGGCTTAGCTATGTGATAATTAACTGATATTGTTAATTATACATATGATTTGACAGTAAGTGTCAAGCGAGTAAATAGAAGAGAATTACGAAATATAAATTAGAATTTACTTAGACGTTTGATAAGCGTTGCTAGGTGACTAATAATTGATGCGTTTGGTAATACTTGTGTAGGATTGATGAAGCAGATTATATTACGCTGTTTTTCGGTAATTGGTAATCTACGAGCCAGGCAAGTCTTTCGGTTCCTATTTTCTATGTGAACTTAATGATATTATGGACTGTTTTAAATTGTATTGCAAAGAGCATGATTTGTTATATATGTTGCAAGCATGAAATGTTAAAGTCAATTTATGACTACATTGATTGATTTAAGAATGTTGATTGAGTAAGGAACTCAATCTTTATATTTGTTATGTGAATAAAGCATGTATGCCATGTTACTTTAACGATTATGAAATGTATGTTGAGCATGTTATTATGTGTTACGTGATGCATGAAAACTGTTAGAACTTGCTGAGCTATCGAGCTCACTCTTGCAAATAACCATTTTTGCAGGTCCAAGATGCAAGGGAAAGATACGTGTTAAGTGGATTATAGGAATCAATGTTCAAGAATATTACTTATGTTAAATATCAAATTGTATTTGATGTTTTGATTGTAACGTAATTGGTAAGTTGTAAAGTTAAGCTATCCGATGTATATGGATATTGCTTTATGATGTAAGACTTGTATAGTCATTTTGTTGTAACGATTCATAATATAGATTTGAATCGAAGAGATGTAATGTAAAGGTTGCGATTCAGGGCAATAAAGAAGGAAGTTTATAAAAGTTCTAAATATTCCGCATTTTTAGTGATTTTAATATCAAATAATGATGTAAAGATAGATTAAAGTTGTATTGTTAACGATCAAGGATGAGAATTATATTGTATGAATTTTGGAGTCGTTACTGTTGGTATCAAAGTCGTAGGTTATACACCTTAGGTAAGAGTACCTTAGGCTATGACCTTAGAGAATAAGAAGTTAAGTTTAAGTTACGTATAATGAAAAGGTGATTCTTTTCACATACGTATATGTATAGGATGAGTTAAGTCCTATAAATGTTATAAGAAGAAGATGAGAATGAGAGGAATAAAACTCGAATAAAATATTGAGCTATATGAATTCTTAAAGGAAGAGTTGTTTAATAAACAAGAAGATTCAAAGAAGAATCTTGAAGAGATATAGAGAGAAGAATCAGGAGTTGCCTAACTCCAATAATCGAGATAACGAATAATGATGAATAGACGAAGTCTATAAGTTTAAAAGAATAATAAAATCATGATATGTCATGATGAAGTTGTAGAGATAAGAAGTTTTAAAACAAAACAATAATGAGATAATAAAAGAATCATAAGGGAGATGATTATAGAAAAAGATCACAGCGTGATCTTTTTAAAGATGAAAGACAGTTGGTCTTTAAATGATTGAATAGTTATAGTTTGAGACTATAACGAGAATGTACTATGATATAGTACGAGTTTAACTCATGAGGAGTTATAAATGATGAGATAAAGAAAGTCTGTATCGAGTATAGAGCAAGAAGTTATAAGTAAGATAGAGTTAATTGGGATTTCAACTGAGGACTCATGTGGTGGCTAAGTTGTACAAATTTGGGCAGGGTTTTGTGCTTACACTTGGCTTATCATATTGATAATCGTTGGAAGGTTGGTGTCGCGCTATCGATATACATATGACGAGAAGGTGGTTCTTTTCTCATATTATATTTGATAGTTAGAGTCAATAAAGATTAGATTAGATGATATTAAGATTACATTAGATGATCTTAAGGTTAGGCGAGTTCTTAAAACTCATACTTATGGTAAGTTCGTGACTCATAGTCGTATGTATGTTTTTAAACCCCTAAGCATATGGACAGTCTCTGATCAGTTCTTTACCTACGTATTGCTAGTACAAGTTCTTAAACTCATATTATTGTGGCAAGTTCCTGAACTTCCAAAGTGTGGTAAGTTCGATGAACTATAATGGGTATAGAAATGTTATGGTATAAAAAGCATTGATGTTGTTTAGATTGATAGAATGATTAAGTAATGATAGAGTAAAGATTTAATTGATGGAGAAAGTTTTTATATTCTAAATCTCATAGCTTTGCTAGATTTTTGAAATTTATTGACTTTGTACTGATGTTGCACTTCTGCTTTCTTGAAAAATATTGGATCAAATGATGGAGCCAATGAATTTTTAAAATAGTTCTATTATTCACATGTCTATGCTAATTGCTTCAGCTAGACAAAAAGGATTTGAAATTTCAAAATATATTTTCTATATTCTATGCATCATTTGATATGGTGTAGAAATAACAATTGAGGAAGTTATCAATGCAGTTAAACCTAGTGTTGGATGTGATTGTATGATCGTCAGCCCACTATGGTATGATGTAGTAAGACAACGTCATGTAATGACAAAATCCTTAACGTACCATTACTACGGTATGGTATCAGGATATTATGAAAAGATTTACTTATTATTTTAATTTCCTTAGAAAAAAAAAGATTTGTTTATTTTTAGTTTCCTTAAATGATTTTTTTTTGAGTTGGTTAAATATATATATATATATTTCGATTGATGTTCGAATTATTGCTAGAAGTCTATGCTACTTGATTTAGCTAGACAAGTATTAAAAGATGTTTATAAAATTCGAGCATTCTTAGTCAAACTATGCCAAACCAAATTGTTTTGGTGCGGATTCGGATGATAAGAGTTGAGGTGAACAACCCTATAAAAAGGGGACATGTTATCAGAGACTATAGTTCCGAATGTAACGCATATAGTCATTACGATTTACTACGTTTGGGCCCGACGTAGGGGTACGATAGGCTGGCCACCCAGAGTACCAATGCGGTTTTATAATGTGAAGTACCGGGGGTGAAGCACTATTAAACCTAAAAATAAGTTCAAGGTCTTGCGACCACTCAGCATGATTTGGAATCTTTTAAATTCCTGAGTTATTTATATCGCTTCCCAATTATTGAACAATTGTGGAAGATTCTTATTATTCTGAAGGTGAATGTGGTAAGAAGAATAGACCTTAGAAAAGAGTAGTTGTAGAACGCAACAATCCAGTGAATAGAGATTAACGTAAAATCTATTTTGATAGATTGATATATTAAAATTTCGAGGACGAAATTCTTAGAAGAAGGGGTGAATGTGATAACCCGAATAATTATAGATGGTGAATTATGTAGTATATGAATTCTATGAGTATAATATATAGTAATGATCCTTAGAAAGGAAATAAATGAGTTAAAGAAGATATATAATATTTGATATATGATTGTGTTTGATTTAAGGTTTTGTAATAAAACCTAAATCCTGTTGAAGAGGTGGAGTTAATAAGATATATGTGTAGTTTATATAAATGTTGTTAAGTTAACGTGTTGAAGTTATTCAACAATAGATTGTGAAAGAGATTTTGTGAAAACTAAGAAGGGAGGTTTCCGTTGATTCCGAGGACGGAATCCTTATAAGGAGGGAAGGATGTGACATCCCGAATTTTTAAGAATTAATAAATTAGAATTTAATAAATAAAATTCTTATTTTAAGATGTTTAAGTACGAGTATGTGTATATGTGTTATATATTGTGAAATATGTGATTTGGTGTGAAGAGAATTTATATATTATTGAATTAAATAAATATATTAATTAAATTATTTATTGAGTTAAATAAATAATTATGTGAATATTATGAAATAATATAATTAAGTGTAATATATTAATTAAATGAATATTTAGTATTTAGTTTAATTGATATAATAATTTTATGTTATAGTTCTAATTTAATTGAGATAATTAAATTAGGTGAGTAATGTGATGAGTGTTACATGCAATTATAATTAGCGAGTAATTATAATTATGTGATTAATTGATGTTAGACTTTTAATTAATTAAATTATAATGTTAAGATTTAATTAATTAAATATATGTGTTAAAGGATTTATTAAAAGAATTAAAAGAGTTTTAAAACCTTTTTCCCAAACAAGGCCCTTACTTTTGTTTTAATCTTGTTTTACCAAACAGGGATTTAAGCTCAAAAAGTTAGTTTTTTAAAAATAAACCTGTTTTGCCAAACAAGCCTTAGGGCTTTTGATATTCAAAATTATAACCTATGTAATTAATAAAGGAATTAGTAGCTACATTAAGATAGTATAAGTTACATATATATTGTATATATGTTATATGTATATTATATTAATAATATACGTCCATTTAGAAGGGTTAGCCTGTTAGAGAAAACAAAAGGTTAAACAAAGAAGAAATACAGAGAAAAGGAAGAAGAAGAGAGAAGAAGAAAGAAAGAGAGAGGAAGGAGTTTTGTGAGAAAACAAAACTAAAAGCCTCATCATCATCTTCCTCACTAAGTCAAGGTTATAATCTAAATTCTTTGTTTTAATTATGTTTTTATGTTCTTCATAATACAGTTCTCTGATAATTGAGTTATGGTGAAAATTGAAGAACATGATGTATATGTATATAAATTGTGTTCATAACATGCCTATATATGAATTTTATGCGTAAGTTCGTAGTTTAATTTGGTATACCTATGATGAATATGAAGAACTAAAAAGCCACACTGAAAGTATTTTGAAAAATACATATAGTTTCTTTGAAAATCAAAATTTCATGGTTGATTGTTATTTGTGGCTTAAATTGATGTTAGGTTATGTTAATATGGTTATAAACAAATTCAAACATATTTTGAATTGTGTATTTCGTTTTGAAAATAAACTATAGTGTTCAATTTCATCAAGAACACTTGTCAATGGGTTTTTCTTCAAAAATCATGGAATTGATTGTTGTAAACTATGTGTTTTAAGGATTAAATGTGTTGAAACATGTTAGGAGTTTAGAAATTATGTTTTCTATTAAAGTTGTTATGAATTGTATTGATTGGAAGTGGAATGTGGTGTGGAGAAATATATCAAATTGACTTTTTCTCTACACAGTTCGTGAGCAAAATTTGAACCCTTAGAGGGGGCCCGCCCAGGCGGGCCTTGCTAGGCTTAGAACCCCCGCCTCGGCGGGGGGTATGCAGAAAGTTTTGATGCTTTAATTTTCTTGTGCATTTTAGTTGGAACATAAAAGTTAACATGATGTGTGATGTGATAACATGTTAGACTTACATTAGAATGCTAAATGATTTCTAATATATTATATTGATAAAATATAATATGTAATTATAATTTAAAATAATTATAATTATAGTAAAGGTTTAATGTAAATTATAATTGTTAAATTATAATGAATTGAGTTGATTGATTTAATCAAAGTAAATGTTTAAATTTAAATTATAATTGGTTTAATTATAATTTAATGCATGATGTAGTTTGATTAATTATAAATTATAATTTGCTTAATTATAATTTGATTAATTAGATTAATGGTTTAAATTAAATTATAATTTGATTAATTATAATTAAAGTGAATGTTTAAATTATAATTTATTTAATTATAATCAAATATGAGTATGTAATTATTAATTGATTAATTATGTAAAAAGTTATATGATTATGTGATGTGATTGATTATGTGATAAATAATTAAAGAGGAATGAGTTAACCTAGATTGGTTAACTAACGATGAGGCTTAGCTATGTGATAATTAACGGATATTGTTAATTATACATATGATTTGACAGTAAGTGTCAAGCGAGTAAATAGAAGAGAATTACGAAATGTAAATTAGAATTACTTAGACGTTTGATAAGCGTTGCTAGGTGACTAATAATTGATGCGTATGGTAATACTTGTGTAGGATTGATGAAGCAGATTATATTAAGCTGTTTTTTGGTAATTGGTAATCTACGAGCCAGGCAAGTCTTTCGGTTCCTATTTTCTATGTGAACTTAATGATATTATGGACTGTTTTAAATTGTATTGCAAAGAGCATGATTTGTTATATATGTTGCAAGCATGAAATGTTAAAGTCAATTTATGACTACATTGATTGATTTAAGAATGTTGATTGAGTAAGGAACTCAATCTTTATATTTGCTATGTGATTAAAGCATGTATGCCATGTTACTTTAACGATTATGAAATGTATGTTGAGCATGTTATTATGTGTTACGTGATGCATGAAAATTGTTAGAACTTGCTGAGCTGTCGAGCTCGCTCTTGCAAATAACCATTTTTGCAGGTCCAAGATGCAAGGTAAAGATATGTGTTAAGTGGATTATAGGAATCAATGTTCAAGAATATTACTTATGCTAAATATCAAATTGTATTTGATGTTTTGATTGTAACAGTAATTGGTAAGTTGTAAAGTTGTGCTATCCGATGTATATGGATATTGCTTTATGATATAAGACTTGTATAGTCATTTTGTTCTAAATGCGGAATATTTAGAACTTTTGTAAACTTCTTTCTTTATTGCCATGAATCGCAACCTTTACATTACATCTCTTCGATTCAAATCTATATCATGAATTTGAATTGAGATTAAAACGGTGCAGGGGCTGTAACGATTGAGATTTTATGTGTGATTCTGGGGACAGAATCCTTTTAAGGAGGGAAGATTGTAACGATTGAGATTTTATAATTAATTTTAATATTTATTGAGATAAATAAATATTTTATGTGATTTATTTATTGAGTTAAATAAATAAATTATGAGATTTATGGAGTGATTTAATTAAGTGTTATATACTAATTAAATGAATGTGTAACATTTATTTAATTAATATTAATGTTATATTATAGTTCTAATTTAATTGAGATAATTGAATTAGATGAATTATGTGATGAAGTGTTACATGAATTATAATTAGCGAGTAATTATAATTATGTGTCATGTGATTAATGGATGTTAGATTTTAATTGATTAAATTAGATGATTAATATTTAATTGATTAAAATATGACATTAAAGTATGTGTCAAAATGATTTATTAAAATAAAAGAAATTTTTTTTTAAATAATTTTTACCAAACAAGGCCCTTGTATTTGTTTTAAACCTATTTCTACCAAACAGGGCCCTAACTATCAAAAAACTATTTTTAAATAAACTGTTTACCAAACATGGCCTTAGCATTAATAATCAGTTTTTGAAAATAACCTTGTTTTGCCAAACAATGCATTGTGGTTTTTAAATTTTGTAACTTATATAATAAATGTATTTATTATATATATTAAGTAATTAGCAGTTACATATATATCATTAGTATACGTATATTATATCAGTTATAATATATCTATACTACGTTAGATTAGAGTAAGTCTGTAATGCAAATAGCTAAGAAGAAAAGAGAACAGAGAAAAGGAAGAGCAGAGAAGAGAAAAGAGGAAGAAGAATTGCTAGAATTGAACTCACATCACCTTCTCTTTCAATCTATTAACAAAAGGTATTATCTATAATCTCTAATTATTATAGAACTCAATCTACATGTTCCTTGTATTTTATTCTCTGTCAAAAGTTGAGTTTTCATAGAAGTGTGTAACCATAAATTTTATATATATGTATTGTGTTCATGTGTTATTATTGGTGATTGTATGCTATAAAGGATTTTCAGAAAATCAAATGGTTGTTAGAATATGTCTTAATGGAAAATTGATGTTCTTGAGAGTTCATATGTTTTGGTTGAGTTTTAGAAAGAAAACTTATGAAAATTTTATGTAGTAAGATGCATGTTTAGAATTGTTTATGATGCTATCTTCAATCATGAATATAATGCATGTGTTATAAGTTTAATTGGAGGAGATATGTTGTTACAGTGAATTATTTTATGAAAAATATGAGTTTTCATGAAAATGGCCAAATTGGATTTTAAAATTTATGATTATCATTGTTTAGATGGTTTTGTGTTTTAGAAGCATGTATATATATGTATTATTGCATACGTATGATTTACAATGTTTAAGTTACTGTGAATTACCGATTGTTGGCTTGTATGGGTTAATCAGTGAAGCAGGGTGCCGTTGTTGTCTGCCTCTGTCCGTGTTCCTGCGCAGCTGCGCCGGTAACACAGCCAGAAGCAGTGCAGCTGCGCCGGCTGCCTTTCCCAGAATCCGTCCCTGCGCAGTTGTGCCGGTTATAGGGCAGTTGGCTGCGTAGCTGCGCCGGGTACAGTGCTTAGGCAGTGAAGGTTAGCAAATTGTGCAGTGTTGATTTTGAACCTAGTTTAATTATGCTATGACAGTGAGCATGTATCTAATTGCTACAACATGTTGTTAACATAAATTTGACAAATTTATATTAAGAAAAGAAAAGAGGTTTGAAAACCTTAAAGTATGATTTGAATTATTATTTAAATGTGATATATGATTATAATTTAAATAATTATAATCAAAAGTAAATATTTATTTTAAATTATAATTTTGTTAAATTATAATGAATAAAGGTTGATTTATTAGATGTTAATTTAAATTATAATTATAATTTAATAAATGCATGTTTAATTGTGGATTTTAAATTGATAATTACATAATTAATTATAAATTGTGTAATTATAATGCATGTTATAGTTTAAGTAATTATTAATTAAATTGATAATTACATGATTAATTATAAATTGTGTAATTATAAATGCATGAATGTAGTTTAATTAATTTTAAATTATAATTATTTATAATTTAAATGGTAATTATAATTTAAATAATTATAATTTGATTAAGTGTTCGAATTATAATTGTTTAATTATAATTTAGTTAAATACATAATTAATTTAATTATATGAGTATATGTGTGATGTGATTAACTATGTGATAGTTAATTATTATTGTTTATTTAATTAGAGTGGGTTAACTATGAGGGTTAACCACTTATGAGAATTAGTTATGTGTTAACTGATTTAGATTATTATAATTGAATGTGTATAGGAAGTATTAAAGTACGTGAATTGAATTAAGTAGCTTGCGCTTGAGGCAAGTCTTCTAAACCCTAAACTCGTTAATTTTATGCAAGTTTTCTGTACCTTAAACTTGTTGATTATGTAAAAATTCTTGAATTCATATATTCATTGTTGAGAATGTCCTTTCTATTTCTGTATTGGACAATTATTTATTTAATTGAAAGGATCTTAACTTATTATTCAAGTAAGATCCAGTTATTATTTTAAATGCTTTAAGTTGATTCTAAAGCATATGTTAATTCATAATTCTTTTATTTATGAATTATTGAAAGTCGATTCAACTAATCCTTAGTTGATGAACGTGAATTCTAAATTACCCTTGTAAGCTTATCCAAACCAAACTTTCTTTGGTGCGGACTTGAATTCAAATTACTGAGTTGAACAACCCTATTTACTAGGGGAGGTTACTACGCATAGCGTTAAGATGTTTGTGCACAATACATGGTACGAAGGGCTGATCCCCCTAAGTACGAATTAAGGTCCATAGTCTTATTGACTGTTAAAGGTTTAAATAGAAATATTTATAACCTAGGACAAGAGTTCAAAGGTCTTATGACACTCAGATAAATTCTATATTCGAATTTTAATGTTGATAGAGAATTATTATTCAATTCTTTATTGTTGAAGTAAGCTAAGTTATTCAGATTCTTTTTAAAGAATTCCTTTCATGTATATATTATTGTTAAACTCCAGTGAGCTGTGGTTTGCTCACTCTTGCATTAAATAACAATTTCAGTTAAGGTTGATAACGCTGATGCTCCGTCTACAAGTAAGGGCAAGGGAAAGCAAAGCAAGTGAAGACTTATTTTTATTATATTGAGAATGATTGTAATAAGACTTGAATGTTATGTTTTTGTTTCCGCACTTTATTATATTCATATCAGGGTTAGAGTAAACCGGGATTATCTTGAAAGGTTGTAACCCTTGTTTTAAAGGAGATTTATCTATTCTAATTTAAGTTGTAGTTTATTTTACATTATTCATTGGGTAGATGTATGTTATATTAGAAAGTGAACACCAAATCATGTGGAAACGAAGTACCCGGATTTGGGGGTGTCACAGGGGCCTTATAAGGAGGGAAGGATGTGACATCCCGAATTTTTTAAGAATTTATAAATGAGAATTTAATAAATAGAATTCTTATTTTAAGATGTTTGAGTTTGAATATGTGTATATGTGTTATATATTGTGAAATATGTGAATTTATGTGATGAGAATTTAAATGTTAATTTTAATATTTATTGGAGTAAATAAATATTTTAATTGAATTATTTATTGAGTTAAATAAATAATTATGTGATTATTATGGAGTAATATGATTAAGTGTAATATATTGTTAAATGAATATTTAATATTTAATTTAATTGACGTAATAATTTTATGTTATAGTTCTAATTTAATTGGAATAATTAAATTAGATGTAGTTATGTGTTGAGTGTTACATGAAATTATAATTAGCGAGTAATTATAATTATGTGACAATTTTATGTGATTAATTAATGTTAGACTTTTAATTAATTAAATTAGTTAAGATTTAATTAGTTAAAGGATAACATTACAAAGTATGTGTTAAAAGGATTTATTAAAAGAGTTAAAAGAGTTTTTAAAACCATTTTCCCAAACAAGACCCTTGCACCGTTTTAAATCAATTTTGCCAAACGGGGCCTTAACTATTAAAACCTGTTTTTAAGATAACTTATTTTGCCAAACAAGTCTTAGAGCTTTAAAATTTAAATTGTAATTCCTTTGTATTTATTGCTATTATGGTATTAATGGGTGATTTAATAATTAGGAGTTAAATATATATTATATAGTTATACATATAATATATTTGATATCAGTTTATGTTTTGTAAAAATACGTTAGTTTAGAAGGGTTAGCCTGTTAGAGAAAGCAAAAGGTTAAACAAAGTAGAAATACAGAGAAATGATAGAGAGAAAAGGAAGAAGAAAAGAGAAGAAGAAAGAAAGATAGAGGAATGAGTTTTGTGAGAAAACAAAACTAGAAGCCTCATCATCATCTTCCTCACTAAGTCAAAGTTATAATCTCAATTCCTTATTTTAATTATGTTTTTATGTTCTTCATAATGTTATTCTTTGTAAATATGAGTTTTCCATGGAATTGAAGAACATGATGTATATGTATATAAGTTGTATTCATAACATGCCTATATATGAATTTTATGCATAAGTTCGTAGTTTAAATTGGTATGCCTATGAAGAACATGAAGAATCAAAAAGTCACACTGAAAGTGTTTTGAAAAAAATATATACAGTTTCTTTGAAAACCAAAAATTTCATGGTTGATGATTAGTTGTTGCTTAAATTGATGTTAGATTATGTTAATATGGTTATAAATGAATTTAATATACCTTGAATTTTGTATTTTGAATTAGAAAATAAATTACAGTGTTCATTATCATGAAGAACACTTATCAAGGGCTTTCCTTTAATAATCATAAAATTGGTTGTTTTAAATTGTGTGTTTTGACGATTTCATATGTTAAAACATGTTAGGAGTTTAGAATTTATGTTTTCTATAAAGCTGTTATGAATTATGTTGTCTGAAATTGGAATTTAGTGTGAAAAAATAAGTCAAATTGGCTTTTTCTCTGCACAATTCGCGAGCAAACCTTGAACCCCTGGAGGGGCCCCGCCCCGGTGGGCATTGCTAGTCTTAATACCCCCGCCCCGACGGGGGGTATTCAGGAAAAAATGAAGCTTTGATTTTTGGTGTATTTTGAAAAGCTTAGTTTATGTAACGATTTGATGACATGTTAGCATACCTTAAATGCTAAATAATAGTTATGAGATATATTAATAATATATGGTGTAATTAGAAATAAGTATAATTATAGTAAGGGTCTAATTTAAATTATAATTTTTAAATTATAATGAATATAATTTGATTAATTTTAAATCAAAGTAAATGTTTAACTTGAAGTATGATTTGTTTAATTTAAATTATAGATTGTTTATTTATAATTTGATTAACATGAGATGTAATTATAATTTGATTAATTATAATTAAAGTGAATGTTTAAATTATAATTTATTTAGTTATAATTAATATGAGTATGTAATTATTAGTTGATTAATTTTGTGAGAAGTTATATGGTTACGTAATGTGATTATGTGATATGAGTAACTATTAACTTCATAGTTAAAGAGGATTGAGTTAATTTAAGTTGGTTAACTAACTTTGAGAAGTAGTAATGTGATAATTAACTGATATTGTTAACTATATATATGATTTGACAGTGAGTGTCAAACGAGTAAATGAAGAGAAATAGAAAGTATAAAGTAGAATTTACTTAGACATTTGATAAGCGTTTCTAGGTGACTAATAATTGATGCGTATGGTAATACGTGTGTAGGATTGATGAAGCAGATTATTATAAGCTGTTTTTCGGTAATTGGTAATCTACGAGTCAGACAAGTTTTTTAGTTTCTATTTTCTATGTGAACTTGATGATTAACTGTTTTAAATTGTATTACAAAGAGCATGATATGTTATTTATATTGCAAGCATGAAATGTTGAAGTCAATTTATGACTACATTGATTGATTTAAGAATGTTGATTGAGTAAGGAACTCAATCTGTATACTTGTTATGTGATTAAAGCATGTATGCCATGTTACTTTAATGTTTATGAGATGTATGTTGAGCATGTTAATTATGTGCTACGCGGTGCATGAAAACTGTTAGTTCTTGCTGAGCTGTCGAGCTCACTCTTGCAAATAACAATTTTTGCAGGTCAAGGATGCAAGGTAAAGATACGTGTTAAGTGATTTATAGAGATCAATATTCAAGAATATTAGTTATGTTAAATTTCAAATTGTAGTTGATGTTTTGATTGTAACTTAATTGTTAAGTTGTAAGTTGAGCTATCCGACATATAATGGTTATTGCTTAGTGATGTAAGACTTTGTATAGTCCTTTCGTTGTAACGATTCATGATTTAGATTTGAATCGAAGTTATATAATGTAAAGGTTGCGATTCAGGGCAATAAAGATAGCGTTATATAAAAGTTTTAAATATTTCGCATTTTTAGTATTTTTAATATCGAATAATGATGTAAAAATAGATTAAAAGTTGTATTGCCAAACAAGCCTTAGGGCTTTTGATATTCAAAATTGTAACCTATGTAATTAATAAAGAAATTAGTAGCTACATTAATATAGTATAAGTTATATATATATTGTATATATGTTATATGTATATTATATTTATAATATACGTCAGTTTAGCCTGTTAGAGAAAGCAAAAGGTTAAACAAAGAAGAAATACAGAGAAAAGATAGAGAGAAAAGGAAGAAAAAGAGAGAAGAAGAAAGAAAGAGAGAGGAAGGAGTTTTGTGAGAAAACAAAACTAGAAGCCTCATCATCATTTTTCTCACTAAGTCAAGGTTATAATCTAAATTCCTTGTTTTAATTATGTTTTTATGTTCTTCATAATGTAGTTCTCTGATAATTGAGTTATGGTGAAAATTGAAGAACATGATGTATATGTATATAAACTGTGTTCATAACATGCCTATATATGAATTTTATGCGTAAGTTCGTAGTTTAATTTGGTATACCTATGATGAATATGAAGAATTAAAAAGTCACAGTGAAAGTATTTTGAAAAATATATATAGTTTATTTAAAAATTAAAATTTCATGATTGATTGTTATTTGTGACTTAAATTGATGTTACGTTATGTTAATATGATTATAAACAAATTCAAACATATTTTGAATTGTGTATTTTGTTTTGAAAATAAACTATAGTATTCAATTTCATCAAGAACACTTGTCAAAGATTTTTCTTCAAAAATCATGGAATTGATTGTTGTAAACTATGTGTTTTATGGATTAAATGTGTTGAAACATGTTAGGAGTTTAGAAATTATATTTTCTATTAAAGTTGTTATGAATTGTATTGATTGAAAGTGGAATGTGGTGTGAAAAAATAAGCAAAATTGGCTTTTTCTCTACACAGTTCGCGAGCAAAATTTGAACCCCTGGAGGGGGCCCGTCCAGGCGGGCCTTGCTAGGCTTAGAACCCCCACCCTGGCGGAGGGTATGCAGAAAGTTTTGATGCTTTAATTTTCTTGTGCATTTTAGTTGGAACATAAAAGTTAACATGATGTGTGATGTGATAACATGTTAGACTTACATTAGAATGTTAAATGATTTCTAATATATTATATTGATAAAATATAATATGTAATTATAATTTGAAATAATTATAATTATAGTAAAGGTTTAATGTAAATTATAATTGTTAAATTATAATGAATTGAGTTGATTGATTTAATCAAAGTAAATATTTAAATTTAAATTATAATTAGTATAATTATAATTTAATGCATGATGTAGTTTGATTAATTATAAATTATAATTTGTTTAATTAGAGTAATGGTTTAAATTAAATTATAATTTGATTAATTATAATTAAAGTGGATGTTTAAAATATAATTTGTTTAATTATAATTTAATATGAGTATGTAATTATTAATTGATTAATTATGTGAAAAGTTATATGATTATGTGATGTGATTAATTATGTGATAAATAATTATTAACTTAATAATTAAAGAGGAATGAGTTAACCTAGATTGGTTAACTAACGATGAGGATTAACTCTGTGATAATTAACTGATATTGTTAATTATACATATGATTTGACAGTAAGTGTCAAGCGAGTAAATAGAAGAGAATTACGAAGTGTAAATTAGAATTTATTTAGACGTTTGATAAGCGTTGCTAGGTGACTAATAATTGATGCGTATGGTAATACGTGTGTAGGATTGATGAAGCAGATTATATTAAGCTATTTTTCGATAATTGGTAATCTACGAGCCAGGCAAATCTTTCGATTTTTATTTTCTATGTGAACTTAATGATATTATTGACTGTTTTAAATTGTATTGTAAAGAGCATGATTTGTTATATATGTTGCAAGCATGAAATATTAATTAAATTACAAATCTCTAATATTTGTCCTTGATCTCACTTGATTCATTCTTTATATCATTTTTTGTCATCCTCAGTCTTAAATTGTACTGAAAGTTATCTTTGGCCCGTAGTGCAAAGATGAACTGTTGATTGATGAATATCTTTGGCCAGTAGTGCAAAGATGAAAAGTTGATTGATGAATATCTTTGGCTCGTAGTGCAAATATGGACAGGTGTTTGGCATGATTATGACCACTGGTGATACAAACAATTATCTTTGGCCCGTAGTGCATAGATTATTCATTGATTGGAAATAATTATTGATTGGTGTTACAGGGATAAAATATTGATAATGGACTTTTAAATCATAGAAGATAATAGACATCATTCTCTACTTGACTCTTCTAATGGATTGCTATTTCCGCTACAGTTGTTGATTTAAAACTTGTTGTTTATTGTATTCTATCATATTTTTCCCTATTGAGGACTAAGGATAATTTGTTCTACATCATCTTAGTCATAATATTCTTTACTAGGCTAGTTGAGCTCACCATTTTCTTTCATTGTTCTCTTCAGAAAATGAGAATATAGCGGGGACTAGTCGGGGAATGGAGTGATGGTCCGAGATGGTGCTATAGTAGTCCTCACTAATAATTATAATGAGGACTTAATTTGAGCGTTGATATTTTCGTATTATATACGACATAATATCTGTTTTGAGCTCACAGTCTGTGTGGTCGTATTTTGCACGACTGTTTTATGTAATAAGATTTGTATTTGGATTCTGTACCATGTATTTGGCGACTCAGAATGGGTTGTGTACTAGACCTATTTTGGGGGTGTCACACCTACCCGCCGTCAAGGGATTCTAACAATTGAATCGTCTGATAGCCAGTTTGGGATATATTTTTTCTATTTTAATCTTGATTATGTCCTTATATGGATCTTAGGCGTCTTAGATCTATGGATTCATATCCTAAACTCTAAGTCCCTTTAAAAGATCTCATCAATACACATAGTCCCTTACGATGTTGGCTTCGAATTTAAAATCTAAAATATAAGGTTACGGGGGCCCGTTTTTAGATCTCTTTTGTTACTTTTGTTTCAATGGTGATGTGAGCCTAGGAATAATGGAGTCAAGGTCCATGAATCGGATCTTGACTAAATTCCCACGATAGACATGGTTTCGATTGTAATAATTAATATCCAAATCATTGTACATGTAATTTGGTTCTTAAAACGACATTGAGGCCTTCGTCTCGAGAGATAGGATTTAAGGCCCCGCGATAGTGAAAATTGTGATTGGGGATGCTCAGGATTTTCGAGATGGCTTTCATACCCACGAGCAGTCCCGACCCTTTTCGATGTTTGATTTTGTATATTATCACCCAAAAGCGATTTTCGAATAAAACAATAAAGATCTTATAAGATCAAATCGACTCGGGATATTAGACGAACTTAAGGCTAAAATTGAAAGTAGCAAAGAATCTCGGTTCGAAAACCACGTTTTCCAAAACATCGCCTCAAATACTTCATCAAAATCTAATCTTAAATGAATCTTTCCTTTAACCAAATTCTTCGCACATAGGCTAAAAGAGGCTTAGAATTACTTTCAAAATAACGCACTTAACACAATTTCGAGTCAAATCTAGATATCATAGGCTTTCTCAAATCACGTACACACATGAACACACACAATTCAAAATTTAGGAAAATAATAAGATGCGGTAATCGTGTTTTCACGGAAGTCAGGGGGTGCCTAACACATTCCCCTCGCTTAAGCAAGCCCCCGAACTCTATGAATCTCGATTTTAAGACCAAATTTACAGAGTCACATATTGGGCCATATTGTGAAAACCTCAAAAAATCAGGATAAGTTGGTATATCCATTTGAACTTATACCAACTGGCGACTCTGTCTAATTGTCCCGTCATTAAAATCAACATTTCAATACCCCGTCTACATTTTCGTCAGTCTTTTCCTAAAATATCACCCTTTAATCAATTAATCGATCTAACAAAATAAAAAGAGTAAAAGCACAAAATAGGAAGGGAGTTTTCCCCCAGCGTCGACAAGTATATTGATTGAAGAAAGTAAATTTAGATTCTACAAGACCTTGGGTGGTTAGCCCTAATTCTCTCACGCCTAACTCCTTAGGTTTTAGAGAATTCTTATGTAGTATCTGAATACTCACAGTTGTGTTAACCCTAATCTATCATAAGGCTTCTCCTTATATAAACATTTCCTCCTCCTAAATTCTTTAGGACTTAGTGTTTTATTTTAATTCCCAAACTATTTAGGAACTAAATTATTTATAATAATAATAATAATAATAATAATAATAATAATAATAATAATAATAATAATAATAATAAGACTCCTCTTATTAATTTATAATTAGTATTTCTCAAAATACTTAATTATAAATATTAAGTTATTTAACTTATTCAACCAATAAATTAAATATACTTAATTTATTATTATTAAGTCAATTACTTCTAAAATTACATTTCTTTTTTTATGGTGTGACCCTTTAGGTTCAATATTAAGCCGGTAGTAAAATAAATAAATTAGAACCATTCTAATATTATTTATATTGAATTAAAATAAATAATATTTATTCTATATCATGAAGGACACCTCTCAGCATATCATGATTATCCGTATACTATGAAATCAACATTTAATCACAAAGAACATATTCTGTGAATAGTTACCGTACAATTCAATCATTCTACCACACAATGTCCTAATCAAATATAAACATGGAGTTATTGTCAAGTGTTATTTATTTGATCATATGCATTTCGATTCTAAAATGCACAACTCTAATTAATGTAAATTAGAAACTCCTTTCTAATTTTTCATTCCACCTTGGCCAAGGATTCCTGAGTTGTCATTTATTAAATCGCATATGACATTCTCTCCCTTTACTAGAAGCGGTAGATCCTTTGTTGATCATTCACCTACCTCCATATACACTTTATTATACCCGAACATACCCTTTGATATACCCAAAAAGTCTTCAGGAATATGACAAAAAATAACTCAGAATACACAAGGTACTATGATGAGCTCAAGTCCAAGGATCACTTGTACAACTATCATTATTAGAACTCCTATTGACATGCATGTAAAACTCCATTAGGTGTTCCTTTAAGTGAATCGCGTTCAGTGAAATTATTCTCTAATAAGCATCTACATACTTGTTTTAGTGTCTCCACACAAATGATCATAAAATCAATCATCCTCTTCAACAGAGCAAGCATAGTATGTACTAATCTATCCGGATCCACTAACCCCATATTAGTGATCCTATGATTATGAACATTTTAGTGTTGAGCTATCTAGAATTTAGATCTCATTAACATGATCATTATCATGATTCTAAAAGCATTGCTTTAAAACTATGGACTTATCATATTTATTTAATTCAACCAATTAAACATGGATAATGAATGCCTTTAAATAAATAAATTCTTTTATTAATAATATGAATAAGGTTATAAAGTAAATGTTTTATCACATCCAATGTGATTGGCTTGAGAGCATACTATTTTCAAATGCAAGCCTCTGCTAACCAACGAGGATGGGGCGTCACGTGAGGAGACGGAGCCGACCTACGAGGTCGAACCCCGAAAAAAGCTCGTTGAGCTGCGAAACTGCTCAGCGCATCGGTATCCATATTTAACCCACGAAGAGATGATTCAGATAAGGTATGCTTCTATTTTAATCACATTTTATCTATAAATATCTATTGCATAGTCTTTAATAAAAGGGAAATGAATGCAAGAGACGATAAAAATACATTAAACCCCAAAGAAGAGCTTATTTCAAAAGAGAAAGTGCATCATCAATAGATATGAGTCATAACATGTAGAAATATAAGTGTTCGGATATAATCCACTGACATTATATGGAATGAAGGCCTGGGCCGAGAAGGGTTCATCGAGCCCAATGGGACGAAGCCAAACATGGTTTAGTAATACTCGGGACCAGGTATCCGAGTCCTTTGGGCCAGAGCCCAGACCCAGCTGATGGCATGTGGATCGGGGCATCCGAGTTCATCGGACCGGAGCCTAGACCAACATGATGGTGTTCGGGGTCGGACTATCGAGCCCTTCGGGCCGGAGTCTAGACGGGATTGGTGACGATCTGGATCGGACTACCGAGCCCCTCGGGCCGGAGTCTAGACGGGATTGGTGATGATTGGGATCGGACTACCGAGCCCCTCGGGCCGGAGTGCAGACCACTTTATAAGGCCCATACCGAAGGACATTCCTCGAATGGAGTCCGGAGCAATAAGGAGTCTAAATGATTAAGGGCTCAAACCCTAATCATATCTACGTACCAACTCCTATAAGGCAAGTGGTTGGATAATCACCAACTTGCACTTTTAAAGGAGATTGAGTTGGACCCAAACAATGGTAACTGCCATGTTTAGAAGTCCTAATCCTATTGGGACATGGACTCTAAGACGGTGAGAATGGCTATAAATACAAGGCTTGACCTAAAGGTAACAAATAATACTCACTTGAGCACTAAACATTACTGCCTCCATTGTTAAACCTTGTGACCGGCCTGTACTCATTCTCACACCAGAGCTATCACCCGATGGCCCTAGCCGTCAAGCTTCGTTTGTGACTCGTTGTTGTGCAGGTTTAAGCGCGTGGATTCGGTGATTGGACGCGCCGGTAAAACTTGACGTTAACATTGGCGCTAAAAGGAGGGGCAGTGCTTTAGCAATCACTTTACACTTTTCCGGATTGAAAGCCATGGTTAGCAAGGATGGTGGTACTTCAAACCAGGAGAAGGCCAAGACTCACACGATGACCCCAGTCAGGGCGTCAGTCAAGGACCGATTAGGACCGAGTAACCAGGAGGGCAATTCGGTACAGGCCCAGTCGGCACGACGGCAACTATTCTTTCCCAGTCAGCACACTCAGATTCCCCAGCGCACCCACATTGAGGACAACCAGTCCCAGGCTTACCAACGAAGGGACAAGGATCGGGGGGAGAACAGCAAAGACCAGCATCAATTTATTATATTGACAAAAATACAGCAGAATAAGGACGCCATATTGGCCCTAGCGTCTCCAACAAGAAGAACTGGAGTTGCAAATGGCTAAGGTGGCTGGAGAACAGGAGGCTTCTTCGATGAGGCATAGGCATCGCGACAAATCCAGATCGCCACGACTAGACGAGACTGGAAAGGACAGGAGCAGAACAGAAGTCACTCTCGGGAAAGGAGGAGCCGAAGAAGGAGTCGTTCCCTTGAATGGAAATCTGATCATCCGAGCCGATCGGGACAGAGGGTGAGGATTGGATCTCCTGAATACGAGAGGGACAGGCGTAGGCCATCCCCCCATAAGGAGGAGGCCGACCCCCTCGCTCGACGAGTTGCGGAGTTGGAAAAGCTTCTTGCTACAAAGAGTCATATGGGAACACCCTCGAGCTGTCAAAGTTTTCCTTTCTCGCCCGAGATCAATCAGGTTACTGCCGACCCGAAGAAGAAGATGCCCTCGATGGAGACCTATGATGGGATGGGCCCTTATGATCATTCGGATGGATATGACAGGCTGATGACATATTACGGGCATTCGGATGCCGCTAAGTGTCACATGTTTGCAACCACCCTGAAGAAGAGTGTTAGAGAGTGGATGGGAACTTTGGCATCGGGAACAATCAGTTCATGGAGCGATCTTCGGGAAAAATTCCATGCCAGGTTTGGGAGTAACAAGAGAAGGGGAAAGATCACTGCTTCTCTCATGTAGGTGAGGCAACGTTCGGACGAGACTCTCGGCACATATGTCAAGAGGTTT
The DNA here is from genome assembly GCA_020205555.1 of Panax stipuleanatus. Lineage (NCBI taxonomy): Eukaryota > Viridiplantae > Streptophyta > Magnoliopsida > Apiales > Araliaceae > Panax > Panax stipuleanatus. The sequence goes on along the minus strand of CM035125.1, from coordinate 95,049,417 downwards.
CGGGAAGCTGTGGGATCGGTGGCAGAGTTGAATTCACCATAGGCCTTTGGATTCTTCACAACAGGTCTGGATATAAGAAGGTCAAAGAAGCTGATGAAAGACCTCGTGATTAACCCACCCTCGGACCTGACTGAAGCCTTTCATCTAGCCGAAGGGTTCATTGCTATTGAGGAAGCCATGGGAAACTTCAGGCCCCACTCATGTGATAAGTCCAAGGACCGAGACAGGAAGACCCATCCACGGTCAGACAATAACCAAGGAAGGTCGGATAATCAGGGGAGGAAGAACTACAACAGTGGGGGATCGGGCAGTGGCCGAACCCCATTCCCAAGTAGAAGTGTCAACAGGGTTTACACCCCCCTCAATATCGATCGAGCCAAGATATTGGAAGACATCAAAAACAAGCTCTTTTATGAGCCCTGCTCGACACGGCCGAAGCCTAGGAAACTGAGCAAAGATAAGTTTTGTCAGTACCATCAGAATTCAGGCCATACGACCGAGGAATGCCGTGACTTGGGTGATCTCATAGAAAAGAACATACAGAACGGGAAGCTGATTCAGTATGTGGCGGGTAGAGAAAATACCGAGACTCAGCCGAGGGAGGAAGACAAAGTTCCGACCCGAGACACACAGCCAAATCAGAACCCGCCAGCCCGTGGAGTGATTGATGTTATTTCAGGCGGTTCGGTAGGGCGTGTGACCATGAGGAAAAGAAGCGAACACTTAGATGCAGTCCTATCAGTTGTTGGGCCCTCAACAAAGAAGGATAGGGCCTTCCCAGGGACAGTTATCTCATTTTCAGATGAAGATTACCCCCACAAAACCCATAGAATCATATGATGGGGCACTGGTGATAACAGCTCAGGTCGGACCAGTGGACATAAAACGGATGTTGATCGACAATGGGTCTTTGGTTAACATACTATATACACATGCCTATCAGAGGTTGGATCTAGAGGGGAGGAAGATGAAACTGGGAGGGGAAGGGCCCTTGTATGGATTCAGTGGTGACCCTGTGCATGTATTGGGCACAATTAAACTGCCGGTAAGGTTCGGCACAGCTCCTTAGCAGGTGGAGGTTATGGTCAGATTCTTCGTGGTCCAGGTGGATTCGGCTTACAACGCAATATTGGGAAGACCGATCCTGGCAGGCTTGGGGGCAGTCACGTCCATACCTCATTTCAAAATCAAATATCCAACACCGAATGGGATCGGGGAGGTAAAAGGTGATCTTGACATTGCTCGAAGGTGTTATCGGAATACATTGATCTCTTCGGGGGTTGGGGTAAGCAAGCAGAAGCAGACAATGGCTATTAAGATAGAACCGTTTACGAAAGGCAGCACAAAACCACTTGCCCTGCCCGCCGAAGAGACAGAGAACATACAATTGATCCCGGGGAAGGAGAAGAAATTGATAAAGATAGGATCGGGACTATCAAAACTTTTCTGGACCGGGCTGATTGATCTACTTCGGGCGTACGAGGATATCTTTGCATGGGTACCTAGTGATATGCCCGGGGTAGACCAGTCAGTAGCAGTACACCGGCTGGAAGTGGATCCTAATAAGAAGCTGATTATACAGAAGATGAGAGTTTTTGCCCCAGAAAGATAAAGGAATATCGATGAAGAAATCACCAAACTCCTTAAGGTAAACTTCATCTTCAAAATTGATTACCTGGAGTGGCTGGCGAATGTGGTATTGGTTTAGAAATAGAACGGGAAATGGAGAATATGCATCGATTACACAGATCTGAATAAAGCCTGCCCGAAAGATTTCTATCCCTTGCCCAACATCAACCAGTTGATTGATGCCACTTCGGGATAGGACATGCTAAGTTTTATGGATGTGTTTTTAGGATATCATCAAATCTTGATGAGTAAGGAGGACATCTCAAAGACCAGCTTCATCACACATTGGGCCATCTATGCTTATCGAAAAATGTCCTTCGGACTGCTCAATGCCGGGGCCACATACCAGCGGATGATGAATTATGTGTTTACAAAGCAGCTAGGCCGAAGCATGGAGGTTTACGTGGATGACATGATTGTAAAAAGCGTGTCGGACCGAGACCATCTGGCGGACCTGAAAAACTACTTTGAAACAGTTCAGAAACATAAGCTACGTCTAAACCCAACCAAGTGTACCTTCGGCTTGGGGTCAGGGAAATTTCTGGGTTATCTAATCAACAAAAGGGGCATTGAGGCAAATCCAGAAAAAATTCAGGCAATCCTTGATATGAAGTAGCCGAAGTCATATAAAGATGTGCAGAGGTTGACAGGTCGGATAGCGGCTCTTCGGAGATTTGTGTCAAAATCAGCAGAAAGGTGTTTGCCATTCTTCGACACTCTAAAGGGGCCAAAAAATGAGAAAGTTTCGAATGGACCTCTGAGTGCGAATATGCTTTCCAGGGGATCAAGCTATACTTATCCTCGACACCTTTGTTGATGAAGCCGATCCCTTCAAAACCGTTATACCTATATCTAGCAGCAAGCTCGATGGCAGTGAGGGCAGCATTGGTATGGGAAAAAAGGGGAAAGCAGTTCCCAGACTACTATGTCAGCCACGTCCTTCGAGACGCAGAGACCAGATATCCGAACCTGGAAAAGTTTGCCTACACTCTGATCATCGAAAGTCAGAAGCTTCGGCACTATTTCTAGGGTCGATTGATGATAGTTTATACGGATCAGCCGTTGAAGAAAGTACTGCACAGGCCAGAAGTCTCGGGTAGACTTGCTGTATGGGCGATGGAACTAACTTAGTTTGCTCTAGAATACCACCCCCGAACGGCAATTAAGGGACAGGCCTTGGCAGACTTTATCGTGGAATGCTCTTTCACCGAACTGGATGTAGCTTCTATCACCGAAGCACGACCGCTACAAACAACATGGACTCTCTATGTGGACGGGTCATCTACTTCAGACATCAGCGGAGCAGGGGTTATTTTGACGAGTCCGGAGGGATTCCGGGTCCAACAAGTCATTAGGTTTTGGTTCAAGGCCACCAATAATAAGGCCGAATATGAAGCCATTCTAGCCGGACTTCGGTTGGCCCGAAGCCTGAAAATGCAAAAAATAGTGGTGTACAGTGACTCTCAGCTGGTGATTAAACAAATATCGGGGGAATACGAAGCCCGGGGGGCTAGGATGGCAAAATATCTGGCAGAGGTAAAAGACAGACTCTCATACTTTGGTTCGTATAGTTGTCTAGGGATTGATCGCTCAGACAACACGATAACAGACTCCCTAGCCCGACTAGCTACAATCGAAGCTAGTTCTTTTACCGGATCGGTATATCTAGAAGTATTGGACAAACCTAGTGTTCAGAGGGGGGATGTATTAGCTTTGGATCGACTCGACTGTTGGCTCACACTGTACATCTCATATCTGGCTGATGGGGTTCTGCCTTTGGATCGCATGTGCGCTAGAAAGATTAGACATAGGAGTTCCAACTTTGTTCTCATAGACGGAGATCTGTACCGAAGGGCGTTCACTTCTCTATTGCTTAAGTGTTTGACACCTTCGAAAGCCGAGTACACACTCAGGGAAGTGCATGAAAGAATATGTGGGGATCACATGGGAGCCAAGTCATTAGCTTACAAGATTCTGAGGCAGGGGTACTATTGGCCGACCATCTTCCAGGAAGCAAAGGACTATGCCAAAAAATATCCTAAGTGTCAATTAAATAGCTCTATCCCTCATCAGCCTCCCGAGGAGTTGTATTCGGTCTTATCTCCGATCCCATTTGCTATGTGGGGGATTGATATCTTGGGACCATTGCCGAAGGCCAAAGGACAAGTCACTTTCGTGATCGTCGCCGTAGACTATATGACCAAGTGGGTAGAAGCCAAGCCATTACAAAAAATTACCGAACAGGAATGTCTTAAATTCTTCAAGGAGTATGTGGTGTATCGGTTCGGCATTTCGATGGTCCTAGTCTCGGACAATGGCAGACAGTTCGTGGGGTCAAAATTTAAAGCTTTCCTGAAGGAGCTGGGCATCCAACATAGAAAGATGTCAATTGCCCACCCTCAGTCAAATGGACAGGTAGAGGTCACCAATCGAATTTTGCTCAATGGGATTAAGCGAAGATTGGATGAACTGAAGGGGCGTTGGCCTGAAGAGCTACTTAGTGTCTTATAGGCATATCGAACTACCCCAAGGACGATAACAGGGATTCACCATTCAGATTGACATACGAAATCGACGCATTAATACCCGTTGAGATCGAGTCTCCTACACTTCAGGTCAGTCAGTACAAAGAGTTGTATAATGATGATGGCTTACGACTAAACTTAGATCTGTTGGAAGAGGTTCGGGATTCGGCACTAGTGAGGCTAGCTATCTACCAAAGGCGAACCGCCCGACACTACAGTCAGAATGTGAAACAAAGGAGGTTTGAGATCAGAGATTTGGTACTTCGGGAAGCAGAAGAATCTACCCCCCCAGAACACGGGAAAGTTAATGCCGAATTGGGAGGGACCGTATGAAGTGACTGAAGCGCCGATGCCCGGAACTTACCAGCTTCGAGCACTGGATGGTACAGAAGTAAAGAATACATAGCATGCTGGAAGACTTAGAAAATATTATCAGTAAGAAGTTATGTAATTCTTCCCCTTGACTTATGTAAGCTGCTTCATACATTCAATAAAACAGAATAGATTTCTCTTCGAGAAATTTTTTGTACTTCATTTATATTCTAAATTTTTACAAGACCCATCGGACTAGCAGTGAACAGATTCGATTAGAAAAGTTACAAACAACTTAACTGATCGGACAAAGTTACACGCAGATCCGATCAGGGCAAATTACAAAGGAAATAAAGAAGATAAAAAATTATAAGTAAAAACCCTAGACTATGGATCAGGAGCCTCGCCATCAGCATCATCTCCGACATTGGACTCATCATCGGAGGAATCTAGGACAGAAGCATCAAGTCCAGCAGCTGTCATATTTGCCCGAGCCCACTTCTTATGAGCTCTATAGCCCTCAGCGAATTAAGCCATAATGGCATCTCGGAGTTCGGCCGACTCTTAATATTCTTGCACAGCTTGCTGCCTGGCCTCGGCACACTTTGACCCCAGAGCAGTATTTTCCCTCATCAGCACCATTTGTTGGGCATGCATTTCAGAAACTTTGCTCTGGAGGATCAGAAGGGCGTTCTGTTGGTCCAGATCCTTCTCCTTCAGAAGAGTCCTCTCCTCGAGGAGCTATTTATTGTAGCCGTCAAGGGCAACGAACTCCTTTTGGAGATTGTGATGGAGTCTTTTGTGTTCGTTGGCTTGACGTTCGGCAAAGGTCACCTTATTACGGGTGTCGTCATGATCCTCTTTCTCCTTTATCAGATCAACCGACAAACCCTGAATCTCAGCCCCGAGCATCTCCACCTCAGTCTGAAGTTGAACTTCATTTCTTGTGGCCTTGGCAAGGGGTGGGATAGCTCGTGCCAGGATAGCATTGGCCTGCAAAAAAGGGGAAAATAGGTGTTACTTGTAATACCACAGGATAACCAAAGTACATAAGAAAAGGCTTTCGGGAATACCTGACACTGGGCTTTGATGTAGGCAACCAGGAAGCCCTCAGAAGTATGCCCTTTGAACCGAGCGTCATCTCCAGGCAGTTTGAAGTGCTCCAGCTGTTCAAAGGGGAATACTTCAGAAGGGCTCTTTGGCCAGAAAGTTGAAGGAGGCGACCCCCCAGACGATCCGGCCCCCTTGGAAGGATTGGCCTCTACAGAGGGCCCAACCTCAGTGGACGGTTGACCCGCAGGAGTCTGGGCAGCAACCGGTTGAACCTCGACCATCTGCAGGCCAGGCTCATCTATAAGTTTTAGCTTCTTGGGACGAGGCCTCAGAGTTTCCTCTTCGGTTTCCTCCAAGTCCTCAAGAACCTGAACCGCGGGAGGAGGAGGTAGAAGAGCCTGCTTTGGGACGGTCGACTTCGGAAGAAACGATTTAGAGGAGCCCTTGGAGAGAGCCCTCTTCTTGCCCTTCTTCAGCAGAGCCACCTTCTCAGCTTGAGACATCTCTAGAACATTTTTGGGTTTGGCCGGAGAGGAGTCGGCGGAGAGCTCAGAAATGGGAATAGCCTTCCCTTCGGCCACTTCATCTCCAAGGGGAAGGCGGATCGGACTTGATTGAATGGGGAAGGGGGTTAAAGAATCATCAGCCCCTACGGGCTTAAAAATGGTCACTGCAAAAACAAGTAAACACGTCAGAAAATCAAAAAATAATAGAAAGTCAAAGGAGATCGGGAAAGAATACTTACGACCGTGCTTGTACAGCCATGCTTCATTAAATAGGACGTCCAGACCCCACAGGGTCTTCTTCACCTTCTGATAGAAGACTTTAAAGGCATCTTGTCTATCCTGCAGGAATCTAGACACCTTTACAATTGGGTCTTCGGGGGTGGCCCAATTTGGCAGCAGATTGATATCGGTCCCCTTGATGAAGACCCATTGTTCATGCCAACCCTTGTTGCTGGAGGGGGTTTTGTTGAAGGTAGCTTGGTTAGCTACCCGGTTTAGTTGCTGAAGGCCGGGCTCTTTAGACCTGCCGACGGTGAACAGGACAAAGAAGAAATCTAACCCTGGACTGACCCCTAGCTCCTGGCAGAGAGTGATGAAGGTGATTAGGTGGATATACGAGTTCGGCACCAGCTGTACGAACCTAATCCCCACAAAATAGAGGAAGGATACGATGAATTTATGGAGGGGGAATCGGACCCCGTACTTCAGAGCCCAGATGGGGACAGCCACCCATCCGCCTTCGGGATGCCAGTACATCCTCTCATCGGGCTCCTGCAGCCGAAGCTTGTACTCCCTTGGGATGTGAAATAGGGTTCGAACGTCTGAGATCTGGTGAGGAACAAGGGTAGATTTGGTGTTAATGTGGGAAAAATTCTGTTCGGATGAGTAGCACCATCGGATCTGGGCCTCGGTGTCGTCAGCAGTAGCACCGGCCAGGGCGGTAGGTAAATCGACCGGTACCAGGTAGGTGGAGGTGATGGTGGTGGCAGGAGTGGCCTCAACGGTAGGGGTTGCTTCCGAGGTAGAAGAAGCAGGAGGAATGCTGGAATCAGCCATTTGAACAAAAAATTACTGCAAATTTGGTGATTTGAGGTTGTAAAAGGCTTAATCGGAGTGGTGGAGCTCTCTCGCCGGAAATCGCACTTGCCGAAAAATTTCAAATATATAGTTCGAAGAAGAAGGAGTTAGTAAAAAGTGACTGATATGGGGGAAAGGGGCTATTTAAAAGGACTGTGGCACGAAATCCAAAGGCGGCTAATGATGGTGTCTCTTGGGTAACGTGTACTGCATTAAATAGGTCAGTTGGATTACCCAGGCGTCTCTTCAAATCTCTCATTAAATATCCCGTTAAAGGTTTGTTGTAATGAGAGACTGGGGGGCAATGTTCGGATATAATCCACCGACCCCTATATGGAACGAAGGCCTGGGCCGAGAAGGGTTCATCGAGCCCAATGGGACGAAGCCAAACATGGTTTAGTAGTACTCGGGACCGGGTATCCGAGTCATTTGGGCCAGAGCCCAGACCCAGCTGATGGCATGTGGATCGGGGCATCCGAGTTCATCAGACCAGAGCCTAGACCAACATGATGGTGTTCGGGGTCGGACTATCTAGCCCTTCGGGCCTGAGTCTAGACGGGATTGGTGACGATTGGGATCGGACTACCGAGCCCCTCGGGCCGGAGTCCAGACCACTTTATAAGGCCCATACCGAAGGATATTCCTCGGATGGAGTCCGGAGCAATAAGGAGTCTAAATGATTAAGGGCTCAAACCTTAATCATATCTACGTATCAACTCCTATAAGGCAAGTGGTTGGATAACCACCAACTTGCACTTTTAAAGGAGATTGAGTTGGACCCAAATAATGGTAACTGCCATGTTTAGGAGTCCTAATCCTATTGGGACATGGACTCTAAGACGGTGAGAATGGCTATAAATACAAGACTAGACCTAAAGGTAACAAATAATACTCACTTGAGCACTAAACATTACTACCTCCATTGTTAAACCTTGTAACCGACCTGTACTCATTCTCACATCGGAGCTATCACCCGGTGGCCCCAGCCGTCAAGCTTCATTTGTGACTCGTTATTGTGTAGGTTTAAGCGCATGGATTCGGTGATTGGACGCGCCGGTAAAACTTAGAGTTAATAATAAGTTATTGCATTTAGTTAGATATCATGCATTGCATACGTACACATTAGATGTCTTTAGTCATTTTTTATGCTTAAATATAAAATGTGCATAAATTTCGCCTTAGTCTCTCCTATAAAATGGACTCTTCCCATGCACGTCAGCATGCTTTTGCACCAATTTTCAAATACCCAAGCCACAAACAATCAGAAATTATACAATTAATCGTTCAATAAAATTTAACTGCTAAAAATCAACTTAACGAATGCAAAAGCCGTAAAAGTATTCGAAAAACTAGAAACGAGCATATAAAGTAGTTTTCACTAGTAAAATATACAATTTTTATCCGAAAAGTGTGACAAAAAATGTTATCCAATTTTGAAATTTTTTACATCTAAATGTTCACCATAATATATTACAAGGATGTATCATGTTAGAATAATTTTAGCATAACGTTTGAGCACATTTTGAGCATTCTATGTTTAAACTAACTAGTGGCTATATTGTAACAAAATGAAAGCAAAAATAGCAAACTAATACACGAATACGTTACCCATGGCATAATGAACGAATTTGTAGAGTCAGATTTTGTAGAATCGAACTCTACAAAGCAGAATGAGTAAGAATTTGTGCAAGAATACAGGAGAATCTAAGAAGATGAAGCCTACAATGCAAGAGAAGTGACGAAAAAAGAGGGGCATCATGGGGAATAAACCCACCTAGCCAGCCGCAGGTGTACCTGCGTCCAAGCCAGGTGGGTCCCACCCCACCTATTTTGTTTCACTCAAAGTTAAAAACATGTCCCTTTGGGTCCAAGTAGGTGTTCTTGCGAAGAAAAAATGCAGTTTTAAGTCATAAATCAATTTTAATTGGGAAAGATGTTTTAAGAGGCTGGAATCTGGCATTGAAGGATTGTGAGCTCTTAAAGCGAGAAAACGGGTAAAACGGTGAAAAACGGTGAAAAACGGATAAGTAAGTGAAGAAAGAGTGATTTTCTTATACGATTCGATTCCGTTGGAGTCAATACCCAGCGATGACGATTTGATTCCTTTAGAAACAATACCCAACAATGACAATTCAGTTTTGTTGGAGACGATACCCAGCGATGATGATTCAATTCCGTTGGAGACGATACCCAACGATGACGATTCGGTTCCGTTGGAGACGTTACCCAATGAGGACGATTCAATTCTGTTAGAGACGATACTGAGTAACGACGATTAGATTATGTTGGAGATGATACGTAGCGACGATAATTCGATTTTGTTGAAGACGATACATATTGATAACGATTCAATTTTATTAGAGACGATACCCAGCGAGGACAATTTCGTTCTGTTGGAGTCAGCGACGACGATTTGGTTTCGTGGGAGACGATACCCAACGACGACAATTGGATTCCGTAGGAGACGATACCCACCAATGACAATTCAGTTCCGTAGGAGATGATACCTAGCAATGACGATTCCATTCTGTTGTAGACGATACCTAGCAATGATGATTCAACTCCGTTGGAGACGATGCCTAGCGACGACGATTCGATGCCGTTGGAGACGATACGCAACGATGATGATTTGTTTCCATTGATACGACAACGATACGATAACTATTATCCCTAAAGAAGTGACACATGCGATGATATCATAATGAGGTTCAAAATTTGTATCCTGTTATAATTGACTTACATCATTGCATCATCTAATGTTATTTTATATCATCGATATATCTTGTTATGCATCAGGTGTCTATTTCTTTGTCATGCTTATTTCATTGCATTGCATAAATATGACAAAGAAGGGCATATGTAGACACCCAAAATTTTACACATGTTCACTAAACATGGCAAGAAGGAAAAACCATATTTTCACTCTAATGCCAAGATATTCGAGTGAAGATTGTGAGGCTTAGAACAAGTATGCAAATCCATCACCATGACTTGAGTCGCAGACTACTCAAAGCAAGAAAGTTGACTAGTCGGCATATATATGAGGATACTTTTCTATCTTTTTCTCTATCTTCCCAGATTCAGAATTAATCAAGCTTTATGTCATTGCGTAGCTCTCAAAAATATCTTTGCAAAATGGTATGACACGTCTCCTAACTCTTTCCAGATTAAAAGTTACGGATGTTTCAGCGCGTAACATGAAATACCGACATCATATCACAAAAACCCAACCATGTGGGCCCTACCCTAGCCAGCTATAGGTGGGCTAAGCTGGGGTCCTATATAAGGCATATTTTTAGCATTTTTTAGAATAAAGAAAGGAATTTTAGAGAGAGAAATAATAGCTTTTAGGGAGAGAAATAGAAAAATCTTCTCTTAATTCAATCTAGATCTAACATTTTGTATTAAATCTCTTCCTAAATTAAGAGTGATTCCTTCAAGATCCAAAATCAAAGAGGCCTAATTCACCATCCCCAATATGAAATATCCGATATTTATGTAATTTTTGTATAGATCTAGACTAGATCTGATGTATCTTATCAATTGTAGTGCTTGGGATTTATTTATTTTCTAATTAATGTTTAATTGAGGCTCTCCTATCATCCTAGATCTGGGGTGTGTGGATCCTATGTTGGGATTATGGATGGTTAGAGAGAATTTCTCATGAATACAATCTCCTCCTAACTACTCTATAATATCCTTATGGTGATTTATCAATTTTTACTTGGATTTGACTCTTATTCACTGATTATTTCACTTGAGAATTGTTTTTAAGGTTAAAACTTTAATCTTTATGCTAGATCTAACTCAAATCTAGTCGAGATCTAGCTATTTTGTCTATTTTCTATTGATTTCTAAGTCACCTGCATATCCTAGATTCATATATAGTGGTGAAGGGATCTCACCTTTTAGCCGTCAAAGGATTCTAACAAATTAAATCACTTGATAGCCAATTTGGGTTATATTATCTATTAGAACCCAATTACGTCATCGCCAGATCTACAGGATCTTAGATCTATGGATCTTATTTCCTAAATTCTATATTCCTTCGTTAGATCTAGTTGATATGTAATAGTCCCTCGGACTGTCGGGTTCGTTGTGCGATCTATGAATTGGGGTCTTCGGGAGTCCTTTTTTTATATTTCAACTTTCGTGTTGTACTGCACAGTATTGTCAATCAGGATGTGGATGAAAGGTACCGGGAAGTTGTCCTTAAAGCAGGCCTTATTCAAGTCCCGGTAATCCACACATACTCGTACCTTCCCTCCTGGCTTAGGCACGGGAACTATGTTTGAAAGCCACTCTGGGTACGTTGATACCATGATAATCCCAGCTTTGAATTGCTTAAAAACTTCTTCTTTAACTTTCAGACTCCATTCAGGTTTCAATCGCCTGAGCTTTTGTTTGACTGGCTTGAACCCGTCTTTGATGGGCATTCGATGGATGACAATGTCAGTAGAGAGGCCAATCATGCCTTCATGTGACCATGCAAATACATCCTGGAACTGTGTTAGGAGTTCTATCAAGTCGGCTTTTTGGTTTGATGCGAGGTTTAAACCTATCTGGATTTCTTTGATGTTTTCAGAGGTTCCTATGTTGACAGTAGTGGTTTGGTTGAGGTTTGGTTTGGGCTTGCCTTCGACCCATTCTTTGATCTCCTCGGGCATCTCATAGTCATCTTCCTCCTCTTGATCAATATCCATCAAGTCGAAGTTCAGTTCTACATCAAAGTCGTAGTCACTTTGACAGGTTGGCATCTCATCAGCAGAGACAAACATATCCAACGCTTGAGTCCTAAAAACAAAAAGGCTTTCATCTTAGATATATACAACTACTTAAATATACATAGCATTCTGCAATGAATGACAAAGTTGCTGCTAAACATTACTGCCTCCATTGTTAAACCTTGTGACTGGCCTGTACTCATTCTCACACCGGAGCTATCACCCGGCGGCCCCAGCCGTCAAGCTTCGTTTGTGACTCGTTATTGTGCAGGTTTAAGCGCGTGGATTCAGTGATTGGATGCGCCGGTAAAACTTGGCGTTAACAATAAGTCATTGCATTTAGTTAGATATCATGCATTGCACACGTACACATTAGATGTCTTTAGTCATTTTTTATGCTTAAATATAAAATGTGCATAAATTTCGCCTTAGTCTCTCCTATAAAATGGACTCTTCCCATGCACGTCAGCATGCTTTTGCACCAATTTTCAAATACCCAAGCCACAAACAATCAGAAATTATACAATTGACCGCTCAATAAAATTTAACTGCTAAAAATCAACTTAACGAATGCAAAAGCCGTAAAAGTATTCAAAAAATTGGAAACGAGCATATAAAGTAGTTTTCACCAGTAAAATATACAATTTTTATCCGAAAAGTGTGACAAAAAATGTTATCCAATTTTGAAATTTTTTACATCAAAATGTTCACCATAATATTACAAGCATGCATCATGTTAGAATAATTTTAGCATAACTTTTGAGCACATTTTGATTTTATGTTTAAACTAACTAGTGCCTACATTGTAACAAAATGAAAGCAAAATAGCAAACTAATACACGAATACGTTACCCATGGCATAATGAACGAATGTGCAGAGTCAGATTTTGTAGAATCGAACTCTACAAAGCAGAATGAGTAAGAATATGCGCAAGAATATAGGAGAATCTAAGAAGATGAAGCCTACAATGCAAGAGAAGTGACGGAAAGAGAGGGGCATCATGGGGAATAAACCCACCTAGCGAGCCGCAGGTGTACCTGCGTCCAAGCCAAGTGGGTCCCACCCCACCTGTTTTGTTTTACTCGAAGATAAAAACATGTCCCTTTGGGTCCAAGTAGGTGTTCTTGCGAAGAAAAATGCAGTTTTAAGTCATAAATCAATTTTAATTGGGAAAGACGTTTTAAGAGGCTGGAATCTGGCATTGAAGGATTGTGAGCTCTTAAAGCGAGAAAACGGGTAAAACGGTGAAAAACGGTGAAAAACGGATAAGTAAGTGAAGAAAGAGTGATTTTCTTATACGATTCGATTCCGTTGGAGTCAATACCCAGCGATGACGATTTGATTCCTTTAGAAACGATACCCAACAATGACAATTCGATTTCATTGGAGACGATACCCAGCGATGATGATTCAGTTCTGTTGGAGACGATTCCCAACGATGACGATTCGGCTCCGTTGGAGACGATACCCAATGAGGACGATTCAATTCTGTTAGAGACGATACTGAGCAACGACGATTAGATTATGTTGGAGATGATACCTAGCGACGATAATTCGATTTCATTGAAGACGATACATATTGACGACAATTCAATTTTATTGGAGACGATACCCAGCGAGGACGATTTTGTTCTGTTGGAGTCAGCGACGATGATTTGGTTTCGTGGGAGACGATACCCAACGACGACAATTAGATTCCGTAGGAGACGATAACCACCAATGACAATTCAGTTCCGTCGAAGATGATACCTTGCGATGACGATTCCATTCCATTGTAGATGATACCTAGCAATGATGATTCAACTCCGTTGGAGACGATGCCTAGCGACGACAATTCGATGCTGTTGGAGACGATACGCAACGATGATGATTTGTTTCCATTGATACGACAACGATACGATAACTATTATCCCTAAAGAAGTGACACATGCGATGATATCATAATGAGGTTCGAAATTTGTATCCTGTTATAATTGACTTGCATCATCTAATGTTATTTTGTATCATCGATATATCTTGTCATGCATCGGGTGTCTATTTCTTTGTCATGCTTATTTCATTGCATTGCATAAACATGACAAAGAAGGGCATATGTAGACACCCAAAAATTTACACATGTTCTCTAACCATGGCAGGAAGGAAAAATAATATTTTCACTCTAATGCCAAGATATTCGAGTGTAGATTGTGAGGCTTAGAACAAGTATGCAAATCCATCACCATGACTTGAGTCACAAACTACTCAAAGCAAGAAAGTTGACTAGTTGGCATATACATAAGGATACTTTTCTATCTTTTTCTCTATCTTCCCAGATTCAGAATTAATCAAGCTTTATGTCATTGCGTAGCTCTCAAAAATATCTTTGCAAAATGGTATGACACGTCTCCTAACTCTTTCCAGATTAAAAGTTAATGATGTTTCAGCGCATAACATGAAAAATCGACATTATATCACGAAAACCCAACCATGTGGGCCCTACCCTAGCCAGCCATAGGTGGGCTAAGCTGGGGTCCTATATAAGGCATATTTTTAGCATTTTTTAGAATAAAGAAAGGAATTTTAGAGAGAGAAATAATTGCTTTTAGGGAGAGAAATAGAAAAGTCTTCTCTTAATTCAATCTAGATCTAACATTTTGTATTAAATCTCTTCCTAAATTAAGAGTGATTCCTTCAAGATCCAAACTCAAAGAGGCCTAATTCACCATCCCCAATATGTAATATCCGATATTTATGTAATTTTTGTATAGATCTAGACTAGATCTGATGTATCTTATCAATTGTAGTGCTTGGGATTTATTTATTTTCTAATTAATGTTTAATTGAGGCTCTCCTATCATCCTAGATATGGGGTGTGTGGATCCTATGTTGGGATTATGGATGGTTAGAGAGGATTTCTCATGAATACAATCTCCTCCTAACTACCCTATAATAGCCTTATGGTGATTTATCGATTTTTACTTGGATTTGACTCTTATTCACTGATTATTTCACTTGAGAATTGTTTTTAAGGTTAAAACTTTAATCTTTATGCTAGATCCAACTCAAATCTAGTCGAGATCTAGCTATTTTGTCTATTTTCTATTGATTTCTAAGTCGCCTGCATATCCTAGATTCATATATAGTGGTGAAGGGATCCCACCTTTTAGCCGTCAAAGGATTCTAACAAATTGAATCACTTGATAGCCAATTTGGGTTATATTATCTTTTAGAACCCAATTACGTCATCGCCAGATCTACAAGATCTTAGATATATGGATCTTATTTCCTAAATTCTAGATTCCTTCATTAGATCTAGTTGATATGTAATAGTCCCTCGGACTGTCGGGTTCGTTGTGCGATCTATGGATTGGGGTCTTCGGGAGTCCTTTTTTTATATTTCAACTTTTGTTTTGATGTATTATTTGTTGTGATTTGGAATCATGTGAGCCTAGCTGATGAGTGAGTTTTATACTTATAAATTTGATATGACCAATCTGATGAGTGGTTTTTAAGTTTATTTCTTATAGGATGGAGCTGGAGGGACAGATTGGTCATTTGGGAGAAGAAACGGATTAAAAATCATTAAAATTAGAGCTGAGTGGCATTTTTGTAAATACTTGATCCTTGCCTAGTGCCTAGTGCGCTTGGTCAATGTAATTCCTAGCGCCTAGTTTGCTAGGCTACATGCATTGGGATTAGGATCCTCTCCATTTCTATTTCCCTCCATTTCCATCATGTTCACCAATTTTTGATAATAATGATTTTGTTAGTACTGATCCAAATATGTTAATAGATAGTTAATGATATTAAGATCAATCCTAAAAAAATTAGTAATCCGACACTTTTTTATCGTTAAAAGTCTATTATATCCTATGCTTAGTATGTAGTTTAAATTAAATCTTCCCATTGAATGAGAGTTGGTTTTTATTGAATTGTTTATTATATCCTATGCTTATTGATTAATTATTTGGCCAACAATTACCATGATAATCTATATAAAATTGGAAGATGGAGTATAGATTGAGATTTGGATATAATAACATCTATTTATATAATCTTAATAGGATTAATATGATTAGCATGTAAGATAGGAATATACCAATGTGTCTTTTGTATTCATTGAAAGAATTTGTACTTAAACCCCTAATTAACTTGATTCACATAGAAATATAGTGAGTTGATTGACTAGGATGTTCCGTGTAATTATGATTCATAGAGAACGGATGTAGGAGGATTTGTTCACGTATCTTTCGGAAGAAGTGTGTGAATACTATAAAGTATTCTTGGATAACAATTCGTATTAATCAATTGAATTAAATGGGAAGTAAATTGATTTAAATGAAATACTAAGAGAAGTTGTAATCTTAACCTGTTAAATCTGCAGTTAATCTTGTGAACTTTGATCGTAATTATTAGCTTTGTCAATTGAAATTTTCATACCACAACCATTATTTCGTAGTTTAAAGTAGGATTAATTGAATTGAAATTGGTAATTGATAAGTATTATCATATATCCTCGTGGAAACGATACTTTTCTTATCATTATATTACTTGTTAACCACGTATACTTGCGTGCGAATTGTCGATATCATTTTTGGACAACAAGTTTTTAGCGCCGTTGCCGGGGAAATAAGTTTAATAGTTTGTTATTATTGATTTTGATAAAGTTAATCTTAATTTAAACTTTTTTTTATTTCTCTTTCTAGATTAATTCCTTTTCAGGTACCATGACTGAATTTGATTACCAATGGCCTTATTCGAGAATGACTCAGCCAATGTAGGTAGGGAATTATGGACTCGATGAATTTTTAGCACAATTTGATACACTTTCGAGGAAGATTAAGGCTCTAGTAGCACAACCTATTCAAAGTGTAACGGTGATATGTGATTATTGTGTTGGATACCATCTAAGTCATCAACGCGCCATCAGTTTCGAGTCGATACAGTATGGTGGTAACTGCGGTGACTATCCCGACGAGTATCATCATGACTGGGAGAATTCGCTAAATTTTTCATGGAGCGATGTCAATCTAGCCCAACCCTTTGCTCCATGCCAATCATACACTCCTGAATTACAAGTTCAATCTCCTAATCATGAAGAAGAAAGGATGTCAAACTTAGAGGGACTTATTTCCAAGTTCATGGTTTTGATTGAGGAGCAGACGACTAGTCAGGAGATGTCGATTCAAAATCTTGAGAACCGGGTCGGATAATTTATCAACGCCATCATCAATCGCCCTCAAGGTGAATTGTCAAGCAACATGGTTCCCGAGACTGATGGATTGCTATCACTAAATTTGGAACTGGACGAGCTAAAATATGTAGATGTTAAAATAGAGGAGAGAAGTGGGGATCAGGAAAAGAAGGTTGACGAAGATCTAGCCTTGAGTTCCAATGCAGATGAGCCGATTTTGATAGTGCCCCGTTGATGAGTGAGTTGTATACTTACGAATCAGATATTGTTTAGCTTAATTATTGTTATCCTTAAGTGTTTTTAGTATCTTTTTATTAGTTTTTGTGTTTATTTCTTGTAGGATGGAGCTGGAGGGATAAACTGGTCATTTGGGAGAAGAAAAGAATTAAAAATCATTAAAATTGGAGCTGAGTGGCATTTTTGTAATTACCTGGTCTTTGTCTAGCGCACAGTGCGCTTGGATTGCACTGAACCTAGCGCCTAGTGCGCTAGGCCACACCTAATGTTGGTTAATTTTGCTGCTAAATTGATTTGGAAAAGGGAAAGGACTCTGGAGGAGGGTTTGGACTAATACAAAAAGAAAGAAGACTTAAAAAAGAGATCGTGGAATTTCGGACGACAAGGATTTGCAGAGAGAACAACGAAGGAAAACACAAAGGAGGATTACAAGGGCTGAAGATCAAAGAGAGAGTATTGGAGCAAATTCAGAGTTTCTTCTTCTCTTCTCTAGTTTTGTCTTTTGTAATTACTTGGGATGTTTGGATTATTAATCTGGATGATGCTTTTATTTATTATTATCATGCACTAAACTTTAATTAAGATTGCAACGGAACTTGGTATGTAGTTTAAATTGAACCTTCCCATTGAATGAAAGTTGGTTTTTATTGAATTGTTTATTATATCTTTTGCTTATTGATTAATTGTTTGGCCAACAATTACTGTGATAATCTATATAAAATTGGAAGATCAAGTATAGATTGAGATCTGGATATAATAACATCTGTTCATATAATCTGAATAGGGTTAATATGATTAGTATGTAGGATAGGAATATACCTATGTGTCTTTTGTATCCATTGAAAGAATTTGTACGTAAAACCCTAATTAACTTGATTCACATAGGAATATAGTGAATTAATTAACTAGGGTGTTCCTGGTAATTCTGTGTCTTAAGGATCAGATTTAGGAGGGTTTGTTCACGTATTTTGGGAAAAAGTGTGTGAATTTTATAAAGCATTCTTGGATAATGATTCGTATTAATTAACTGAGTTAAATGGGATGTAAATTGATTTAAATGAAATACCAAGGGAAGTTGTAATCTTAACCTGTTAAATCTGCATTAATCTTGTGAACATTGATCTTAGTTATTAATTTTGCTAAGTTAGATTTTCATATTACGACCAATATTTCGTAGTTTAAAATAAGATTGATTGAATTAAAATTTATAATTGATAAAGGTTAATCTATTTCCTCGTGGGAACGATATCCTTGCTTGCTGAATATTACAATTGAACACGTATACTTGCGTGTTAAAGTGCTATTAAGAAATTAGGCAACAAGTTTTTGGCGCCGTTGCCGGGGATATTAGTTTAATATTTCGTTATTATTAATTTTGATATAGTTAATCTTAATTTAGACTTTTATTTTCATTTTTTTTTCTTTCTCTCAGGTTATCTTCTCTCGTGTATGCAAACTAGATCGAAACAGTCGGAGCTTGAACCATACGAAGACGATATCGATAAAAGGTTCAAACAGTTGCGTAAGTGGGTCAAAGAAACGCGAGAGGCACTTGAGAAGCAAGATACAATGGCTGAGGGGCAACAGAAATCCCTTCAGGATTATGCTATGCCAAAAATGGATGGGATCAGGTCAAGCATTCAACGACCGGCAATTAATGCTGCAACTTTTGAGATTAAGCCAGGAACTATCCAAATGATTCAAAATTTGGTACAGTTTGGGGGCTTGGCTAATGATGATCCGAATGAGCACTTGGTGAGTTTTCTAGAGGTTTGTGACACATTCAAATACAACCAAGTCTCAGACGACGCAGTTAGACTTCGTTTGTTTCCGTTCACTCTCCGAGACAAAGCAAGAGGATGGTTACATTCACTTCCACCTGGATCCATTACCACCTGGGATGATCTGGCACAGAAGTTCCTAGCAAAGTTTTTTCCTCCTGCCAAAACTGCAAAGTTGAGGAACGAGATAACCAATTTCACTCAATTTGATTCAGAGTCATTATATGACGCCTGGGAGAGATTTAAAGAGTACATGAGAAAATGTCCACACCATGGATTGCCCGATTGGCTAATAGTACAATCATTCTATAATGGGCTCATGGGTGGTATACGGGCTAGTGTTGACGCGGCATCTGGAGGTGCCTTCATGACAAAGAATTTTAATGAAGCGTACAGTTTGCTAGAGGTGATGTCAGCTAACAACTACCAATGGCCAACTGCTAGAATGACACAACCAAAGGTTGCTGGGATACTAGAGGTAGATGCAGTTACAGCATTGTCAGCCCAAATTGCAGCTCTAACACAGAAAATTGAACATATGGGGAATCAAAATAGGCAAACTGTGGCGATGGTATGTGAATTGTGCGCGGGGAACCATTCAAGTGATCAGTGTGCAATAAGTCCTGAATCAGTGCAATTTGTGTCTAATTATAATCGACAACAAGGTAATAATGCAAATAGTTATAACCCAGGATGGAGGAACCACCCAAATCTATCTTGGAGCAATAATCAGTCACAAGCACAAGCTCAAGCTCCAAGACAGTCACATCCACCTGGATTTCAGCCTCAACACCCACAACCTCAACAACATCAGCAACCTCAACAACCTGACAAGTTATCTCAAATGGAGGAATTACTTGCAAGAATGGCAACTCAGTTTGAAGCAACAACAAAGAACCAATCAGCAGCAATAAGGAATCTTGAAAATCAGATTGGGCAGATAGCAAGTGCTTTAAACAACCGACCTCAAGGTTCGCTACCAAGTGATACTGAGAAGAATCCGAGGAAGGATGGGAATGAACAATGTAAAGCAGTTACACTCAGAAGTGGGAAGGAGTTGGCTACAGACTCTGATGAGCATAAGAAAGAGAGTAACGAGAAGGTAGATGGAAAAGAATCTGAAAATTCAGAAAGTAAGTCTGAGGGAAAAGTGGTGGAAAAGCAGAAAGAAGAAAAGCAGATGTCAGTTACACCACCTTTACCATTTCCACAGAGATTTCAGAAACAGAAGTTAGACAGACAATTTTCAAAGTTTCTAGAAGTGTTTAAAAAGCTACAGATTAATATTCCATTCGCAGATGCTCTAGAACAAATGCCTAGCTATGTAAAATTCATGAAGGATATTCTATCGAGGAAGAGAAAGCTAGGAGAGTTCGAGACAGTAGCATTGACGGAGGAATGCAGTGCTATTCTACAGAGAAAGCTACCACCGAAGTTGAAGGATCCGGGTAGCTTCACCATTCCGTGCACAATAGGAACTCAGTTTTTCAGTAGATGTCTGTGTGATTTGGGAGCAAGCATCAACCTTATGCCATTATCAGTCTATCAACAGCTTGGGTTGAAGGAAGCTACACCAACGAATGTTACTTTGCAGCTTGCTGATAGATCTCTCACATACCCCAAGGGAATAGTGGAAGACGTACTAGTAAAGGTAGATAAATTTATATTCCCTGTGGACTTCATAGTTCTTGACTTTGAGGAGGATAGCAATATACCAATTATTCTTGGGCGCCCGTTTTTAGCTACGGGTAGAACATTGATTGATGTGCAAAAAGGAGAGTTAACAATGAGGGTCCAAGACGAAGAGGTGACTTTTAATGTATTCAAAGCTATGAAGTTCCCAAAGGAAGAAGAAGAATGTTTTAGGGTTGATCTGATTGAGGGAGCGATTAGGGAAACAAATATCAAAACAATAAATGAAGACCCTCTAGAAACAGCATTGGTAAGTGAGAACATGTCTGATGACTCAACTGCATTAGAATTGGCTCATATGTTAGATTCATTGCCGAAATTCACACGAGTCAGGCCAACATTTGAACCTTTGGACTACTGGGGAAAGCCATCAGAAAAGGTCAAATCATCAGTGGAAGAACCGTCAACCTTGGAACTTAAACCATTGCCTAACCATCTATGGTATGCATACATTGGTTCTTCTTCTACTCTACCAGTCATAATATCTGCATCACTTGATGAGGTTCAAGAAGAAAAGCTACTAAGGGTACTTCGGCAATACAAGACTGCTCTTGGGTGGACTCTTGCGGACATCAAGGGGATAAGCCCATCAATTTGCATGCATAAGATTCTATTGGAAGATGAAGCAAAACCGACTGTTGAACAACAACGAAGACTCAATCCCATAATGAAGGAGGTTGTCAAAAAGGAAATTATTAAATGGTTGGATGCAGGAATTGTCTACCCTATCTCAGATAGCTCATGGGTAAGTCCGGTTCAATGTGTGCCAAAGAAAGGAGGAATGACAGTAGTTGTAAATGAGCATAATGAATTGATCCCGACTCGAACAGTTACGGGTTGGCGGGTGTGTATGGATTACAGAAAGTTAAACAAGGCCACTCGTAAGGACCATTTTCCTCTACCATTCATAGATCAGATGTTGGACAGGCTTGCAGGGCATGAGTATTATTGCCTCTTAGATGGATACTCAGGTTATAACCAGATTGCCATTGCACCCGAGGATCAGGAGAAGACGACATTCACATGCCCATATGGTACTTTTGCTTTTCGCAGAATGTCTTTTGGATTATGTAATGCGCCGGCAACATTTCAACGGTGTATGATGGCTATTTTCTCCGATATGGTCGAACAAAATCTCGAGGTATTTATGGATGATTTTTCAGTTTTTGGGGATTCGTTCGATTATTGTTTGGAAAATCTCACTCTTGTGCTCAAACGGTGTATGGAAACGAATTTGGTTTTAAACTGGGAGAAATGTCATTTTATGGTGCAAGAGGGGATAATCTTGGGTCATCGAGTGTCATCAAAAGGAATTGAGGTTGATAGAGCTAAGATCGAAACCATTGAGAGCCTCCCGCCACCAGTTTCAGTAAAGGGTATTCGAAGTTTTTTGGGACATGCTGGTTTCTATAGAAGATTTATAAAAGACTTCTCCAAAATCACAAAACCACTTTGCAATCTTTTGGAGAAGGATGTCCCATTCAACTTTGATCAAGCATGCCTGGAAGCTTTTGATATCTTGAAAAAGAAACTAGTTACCGCACCTGTAATCATAGCGCCAGAGTGGAGTATCCCATTCGAGTTAATGTGTGATGCTAGTGACTTTGCGATTGGCGCAGTCCTTGGCCAACGAAAGGATAACATTTTTCATGCTATATACTATGCTAGTAAGACATTAACGGGTGCCCAACTGAATTATACCACTACCGAGAAAGAGCTCCTAGCAGTTGTGTATGCATTTGATAAATTTCGTTCATATTTGATTGGGACAAAGGTGATTGTGTTTACAGACCATTCGGCAATTAAGTACTTGATAGCAAAAAAAGATGCGAAACCGAGATTGATTCGATGGGTATTATTGCTACAAGAGTTTAACTTGGAGATCCGAGACCGAAAAGGAACAGAAAATCAGGTTGCGGATCATTTATCACGGTTAGAGAATGCAGAACTAAAAAAAAATGACACAACAGTGATCAACGAATTTTTTCCAGATGAACAACTGTTTGCGGTAAGGATGGATACACCATGGTATGCAGATTATGTAAATTTCATTGTGAGTAAGGTGTTTCCGCCAGATTTGACGAGTCAGCAGAAGAAGAAATTTCTCTATGATGTGAAACAGTATTTATGGGATGAGCCGTTTTTATTTAAACAATGTGGAGATCAAGTAATAAGAAGGTGCATTCCGGAAAGTGAAATGGAGAATATTCTGTACCAATGTCATGCATCTGACTATGGTGGTCATTTTGGGGGAGAAAGAACGGCAGCTAAGGTACTTCAATGTGGATTCTTCTGGCCAACAATCTTTAAGGATGCCCGTGTATTTTCATTGAAATGTGACAGATGCCAAAGAGTTGGTAATATATCAAAGCGACAAGAGATGCCACTAAATATGATCCTAGAAGTAGAATTGTTTGATGTTTGGGGCATTGACTTCATGGGACCATTTCCATCATCTTTTAGCAACTCCTATATACTTCTAGCGGTGGACTACGTCTCAAAGTGGGTTGAAGCTATAGCATCGCCCACCAATGATGCTAAGGTTGTGGTTAAGTTCATCAGAAAGAATATTTTCTCTAGATTCGGCACGCCTCGTGCAATCATTAGTGATGAAGGCACGCACTTCTGTAATAAGCAGTTCTCAGCTATTCTCGCTAAGTACGGAGTTACTCATAAGGTAGCTACTGCTTACCATCCACAGACAAGTGGTCAAGCCG
This sequence comes from Panax stipuleanatus, assembly GCA_020205555.1. Lineage (NCBI taxonomy): Eukaryota > Viridiplantae > Streptophyta > Magnoliopsida > Apiales > Araliaceae > Panax > Panax stipuleanatus. The sequence goes on along the minus strand of CM035125.1, from coordinate 95,025,990 downwards.
AGGTATCCAACCGAGAAGTAAAACGAATACTCGAGAAGGTAGTGAACCCTAGTCGGAAAGATTGGGCTAGTAAGTTGGATGATGCTCTATGGGCGTATCGTACAGCTTACAAGACACCGATAGGGATGTCACCATACAGGTTGGTTTATGGGAAAGCATGCCATCTTCCGGTAGAGTTAGAACACAGTGCTTATTGGGCTACCCGGAAGTTGAACTTTGATATATCCGCTGCGGGAGAAAAACGCCTCTTACAATTAAACCAAATGGATGAATTCAGACTCCAATCATATGAAAATGCGAGGTTATACAAAGAAAAGGTTAAGCGGTGGCATGACGATAAAATCCTAGAAAGAAAGTTTGAAGCAGGGCAAAAAGTGTTGTTATACAACTCCAGGCTAAAACTTTTTCCAGGAAAGTTAAAATCACGTTGGTCAGGTCCATTCAGTATTACAAAGGTATTTCCTCACGGAGCCGTGGAAGTTGAGGAGCCAGATTCAAAACGCATTTTCAAAGTCAACGGTCAGAGGTTGAAACATTACTATGGGGGTCACATCGATCGTGAGAAAACATTTGTTAGTCTCACGGATTAGAACGGTGAAAACACAGTCGGGCTGAAGACTATAAACCAAGCGCTAACTGGGAGGCAACCCAGGAATTTTATTTATTTATTTATTTGATTTTAATTTGCTTCACTGTTAGTTTATTTCAATAGTTATAACCTGTATGTTCTTTAACATGATCTTTAATTGATTTCAGGATGGGAAACAAGTTTATAGTTGGCGGCATCGACTAATGGCCACTACGACTACCCATTCGGGGGTCTCGCTCCCCGGTGAGCGAGCGGATGCCCAGCTCGCCGGTGAGCTGGCGGGGGTTGCAGGGGGCAGCGCCCCCTGGAAGCCAAGCACCTATGAGCGCAATTGCAGAATGTCCATTTGTCAAAACCTTAAATTTTTAGTCAACTTGTTTTTTTTGTAGTGTAGTGAGTTTAGTTTGATTAATTTAGTGTAGTTTAGTTAATTTGTTTGTGCATCAACTTGGTAGTTTAGTTAGTTCATTAATTTAGCTAATATTCATTTGTTCTGCAATGTGAGGCTTGATTTTGGTACTATTAAAATGCAGGACTAGCATGAAGAAGTGGGAAGCAAAGCCAAGCACAAACATCACCTCCGGGCCTCACAGCGCCTAATGCGCTCAGTAGACTCACAAGCTAGCGCCTAGTGCGCTCATTCAGCCCCAAAGCTAGCCAACCCCCTGGTAGCCAGCGCATAGTGCGCCCCAGCAGGCCAAAATCAAGCGCACAGTGCACCTGTTCAAACCACACACCAATGTCGTTGCGCACAATGCGCCCCTCCTTCACAAGTTGAGCGCATCATGCGCCCCAACATAATCAACCCCCTGGTAGCCAGCGCATAGTGCGCCCCAGCAGGCCAAAACCAAGCGCACAGTGCGCTATACAAGCAACATGAACAGATTTAAACTCCACAACAGGCACAACTTCTATCAAACCCAAAGTCAGCTCTCTTCTACTCTTCTATTCATACCAAAACACTATCCAACGCAAGCCTTCACTCTCGCTCACCCACGACAACCCATTCTATTCCCTCCTATACCCGAAAAACACTACCCAACCTCTCCTTCACAAATCAAACCCAACCTTTTCACCTCAAAACTCGTCAGTCCCATCTCTCACCCCTACCCAACCACACAAGGTGGACATTAAGAATCAAATAAATTGGTTCATCAATTCAATTGGCACAATCCAGGGACATAAACAAGTAAGTTTAATCAGAAATTATCTGTGATTATTTGGATTTGCTCGATTGGGGTTACTCTAGTACATCCATTGAAGAAATATTAAATATTTTTGTTTGAGTACCCATTGAGTTTGTGTTGACGCAATCGGTTGGGTAATCCTACATTGTTGATTGTATTGCATTGGAAGGACATTGTGCTTAGTTAATTAGTGGATTTGGTGAAAAATAAGTTTGGGGGAAAGCTTGTCAAAAGGTTGTTTAGAACATCGCACACCAGTTGTTTGATATTGTGCCTCAAAGATAAACGTTGGCTTTTGAGAGGTTTGAACTCCGATTCTTGTTTGGGCAAGACATGACACTCACATCTTTGGCTCGCAAGCGACAGAGAGGAGAGAGTTCGGGAGCTACAGAAAAATTTGACAAGAAGAGATTCCAAACCTATGAAGCATCCGAGCATTATAAAAATTGGTTAGCTGGAAGACCTTTAATACCTGAGCGGGGATTGCTCCCGGAAGCTCAAGACGGGGAACTTGCCTTGATGATAGCGAGCCGCAATTGGTTAGATTTTACTTCTCAACCCGAGCCGGCGGTAGTTAAGATTGTCAAAGAATTTTATGCCAACGCAACTGCGGCTGATGGCAATAATGTTATGGTTCGAGGACGAGCAGTCAACATGGGACGAAAAGCAATCAATGCATATTATAGGTTGTCCAAGATCAAAAACAGTGAGTATAAAGAATATATGAAACATGATTTGGATTATAGTGAGGTGATTGCCACCCTATGTGAACCAGGGACGGAATGGGCACTAACAGATCAGCAAGAAGCACGTCATTTCCCTACAGCAAAGCTAAGCCGATATGGTAAAGCTTGGAATGCCTTCATTTGTGCAAAGTTGATGCCGTGCAGGCATATGAGTGAAGTGATGAGTCAAAGGGCAGCCTTGTTATTTTGCATTGCGAAAGACAAATCAGTTGACATTGGGCAGGTGATCTATGAATCTATCTTGAACGGAATGCAACCAGGAACTACATGCGGTTTACCTCACCCGTCTTTAATTACAGCACTGTGTCGCCAAGCAGGGGTTCAATGGAATGATAAGGAAGAGGTTTTGATGCCGTTATCCCCAATTAATCACAAAGCAATGGTTAAATACAAGATATGGGATGGGGCTGAATCACACCCACGGGGACTGGGATTTTTTATCGTTCCCCAAGTACATGTTGAGCAGCCTGTTGAGCATCCTCCTGAGGCACCAAGTTCTATGCCACCACCTGATTGGGTTGAGAATATACGGAGTGACCTACAACATCATACGAGACGAATTGACTTGGTAGCAACCCAGATACACCGAGGTTTTGACCGTATGGATCGACAACAATCTTGTCTTGCCCAACGTCAAGCAGAAATTTATTCCCATTGTACCACATCGTTGGCAGATATGTTTCGCCAAATGAATCCAGCCGGGACTCCGTACCAGTTCACACTCCCTCCACCTCTATCAGTGTATCCACCTCCAGACTTACCTCCTCCTAATGCCGAAGATGAAGATGCCGGAGAGGAGTAGGCGTTGATCAGGGAAGTCCTCAGTCCCTAATTTTTTTAAATTTGTATACAATGAGGACATTGCATATTTTAAGTTTGGGGGTGCATTCATTTCGTATTTGCATGTAGTGGTCATTTGTATTTGCATGTAGTGGTCATTCTTATTGAAAAAAATAATAATAATAAATATATAAAAAAATGCATTTAGTTAGTTCATATTGCATGAATCCAGGCATTGAGTTAGTTGAAGACGACTTAGCCAATGATGAGATTGGAATTATATATAGTTTAACAGTACTGACAATTGAGACATGGATGTAGTTTCGTATTGTGATGTAAATCTTATCCCGTTTGAAAACTGATGTAATCGGGTAGCACGTTAGGTTAACCATTGTGATTAACTTAGTTTAAATGATAGCATAATTGTCTTCTTGGGGGAAATCTTTGTTCTAATGAAGGAAAATTTGTAAAGTTGTGGTAAAAGCTAGGATGACGCAGAAACTTAAGTTTGGGGGAAAATATGGGATTTAAATTGAAAAAAAAATGATGAAAAAAAAAAATGCAGAAAAAAAAAGAGATATATATACAGATGAATAAACACGTTGACTTGTTTAGTTCTGTGGCCTTTGCTACTTGAGTAAGTAAACCCTAGGGGATGTCTTTACACCCAGCGCCCTAAAGCCGTCTGGTTTGGGAGTCGTTGGTCGAAAGCTCGCTACATGGGTACCATTGAAAAGCCTAAGAGAACTAGACAGTGCATAGTCAAGTGTAAACACGAGAAAGAGCGTAAATGCCCTCGTGAGCAAATAAAAGAAAAATAAATAAATCCCGTATTGACTCTTAACTTGGTGATTGTGAAAGTTCTAGCCAAAGCTTAACTTGTTACAAAGATTCTTAAGTTAAGATATGTGTTTTTCCCTCTAAGAAGCATATTATGCAATGTATTTGAACTGTAGTTGATTTTAATGGTTGTTAAGCACACACACACTACATCAGAAACAACAGGCTTTGATTTACGGATTGGTATGAGCTATTGAATTGTCTTATTTGGATGTATTGTTTGAATCTATTGTTGATACCTCTGAGGCATATTTGTTTGATTTCTTACTGACTGATGGCTGGATGCGTAGACATTTAGATAGGTTGCATTTGCATTATTGCATTGTTTGGGGACAAACAATAAAATAAGTTTGGGGGTATTTGATGAGTGAGTTGTATACTTACGAATCAGATATTGTTTAGCTTAATTATTGTTATCCTTAAGTGTTTTTAGTATCTTTTTATTAGTTTTTGTGTTTATTTCTTGTAGGATGGAGCTGGAGGGATAAACTGGTCATTTGGGAGAAGAAAAGAATTAAAAATCATTAAAATTGGAGCTGAGTGGCATTTTTGTAATTACCTGGTCTTTGTCTAGCGCACAGTGCGCTTGGATTGCACTGAACCTAGCGCCTAGTGCGCTAGGCCACACCTAATGTTGGTTAATTTTGCTGCTAAATTGATTTGGAAAAGGGAAAGGACTCTGGAGGAGGGTTTGGACTAATACAAAAAGAAAGAAGACTTAAAAAAGAGATCGTGGAATTTCGGACGACAAGGATTTGCAGAGAGAACAACGAAGGAAAACACAAAGGAGGATTACAAGGGCTGAAGATCAAAGAGAGAGTATTGGAGCAAATTCAGAGTTTCTTCTTCTCTTCTCTAGTTTTGTCTTTTGTAATTACTTGGGATGTTTGGATTATTAATCTGGATGATGCTTTTATTTATTATTATCATGCACTAAACTTTAATTAAGATTGCAACGGAACTTGGTATGTAGTTTAAATTGAACCTTCCCATTGAATGAAAGTTGGTTTTTATTGAATTGTTTATTATATCTTTTGCTTATTGATTAATTGTTTGGCCAACAATTACTGTGATAATCTATATAAAATTGGAAGATCAAGTATAGATTGAGATCTGGATATAATAACATCTGTTCATATAATCTGAATAGGGTTAATATGATTAGTATGTAGGATAGGAATATACCTATGTGTCTTTTGTATCCATTGAAAGAATTTGTACGTAAAACCCTAATTAACTTGATTCACATAGGAATATAGTGAATTAATTAACTAGGGTGTTCCTGGTAATTCTGTGTCTTAAGGATCAGATTTAGGAGGGTTTGTTCACGTATTTTGGGAAAAAGTGTGTGAATTTTATAAAGCATTCTTGGATAATGATTCGTATTAATTAACTGAGTTAAATGGGATGTAAATTGATTTAAATGAAATACCAAGGGAAGTTGTAATCTTAACCTGTTAAATCTGCATTAATCTTGTGAACATTGATCTTAGTTATTAATTTTGCTAAGTTAGATTTTCATATTACGACCAATATTTCGTAGTTTAAAATAAGATTGATTGAATTAAAATTTATAATTGATAAAGGTTAATCTATTTCCTCGTGGGAACGATATCCTTGCTTGCTGAATATTACAATTGAACACGTATACTTGCGTGTTAAAGTGCTATTAAGAAATTAGGCAACACCCGTGTACCTTCTCCACCAAAGCTCAAGGATTCGGGTAGTTTTGCAATCTCGTGCCCAATTAGTAGTTATTGCGTTGGCAAAGCTCTTTGTGACACGGGATTTATCATTAATTTGGAGCCATGGTGTGATGAGAAAGGGGTTCATGAAGAGATAGATAAAGATCCAGTTGTGTTTAAAAAGTTTTAATTCATTAATCCGTCCTCGGACACAATAGACCAAATGCCTAGCTACTTGAAGTTTATAAAAGAGAGTCTATTTAAAAAGAGCAAGTTAGGTGAATTTAAAACAATGACCCTTACAGATGGAAAACTCTCAAAAGTTACATTATCACTGATGGATGAAGGGTTACTCAATTATTGAAAAGGAATTGGATAGAGAAGCAAAGAAAGAGTCAGGCTGAGGACATTAAACTAAGCGCTATCTGGAAGGCAACCCAGAATTCAAATCAATTTTTGTTAATTTTTAGTTCAATCAAATTGTTTTAAGTAGTATAGTTAGTTAGTTTTATAATATTAGTTGATATCGTAGTAGTTCTTGCATCAATTACAAAGTTATCTGCAAATTGAGATTTGATATGGGTTATTTGATTGCAGGGAATAACATGCTAAAGTTTGGAAGCTACAGGTAAGTTTGACAAGAAACAGTTTACGAGTTACCAAGGCTTTGAAAGATATGTTTGAAAAAATGAACCCAGCAGCAGCTCCATACTAGTTCCCATCACTTCCACCTTTGTCTGTCTACCCACCACCTGACTTAGCCCCAGAAGATGTAGCTAATGAAGGAGAAGCAGCTGATGCTGACGAGGATTAAAGCCTCAATCTTTCAGGGAAGTTCTTCGTGCCTAACTTTTTAATCTTTATACAATGAGGACATTGCATATGTTAAGTTTGGGGGTGCATTCTTCTAGTTGCATGTTTATTGAAGTATTGTAGGGCATGTTGCATGATAGTTTTGCATTTTACGTTGTGTTTTGCATTTAGTTGCATGAATCAAGTGATGATGTAGTATCTAATTTTGGCCAATGAAAATACTGGATTGAGAGTTTTGCTTTAACAAAATTGAAAATTGATGCTAAGTGAAGACTTTGATTGTGGACTTAATTATGCTTGTTTGAAACTCAAGTTAACAAGGAAAGCACTTTATTGACTATTTGCTCAATCTGAATTCAAATCTTTACATAATTTACTTCTGGTAGAAAATTTGGGATAAATTTGACAAAGTTAGTAAAGCAACTATGAAGACAAAGTCAAGCTAGAAATTAAGTTTGGGGGGAATCTTGGGATATCTATATATGTTGGGGGAAAAAGTGAGAAAAAATATATTAAAAGCTGACTTAGTTTAACTTTGTAGCCATTGTTACTCGAATAAGTACGCCTTTAGGAGTGTCTCTACACTTAACGCCCTAAAGCCTACTAATTTGGGAGTCTTTGGTTGAAAGTTCGCTACATGGTAACTTTGAAAAGTCTAAGAGAGTTGAGCATTGCACAAGTCAGATAAAATATATATATATAAATAATAATCACTTGAGTAGTTTAGTTTTATAGCCTTTACTACTCGAGTTATTAGATTCGTAGGGGTGTCTCAACACCTAGTGCCCTAAAGCCATCTAGTTTGGGAGTCATTGGTCGAAAGCTTGATACATGGGTACCTCTGAAAAGCCTAATAAAACTAGACATTGCACACATCCATGAAATAATAAAGTATGATGTAATAAACCTTGTTGATACCCCTTTGCTTAGAATTTGCTTGCGATAGTCTGATTGGATGTATTTACTGATAGAGTTAAGTAAAGCTGAACTTTATTTATAAGAAGTTAATTATGTGGGTGATTTGAGTTGTGATTGATCAAAATAGTCTATTTTCACACACACAGCATGGGTGATGACAAACATAATTGATGAAGTGGGTAGAGTTGGAAATTGGGCATTGGTTGGATATTTTGTTTGAATATTATATGTTATCTTTGAGGCTTAGTATTGGATGATATGTTGTTTAATTACTTGATTCGTAGGCAATATAATAGGTTGTATTTGCACTATTGCATTGCTTGGGGACAATCAATTGATTAAGTTTGGGGGTATTTGATGAGTGAGTTTTATACCTACAAATCTGATATTACTAAGCTTAATTATTGTTATCTTTGAGTATTTTTAGTATCTTTTTAGTGGTTTTTTATGTTTATTTCTTATAAGATGAAGCTGAAGGGATAAATTGGTCATTTGGGAGAAAAAAAAGGGATAAAAATCATTAAAATTGGAGCTGAGTGGCATTTTTATAAATACCTAGTCCTTGCCTAGCGCTTAGTGCGCTTGGTCAGTGTAATTCCTAGCGCCTAGTGCACTAGGCTACATGCATTGGGATTAGGATCCTCTCCATTTCCATTTCCCTCCATTTCCATCAAGTTCACCAATTTTTGATAATAATGATTTTGTTAGTAATGATCCAAATATGTTAATAGATAGTTAATGATATTAAGATCAATCTTAAAAAAAATTAGTAATCCGACATTTTTTCATCGTTAAAAATCTAAAAGAATTTTCACCGTTGAAATTAACGGTGAAAATTCTTTTAGACTTTTAAGGGTGAAAAAGTGTCGGATTACTAAATTTTTTTTTAGGATTGATTTTAATATCATTAACTATCTATTAACATATTTGGATCATTACTAACAAAATCATTACTAACATATTTGGTGAACTTGATGGAAATGGAGGAAAATGGAAATGGAGAGGATCCTAATCCCATGCATTGTTGGTGTTTTGCTACTGAATTGGAATTTTGAAGCAAAATAGGAATCTTGATGAGGGTTTGGACTAATACAAATAGGAGAACACTTCAGAACAAACGTATTAAGGATTTTATCAAGAGATTTGCAGAGAGAACAACAAGGAAAAACACGAAGGAGATTTCAGAGGCTAAAGATCAAGTGAAGGATTAGGAGCAATCTGACAGGTTCTTCTAATATTTTCTCTAATTTTTATTCTTTGTAATTATTTGGGATGTTTGGATTATTAATTTGGATGATGTTTTCCTTTGTCATTATTTATTAAATTTTAATTAAGGTTGCAACAGAACTTAGTATGTAGTTTAAATTAAATCTTCCCATTGAATGAGAGTTGGTTTTTATTAAATTGTTTATTATATCCTATGCTTATTGATTAATTATTTGGCCAACAATTACCATGATAATCTATATAAAATTGGAAGATGAAGTATTGATTGAGATTTGGATATAATAACATCTATTCATATAATCTTAATAAGGTTAATATGATTAGTATATAGGATAGGAATATACCTATGTGTCTTTTGTATTCATTGAAAGAATTTGTACTTAAACCCCTAATTAACTTGATTCACATAGAAATATAGTGAGTTGATTGACTAGGATGTTCCTTGTAATTATGATTCATAGAGAACGGATGTAGGAGGATTTGTTCACGTATCTTTCGGAAGAAGTGTGTGAATACTATAAAGTATTCTTGGATAACAATTCGTATTAATCAACTGAATTAAATGGGAAGTAAATTGATTTAAATGAAATACTAAGAGAAGTTGTAATCTTAACTTGTTAAATCTTCAATTAATCTTGTGAACTTTGATCGTAGTTATTAGTTTTGTCAATTGAAATTTTCATATCACAACCATTATTTCGTAGTTTAAAGTAGGATTAATTGAATTGAAATTGGTAATTGAAAAGTATTAACATATTTCCTCGTGGGAACGATAATTTTCTTATCATTATATTACTTGTTGACCACGTATACTTGCGTGTGAATTGTCGATATATTTTTTGGACAACACTAGCAATGGAGTCGGGGTCCTTAAATCGGGTCTTGACATAATTCCAACGATAAACATAGTTTTCGATTGTAATATATGTTATCCGATCATTGTAAATGTAAATTCGGGCCTTAAAACGATATGGAGGGTTTATCCTACGAATAATTGGATTTAAGGCCTCGTGATAGTGGATTTTATTATCGTATGGTGTTTAGGGTTATTTAGATGGCTTACATGCCCGTGGATAGCCCAAACCCTATATGGGATGCTTGATTTTGTTTCTCGGTAAGGCGAAAATGATTGTCGGGCAAACTAAAAAGATTTTGTAAATTTAAACAAACCTAGATTAGTAGTTAACTCAAGGCTAAAAATTGAAAATAATGAAGAATCACAATTCCTATTTGGTGAAGGGTTTGAAAATAAGGTTTTCTTGAAAATGTCACCCAAAATGTTTTGTCAAATGAAAAGCTAAAATGAAATTTAGCAAAAAAATAAACAAATTAAAATGAACCTTTTCTTTTAAATCAAATCCTTCGTGCATATGTTTAAAGGCTCTATAAGTTGTTTTCAAGATAACGCACATTGCACACATTCGATCTTAGGAGCCGACCCCTAAGTTATCTTCGATTTAATTCAAGCTAAGAGGCGATATCCTAGATTTCCTTCAAATTTATATAGGCACACACACAAACACACACACTTCGCATTTCATTTTAGGGAAGCATTAAGATAGCGGTAACCGTGTTTTCACGGAAGTCAAGGGCTGCCTAACACCTTCCCCTTACTTAAGCATGCCATCGAACTCTATGAATCTCGATTGCAAACCAATTTTTCGGAGTCACATATTGGGCCTCTCGATTATTTCAAATCTAAAAATCTTGATGAGTTGGTACATCTATTTTGTTAGAAATATACATTGAGAATGTTATTCCTATTTATATATGATTTGATTATGATATAAATAAATGAATATGCAAGTATGCTTGCATTGGCAAAAGTTGTAAAGTCCTTTGGTAGATAATAGGAATATATGTACAATGACTTAGAATGAATTGATCAAATATGTTAGGTTGATCCTACATAAGCAAAACAGCTTTGTAAAGTCCTTAAAAAGAAATGATGTACAAGGACTATAAATATAGAAAGATCAATCTTGTTAGGTTGATCTTATACAATGTAATAAATAGGATTGTCTGATCGTCGAGCACTGCACTAGCATCGTAGTCTGCCTGGAGAGACAAGGAAGACTCGAGAACTATTAAGGCGGAATCGTAGTTTGCAAGGATAGTAGATCTCGGAGTTCGTAGTCTGCCGGGAGAAACGAGAAAGGATCATAGTGTGTCGGGAAGAACTTTCTCAGAACCGTAGTCTGCTGAGGAAGTTATGTTCAGAATCGTAGAGACAGCCTGTCTATAAGCCGACTGAATGTCTGCCAGAGCTAAGCCAAGAATCGTAGATCACACTTGAAGCAGTGGAGTCTACGGATCTAATCAAAAGCAGAAATCATAGTCGAGCCAGATCAGACGAGGACAGCAAGCATAAAGGCAAAAATCCTAGTATGTCAAGGTCTGATCTCGGAATCGTAGTGTCTGCAGCAACAAAGCTAAATCGTAGTCTACAAAACTAAGGCTTCCAAAAAGGTTGCTCACAACGTTAAGGGAAGAATCGTAGTGTCAACACGATTCTCAACAGATGGGCATTCCCAGAATATCCAAAGCATGGAGCCTCTGGTCTGAGCTACAAAATTACATTCCAAGGGAACTAGAGAGCACTCAACGAATGGCATGCAAGCTAACAGAAGATACAAGCATCAACTCAATCAGCATACAGATTGAAGTTATGAAGCCATTCGAGATGAAGTCTTCCACAAGCAGATCAGAAGAAGACTTCAGACATAGTAGCTGACTTGAGAAAGTCAGTAAGTGCAGATGCTATCAAGAGAACAGAAGACAACGATCTTGAGAATCACCCAAGATTGTAGTGGTTGCCAAACGAAGAAGGAACTGATACAGTTTATACAGAGATACCGGCCAGCTTATGAAGAACAAGATAAAAATGATTAAGCATGGGTCAGCCCATTGTAGATAGGTGAATGGAAGATCACCAGGAGAAAGAGAGCTGGGTATGCCACAAATCTGAAGTGTCTTGCTACTCAGAAGAGGCCAGAACGACAAGTTAAGCTATTAGTTCCTGAGATTAGTCAAGGCAAGCATAAGTGTTGAAGCACTACACAAGTAAAGGAAGAGGTGTTCTACATTGAAGATCCAAGAACACTCTTCAGAATCGTAGTGTTGTCTCAACCAGTCAAAGCAACATTCAACAAGACACACTACGATAAAGGTCCAAGAACATCTGCATCAGAATCGTGGAGTTCGGGCATCTGAGTATTGAAGCACTGGCAATGAATCAATATGAAGACTGACATCCGAACGTTGCTGATTGAGAGCATCAATGTAGAAGGACAACTCCTAAGGATTCGAATCAAAGAATCAGAAAGGAGTAATAAAGATGACTACCAAGCCTGACACAAAACCGTGACATCTTCAAGGCGGTAGGTGAGAAAGCAGACTGCTTGTGTCAGTAAAGTCAAAAAGAGCTGTCACGTCACATCAGCAGTCTGCACCAAATAACTCGAGATCTGCGAAGCAATTCAAATAGCTTCCAACGGCTACTTTCCAACGGGAAGATCATGGAAGGGTATTTAATGGACAGAGCTTCAAGGATAAGAGTTATTGCTGAGTTGTAGATTCGTTGAGTTGTTGGAATGCTATACTGTTGACTCTACGAGTTCCACCTAAGCTAAACAGAACAAGTCTCAGTGGTAGTGAGACTACAATGGTGGAAGTGAAGCAGACTTGAAGAAGGACTTGAACAGACTAAAGCTTCACTCAACAAGGATGAGAATGCCACTAAAGATGGCAGCCAAGCTGAGAGGCGAGAAGGCCAAGAAGATAGCATTCTGGAAAGTGGCTGAGCATAAAGAAGATCAGAAGAGCCACTCTACGGTTCACCATGAAGAACCAGAAGTTGAACCAGAAGCTGAACCAGAAAAGATGCAGAACCATATCTGCATAGCATTCAAGAAAGGTTAAAGGGTTGCTAAGGACCAGAAGAAGGTGACCCACAATGAAAAGCCTTAGCAGTCCTATGTGGTGATGGTGCACAGCTGACATCAAGTGAAGATGAGCTGAACAGAATGAAGATCAACTGCACCAGAGAAGAGGTCCAAACTCAAAGCAGAATGCTGAGGACCAAGCCTAACTGCTAAGTACAAAGATGATCAAGCTTCAAGACATCTTAGCAGCAAAGCACAAACAACAACAATAACTACAACAACAAGTAACCAGGGCCTGAGGGGTCCTTGTCCAGAGGGACTAAATGAGTTCCAAGCCGGAGGGCTTGAAGAGTTCTAACTGAACTGAAGTTCCAGGGCTGCTGGCCTGGAAGAGTTCTTAGTGAACTAAAGGAGTTCCAAGTCAAAGGACTTGAAGAGTTCTTAGTGAACTGCAGTTCCAGGGCTGCGGGACTTGAAGGAATCATAGTGATTCAGGGTGTTGCCCAATCCTTAGTGGATTTCCTACGAGAGTGCAGAAGAGTGGATTAGGAGCTTGTGTCTCTGAACCACTTAAAACCCTCTATGTCTTTTACATTCTGTCATTTACTTTCTGTCATTACATTATGTACTTAACTGCTATAACTGATATGTATGTATTAACTACTTACGACTAAACTAACTCCAAGAGCAATGTATCAATGTTTATTAATATATCAATGAAGGGGAGATTTAACTTATTCCGCTGTGCTTGAAATGATTCTTATGTTTGTCATATGCTAACTTCTTAGCAATACAAAATAGAAAAGAAAAGAGTTTAAAAACGCAAAGGATCTATTCACCCCCCCTTCTAGATCTATTGTGTGCCTACTGGGAACTAATAATTGGTATCAGAGCAGGTTCTCATGCTATATTCAAAAGCTAATTGCTTTGAGTCTGATCCTAGGCACAAACATTGTTCTAAACTTAGTTTAGTAGTAAGTCACTTGTAAATGCAGATGAGCTCACACGTTGGAAATAATGTGTACAGGTAAATGTGTATATACACCTGAAGCTGCTCAGATTGGTCCAGGTTCTTAAATGACATACCATCAAGACCAATCCTTGTCCACAGTCAATCTTGTAGTCTAAAGACCAGAGATGAGAAGTCAAGTGGCATCAACAACAAAGAATCAAGCATCCTTCATTCTTAAAGATGAAAGGTCATACATGCTAAGAAATGTTTATCCAGAGGAGAAAGAAGAATTTCTCAAATATGTATTTGGCTAACCAGCATTTGGATGTGAACCCTGAGGTTCAAGGTGATTAAAGAACTAAAGATGCCAAGACCTTCTTAGCTTACCTCTTCAAGGCTATGACTGATTGATCAAAGGACAACTGGAGGAACAAGCTGTCAGAAATGAATGTAAAGATATGCACATCAATACCTAACCTCATTATAGCAAGATAAATGACTGTCAAGAAACTGACAATGTAAAGGTACGGTTCCTCATTAATATAAATGTGTACATCATGTTGCATCACCTTATGTACTATAACAGTATTCTATCAAGAGGCCATATTCTTCCTAAAAAGGGGAAGAGAGAAAGTACACTAAGGATGGGAACTCAATTGCTAACAAACTTTCTCTCCACCCAAGTTCTAGGTTGAAGATAACATCTTGAAAGAAGTCTGAAATAGGTCATAAGCATATCAAGAATTAATTAAGTTTAAGTGGAGTAATCCTTGCTTAAGGGTTGGTATGTATATACAAACCTATGCTCTAAGTTTTTGATAACACGTAGAGTATGATAAGTTCTAAAGGAGTATCTTGAAGATTCTTAGAAACTGATCATCTCCATGAATCAACCAGATACAACTAAATAATAGAGTTGATTCCTACTCTGTGAACATTCAAAAACTGTGAACATAACCAAGCAAATGGTGAAACCATCAAAGAAAAAGAGTGTTTTATTAAAATGATTAATTTTACACACACTCACAATCATGCATGATAAATGTCATATCTAAATCTGATACATGCATGGATATGATGATTATTGATGCTGAAGTTGATGTAAATTCTAGTATATGAGGAATAGGGGTTTTGAGAAACTAACCTAGCAGGACCCAATCAAGCTTGGGTACCAAAATAGAAATTATCTAAACCTGCAGGTACTTGATCTATCTAACCACACTAAGGAAGGCAGAAGCAGATGACTTCAGTCACGAAGATTCACCCAGCTGGAGGCTCAAGACATTTCAGCAATGTTCTTATCAAAATCATTCCATGACAAAACCTATTCTTGAAGACTTGTTGAGCTCATATGAATGAAACTCACAAGATTGCTGTTATCCATAGCTGACCAATCACACCAAGATGAACAAGATCTTCTATGCTTATTCAATCAAAGCATATCAACCCAGAGGAAATATCAAAGAAGCAGAACTCCACGAATGCAGTCTATCAAAGAGCTTAAGGAAAATTGTAGTGTTCTCTACGGTCAAGACTGAGTCAAGCCTGTGCAAACCAACACGCAACGATTATGGTACAATGATCACAATCGTAGTGTCCCTCCAGTCAGCTTCAAAGTCCATAGTTCTGATAAAGAAGGAAGGGCAACCAACTGAAGAAAGGCAGTTAGATGTTGACAAGTTGATAGTCCCAAATGAGTCTTCATTCACAGTAGATACTGATGAAACGAAGAGAGGACTGCAAGCCCACGAAATTGCATGTTCAAGCATCAGATAAAGAAAACTGTGTTCGTAGTTCTGTTAACAATCGTGGAGTGATCAATCCTGAAAATATCTCCCTCCATGATTCAAGGAAGCTTATATGAAAGAAATGATTCTAGTCAGAAGAAGACATTCAAGGCTGCCTTCTAATGGATATAAAGAAGAGAAATTCATGCTTCGTTGAAGAGAAATGATTCTCAAAATGTCTTGAGTCAAATACTCCAATTTATGCTGACTTGGTTAAAGAGTTCTACTCCAACATGACTACAAACTTTGGAATTCTTTCTACCAAAGTAAAAGGTCAGATTCTGAAGCTGAAATCTTCTGACATCAATCAGTGCTTAGGTTTTTCTGACCTAGGTCTGAAAAGTCTTAATGAAGTCAACACTGAAGAAGCCAAGAAGATAATGAGGTACAGAAGGAACCCTAGTCTGAAGGACATGAACAAGAAGGAGTTCCCTAAAGAATTTGAGTTTCTAGCAGAGATTGTAGGCAAATGCATTCTATGTAAAGACACTGCACATGACACTGTGAGTGATCAACAGCTGAAGATTATGTCTACAATTGTTCTGAAGGAGCGTATCAACTTTGGGGTTATTTTGATTGACCAAATGTCCAAGTGGCTGGAGAAAGCAGAGAAGAAGAGGTTAACAGGGAAACCACTCACTAAGGTTTTCCATGGAAGATTATTAAGTATCATTCTGAAGAAGAGGCTGAAGAACAAAATTAAGGATGATGAAGGTGAAGCCCTTAATAACCATAAAGTGATGACCACACAGCTGTTTGCAAATTGGAAGAAGAACCCAATGGAGAACAAACGGCTAACATGTGGCAGCAGTAGCAAGAGTACTTCGAAGAAGAGGAAGGCAAGTGCTATGAAAGAAGAAGAGTCTTCATCCTCTGAAGGTGCAATTATCCCAAAACCCAAGTCTGTAAAGCCTTCGAAGAACAAAGGCAAAATGGTGAAGAAGCAAAAGTCAGTTTCCCAAAGAAGTATATATACTGAAGAAGAAAACGTAGAGTCAGAAGATGAGATGGGAACTGAGAGGTCCAAGGATGAATCTTCAAGGAGCAAGTCTGGTGATGAAGAAAAATATGCAAGTCCTATGGCTAATCCTCAAAGTAGCCATTCTATTGACAAGGGAAAATCTAATCATGAAGAAGTTAGATCTTCTACTGCTGAAGCTTCAAGGAGTCCTGATGGTTCAAAAGATGTTGAGTTCAAAGAAGAAGCATCTGTCCCTCCTGCTGTTGAACCTCAAGGAAGTCTGTCTGATGAATCAGAGACTTCAAAGACTGAAGATGAAGAAAGATCTGAATCTCCTACAGTTGAACCCCCAA
Organism: Panax stipuleanatus; assembly: GCA_020205555.1. Taxonomy (NCBI): domain Eukaryota; kingdom Viridiplantae; phylum Streptophyta; class Magnoliopsida; order Apiales; family Araliaceae; genus Panax; species Panax stipuleanatus. The sequence continues at coordinate 95,009,268 of CM035125.1, read as the reverse complement.
GTAGAAGGAATAGCAACAGACTGATTGCCAAAATGATCTCAAAAAGAGGAGAATTGTTTCCAAAGACAATTGAAATCAGCTATGATGAGGCTGAATCCAAGAGAAGAGAGGCTAAGGAAAAAGGGAAGACGCTATCAGAAAAGGATGGCAGAAAAAGGCTGAAGACTACAGAGTTAGAAGAGACTAGTAAGTCTGCAAAGGCAAGCTCTGCTGATGATGATCAAACGCTTGAACAAACTGATGAGTCAGTTGAAGGAAGTCTACATCAATCTGACTCTAGCACATATCATGACGAAGGTAAAAGAGACTTCAGTTCTAAGGATGACGTGCCAGAAGATTTTCACATTCCTTATCCTATTCAACGCAAGAGGAGAATAGTGGTAGAAATTGATGAAGAACCACTAGATGCACTTCCAGAGAAATGGGTAAATCATGGGAATGGAAGGTTACAAGTGGTGAAAATGACTGCAGCACATCTACTCAGCCATCAAGATACTATAAAGCTAGAGTCCTCAACCTTGATTTATGATATTGAGGTCAAAGATCATGCTATAAGATGGTTTCATCCTCACATGCCATGGGCAAAGGCATCCCTCACTGGAGACAACAGCTATCTCTCATGGTGCTTCTCTCATCTTCCCAACCTAGAACTGGTGGCACAAAACTGGAAGAAGAATACTGCCCAAGTCCGCAATCGTAGATTCATCTCACTCTATCCTTAAAGATGATCAAGATGAATATGAGAAGCTGTACTCTGCCCAAGCAGCATGGAACTCAACGATCTACCAGATTCTCACCACCTTTGAGAGTCTATCCAAAAGTAAAAATCGTAGAGTTCACCATGATACTCAGCAAGAGATTGATCAATCAGCTGCTCAGAAAGAGGATAAACAACATGATGACAGACCTTCTCAAGAGTAAGAGCTTCAGAAGTCCTCAGAAAAACTATTTGAGGAAATCTCTCTCATGGCTGCAGAAGTAAAGGACCTGTCAACAGGAGAAGACAATGAATTGTCAACAAGACTTCAAGCCAGACTCTCAGATATATCCCTCAAGCTTCAACTAAGGGATCAAGTACTTCAGAAGGCTATGAGTGAGCAGAAGGAAGAAACTCTACAAGTTCAAAAGGGTAATAAAGACCAAATCCTATTTCTCTCTGACAAGATTGACGATCTAAAACAGTCCCTCTCTCTCCAACTTGAGCTGAGTCAACAAGAACTCAAGATTGAGGTTGGTAAATCTTCTCACCTGATGGAGCAGCTTATGACAAACATGGAGCAGCTTTCACAAGTGATTAATAACAAAAAGGGGGAGAAAAAGATACATCAAAAGAGACTTTCAAGATAGAGGAAAAAGAAGAAGCACTCAATGGGTAAGATGAAGTCTGAGAAGAAGAGAAGCAGAGAAGCAAAGAAGACCATGAAAGGAGGAAAGAAGAAGAAAGCAGCAGCAGAAGCAGAATCATCATCTGAGGGGGAGCCAAAAGATGATGACCCTAAGAACACAAAATTATAGGGGGAGCCAAGCAAAGGAGAGCATGCATCTAAGGGGGAGTAGGGGAAAGAAGAAAAAGAAGAAAGAAAGATGAGCAGCATGAAAGAAAGAAAGAAAGATTAGTAGCAGGAAAGATGAGCAGCAGTAGAAGCTAATTAACAGACATTCTGGAGACATACATGGAGCAGAAGAGGTACATCTCTATTCTAGTTAGGTATGTTTTGGATCCAGAATATAGAGTGTCATAGTGTATGTAATTTCATATTATCATCAATGACATTCATGATTATTTGCTTTAGAAATACAGTTGCTCACAGTATATAAGATTCATTCATCTCATGCACATGAACTAATTGTTTTTGTCATAATCAAATAGGGGGAGATTGTTAGAAATATACACTAAGAATGTTATTCCTATTTATATATGATTTGATTATAATATAAATAAATGAATATGCAAGTATGCTTGCATTGGCAAAAGTTGTAAAGTCCTTTGATAGATAATAGGAATATATGTACAAGGACTTAGAATAAATAGCAAATATGTTAGGTTGATCCTACTTAAGCAAAACAGCTTTGTAAAGTCCTTAAAAAGAAATGATGTACAAGGACTATAAATATAAAAAGATCAAGCTTATTAGGTTGATCTTATACAATGTAATAAATAGGCTTGTCTGATCGTCGAGCACTGCACCAGCATCGTAGTCTGCCTGGAGAGACAAGGAAGACTCGAGAACTATCAAGGCGAAATCGTAGTCTGCAAGGATAGTAAATCTCGGAGTTCGTAGTCTGCCGGGAGAAACGAAAAAGGATCGTAGTGTGTCAGGAAGAACTTTCTCAGAACCGTAGTCTGCTAAGGAAGTCATGTTCAGAATCGTAGAGACAGCCTGTCTATAAGCCGACTGAATGTCTGCCAGAGCTAAGTCAAGAATCGTAGATCACACTTGAAGCAGTGGAGTCTACGGATCTAATCAAAAGCAAAAATCATAGTCGAGCCAGATCAGACGAGGACAACAAGCATAAAGACAGAAATCCTAGTCTGTCAAGGCCTGATCTCATAATCGTAGTGTCTGCAGCAACAAAGCTAAATCGTAGTCTGCAGAACTAAGGCTTCCAAAAAGGTTGCTCACAACGTTAAGGGAAGAATCATAGTGTCAACACGATTCTCAACAGATGGGCACTCCCAGAATATCCAAAGCATGGAGCCTCTGGTCTGAGCTACAAAAATACATTCCAAAGGAACTAGAGAGCACTCAACGAATGGCATGCAAGCTAACAGAAGATACAAGCATCAACTCAATCAACATACAGATTGAAGTTGTGAAGCCATTCGAGATGAAGTCTTCCACAAGCAGATCAGAAGAAGACTTCAGATATAGTAGCTGACTTGAGAAAGTCAGTAAGTGCAGATGCTGTCAAGAGAACAGAAGACAACGATCTTGAGAATCACTCAAGATCGTAGTGGTTGCTCACAACGTTAAGGGAAGAATCATAGTGTCAACACGATTCTCAACAGATGGGCACTCCCAGAATATCCAAAGCATGGAGCCTCTGGTCTGAGCTACAAAAATACATTCCAAAGGAACTAGAGAGCACTCAACGAATGGCATGCAAGCTAACAGAAGATACAAGCATCAACTCAATCAACATACAGATTGAAGTTGTGAAGCCATTCGAGATGAAGTCTTCCACAAGCAGATCAGAAGAAGACTTCAGATATAGTAGCTGACTTGAGAAAGTCAGTAAGTGCAGATGCTGTCAAGAGAACAGAAGACAACGATCTTGAGAATCACTCAAGATCGTAGTGGTTGCTCACAACGTTAAGGGAAGAATCATAGTGTCAACACGATTCTCAACAGATGGGCACTCCCAGAATATCCAAAGCATGGAGCCTCTGGTCTGAGCTACAAAAATACATTCCAAAGGAACTAGAGAGCACTCAACGAATGGCATGCAAGCTAACAGAAGATACAAGCATCAACTCAATCAACATACAGATTGAAGTTGTGAAGCCATTCGAGATGAAGTCTTCCACAAGCAGATCAGAAGAAGACTTCAGATATAGTAGCTGACTTGAGAAAGTCAGTAAGTGCAGATGCTGTCAAGAGAACAGAAGACAACGATCTTGAGAATCACTCAAGATCGTAGTGGTTGCTCACAACGTTAAGGGAAGAATCATAGTGTCAACACGATTCTCAACAGATGGGCACTCCCAGAATATCCAAAGCATGGAGCCTCTGGTCTGAGCTACAAAAATACATTCCAAAGGAACTAGAGAGCACTCAACGAATGGCATGCAAGCTAACAGAAGATACAAGCATCAACTCAATCAACATACAGATTGAAGTTGTGAAGCCATTCGAGATGAAGTCTTCCACAAGCAGATCAGAAGAAGACTTCAGATATAGTAGCTGACTTGAGAAAGTCAGTAAGTGCAGATGCTGTCAAGAGAACAGAAGACAACGATCTTGAGAATCACTCAAGATCGTAGTGGTTGCCAAACGAAGAAGGAACTTATACAGTTTATACAGAGATACCGGCCAGCTTATGAAGAACAAGATAAAAGTGATTAAGCATGGGTCATCCCATTGAAGATAGGTGAATAGGAGATCTTCAAGAGAAAGAGAGCTGGGTATGCCACAAATCTGAAGTGTCTTGCTACTCTGAAGAGGCCAAAACGACAAGTCAAGCTAGCAGTTCCTGAGATCAGTCAAGGCAAGCATAAGTGTTGAAGCACTGCACAAGTAAAGGAAGAGGTGTTCTACATTGAAGATCCAAGAACACTCTTCAGAATTGTAGTGTTGTCTCAACCAATCAAAGTAACATTCAACAAGACACACTACGATAAAGGTCCAAGAACATCTGCATCAGAATCGTGGAGTTTGGGCATCTGAGTATTGAAGCACTGGCAATGAATCAATATGAAGACTGACATTTGAATGTTGCTGATTGAGAGCATCGATGCAAAAGGATAACTCCTAAGGATTTGAATCAAAGAATCAGAAAGGAGTAATAAAGATGACTACCAAGCCTGACATAAAACAGTGACATCTCAGAGGCGGTAGGTGAGAAAGCAAACTGCTGTGTCAGTAAAGTCAAAAAAGAGCTGTCACGTCACATCAGCAGTCTGCACCAAATAACTCGAGATCTGCAAAGCAATTCAAATAGCTTCCAACAGCTACTTTCCAACGGAAAGATCATGGAAGGGTATTTAATGGACAGAGCTTCAAGGATAAGAGTTGTTGCTGAGTTGTAGATTCGTTGAGTTGTTGGAATGTTATACCGTTGACTCTACGAGTTCCACCTGAGCTAAACAGAACAAGTCTCAGTGACAGTGAGACTACGAAGGTGGAAGTGAAGTAGACTTGAAGAAGGACTTGAACAGACTAAAGCTTCACTCAACAAGGATGAGAATGCCACTAAAGATGGCTGCCAAGCTGAGAGCCTTGAAGGCCAAGAAGATAGCATTCAGGAAAGTGGCTGAGCATAAAGAAGATCAGAAGAGCCACCCTACGGTTTACTATGAAGAACCAGAAGCTAAACCAGAAGCTAAACCAGAAAAGATGCAGAACCATGTCTGCATATCATTCAAGAAAGGTTCAAGTGCTGCTAATGTAAGAACCGTGAATTTCATGAATAATTTTTTTTTATTGATATAATAAGAAAATGAATACTTATTGGAACATAAATGTGTACGAGTTATGAGAAAAGTAATTCAATTATATTAAATTAAATTTACAATAATTGAGGAAATATGGAGAATTGCGACTCGTAGAATGCCTTGTGTGGCATGAGAATGGAAAAGATGATGGTTTAATTAATTCAAGAGGGAAATCGATAAGGGAAGGATTAATTAATATTACATTGTTAATTAATCATTGTGATTAGTAAATAGCCTACTAATGAGTAATTGTTAATAATATGTTATTATAAATAACAAAACATTTACGAGTAAGTAATTGATGAATATGATAAGAGTTATATTTAATTGATTATTTGTTGAGTGCAATACATGTGATAGTTAATCGTACAATAATGTTATTAACTGATATTATGAATAATAATCGGTTAAAGAGTAAATGAATTATTAAGTGAACAATTAATCTATATTAATTGTTATTATGAGAAATATAATAATAATCTGTTGATTTAGTATTTTTGCAAGTAATGATTTGATACTAAGAAAATTGTTTATGAATATAATAGAATTTATATTGTTGAGGAATGTGATTATTTATCGTATAATAATAATCGATAAGGGTAAGTAATGAAGGAATTACTACGTGAATAATTAATCGATATTAATTGTTATTTACTTTCTATTATGAGAAAGTAGAATATTAATAATGATTAATTGATAATGTGTTAATTATTATTATCGCGAATAATAGAATGATAATAAGCAATTTGTTTATGAATATAATAAGATTTATATTTATTTAATGTGATAATTAATCATATAAATGTTAGTTAATTAATATGGAGATTTATAACTTCATTAATCTATGATGAAGGAATTGATTAATATTTTATTAATTAATTAATTGCCATTATAAAACAAATAAGTAAGTCATTAATATAATGAGATTATATTAATTGTTATGTGCATGTATACGAAATTAAATATATAAAATATATGGGATACAACTATATTATATAGTGTAGTGCGACATTCATGTGACTATGCTATATATAGAAACCACATATTAAGAATTATTAAACTATATTATATGATGCAATGTGATTGTACATATTGAAACCATATGTTATGATTAAATAAATTATATGAGTTACATAATAAAGCTTATGTGACAACATGTGGTATGTGACTACATTAAAAGCTGTACTTCGTATAATATTATAAATAAACAAATGTTATGTAATGAATATTTCAATAGATTAATAAAATTGAAAATAATAAGAGTTGTAATAATGTTATGTGACAACATGTATGTATGGATACATTAAAAGTGTACTTATGAACTATTGAATAATAAATGAGATAGTATCCGATTAAATCATATCCGGTATTAACAGAATGTACATGGATTATATGTGTGCAAACTAAATAACAACATTGTGACTCTAAATAAATTTAATACCTAAGTATACATATATGCCTAAGTGTATATAATATGTGTATGTATTGGGTTATTTTATTTTTACTACATTGTTTCATGTTGCTGAGCTTTAATAAGTCTTGTCCCAAAATAATGGTCATATATCTCCCTCACGTGAATGGCTACAAGCTTAGCCTACTTCTCTTCCCTCAAACTCAGCAATTCTTAGCATATCATCACCAGGGGAGTGGGCTTACTCATGGGATTCACCAACTACTCAACCACCCTCCCTTACCCACTGAGTTCTTAGTCTTCCCGTTAGTTTGATTTGATGATCAAAGGCATGGACTGGGTAACCATTTCTCTATAAATAAGGCATCTCTCCTTCTTCATTTCAATTGCTGGGAACCTAAGTGTTGAATATAGAATGAGTTTACTGAGTTGGTGAGGATTCTGAGAATTAAGGAAAGTAATTTAGCAGCAAGTTCCTATCTAACTAATTTTAGAGGTATAAAATTTCTTCCTTGTTCTTCATTTTTATTCTCTATCAAAAGAATTTCTATTCTTGAAATCCAGATTTCTTAAGTATCTGAAATTAAATGATAATGGAGTTGGTAAATGATTACTAAGTTGTTATATAGTCTTATAATCATGTTTGAAACTATTATGTGACTAATTATATACGAATTAGTGAAAAAAAAAAGTTTTGATTTGGCCTGAAACCTGCCGAAGCAGGAAGATTTCTGGCTCGAACTGCTCACGGCGCAGCTGCGCCGGCATTACACTGCGGCACAGCGCTGCTGCGCCGGTACCCTGCACCAATTTTTGATTTTTGTTTCTTAATCTGATCAATTCTAGTATACTGATATGACTTGAACATGCATGGAAATTAGTTTAACAAGACTATTTAGGTTCCTTGGCATAGCATGAATGAGTTGGTTGGTGTTAGTATGCATGAAAATAGGCTTTAATGAAACTAATGAACTTAAGTTCTGATTTTGGTAAACATGTGTACATAAGATAGCATACGCATGATTTCTGAAAATAAATAAGCATGAGTTATGGTCCTTTGTTCATGACCAAGTGGATAAGCGTTGAGCTAGCGAACTTTTTCAAAGAAAAGAAACTTGACGATATCAAAGCTAATATGCATGAATATTACACGATATATGCTCTAACCTTGTAAGCGTGTTTGGGTGGCCTAGATATGCATGAAGATCATGATAATATGTGTATATATGTGTCATGAAGTAGCATGAGTATGTTTGGTTATGTTAGTATATAATTACTAAAGAAAGTATACGTTTTAAAAAGAGACTTTGACATATAAGTATGATATTCATATTTTGACCATATGAGCATGATAATATACTTATATGACTAATTATGACCATAAGCTAGCATGATTAGTAATACATAGTTTCCTTGCTCGTGTCCAATTGTTTAACTTTAAACTAAATGGTTTTTCAAAGGAAACTTGATATATTTGAAACTAATATCTATGAATATCATATGAGAGATGTTCTAACCTTGTGAGCATGTATATTTGACTTAACTACCTATACAATGTGAATATAAGGTGTTTAGTTTACGCTAGCATACATGATTAAGTCGTAACGATTTCAAAAGCAAAGTTCGGACTTTTTGCAAACTAAGTTGCATGATCATAGTGTAATAACATCGCTAATATATCATGTATGTACACATACTTGTTAAAAACAATGCGAGTTAATCGAGTATGAGGTTGATTAAGTTTTCAAACCAATAACGGTGCTAGTTATATATATGTGATGTGAATACTCGTGAGCATGCCTAGCTTGGGTTATATGACTACCGTATAGGTTTAAATGACAAGCATGATAACTTATTCATGGCGTTGTATGACCCTAGGTCGTTAGAAACCATGAATTAAAACTATATCATGTAAATCGAACGTGAAAAGGTTGAACGAGCATGAAAGTATCCTTTAATATGAATACATGCTATGTGATATCATATGTTGACACTTGAATCCGATTTTGACGGTTAACTTATAGAAATGCCATAACTTACTAAAATAAAATATATTTAGTATTGATTATGAGATGTTAATGATATGAGAATATGTTTAAACTCAAAACGAGGAACGTTAAGGATAAAAGTATATTAGTTGAGACTTGTGAATTAAATATGATATTATATATGATATAACTGTGTAGCTAGGCTAAGACTTAGCTTGTGTGTTGATTGTATATCCAAGATAAGATATGATATTATACTATATGACTAATGAATATCCTATACATATAAATATATATATTACGATAGGGATTCGAAAGTGTCGATTTATTTAACGAGGATAAACTACGCATAAGGCAAGTTTTCTGACTTACACTCATTTATAGTGCAAGTATCTGAACCCTACTTTTATTGTGTTGCAAGTATCCTATCCTTGTGGTTACTTATTCAAGGAACATCGTAAGCAAGTTCCCTAACTTATACTCTTTCATTGTACAAGTTTCCTTGAAACCGTTCTTGTATATTAATTGCAAGTATCTGACTACTCTTTTATTGAGCAAGTATTTGATTCATACTCTTTATTGAACACATATTCGAGCTTGTACTAACGTTGGTCGTACGAGTAAATAAGTGCTAGAATAATTCTTGCCTTACAAACTTATGTTTTATAGTTTGATTTAAATCACGATTATATTCTTCGAATTATTGTTGCGAGTATTGAACTCATAAATTATTCTTATATACATTGTTGAAATTATCTACGCCATTTAATTCGGCTAGACCAATATCATGAATTAGAAAGCGATCCACACCAATTGCCTTGGTGCGGACTCTTATAAATTGACTGAGTTGAACAACCCTCGTAAGAAGGGGAACTATATAGTCGGAGTGCCGACAGTAGTGTGGTAGGTTATGCATAACACCAGGTACGATAGGCTGATCCCCTAATTGTACTTGTTTGGGTTACTAGAAATATTTTTGGTGATTCTAGTAGAAGTTCGTGGTTCTTTGCGACCACTCAGTATCCAGAATTTATTAACTTGAAACTTTGAATTCATTGGATTCTTTATTAATCTTTGGTCCACAGCGACACTCAGTGATATCTATTCATTCACTTGAAATTGTTGAAACTTTTAATAACTTCTCGACCCGTAGTGGTCCTTATTCAACTTCACAGAATAGATTTGGAAGTCATTGCTATTTATTTTGTTTACAACATTCTTATTGAAAATCCTGAGCGATTAATTACTATTTTGCCTTTGAGATTTAGAACCGTATATATTCCTGTTCACATTTATTGGCATATTACTTGCTGAGTAAATTTGTTGTTCACTCTTGCTTCCCATAAACATTTCAGTTAGGGCAGGGCAAGGTGGAACCCCAGGACAGGACAAGTGCGAAGGCAAGGCTATGGAGTAGCTGTGCTTTTCTATATTAGGATGTTTCCGTTATGCTGTATTAAGACTTATTTAAATGTTATGCATTAAGAAATGTTTGGTTTAAGTTATGAAGTGTATTAGTAATAGTTTCGAGACTTGGGACGAGAAATATTTATATTATATCAATGTAAATTATTCTGTTATTCCATTGTTTGAGATTTTAGTTGTTATTAGAATTAGTACGTGATGAACCGAATTCGAGATCAGTGACGATCTGAATTTGGAGGCGTCACAGGTTGGTATCAAAGCTGTAGGTTATAAACCTTAGGAGCGAGTCCTTAGGCTATAACCTTAGAAGAAATTCGAGAATAGAAGTAGATAGAACTCATGTAGAGTTTTCTTAGAAAGCTAGTAGTGTTATAAAATATATTTTCATTCCATACAATGAAATTATGTTTTATTTGGAGATAATAATAAAGTTTATTAGTTATGTGATTATGGATGTCAGAGATAGGTAAACCTGGTAGGGTCATGGAGGAGGAACCATGTGATATACATGTGGTGTCCGCAACACCCCTTGAAGTTAAGCCTTTTACAGCAGTAACCTTAACCTAGGAAGAGATGGAATCGGAATATAACCGAAAATCCACGGTGGAAGTTTTCTTTTAGGATTGAGACATGTTTGAGTTTCTTTAAAATGAAAAATAAGATACAATAGTGGGAGGCGAAGTTCCAGACCTTCAGATTAGTAACTAATAGATACAGACATGGTGAGAGTGAAGGTAGTTAGATAATAAGCGTCGCGATACATGTTTATAGATATGGAACAGTGTTGTGGATCCCAATTTTAGGAATAATGTGGGAAGTATCTTTCTAACCCCAACTTTAGTGGTACCCGAAAGGGGTATGTAATGAGACTAGCAGATTGCTATACAATGTGATATGTTTTTATGTGGCATAAATGTGCGTGTAGTAACCAGATTTTGTTAACTAATGACAAGGGAGAATAGCAATAAAAATTATACGTCTTAAGAAGTATTAGATGTTTAACAAATAGATGATAATATAGTTTTATTTCTATACAAAAATGTCAATACCCCAAGGAGGAGAGACTCATCAAGAGGCGGAGAATGGAGATAGGGAATTGAATCAAGAACCCTTACAACAATTGGTAGACCTTATAGTAAATGCTTTTGAAGAAGGAATCAATGATTATAAGAAGAGACAGACAAAAACTTCAGAGGTAGGAAAAGATATTAACTTAACTAAAGAAGGAGAGGTTAATAATTCAAGAAAAGCAAATGAAGGTAGAATGGAAGAGAGTAGTAGTGGTAGCGGTAAGAATTTCAAAAGGAAGTGGAATGAGGATAAGTATGTACGAGGAGAAGGACAACCACGGAAGAAGAAGGTAGAAACCTATAAGAAATGTAGAAAGAACCACATGGGAGCGTGCTTGAAAGGAAAACATGTATGCTATAAGTGCGGTGAGAAGGGTCATATTTCTCCTAACTGTCCTAGGGAGGAGAAAACCATAGATTGTTTTGCGTATGGATCTGAAAAATGTCAAATACGCAATTGGCAGAAGGAAACAAACAAAGGAAAATGGGACAACAACAACATCAACAACAATCCGATGAGAAGTCACCAGGAAGGACTCAAGAAAAAGAATAAGGATTACCCAAGATGTGGGAAGAGTCATCAAGGAGAGTGCTGGAAAGGACGAGGAGTTTGCTATAGCTACTGCCAGGAAGGGCATATTTCCCCTAATTGCCCAAACCCGAAGAAGATCGAAGGATGCTTCGCTTGTAGGTCAACAGGTCATCAGGTTAAGAACTGCCCAAAGAAAGGAAGGAAGGAAGAAGACAACAACAAAGGAAGCCATAGCGAGAAGCCGACGATAATCGAACTAGCTCAATCGATTGAACCAATGCCAAGTACAACTAACGTTATGATACATGATGCAGTGGCGTTCCAAGTTGTGATATCAGGTTCTGTCTTAATCTATAATATAAATGCGTATATATTATCTAATCCGAGTGCTATCTTTCCCTTTTGCATCTGAAGGACTGTGAAACGACTAAGTTACCCCAAGAACGATTAGAAGATTCTTTAAACATAAAAGTTGCGAACAAGGAAGTAATTTCCGTAGAAATTCGTTTAACGTAATTGTTGCACGTAAATTAGGGGATGTAAACTAAGCATAGACTGGATTCCGATAAAATTTGGAAAGTGTGATGGGATACTAAGAAAAATGGACTGATTACATAACCATACTACGATAATTGACTGTTAGAAGAAAATTGTGAACCTTCAGAATCCAAACCGATCCAAGGAAGTATTTTATGGTAGCTCGTCGCTTAGGCAATTGTTTTGCCTTACGATGATGCAGGCCAAGATATTGTTAAGAAAAGTTTGTGTAGATTGTTTCACCATATTGTAGATACTAAGAGAGCGAGAGTAGAACTAAGGAATGTATCAGTAGAAATAAATAATGTATTAATAGAACCAGAATTTCAAAACGTATTCCCAGACGATCTGCCCTGCCTTCCGCCAGACAGAGAAAAACAAGTCGTAATAGATTTAGTATTGGAGACTGCACTGATTTCGAAAGCACCTATCTTATGGCACCGATAGAAATGAAGAATTATTAGTACAATTGCGAGAAATGTTAGATAAAGGATATATTCAGCCGAGTGTGTTTTCCCTTAGGGAGCACCAGTGCTGTGAGTCAAGGAGAAGGTTAGTTTTAGGGCACGTCAGATCTGACAGAGTTGAAGGCGGTAAGTAATTGGGAGCAGACGAAGACTACCATTGCGAAATTCTCTATCACCTCGAAAAGGCGAACGTAGTAGCCGATATGCTAAGTAGGAAAGGGGAATGGAGAAATTATTCAAGTTGATAACTCGAGAGGAACTAATCAGGAAGATGAAGATATTGAAAATAGAAGTGAAGGGACCCAGAGAGTCCAAAGGGAAGTTCATAACGGAGGTTTGTCCAGCGTTGTTGGATAGAGTGAATGGATAATAAGATAAAGACAAAAAGTGCGAGAAGGTAAAGAGAAAAAGTTCAGAAATAGTATCTTGAGATTCGTAGATCGAGCGTAAGATTCAACCGTAACTAAAATAGTACGTGATGAACCGAATTCGAGATCAGTGACGGTCTGAATTTGGGGGCGTCACAGCTAAGAACCAGAAGAAGGTGACCCACAATGAAAAGCCTTATGTGACGCCCCCAAAATAGGTTCAATACCAACCCATTCTGAGTCGCCAAATACATGGTACAGAATTCCAAATACAAATCTTTTATAACAAAAGGTCGTGAGAAATACGACCATACAACTATGAATTTCAATGCAAATCGTATATAATACGAAATATAAACATTCAAATTCATTCCTTATTCATTACAATTATTATCCCACTATTTTATAAAATAGTGAGGACTTCTACAGATCTAACTCTGATCATCACACTATTCCCCGACTAGTCCCCGCAACATTCTTATTCCCTGAAAAGGACAATAGATGAAAAGGATGAGCTCAACTAGCCCAGTAAAGAATATTATGACTAAGATAATGGAAAATAAATTATCGTTAGTCTTCAATAATTCAGATAAAATATTATGAACAACAAGTATTAGATCAACAACTGCAGCGGAAGTAACAATGCATCAGAAGAGTTAAGTAAAAAATAATGTCTACTATCTTCTATGATTTGAAAGTCCATAATCAATATTTTATCTCTGTAACATCAATCAATATATATCTTGAATAAAATATTCATCTTTGCACTACGGGCCAAAGATATTCATTTGTATCACCAGTAGCCATGTTCATCTCAACACCTGTCCATCTTTGCACTACGAGCCGAAGATATTCATCAGGTAATCATTCATCTTTGCTCTACAGGCCAAAGATATTCAGTTATATCACCATTTAAGACTGAGGATGACAAAAAATAATATAAATAACGAATCCAATAAGATAAAGGACAAAGATTAGGGATTCGTAATTTAGTTTATCCAAGTTTAAGAATACTCCATAATGATACTTTGTGGAACAAAATTCAAGAATAAAGATCAAAACTTGGATCCAATCAAAGATAGGACCCATAATAGCCAACCTAGACAAATAGAAGAAAATTTAACTTTTTCGTGAATAGTGTCGTACATGTGAATAGTGTCGTATACATGAATAGTAACTCCAACGGAAAAAAATAAGAATTTCATAATAAAATCCATGCCAATATTTTGGTATAATGATATTGAAAAGAATAACATCATTTACGAACGAAAATAGCATCCCTTAACTTAACAGGAGAGTAGTTTTGCTTGGAATATCGGATATTATGTGGACAAAAACTTGCACTGTTATCAACACTCAAGGTATTTAAATACTCACAAGAAATACGCTCGATATTATAGAGAGAAAATTTTATGATTCTGGTGTGATTTTCATTTCTAAACTAAGCATCCTATTGATAGGAGGATGGAAGGATACTATTTAGAAAGTAATCACGGGTGCACAGTTTAGAAAACTAACGGATGAATTCGACGGAGGAAAACTGATTTTCTGATTTTTACTATTCATTACTGTGCAATAAAATATTCTAATAAAACAAAACTTTAAATAAAATATAATATATATATATATATATATATTACCTACCGTATAAGGTAGGAAATTATAATATATATATATATATATATATAATAATACTCCCTCCCCTACACGTTACCTTCCCCCCCCCCAATTCCAAATCATTTAAATATATATATATATATATATAATACGTATATATATATATATAAAACAAAACTGAGATAACTTCTACCGACAGTTTTGAAAAATGAGTAAGCGGGGGTACATATAATAAGCCAAATTTGTAACAAATACTGATAAAAACATCTCAGCACTAATTCCTTCTTTTATATCCATAAAAATAAATATTTCCTTATCATAAAAATTAATAATTAATTATTCACAAATAATATTACATAACTACAAGATTGACAACCAGGTCGTTTCCAGGAAAGGGAGGCCTTCCGATAAGGATTTTTCCTTACTGGCGCGCAATTAAATAACCCCTCCTAAACAGAACTTTCTTAGACATTGCCAATAATGTTATCTAATAATATTATTCAAATAATATGAATTATTGATTTGATAATTTGAAATACTGCGCAATGACAATTATTCAATCAATAAAATATTATGCAATTATCAATGTAGCAATTATTGAATCAATAATATAAAATATTTAACAGTAATTACTGTAACAATTATTGAGTAGTGACTTCTTACGTAAGAATCAATAATTAGAATTACTGTGCAATACTGTGTGCTACTGTGCAACACCGCGTATTATTGTATTTTAACCACCGGGTATTTCAACAGTTTTAACGGTAACAACTACGCCGTTATTTTTAGAAAACTCATTCTTGTCGTTTTTTTCATCCGACAGTTATTCCGTTGTGGGGCCCATAAATGGCTGCGCTGTCGTACGAATATTCCCCGACAACAAGAATATTCAACGACCAAACGAATATTCCCCGACGACAATGAATATTTTATTACCACTTGTTAACTTTGTAAAATTTACATATTTCACCCATAACTAAAGTATTATATCAAATCAACACCTTACTATTTCAAAATAACATATAAAGAAAATTAAATCTTTATTCATAAAAGTTGGGGTCTTACAACCTCCCCTCCTTATGAAATTTCATCCTCGAAATTGTCATACGTACCTGGTATGTATGTCAAAAAGGTGAGGATACCTCGCTTTCATTTCCGATACCAACTCCCAGGTCATTTCCTCAATAGTATAGTTTCTCCACAAAACTTTGACTTGTGGTATAACCTTTGTGCGTGGGACATGCTCCTTCCTATCCAAGATCTTGACAGGTACCTCCTCGTACGTTAAATCTTCGGCAATCTTGTCCGGTTCTAACTCAATAATATGGTTTGGGTCTTTCACAATTTACGAAGCACAGATATGTGAAAAATATTATGAACACGAGACATGCTTGGAGGTAACGCGAGTCTATAAGCCACATTTCCTACTCGGTCAAGAATCTCAAATGGACCAATGAATCATGGATTGAGCTCTCCTCTCTTGCCAAATCACATAACTCCCTTCCACGGAGCAACACGTAACAATACATGATCCCCAACATTAAATTCCACGTCCTTTCGATGAAGATCCGCATAACTCTTTTGTCGATCCTGTGCCATTTGTATACGTTGTCGGATCATTTGAATCTTTTCCGTAGTCATACGTACCAACTCTAGGTCCCAACAATGTTGCTTCGCCCACCTCATCCCAGCATACTGGAGAACGAAACTTTCTCCCATACAACGCCTCGAATGGAGCCATGTCTATACTTGCTTGATAACTGTTGTTGTAAGAGAATTCCACCAATGGTAGGTACTTATCTCAACTCCCTTTGAAGTCTAGAACATAGAGTCTTAATAGATCTTCAAGAGTTTGAATAGTCCTCTCCGACTGTCCATCCGTTTGAGGATGATAAGCCGAACTGAATCGTAAATCCGTGCCCATAGCTTTCTGCAAACTGACCCAAAATCGTGAAGTGAATCTTGGGTCACGATCCGAAACTATGGATACTGGCATGTCATGCAATCTCACAATCTCATTTATGTACATACGACCAAGACGTTCCAGTGAATAAGTCTCTCGTATAGGCAAGAAATGAGCAGACTTGGTTAATCTATCGACAATAACCCAAATCGCATCTATGCCTTGAGAAACCTTGGGAAGACCCGTAACAAAATCTATGGTAATGTGTTCCCACTTTCATTTTGGAATCTCAAGTGGTTGCAATGGACCCTTTGGCACTTGATGCTCCGCCTTGACACGTTGACACGCTAAACATCTCGAGATAAACTCCGCAATCTCTCTTTTCATATTGCACCACCAAAATGTATGTCGAATATCACGATACATTTTGGTACTCCCAGGATGGATTGCAAACGGTGTGTTCTGTGCCTCCATCATGATTCTATACTTCAAATCAGGATCGTTAGAACACAAAGTCTGGAGTTAACTCGAAGTATTCCTTCTTCATCGATTCTTTCTTCTGGAATAGCACCTTCTTGTACCTTCTTCTTCATCTTCATCAGCTCCGGGTCTGTAGCTTGAGCAACTTTAACTTTATCAATTAAAGCTGGTTCTACACGTATGCTTGACATCATTGCACTCGTTCCCGCATATGATCTTTTACTCAACGTGTCAGCTACCACGTTCGCTTTTTCAGGATGGTATTGGATGGTATGGTCGTAATCTTTCAATAGCTCAAGCCAATGTCGTTGTCGCATGTTGAGTTCCTTTTGAGTGAAGAAATATTTAAGGCTCTTATGATCCGTATAAATCTCCACTTTCTCTCCATACAGGTAGTGTCTCCAGATCTTCAACGCGAAAATGACTACTGCCAACTCTAGATCATGAGTAGGATAATTCCTCTCATATTCTTTGAGTTGTCGCGAGGCATAGGCTATGACTTTCCCATGTTGCATGAGAACACATCCTAACCCTTTGCCCGAAGCGTCACTGTAAATGACAAATCCATTCGAACCAGATGGTATCGTCAGAACAGGTGCCGAAATAAGTCTCCTTTTGAGCTCTTGAAAGCTCTTCTCGCATTCCTTATTCCATACGAATTTTGTATCTTTCCGAGTCAGCTGAATTAATGGAGTAGTGATTCGAGAAAATCCTTCCACGAATCTCCGATAATAACCAGCTAAGCCCAGAAAGCTTCGTACTTCGGTCACCGACTTCAGTTGCTCCCAACTTTATATTGCTTCAATCTTCGTCGGGTCAACAGATACTCCACGTTTTGATACCACGTGCCTAAGGAATGCTACCTTCTCAAGCCAGAACTCGTATTTCTTCAGCTTGGCATATAACTTATTTTCACGAAGCCTTTAAAGTACTAGCTTCAAGTGGTGCTCATGATCTTCATGGCTTTTGGAATATATGAGGATGTCATCAATAAAGACAACCACGAACTGATCCAAATATTCCTTGAATACACGATTCATCATATCCATGAAAGCAGCAGGAGCATTAGTTAATCCAAAAGACATAACTAAGAATTTATAATGCCCGTATCGAGTTCTGAAAGCAGTTTTCAAAATATCCTCTGTTTTAATCTTCAGCTGATGATATCCAGAACGAAGATCGATCTTTGAAAAGAATTGTGCACCTTGCAACTGGTCGAACAGGTCATCAATACGAGGTAGCGGATACCTATTCTTGATGGTGACATGGTTCAACTCCTGATAGTCAATACAAAGTCGCATACTCCCATCTTTCTTCTTTATGAATAAAACAGGAGCACCCCAAGGAGACGTACTAGGACGAATAAAACTGATGTCTAACAACTCCTGTAGTTGGACCTTTAACTCCTGAAGTTCAATAAGAGCCATTCGATATGGGGTTTTAGAAATGGGTTTTGTACCGGGTTCAAGGTCAATAAAGAATTCAACTTCACGTTCTGGGGGTAAACCGGGAAGTTCTTCGGGAAATACATCAGAAAACTCATTAACAACAGAAATATCATTCAAACCTGACGTATTCTGGTTTAAATCAGTGACATGGGCTAAGAAAGCTTGACATCCGTTTTTCAATAAACGAATAGCTTTATGACTTGAAATGGCATTAATTGATTTTAAGGGTTTGGTTGTTTGAATTCGCACAACAGGTTGTTTCGGAATATGAAAACTAACAACCCTACGAGAACAATAAATTTTGGCATGATAAATGGTTAACCAGTCAATTCCTAAAATCACATCAAATGCAAGTATTTTCAAAGATATAAGATCAACAGGTAGGATGAGGGTACCAATTTGAATCAAGCAAGATTTGTAAATCGTGGATGTAACGAAGGTTTCTCCCAACGGAGTTTCAACAGATAAGTCAAAGTCTAATTTCTCAGGTGTCAAGTTCAAACGTTGAGCACAAGTAGGTGATATAAAAGAATGGGTAGTACCGATGTCTAATAAGGTGTAAACTCCGCAAGAGTTTGTGATTAGCTTACCCGTGATCACCTCGTTCGGGTTCCTTGCGGTTTGGGCAGTCACAACAAACGCTCTTCCAGGAACCACCGACTTTGACTTGTCCAGGATGGCCTTTGGAGTCACCATCCCCGCTGGACTTGGTTTCGCTACAGGACACACTCGAGCAATGTGACCTTCCTTTCCATAGTTATAGCACACCTTGGATTGTTGTATGCAGTTAGGGCTGATATGTCCTTCTTGCCCGCATTTATAGCATACAACCGGTGGTCGTTCTTCTCCCCTATAAATAGTTGATACTGGTGCTGCTGTCGACGTTTTCACGTTCTCATTATTGTACCTTCTCTTCTTGAAATCTCCCCCTGACTCACTTCTTCTATTATCATGGCTACGATTACCATCGAAGTGGTTACCGCTTCTGTCATAATACTTTCCTCCCCGCTGGTTGTCATTGTTCTGATGATTGCTGCCACTGATACGACCTTGGTTGTTGTCCATTGGTTGAACATAATCATTATCTCGTTCTAACAATTGGGCACTGTTCATCACATCCGAATATAGAGAAAATTTGTGAGAAATGAGGTATTGACGAATTTTTGGTTTCAAACCTCTCAGAAACATCCGCGTCATACGTTCCTCATTCTCCACCAAATGAGGTGCAAACCGGGATAACTCCGCGAACTTAGCCTCGTACTGGGACACCGTCATGTTGTTCTGTTCCAGTCTGATGAACTCTACCTATTTCATGTGACGAATACTTTCTGGAAAGTATTTGTCATTGAACAGTTTCTGGAACGCCTCCCAAGACATCTTGAGTGCAACAGGATGGGTACACTTCACAGATTCCCACCAGTTGTGACGCCCCCAAATTCCAGGACCGTCATGGGGTCGCTCGAATTCGGTTCGTCACGTGCTCATGTTAATACATTACAATAATAATACGACTAAATGTCGCATTTCACAGCGAAATAATACACAACAAATACTGAATAGATTACATTTAAATAATATAATTTATTCATGTCCCAAGGTCTCGTAACTTAAACAATGATTACATAGCTTAGACATATCTTAAGCATAAATAATCTTAACTAGTACATAATATTATAAGTTCTTTATTACAATCATAAAGTCCTACATAAACAAAGCTACTCAGTAGCCTTTCCCTTGCCCTTGTCGGTACTCGAGGGTCCACACTGCTCGGCCTTAACTGAAATGTTTTTAGGGAAAGCAAGAATGAGCACAAATTGCCCAGCAAGTAATATACAATAAGGGTGAGTAATATAATTTTTAATTCTCGAAAGGGTATAGCAAGGTTTGATAGTTCAAGGATAACAAGAATATCAAAAGTTCTCAATAATAGTCGCTAAGGACAAAATAATATCAATGTGATTCAATAATAAATCAATTCAAGATTTCAATATAACTAAATACTGAGCAGTCACTAAGGACTATGAACTTCCATAGGAATTGACAATAATAAACTGAAAATCCAACAAAAATAAGTGCAATAGGTGATCAGCCTAAAGTACCCTATGTTATGCATAACACTCAATCATACTAATGTGCGCGCGTCAGTTCTCCGACAGTTATATTTTGTTCTTCTTAGTCAAATATAAGATCCCGCACCAATCAATCGATTTGGGTCGCCTTTCAATAATATAAGTCTAGCCGAATCAAATGGCATAGATCTCAACAACTATAAATTCAATTTCAAGATTTAAAGTCTGAAGAATATAGTTCGACTTTTATCTTATTCATGAAGTATATGATTCATAATATCTGAATTTAAATCTCAAGAGTTTACTTGTACGACAATAATAGCATAAGCCAATTGAATGTTCAATAAAGAGTAGAGTTAGGAACTTGCTTACAACGTTCTTTGAATAAAGTAAAACACGAGGTCTAGGATACTTGCACTGTAAGTAAGGAAACTTGCACTTTAAAAGAGTGTAAGTTAGAGAACTTGCCTTTAGCGTAGTTTATCCACGAAAAGCAAATCAACACTTTCGAATTCCTATCGTAATACAGTTATGTATATATATGATATTCATTAGTCATATAATTTAACTTCACATTTTATCTTCGAATATACGATCAACACACAAGCTAAGTTTTAACCTAGCTACACAATTATTTAGTATCTAATTTCTATTCTTAACTTCCTCTTTTCTCAAGTTGATCATATTCATACATCGTTACTATCATGTGAGACTACCACAATTAGCAAACATACTCGCATATTATTAATATCACATAAGACCACAATCAATACTAAATATATTTTATTTTAGTAAGTTATAGCATTATTGTAAGTTAACCGTCAAAGATTGGATTCAAGTATCAACATATGATATCACATGACATATATGCATATTAAAGAGTCCTTCCATGCTTGTTCAACCTTTTCACATTCAATTTTACATGATATAGGTTCTAGCTTTACATCTTTAGACAAATTAAGGTCTTACAATATCATGATATCATGTAAACCTTCATGCTTGTTATTTTAAACATACGAGGTGATCGCATAGCTTGTTTTAGGTAAGCTCACAAGTAGCTATATCATACACGTATTACCATCCTAAGTTCACCTTTACATGTTAGGGTCTTAGTTTAGGATTTCTAAGAATTTAAGGCCAAATATGGTCATGCAATCACAACGCATACAATTTAATCATAGATACATGCGAGAAGGTCATATAAATTGTAATATTCATGCTCGCGATTGTTCACATCATTTATTCATAACTAGCATTGTTTATCACTTTAAAAATATGCTTAAACTCATGCTTGGTTAACCTCTTATTGAATTTAACAAGTGAGTACACATGTATGGTATACTAGTGATGTTATACTCATTATTAAACATGCTAAAAATATCAGAATATGAATCTTAATACAACATGTCAAGTCCATGTTCAAAGTTCATGTTTCGTTCGTAAGTTCCATTAACGAAGTCTAACATGTTCATGCTACCTTAAGATACATATATACAGAAGTCATCACATCCTTCATGCACTTCTAAACCATTATAACATGTATCAAAAGTCAGATTACAATTATAACATATCCAAGTCTCTTTTTATAACTTTAAGTTCCTTTTGAAACCATACGTCGTTTTGTCAAAAAGGTATACCATTTTGGTTTAAACATGCTTACATTAGGTCTATGTACTCATACATACGTGTTACTCATGCTTGCATGCTCATCTAAGTTATACAAATAAACTATCACTTAGCAGTTTGTAGCAGAAACCAAGCAACTGATGCAGGGAACCGGCGCAGCTATGCTGCGCCTTGGTATAAAACCGGCGCAGCTGCACCGTGTTCGGTCAGTGCCAAGAGCTTCATGCTTTGGTAGAAAACCAGCCCAAACACGAAAATCCTGCACGTATGTGATTCTAAACATGCCATATTGTATACTAAGATGTTACTAAGTCTATATAACAACTAACAATTATAACCCAATCAACTTATCATAATATCCAAGCTTAATTCAAGAATTAGAAAATCTCGGAGAACATAAGATGAAGAACATGGAAATTGAAATACACCTTTGTTATATGAATTAAGCTTGCTAAGATAAACTCTCTCACACGCTGATTATACTTCTTCAATTGCTCAGCAACTCACACTCTTAGTTTACACTTAACAGACAATTTTCACGCAACGAAAAAATGAGAAGGAAGGATGCTTTATATAGAGAAATGTATAACCAGTCATTAGCTTTGTTCTATAGTTTGAATCAATGGAAAATGAAAGTAAACAACAGATATGCAAAGGTTGGCCAACTGCCCATTTTGTAGCCATCATCACCATGGATTATAGCTGCTTAAATTACGCAATGAGATTATAGGCCACTGTTTGGCCACTGTTGGAGCAACTGATAAGTTTTATATCTCAGTAACTTGCTTAGTTTGGCTCCTTTAATTCCCAAAAATGTAATTTTAATGTATATTATTATTATAAATGGAAGGTTTAGGGATTATCTATGTACTCACATCATATAATCTATGTACATTCTATCTTACCGGTATAATTTACTCGGATGTTATCACATTATTAAATTCTACAATCAACAATTGATTACAATATATTCATATTATATTAATGTATACTTACATACATATTGTCACATAGGTATTAATCATGTAGCTTATATATTTCAATCAATCTTAATACATGGTCTCTATGTGTAATATATTCACATTGCACTATATAACATAGTTTATGTATCTTGCATGGTCACACCTAAGTGTTTCTCTACATTATATAATATAGTCGTATTCCATATACTTTATATTATTAATTATTGCATACTTGCACATAACAAGCAACAATCAATACAACCATATTATATTAATAACTTACTTATTTTTATTATTCATAATGTCAAATAAATAAATTATTCATCTCATTGATTAATGTAATTATTAGTAATACTTAATTAATAATCATAGGATTAATTATCACATTCGCAAATATAAATCTCAGTATATTTATAATAAGTGATTTATTATTATTATATTTCTTGCAATAATAATAATCACATATTATTAATCAATCACAGTTAATATTCCATAACCATCAATTAATATTCTACAATTAACAATTAATATAGATTAATCGTTTACTTTAATAATTCCTTCGTCAATTAATATAATCATTAATAATCCTCATCACTGTGCCACACATGGCTATCAATGAGTTTATCGCAAACTCCATAAATTTCTCAATTATTATAATTATTCAATTTTATATAATTGAATTAATTCATCTCATAACACAAAATCATTTATATACAAATAAATTCTCATTTCCATTAATATATTTATTTAATAATATTAGAAAATTCTCGGGTATTACATCCTCCCCCCTTATAAAAATTCCATCCCGGAATTGCTACAAGGTTACACAAATAGATGGGGATAGTCCCTCATCATCCTATCTTCTAACTCCCACGTTGCCTCCTCGACATCGTGGTTACGCCAAAGTACTTTTACATAAGATATAATTTTATTTTTCAAAGTTTGTTCTTTTTTCCTATCTAATATCTGGACAGGAATTTCTTCATACGCCAAGTTCTTCTCCACTTGAATGGGCTCATAAGAAATCACGTGCTTGTAGTCGGCCTTGTACGGTCGCAACACGGAAATGTGGAACACGTTGTGGATGTGCTCCAACTCAGGTGGTAACGCAACTTTGTATGCCACTTCGCCCACTCGCTTTAGTATCTCGAACGGTCCTATGAATCTTGGACTCAATTTTCCTTTCTTGCCGAAACGGATTTTTCCCTTCCATGAAGATACCTTTAAAAATACGAAACTGCAGACTTTGAAGTCTCGGTCCTGCCGATGCAAATCTGCATACTTCTTCTTGCGATCTTGAGCTGCTACAAGTCTGGCTCTTATCACTGTCACCACGTCTGCGGTTTGTTGTACTAGCTCTGGTTCGAGTATTCGTCGCTCTCTGACTTCGTCCCAACATAATGGCGTTTTGCACTTTCTTCCGTAAAGAGCTTCGTACGGTGGCATGCCGATACTCGCATGGTAACTATTATTATACGCAAATTCGACTAAGGGTAGGTGGTCGTCCTAATTTTCTTAAAGTCCATCACGCAAGTCCTAAGCATGTCCTCCAGCGTTTATATTGTTCGCTCACTCTGTCCGTCTGTCTGAGGATGATAAGCGGTACTCAACCTCAACTGCGTTCCCATTCTCTCTTGCAAACTCTTCCAAAAATTGGACGTGAAGCGCGGATCTCGATCTGAGACAATTGATACCGGCACTCCATGTCGTGAGACAATCTCCTTTATGTGTAGACCCGCTAACTGATTCAAACTGTAACGGATCTTGATCGGTAGAAAATGTGCGGTCTTCGTTAGTCGATCCACGATAACCCAAATAGCATCATAACCTTTCTGTGTAACTGGAAGTCCTACCACGAAGTCCATCGTAATATGCTCCCATTTCCACTCTGGAATTTCCAACGGTTGTAGTAAACCACTCGGCCGTTGATGCTCTACTTTAACGCGTTGGCAAGTCAAACATCTACTGACGCACTCTGCGACTTCCCGTTTCAAATTGGGCCACCAAAAAAAAATGTTGCTCAAATCTCGGTACATCTTAGTGCCTCCCGGATGAACGAAATATGTCGTATTGTGTGCCTCGTGCAAAATCTCTTCCCTTAACTCAGTTACTGCTGGTACCCACACTCTTCCTTCAAATCTTAAGATACCGTCTTTATCCATTCGGAATTTCTCTTCCTCATTCTCTGCGATCCTCTTCCTGATTTTCTCGCACTCCTCATCTTTTTCTTGTGCTTCTTTTACTCTATCCAATAATGTCGGATGAGCTTCCATTACAAACAACTTCTCTCCAGGTTTCTCTGGTTCTTTCACTTCTATCTCTAATTTCTCCATCTCTCTTATCAATTCTTCCTGAGTCATTAAATTAAATAACTTCTCCCTTCCTTTCCTGCTCAGAGCGTCGGCAACCACATTTGCCTTCCCCGGGTGATAAAGAATATCGCAGTCATAGTCTTTGATTAATTCTAACCACCTTCTCTGCCGCATGTTCAACTTTTTCTGTGTGAAGATATATTTCAGACTTTTGTGGTCCGTGTATATCTCACATTTTTCCCCATACAAATAATGCCTCCATATCTTCAACGCAAAAACTACCGCCGCTAACTCTAAGTCGTGAGTAGGGTATCGTTTTTCGTAATCCTTCAATTGTCGTGACGCATACTCAATGACCTTGCCGTGTTGTATGAGCACACAGCCAAGCCCCTTGTGCGATGCATCACTATACACTACAAAATTTCTCGCATCATCTGGTAGTGATAACACAGGCGCTTCGCTCAATCTCTTCTTCAACTCCTGAAAACTCTCTTCGCATTTGTCGGTCCATACAAATTTCACTGTCTTTCTAGTCAAATTGGTCAACGGGGTTGCTATTTTAGAAAAATCTTGGATGAATCTTCGATAGTACCCAGCTAACCCTAAAAAGCTTCTCACCTCCGTCGGTGTTCTCGGTTGTTCCCAATTACTTACTGCTTCTACCGTCGCAGGGTCTATAGAGATTCCATTCTTATTCACAACGTGGCCTAAGAATTGAACCTTCTCCATCCAAAATTCGCACTTAGAAAATTTCGCATACATCTTCTCCTTCCTTAGTGCCTCCAAAACAATCTTCAGATGTTCGGCGTGTTCTTCCTCTGTCTTCGAGTAGATCAAAATATCGTCGATAAAAACCACTACAAACTTATCTAAGTATGGCTTGAAAACTTGGTTCATCAAGTCCATAAATGCTACCGGAGCATTAGTCAATCCAAATGACATTACCAAAAACGCGTAATGTCCATAACGGGTTCGAAACGCAGTCTTTGGTATGTCCTCATCCCTCACTTTTAGTTGATGATACCCTGTTCGTAGGTTGATTTTCGAGAAACACTTTGCTCCCTTCAGTTGATCAAATAAGTCGTCTATCCTTGGTAGCGGATATCGGTTCTTGATCGTTACTCTGTTTAATTCTCGATAATCGATACAGAGCCTCATCGATCCGTTCTTTTTCTTAACGAATAACATTGGTGCTCCCCAAGGAGAACCACTCGGTCGAATGTAACCCTTATCCAACAACTCTTGTAATTGTATCATCAATTCCTTCATTTCTACTGGCGCCATACGATATGGAGCTTTCGAAATCGGTGCTGTTCCCGGTGCTAAGTCTATTACGAATTCAATTTCTCTGTCTGGCGGAAGACTAGGCAGATCGTCCGGAAACACATCTTGAAATTCATTAACTACAGATATATCCTTAATTTCTACTCCCTTTTTTCGAGTATCTACGATGTAAGCTAAATAACCTACACATTCTTTCCTTAACAATTTCTTGGCCTGCATCATCGTAACGCAACACGATTGCTTAAGCGATGAGCTACCATAAAACACTACCTTAGACTTACTCGGAGTCTGAAGGTTCACATTGATTTTGACAATCAATTATCGCTGCATGGTTATACAACCAATCCATTCCCAGTATCACATCAAATTCTCCCAATCTAATAGGAATCAAGTCTACGCTCAGTTCATGTTCTCTAATGTTTGCGCGACAATTGCGATAAAACTTCTATGATCAAAGGATTTTCTAATAGTTCTCAGGGGTGTGTTAAGTTTACTAGCAAATTCTTCAGATATAAAAGAACAGGTGGCACCCAAATCAAATAATACATAAGCATTTATATCATTGATTGGGATTATACCTGACACCACGTCCTTCGCAGCCACTGCGTCCTGGACAGTCATGTTAAATGTTCGGGCGGTCAATCTGTTGGGTTGTGCCGGCCCGCTGATCATAAGCTTATTTCCTCCCCCTTGTTGGCTACCACTTCCGCCACTTCCCTTCTTCGGGCAATCCTTAATACGGTGCTCAGTTGAGCCGCAAGCAAAACACCCTTGGATCTTCTTTGGCTTCGGACAGTTTGGCGATATGTGCCCCTCTTGGCCGCAGTTATAACACGTGCCCTTTCCTTTCCAGTACTCTCCTTGGTGACTTTTCCCACACTTATTACAAGCTCCACTCTTTTTCTTAAAATTTCCCTGGTGACTCCCACCTTGATTATTGTTTCTGCTGCTATTGTTGTTGTTGTTGTTGTCCCACTTTCTCTTCCCGGAGTTACTCCCTCCACCACTGCTTCCTCCACGATTTTCACTACTAGTGTTCTTTCCTTTCTTCTCTTTATTATACAAGCTCAAAGCTTCACTTCCTCCCTCGGCAATAATAGCCTTTTCCAGCAGTGTTGCAAAAGAATCGATCTGAAGAACTGACACCCTATTGAATAGCCAAGGCTTCAGTCCTTGTTCAAATCGTCTAGCCTTCCTCTCTTCATCACTAACTTGGTGCTCCGCAAATCGCATTAGTTCGTTAAACTTAGCTGCGTATTGCACCACCGTCATCTCACCTTGTTTTAACTCTAAGAATTTCACCTCCATTCGATTCTTCATACTCTTCGGGAAGTAATTCTCGAAGAACAGCATTTTAAACTTATCCCAACCTATTATCCCTTCTCCAGCTCTCTGCTGATTTGCCTCCCACCAATAGTTCGCTTCGCCCCTCATCATGTACGTAGCAAACACCGTCTTCTGATCTTCGCCTATGCGAGCTATAATGAAAGCTTTTTCGATCTCCTTGATCCACGTTTGTGCGACGATTGGGTCGGTAGTTCCCTCGAACTCTGGGGGTCCTACACTGTTAAAGTATTTAAAGGCTGTTACTGGCATAGCCTGAGGGTTTAGGCGAACGGGTTCATTGTTCCTTCCCCTTAATGCCTCTCCTAACAGGTTTACCAGTTTCTGGATCGGGTCAACTTGTTCCCTCTCATTGTTCACTGACTCCTCAGGTGCAGTCAATCTACGTCTGGGCGGCATTATCTGCATCACAAATTTTCATTTTATTATTATTCAAGTATATTACTTAAGTATTTCTTTTAATACTAAAAGAATAAATTTATAACACGTTTCTAAAATAAGCTTCATTTATATTCATATGCCAACCGTTTCATTACATGATTATCCTAGCATACTGCTATAAATGTCATCACATATATCCCCTAATATCACAAAAGACGGGGAATATACCAACCTACTACCATACTACCCCTCTAACAAAAGCTTACACGGGGTTTACATCACTATCCCACATCTTACACAAAAGATTGGGATTACAACATAGTATGTACAACACATAAAGATAAATTCTACTAAACTACCACTAGACCATTTAAGGAAATCTCATCACATCATCCCGCGCTCCACTGCGCTCTTGTACTCCATCTGCGCTATATATGCAACCAGCTCTCGACTCAAGGTATGTAGAGTTTGTCCCTGTTCTACCGGGTAGTGGTACACACCATCAAGCACTCTCTCGAATGCTGAACGGAACACGTACCCCATCTTGTTCATTTTTCTCTTCTTACATCTGACCTCATCCTCCAGGTCGTCAGCTCTCTCATAGGCAGCCTCCCATTTCTCCTCGAAGTGTATCCTATCCATCACCTCCAACTCTAGCTGAGTACAGAGTGCCTCTTTCACAGTCTTCTCACTCAATTCTCTCTGTTCTACCTCTTCCAGCTTTCCTACTAGATCCACATTCCTTGCCACCAACCTGTGGAATAAGGTTCCCATTTGGATCCCTGCCTCCCTGCGGCAAGCGATCTCTACCTCTAGCTCCTGCATGGCCAGCTTCCTCTGGTGGTCCTCGTCCCTCAGCTTCTGGAACTCGGACTCTCTCTCTTGGGCCTCTGCCTCTAACTCTTGGACTCTGCAGTCCAACTCCAGAATCCGCTCCTCATACTCTCCTAGCATCTGTTCCTCTACAATAGCCTCATCAGAGTCCTCTACTGGCTCATCCCCCATCGGCTCGTCCTCCATAGGCTCCTCCTCTGGATCAAACTCTATCTCAATCTCGTCCTCGTCGTCAGACTCGAACGGTGCAACAGCCTGCACTGGTGTAGCCTCTAGAGGTGCCTCGTATACTACATGTATATCCCTAGGCTCCTCCTCTGCCACTCTACTAGGTACACTTGTGTCTGTCATCCTACAATCACAAACACAAGATAAACAAACAGCAACTCCATTAGAATGTTAAATAAAACATAAGTTCATTGTATAAAATGAAGTTACATTTCATAACAGACTAGGTCTCTCAAAGAAAACTCTACATGAGTTTTATCTCTTTCCTAACTTCTAAGTTCGCCTAAGTTATAGTCTAAGGACACAAGTTCCTAAGGTTTATAACTACAGCTCTGATACCAACCTATGACGCACCAAAATTCCAGGACCGTCACGGGGTCGCTCGAATTCGGTTCGTCACGTGCTCATGGTAATACATTACAATAATAATACGACTAAATGTCGCATTTCACAACGGAATAATACACAACTAATACTGAATAGATTACATTTAAATAATATAATTTATTCATGTCCCAAGGTCTCGTAACTTAAACAGTGATTACATAGCTTAGACATATCTTAAGCATAAATAACCTTAACTAGTGCATAATATCATAAGTTCTTTATTACAATCATAAAGTCCTACATAAACAAAGCTACTCAGTAGCCTTTCCTTTGCCCTTGTCGGTACTCGAGGGTCCGCACTGCTCGGCCTTAACTGAAATGTTTTTAGGGAAAGCAAGAATGAGCACAAATTGCCCAGCAAGTAATATACAATAAGGGTGAGTAATATAATTTTCAATTCTCGAAAAGGTATAGCAAAGTTTGGTAGTTCAAGGATAACAAGAATATCAACAGTTCTCAATAATAGTCGCTAAGGACAGAATAATATCAATGTGATTCAATAATAAATCAATTCAAGATTTCAAGATAACTGAATACTGAGCAGTCACTAAAGACTATGAACTTCCACAGGAATTGACAATAATAAACTAAAAATCTAACAAAAACAAGTACAACAGGTGATCAGCCTAAAGTACCCTATGTTATGCATAACACTCAATCATACTAATGTGCGCGCGTCAGTTCTCCGACAGTTATATTTTGTTCTTCTTAGTCAAATATAAGATCCCGCACCAATCAATCGGTTTGGGTCGCCTTTCAATAATATAAGTCTAGCCGAATCAAATGGCATAGATCTCAACAACTATAAATTCAATTTCAAGATTTAAAGTCTGAAGAATATAGTTCGACTTTTATCTTATTTTGAAGTATATGATTCATAATATCTGAATTTAAATCTCAAGAGTTTACTTGTACGACAATAATAGCATAAGCCAATTGAATGTTCAATAAAGAGTAGAGTTAGGAACTTGCTTACAACGTTCCTTGAATAAAGTAAAACACGAGGTCTAGGATACTTGCACTGTAAGTAAGGAAACTTGCACTTTAAAAGAGTGTAAGTTAGAGAACTTGCCTTTAGCGTAGTTTATCCACGAAAAACAAATCAACACTTTCGAATTCCTATCGTAATATAGTTATGTATATATATGATATTCATTAGTCATATAATTTAACTTCACATTTTATCTTCGAATATACGATCAACACACAAGCTAAGTTTTAACCTAGCTACACAATTATTTAGTATCTAATTTCTATTCTTAACTTCCTCTTTTCTCAAGTTGATCATATTCATACATCGTTACTATCATGTGAGACTACCACAATTAGCAAACATACTCGCATATTATTAATATCACATAAGACCACAATCAATACTAAATATATTTTATTTTAGTAAGTTATAGCATTATTGTAAGTTAACCGTCAAAGATTGGATTCAAGTATCAACATATGATATCACATGACATATATGCATATTAAAGAGTCCTTCCATGCTTGTTCAACCTTTTCACATTCAATTTTACATGATATAGGTTCTAGCTTTACATCTTTAGACAAATTAAGGTCTTACAATATCATGATATCATGTAAACCTTCATGCTTGTTATTTTAAACATACGAGGTGATCGCATAGCTTGTTTTAGGCAAGCTCACAAGTAGCTATATCATACACGTATTACCATCCTAAGTTCACCTTTATATGTTAGGGTCTTAGTTTAGGATTTCTAAGAATTTAAGGCCAAATATGGTCATGCAATCACAACGTATATAATTTAATCATAGATACATGCGAGAAGGTCATATAAATTGTAATATTCATGCTCGCGATTGTCCACATTATTTATTCATAACTAGCATTGTTTATCACTTTAAAAACATGCTTAAACTCATGCTTGGTTAACCTCTTATTGAATTTAACAAGTGAGTACACATGTATGGTATACTAGTGATGTTATACTCATTATTAAACATGTTAAAAATATCAGAATATGAATCTTAATACAACATGTCAAATCCATGTTCAAAGTTCATGTTTCGTTAGTAAGTTCCATTAACGAAGTCTAACATGCTCATGCTACCTTAACATACATATATACACAAGTCATCACATCCTTCATGCACTTCTAAACCATTATAACATGTATCAAATGTCAAATTACAATTATAACATATCCAAGTCTCTTTTTATAACTTTAAGTTCCTTTTGAAACCATACGTCGTTTTGTCAAAAAGGTATACCATTTTGGTTTAAACATGCTTACGTTAGGTCTATGTACTTATATATACGTGTTACTCATGCTTGCATGCTCATCTAAGTTATACAAATAAACTATCACTTAGCAGTTTGTAGCAGAAACCAAGCAACTGATGCAGGGGACCGGCGCAGCTGCGCTGCGCCTTGGTATAAAACCAGCGCAGCTGCGCCGTGTTCGGTCAGTGCCAAGAGCTTCATGCTTCGGCAGATATCCTGCACGTATGTGATTCTAAACATGCCATATTGTATACTAAGATGTTACTAAGTCTATATAACAACTAACAATTATAACCAAATCAACTTATCATAATATCCAAGCTTAATTCAAAAATTAGAAAATCTCGGAGAACATAAGATGAAGAACATGGAAATTGTAATATACCTTTGTTATATGAATTAAGCTTGCTAAGATGAACTCTCTCACACACTGATTATACTTCTTCAATTGCTCAGCAACTCACACTCTCAGTTTACACTTAACAGACAATTTTCACGCAACAGGAAAATGAGAAGGAAGGGTGCTTTATATAGAGAAATGTATAACCAGTCATTAGCTTTGTTCTATAGTTTGAATCAATGGAAAATGAAAGTAAACAATAGATATGCAAGGTTGGCCAACTGCCCATTTTGTAGCCATCATCACCATGGATTATAGCTGCTTAAATTACGCAATGAGATTATAGGCCACTGTTGGAGCAACTGATAAGTTTTATATCTTAGTAACTTGCTTAGTTTGGTTCCTTTAATTCCCAAAAATATAATTTTAATGTATATTATTACTATAAATGGAAGGTTTAGGGATTATCTATGTACTCACATCATATAATCTATGTACATTCTATCTTACCGGTATATTTTACTCGGATGTTATCACATTATTAAATTCTACAATCAACAATTGATTACAATATATTCATATTATGTTAATGTATACTTACATACATATTGTCACATAGGTATTAATCATGTAGCTTATATATTTCAATCAATCTTAATACATGGTCTCTATGTGTAATATATTCACATTGCACTATATAACATAGTTTATGTATACTTGCATGGTCACACCTAAGTGTTTCTCTACACTATATAATATAGTCGTATTCCATATACTTTATATTATTAATTATTGCATACTTGCACATAACAAGCAACAATCAATACAACCATATTATATTAATAACTTACTTATTTTTATTATTCATAATGTCAAATAAATAAATTATTCATCTCATTAATTAATGTAATTATTAATAATACTTAATTAATAATCATAGGATTAATTATCACATTCGCAAATATAAATCTCAGTATATTTATAAACAAGTGGTTTATTATTATTATATTTCTTGCAATAATAATAATCACGTATTATTAATCAATCACAGTTAATATTCCATAACCATCAATTAATATTCTACAATTAACAATTAATATAGATTAATCGTTTACTTTAATAATTCTTTCATCAATTAATATAATCATTAATAATTCTCATCACTGTGCCACACAAGGCTATCAACGAGTTTATCGCGAACTCCATAAATTTCTCAATTATTATAATTATTCAATTTTATATAATTGAATTAATTCATCTCATAACACAAAATCATTTATATACAAATAAATTCTCATTTTCATTAATATATTTATTTAATAATATTAGAAAATTCTCGGGTATTACACCAGTAATCTGCCTCTCCGCGGAACATAAACGTGGCGAATGGAACCTTATGTTCCTCCGTGCATCCCAAGACATCAAATATCTTGGTAATTTGCTTAACCCACGTCTCTGCCTTGATTGGATCTGACTTTCCTTGAAACTCTGGTGGTCCCAACTCCTTGAACTGCTTGGCAGTGATAAGCCGCAAGTTGTTATTATTTCCACCTGTATTATGAACACGAGTCTCCCTCGTCTGGTTTTGTCTGAACTGTAAAAAGCTTCTAAACATCCCGTCATTCATTGTCTGATCGGTGGTGTCGTTTACAGGAGGAATATAGCCTTCCTGTTGCACGTTCTCCTGGTTGGTGATTAAAGGTGTCTCAACGGTCTCATTCACACCATTGCTTAAATTTTCAGCTGTCATTCTCAAATACTGCCACAAAACAAGGGTTAATTAAACAAATTAACATATCACATATTAACCCTATGCTCCGACTGACCAAATAAATACTAGATAAGCTTAGGTAGGACACACTAGTGAAGGATTTACTCGTCTCTCCCCTCCTAGTTCTATTCTCTGATCTCCGCCAGAGATCATATCCCTAAGCTCTAATACCAACTGTGACGCCTCCAAAATAAGTTCAATACCAACCCATTCTGAGTCGCCAAATACATGGTACAGAATTACAAATACAAATCTTTTATAACAAAAGGTCGTGAGAAATACGACCATACAACTATGAATTTCAATGCAAATCGTATAAAATACGAAATATAAACATTCAAATTCATTTCTTATTCATTACAATTATTATCCCACTATTTTATAGAATAGTGAGGACTTCTACAGATCTAACTCTGATCATCACACTGTTCCCCGACTAGTCCCCGCAACATTCTCATTCCCTGAAGAGGACAATAGATGAAAAGGATGAGCTCAACTAGCCCAGTAAAGAATATTATGACTAAGATAATGAAAAATAAATTATCGTTAGTCTTCAACAATTCAGATAAAATATTATGGACAACAAGTTTTAGATCAACAACTGCAGCGGAAGTAACAATGCATTAGAAGAGTTAAGTAGAAAATAATGTCTACTATCTTCTATGATTTGAAAGTCCATAATCAATATTTTATCTCTGTAACATCAATCAATATATATCTTGAATCAAATATTCATCTTTGCACTACGAGCCAAAGATATTCATTTGTATCACTAGTAGCCATGTTCATCTCAACACCTGTCCATCTTTGCACTACGGGCCAAAGATATTCATCAGGTAATCATTCATCTTTGCACTACAGGCCAAAGATATTCAGTTATATCACCATTTAAGACTGAGAATGATGAAAAATAATATAAATAACGAATCTAATGAGATAAAAGACAAAGATTAGAGATTCGTAATTTAGTTTATCCAAGTTTAAGAATACTCCATAATGATACTTTATGGAGCAAAATTCAAGAATAAAGGTCAAAACTTGGATCCAATCAACGATAGGACCCATAATAGCCAACTTGGACAAATAGAAGAAAATTTAATTTTTTCGTGAATAGTGTCGTATACGTGAATAGTGTCGTATACATGAATAGTAACTCCGACGGAAAAAAATAAGAATTTCATAATAAAATCTATGCCAATATTTTGGTATAATGATATTGAAAAGAATAACATCATTTACGAACGAAAATAGCATCCCTTACCTTAACAGGAGAGTTGTTTTGCCTGGAATATCGGATATTATGTGGACGAAAACTTGCACTGTTATCAACACTCAAGGTATTTAAATACTCATAAGAAATACGCTCGATATTATAGAGAGAAAATTTTCTGATTCTGGTGTGATTTTCATTTCTAAACTAAGCATCCTATTTATAGGAGGATGAAAGGATGCTATTTAGAAAATAATCAATGGTGCACAGTTTAGAAAACTCACGGATGAATTCGGCGGAGGAAAACTAATTTTCTGATTTTTACTATTCATTACTGTGCAATAAAATATTCTAATAAAACAAAACTTTAAATAAAATATTATATATATATAATAATAATAATAATACTCCCTCCCCTACACGTTACCTTCCCCCCCCCCCCAATTCCAAATCATTTAAATATATATATATATATATATATAATACGTATATATATATATATATATATAATAAAACTGAGATAACTTCTACCGATAATTTTGAAAAGTGAGTAAGCGGGGGTACATATAATAAGCCAAATTTTCAACAAATATTGATAAAAATACCTCAACACTAATTCCTTCTTTTATATCCATAAAAATAAATATTTTCTTATCATAAAAATTAATAATTAATTATTCACAAATAATATTACAGAACTACAAAATTGACAACCAGGTCGTTCCTAGGAAAGATGAGGCCTTCTGGTAAGGATTTTTCCTTACTGGCGCGCAATTAAATAACCCCACCTAGACATAACTTCCTTAGACATTGCCAATAATGCTATCTAATAATATTATTCAAATAATATGAATTATTGATTTGATAATTTGAAATACTGTGCAATGACAATTATTGAATCAATAAAATATTATGCAATTATCAATGTAGCAATTATTGAATCAATAATATAAAATATTGAACAGTAATTACTCTAACAATTATTGAATAGTGACTTCTTACGTAAGAATCAATAATTAGAATTACTGTGCAATACCGTGTGCTATTGTGCAACACCGCGTATTACTGTATTTTAACCACCGGATATTTCAATAGTTTTAACGGTAACAACCACGCCGTTATTTTTAGAAAACTCATTCTTGTCGTTTTCTTCATCCGACAGTTATTCCGTTGTGGGGCCCATAAATGGCTGCGCTGTCGTACGAATATTCCCCGACAACAAGAATATTTCACGACCAAACGAATATTCCCTGACAACAATGAATATTTTATTACCACTTGTTAACTTTGCAAAATTTGCACACTTCACCCATAACTAAAGTATTATATCAAATCAACACCTTACTATTTCAAAATAACATATAAAGAAAATTAGATCTTTATTCATAAAAGTTGGGGTCTTACACCTTAGCAGTCCTATATGGTGATGGTGTACAACTGACATCAAGTGAAGATGAGCTGAACATAATGAAGATCAGCTGCACCAGAGAAGAGGTCCAAACTCAAAGCAGAATGCTGAGGACCAAGCCTAGCTGCTAAGTACAAAGATGATCAAGCTTCAAGACATCTTAGCAGCAAAGCACAAACAACAACAACAACTATAACAACAAGTAGCCAGGGCCTGAGGGGTTGTTGTCCAGAGGGACTAAATGAGTTCCAAGCCGGAGGGCTTGAAGAGTTCTAAGTGAGCTGAAGTTCCAGGGCTGCTGGCCTTGAAGAGTTCTTAGTAAACTAAAGGAGTTCCAAGTCGGAGGACTTAAAGAGTTCTTAGTGAACTGTAGTTCTAGGGCTGCGGGCCTTGAAGGAATCTTAGTAATTCAGGGTGCTGCCTATTCCTTAGTGGATTTCCTGCGAGAGTGGATTAGGAGCTTGTGTCTCTGAACCACTTAAAACCCTCTATGTCTTTTACATTCTGTCATTTACTTTCTGTCATTAAATTATGTATTTAACTGCTATAACTGCTATGTATGTATTAACTACTTATGACTAAACTAACTCTAAGAACAATGTATCAATGTTTATTAATATATCAATGAAGGGGAGATTTAACTTATTTCGCTGTGCTTGAAATGATTCTTATGTTTGTCATATGCTAACTTCTTAACAATACAAAATAGAAAAGAAAAGAGTTTAAAAACGCAAAGGATCTATTCAACCCCCTCCCTTCTAGATCTATTGTGTGCCTACTGGGAACTAACATATTTAAATCTTTACCAACTGTCGACTCTGTCTAATTAGCCCATCATTAAAATCAATATTTCAAAACCCCGTCGACATTTATGTTGGTCTTTTCCAAAAATCTCCCTTAGAATTAAAAGGATTAAAAAAGTAAAAATAAAAAGGTTTAGACTAATAAGGAAAAATTTCCGCCGACGTCGACATACAATATAACTAAAATCGTAGAGTACGATCTTTTAACAAGTCAGTGGCAGGTTATGATAATGGTCATCAACCTTAAGCACACAACCCTCAAGGATGATCTTCATATGTATTTGCGATAAGGACAAAACAATTTGAAACTCTATCTAACAACTATATGAGCAAGGACACAGGACACATGACTGCTACTGTACCGTTCACAGTCTAAGTAAAGCAGCCTAAGGTGGTCCAAGCAGACACTATTTAAAAGTCAAACAATTCATAAATGACAAGTGTCATGGATATAATGGAGCAATAATAAATTCCCAATGAGAAGATCCCAAGAAAACTCTATAAAAGGACAACAACTTCAAGCATTTACAACTAAGAATTTTCACAAAGTCGAAGTACTAATACTTTGAGTTCTAAGAAGCTTCATTCTACGATTCCAAAATCAACAGTTGCTAAGACATACTGAAGAAGTGTTCAACGTCACTTAGCAACAACTCACAATCACATTATTATGTTTATGATTTGATCTTAGTGATCTTATAATTCCAAGTCTGTGTGACTTGAAGTATTCTTTGTGAATCATTATTGTAACAGTTCTTTATGAACTGAAATCTTAGTGATTTCCCTTCCTTAGTAGATATCCCTACTCTCGGAGTAGAAGAAGGACTAAGAGATTTTTGAGCTCTGAACCTCTTAAAAATCTTTTGTGTCATTTACTTGTCTGCATTTTCAATTTTTGTCACTCTACGATTTCTTTGTTGTGACTTAATTTCACATTGTTCAGTAAATTTAGAACTACGAGTTCATTTAATCTTTAAGAGGGTTTTCAATATTAAATTCTGTTGTGCATAGCTCAATTAATTAAATTGTTTAATTTCTTTGGTAAACATCTTAAAAAAGAAATTTTAATTAGATCTATTCAACTTTCATTCTAGATTTCTTTCTGTACTTGAAATTTAATTAGATCTATTCAACCTCTCTTTTAGATTTCTTTTTGTGCCTTTGAGAATAACATAATATATTCATTAGTAATTTTTTTACGAGAAAAATAATAATTTTTAGACATGCTCGTGGCTTGCACAAATTTTGTACTAGTTAAAATTAAGTCTTGATTCATATTAAAAAAGAAAGGCGACTATTTTATGTTCAATATTATATTTAGGGTGATACTAGGAGTCTCAAATTTTTTATCTCAAAAAATGTCTAAAAAGATGTGTCATCATAACATTGAATGGGTATATTTCAACTGATTGACGATGTCATAAATTATCACTAAAATATTCAATACTATGTCATTTGAGACCTATTTGAGATATTTTTTTTGAAATCTCTAACAATTAGCATTACTCTTATACTCCATCCGTTTTGAATGATAAAATTATATATAATTTATTTTTTAAAAGTCAATTTGAGATATTTTTAAATTTAAAATTAATGTTATTTATTTAAAATTTTAAAATAATAAATTTTATAAGAAGCGGCACTTTTTAAATGATTTATGATATTCATAATTATTTTGACATGAACTAAATTAATTTATCTTAATTTTATTTTGAGTTTGAAACTTATAATTAGAAAGGTTGATTGGCACTTCTGTCCCTTCAAGTTGCCACTCACTTTCAAAGTCGTCCCTAAAGTTTTATTTTCGTCAGTTAGGTCCTTAAAGTGACACTTTGTTGGCGTTTCCGTTCCTCCAACCCATTTTGGCCCCAATCCGACTCATTTTAACTCAACCCGACCCAATTTGACCCAATCTAAAATTTTAATATTTTAAAATATAATATTATTTTTAAAATAATAATTATATTTAACATATTAAAAAATAATATTTAATATTTTAAAATAATAATTATTTTAAAAATAGTTATTTTTAATATTTATTTTTTTTTAAAAAAAAATTAAATAATAATTGTATTTAATATTTTAAAATAAAAAATATTTTGTGAATAATTATTATTTTTAAATTTTTAAAAGAAAATATTATTTTAAAAATAATAATTATATTTAATATTTTAAAATAATATATATATTTTTAAAATAAAATATTATTTTTAAAAATTTATAAAGGTAATTATTATTTTAAGGAAAAAATATTAGAAACTTTTATTTTTTTAAAAAATGAGTAAAGTTTCATAAAATATAGATTCAAAAAAATACATAGAAAATAAAAATTTATTTTTTAAAAAATAAAGTATATTTTTTCATTTTTTATGTAAAAATTTATTTTTAGAAAAAAAAGTTAATATTTCTTTTTTTATTATATGTATTCTTAATATTAGAATTTTTAAAAATAAAAACTAAAAATAGAAATTAAAATACAAAAAATATACTTTAAAATAATATTATATTTTAAAATATATTTTATTTTTTAATATTTTTAAAAAATTAATTATAATTTTTTACATAAAAAATGAAAAAATATACTTTATTTTTTAAAAAATAAAATTTTATTTTTTATATATTTTTTTGAATCTATATTTTATGAAACTTTACTCATTTTTAAAAAAAATAAAAGTTTCTAATATTTTTTCCTTAGAATAATAATTATCTTTATAAATTTTTAAAAATAATATTTTATTTTAAATAAAAATATATATTATTTTAAAATATTAAATATAATTATTATTTTTAAAATAATATTTTCTTTTAAAAATTTAAAAATAATAATTATTCACAAAATATTTTTTATTTTAAAATATTAAATACAATTATTATTTAATTTTTTTTTAAAAAAATAATTTTTTTAAATATTAAAAATTACTATTTTTAAAATAATTATTATTTTAAAATATTAAATATTATTTTTTAAAATGTTAAATATAATTATTATTTTAAACTTATTTTAAAAATAATATTATATTTTAAAATATTAAAAATTTGGGTTGGATCAAACTGGGTCGGGTTGGGTTAAAATGGGTCGCGTTGGGGCCAAAATGGGTTGGAGGAACGGAAACGCCAATAAAGTGTCACTTTAAGGACTTAACTGATGAAAATAAAATTTTAAGGACGACTTTAAAAGTGGATGACAACTTGGAGGGACAGAAGTGCCAATCAGCCGATTAAAAACGAACAGACTATTTAATATTTTTTTACTGATTTTTTAACACGCCTAAACAACTAGTGCTTATAATCGCAATACCAAAGCCCGGCCCAGCGTAGCGCGAAACCCTTAGTCTCAATCGCCTAAACCCTCTCTGAGTCTCCCTCGCCTCGATTGGAACTCGGAAGCAGCTATGTTGAGAAGGAACGTAAGGTTGAGGAGGGAGTTCCTTTACAGGAAGAGCTTGGAAGGGAAAGAGCGTGTGCTATACGAGAAAAAGCGCAAAATCAAAGAAGCTTTGGAAGGTTTTACATTTTTGTTCGTTTAATTCATCGTTCTTTATATTGTTTAGTACATTTACTCGTATATTTTTATGCAATTTACTCTATTGATTTTATGTTTTTGATTTTGGCAGAGGGTAAACCAATACCTACTGAGCTCAGAAATGAAGAGGCAACTCTTCGCCAAGAAATTGACCTCGACGACGAACATACTGCTAGTAAGCTTTTATTCTGTGCTGTTTGGTTGTATTAATACTATTTAGTTTTCATTTATTAACCCTATTTTTTATGTTTCGAATCTATTTATTTACCTTTGAAGGACATTTAAACGTTTAGTTTCAAAATTAAAGTGGCAAAAAAATACCCCCTTCTATCGGATATTTCTATGGCTTAAAGAAGCTTAGAAAAGGATTGGATATTTCTATGGGGTAAAGAAGCTTCAAAAAGGATTACTTTGGGTGTTGGTTTAGTATTGGTAGTTCTGAAATTGGAAAGCTCTGTTTTGTTAAAATGAAATTGCAAGCAAAAACATAGTAAAGTTTGTGATTGAATATGCAGTTGATCTGCCTTGGGATGTGTTGGTCAAGTATTGTGGGTTTATGGTTTCTAGAGAACATTTTGAAAATTTAAAGACTAACATGATTTGTAAGAATGTGCAAGTATGTGCGGGAAACATATTAGCTAATGATTTTTCGTAGACACCAATATTGATACTCATGTTTATCTGTAATCCAAAAATAATGTTCTTAATATGGAAAACGCTTCTTGTATATTAGTTAACAATTGAGAACAAACATCTGAGGCTTACTTAGATTTTATTGTAATTTTGATTAGTATGCTTATTACGTAATTCGTTTACTTCACAACTTTATGATTGATGATATTATCAAATTCGAAACCAGTACATATGAACTTTATTAGTGAGGTATTTCCTTAGAGGGTGAGTCCTCATAAATTTTGGAAAAAGGATACAAATTCTTTTTAATTATTTTGGATAAGTTGACATATAAATAGTGAAATTTACATTGTTACATGCTTACTCATACACAATTATGTGTGTCCTTATTCTGCCTCTATCTGAGTTAGAGTTACCGGCATAGTGATTATGATAAAATTTACAAGTTATTTGAGAGTTTTATTCTGGTATCCCAAGGTACTGTACTAGACTTTTTCTAAACAATTATGCTTGGTTGACATGTCTTTGTCCTAGTCCTACTTTTGTAGGATCTAGTATCTATTATGTTAATTGAGACTATGCCTTGTTCCATCTGTCTCAAATTTTCATATTTGTTTCCATAGATGGGAAAAAGAAATAAAAGTAGTTGTCTCTATGCTTCATCAGTTGTCGTAGTGAACTGCCAAACATCGACTAGTGTTGATATAGCTGCTCTTGATGAAATTAGACGCTCAATAAATTGTGAACTAATAAAGATGTAGGCATCATGCTCTGCGTTCAAGGTTTACCTGTACCACAAAATTTAATGGAAGAAAAATTCATTTTAAATGATGCTTCGGTATTAAAAGAAGAAAAAAGAATATAGTTTTCTAGATGTAGTGTTTGTTTCTATATAAACAAGTTGTTGCATGATTTATGTAATAGTTTGCTTACCTATGTGGGCAATTGTTTTCTTATAAAATCACCTTTTGTTTTTATCTCTATATCATGTTTAGTAGTTTTTATTTTGGTATTGCTAGTAATATTTGATTTCTCTTTATTACTTAACCTAGTTCCAAGGTCAACCATTGATGATGAGTATGCAAATGCGGCAGAAAAAAATCCTAAAATTTTCCTAACCACATCGCGCAACCCAAGTGCTCCTTTGACACAGTTTGTAAAGGTTGGTCTGGTTTTCATTCCTGAATTTTACATCTATCTATTCAAATCTGTTGTTTCTCTTGTTGAGTGTTTTTTTCCCTTTCTCCTCTCCTTTATTTCATTTCCCCAATCCTCATTCATTGGGATTTGGGAGTTACACTCCTGTTTGGTAAAGATGGTCCGACTGATTACTTGCTTTTTTTTTGTTTTAACCAGATATATAGGTTTGCATAAGAAACGCTTGGACATAACTTTGTTGGATGATTTCTTTTCATATTAAACTTTAAACTTCAAAGACTAAAATTTATTATTAAAAAAATATTGAAATTGATTATGTCTAATTGTGTCATGATGCAAATTTTAAGATATAAAAAAATCACAAAAAAGTAAGACTCATTTCCAGACGGGAGTACAATTTGAGGCAATTCTAATGCAGTTTCATTGCAGGAATTGAAGTACGTCTTTCCTAATGCCGAAAAGATTAACCGTGGTGGTCAGGTTTGTTAATTATTGGTTTTTTGTGATATGTGCCACTAAACTTTGTGTTTCACCATTTTCTTAGATTAATGATTAACTTAGCTATGGCTTGGCACTTCTTAAAAGCATCTCGTGATGTGCTGAAAAATGAAAAAACATACAAGCCTCTTCTTTTGTTTTATTTTCTAATTTCCCTTTTGTTTTGTATTCAACTTGATATCCAATACAAAAATGACGTATACCTTACCCCCCCCCCCAAAAAAAAAGAAGAAGAAAGAAAGTATATTGATGTATAATTTGGTAGTTGGACATCTGCACATGCATGTCATTTGGTTCATAAGACCTGTGCTTAGATACATAATGATTTATTGTGACATCTAGCTTATCGCCAGGTTTGCTGAGAATTAGCCCCATGACTCAAAGTATAGGCCGCTACGCCAAAATATCAGTGTATCGATTAGGTTTTAGTCGATACTGAATCGCAATCTTGACACAAATCGCAAAATTAGGAATTATTCATGTAAAGGGTAATTTTGGGCGAAATTTTGGCAACTCGGCATAACGTAGCGGACCAATAAATCACGGCTTAAAGGAGAAAAACCACAAAAAAAATTGAATATGTTGAAAGCTATAAAAGGGGGACGACAAAAGAGAACACGCTTTTCTCTATAAATTATACTTAATTGTACGGTACCTATGTAGTACTTAGTTAAGTATATTTTAAAAAAAATAAAAAAATATTGTGCTTCAAATGTACATATTTAAGTTAAATATTACTTAAAATGTACCTATTTAGCACCTAGTTAAGCATAACCTAAAAAATATAAAAATACACTTAATATATCATTAGTTAAGCTAAAGAGTTAAATGCATTTTACATCTCCAAGTTTATCCTATTTTGCACATTGCATCCTATACTTCAAAAGTGATACTTTGCATTCCGTACTTTTAGCGAACCGACACATAATACCCTCCGGCTCAAAATCCGTCGCTAAAAGTGCAAAATCCGTCACTTTTAAATACTAACGTTGTTACTTTTAGTGTCACTTCTAAACTATTGGAAGTTCAAGCATTTGATAATGAATGAAATCTGATTTGGTGTTTTTGTTATGTGTCACTGCCTTTCCCTCTAATGTTTTTAATCAACCCCTTAATAAAGGTATGTGAGCGAAAGAGG
This sequence comes from Panax stipuleanatus, assembly GCA_020205555.1. Classification (NCBI taxonomy): domain Eukaryota; kingdom Viridiplantae; phylum Streptophyta; class Magnoliopsida; order Apiales; family Araliaceae; genus Panax; species Panax stipuleanatus. The sequence continues at coordinate 94,964,704 of CM035125.1, read as the reverse complement.
GACACATATGACAAAAAGAGGGGCATGTGTTCATTGTGCGGATCCTAATGACCCAATTGAATCAAATTGCCCGAACAAGAAGTTCCAAAACGGAAAAGTCGAAAAAACGAACAAGTGTGGGAGGAACCCCTAGTGTTTGCCCCCTAGTTAGCCCCCCAGTGTTCGTCCCCCTAGGGTTTGCCCTCTAGAGGTTCAACCTTCTATCTGGCCAACCAATGATGCTTTCTTGGCCTGATTGGATTACCAAAAGATTTCCGAACAAAGCTTGGACAAGATTGATAAAAAGATGACCAATTGTTGGAAGACCTCCTAGAGTTCAACCTCCTAGGTAGGGGTTAGTATTCGGTTATAACAGAACTGAATTGTCTATTCGGTTATAATCGAATACTGAATTTCATACAATCTCACTATCCGAATAAGTATCCGAAATATGTACTAACCGAATAATCGAAACCCGAATAACCGAATTATACTATTCGGTTATTTGGTTAATATCTGAAATATGAACTTAATTTTACAATTTTTTTCCCTCACAAATTTCATATTAAAGTTTCCAAACAATATTTAATCACAATCTGCAACCATAATAATTCATAAACTAGTTTAATAATTTTAATTTAACAATACATAAGTACATAGTCTGTTAGAAGATATGACATGATATACCATAAGTGTAGCTTCTTTAATCAGTGTGCACACATTACTGTAATTTAGGAATTACCATAAATGTAATTAGGTGGTTTATGTATATATATATATATCAATCTATGTAATAGGAAAAATAAACTTCAATGAAAAAAGTTTCTCAATTTCTACATGGTATCAGAGCCTGTTTCCTTTTTCCAGAAGCTGTCTTTTTTTTTTCTTTTGTTTTAGCTGCCGTTCACAGTTTCAATTAGAAAACTAGTTGAACGACTTGATGTGGAGAAATTGAGATCATAATTGGGTTCTACAGTACCAGGCAACCCAACCTGAGTTTTTAATTTTCTGACCCGACGCCGCACGCGCCCCCACGCGCCGGATTGCTGACGCCACGCGCCGGCACGTGAGACTTCTTCCGACCATTTTTTCGGCGCGGTTTTCTTCCAAGCTGGTCGGTTTTCTTTCTTCTTGCTATCTACAGTGGTATTGAAGTGGTTGGCTTCGATCTACAGACTTGATCTTCCTCAGTTGGTTTAGTCGACAACGTGTTCGGTTTCCATAGTGTTTGGCTTCGGTTTTCGTTTTTTCTGTCTTCAGTTGGTTCGGATTCCACAGTGTTTGGTTCCTTGTTTACTTATACTGCAAATTTGTTTGCCCGTTCATTCACAGCACAATACACTTTTCTTTCGTATCCTTTTGGAAGATTTATTCTCCTAGGATATATAGTGTTTTTTTATCTGTTAAATGGCAGAACAAAGTGGTGTTAGCAGTGGGATTCATAATGGTAACATGGAACAACAACAGGGTGTTAGAAGCCATGCACTTAATTCAGCACTGGTTCTAAGTCCCTTCAAACTGGATGGAAACAACTATTTGACATGGTCTCAAGCATGCCGCATGTCAATTGAGGCCAATCGTATGCAACACTTCATCAATGGAACAACCACTATGCCTGAGAAACCGAGTTTGATCCAAGAGGAATGAAAATCTGATAATTCCATGATAAAAACATGGATTTTTAATTCTGTGGAACTTAGTATGCGGAGTAGTTATATGTTCTTAGACACTGCCTATGAACTTTGGGAGGCTATCTCTCAAACTTTCTTTGTTTCTGGTGATATGTCTAAGGCATATGATATTCGTAAAAGGATTCGCGAGCTAAGTCAAGGGGAGAAGACAGTGGTTCAGTATTTTGCAGAAATTAATGCTCTTTGGCAGGAGCTTGATCATTATCGGGTTTTTTCAGCCAAATGTTTGGAAGATGCAGTTGCTTATCAAAAGTTTGTTAGTGCAAATAGAGTTGTGGATTTCCTGGCAGGTTTGAATATAGAATTTGATCACGTTCGAGCACAGTTGTTGGTCAGACATCTTTTCCATAGTTACGAGAGGCTCATGCTAGGGTCCAACAAGAGGAAAGTAGGCGTCGGGTGATGGTTCTAAATTCTGTTGACCGATCCGCTATGGTTGCTTCGTATCTTAAGTTTGGCTCCACTACTCAGTCTCCTGTTGAGGAGGAATCTCGTGAATGTAATTACTGTGGAGGAAAGAACCATACTAGAGATCGTTGTTTCAAGCTTCATGGACGTCCTAAAGGGCGAGGGGGTAGGTTTGGTAGTGGTCGTGGATCTCGGGCCTATGTGACTACCACAACACCTCCTGTGTTTTAGACAGTACTTCTGCATTTACTCCTGAGGAAATCTCAGCTTTTCGGAAACTCTATTCAAAGTCCACTTCTCATTATGCCCAGTTAGGTATACATTCTTGTGCTCTTAATGTTTCGTCAACTTGCTCTAGTTGGATCATTGACACAGGTGCCTCCGAGCATATGACCGGGTCCTCCACCCTCTTTACTTCATACACGCTTTGTTCTGAAAAAGACAAGGTTCGCGTAGCTGATGGTTCCCTCCCTCTTATCTATCTCTGGGAGAGGTTCTGTAGTTTGTATCCCTTTATTGATATTGTCATCTGTTCTTCATATTCTTTCATTCACTGTAAATTTGTTATCTGTTCAACGTTTTTCTGAATCCTTAAACTGTTCAGTAACTTTTTTCCCATCTCATTGTGTTTTTCAAGACTTGGTGACGGGGCAGAAAATCGGCAGTGGTAGTGCAGTTGGTGGTCTCTATTACTTAGATGTTCCCTCGTCGAATATGTTCCCTACTTAGGCTCTTCACTCTACTTTTGACTCAAGTTTGACTTCTCTCCATCAGTGACATCGACGTTTGGGACATCCCTTTTTTTCTATATTAGAGTCTTTGTTTCCATCTTTAGTTAAACAATGTAATAAAACTCGGTTTTTGTGTGAACTATGTGAATTGAAAAAACAGAAATGTTTTGTTTATTCTGCTATTCACAGTCGACATTCAGAATCTTTTGTTGTTATACATTTTGATGTGTGGGGACCCTCTCGGGTTGTTTCCCGTTCTGGTCATAGATCGTTTGTTAGCTTTATTGATTGTCATTCTCGTGTCACTTGGATTTATCTTCTTCGTTCCAAAGATGAGGTGTTTGATTGTTTCCAGGAATTTCATAAAATGATTCAAACCCAATTTGAAGCTAAAGTAAAGATTCTCTATAGTGATAATGGTCGTGAATATAATAATAATAATGCTTTTGCATCTTATCTCTCTCAGCATGGCATTATTCTTCAAACCTTTTGTGTCAAAATTCCAGAACAAAATGGAGTGGCGGAAAGAAAGAATCGCCACTTACTAGAGGTAGCCCGCACTCTTATGTTCACTATGAACACCCCTAAATTTCTATGGGGAGATGTCGTTTTGACTATTGCTTTTTTGATGAATCGACTTCCTTCTAGAATTCTTGGGAACAAAAAAAGTCTAACCTCTTTGCTTCCACACACAAGTCCTCCTTCGCCTCGAGTCTTTTGTTGTGTGTGCTATATTCATGATAAATCTCCCACTCGGGAAAAGTTAGATCCCAAGTCTCTTCAGTGTGTTTTCATTGGCTATTCTTCAACCCAAAAAGGGTATAAATGTTATTATCCTCCTTCACACAAAGTATGTCACTCGGGATGTAACCTTTTGGGAGTTGGAACTTTTTTATTCTTCTTCACCTTCTCCTCAGGGGGAGGATTTTATTGATGAGGAGAAGCTTCCTCCTGAGGCTGGCATTACAAGTTCTATTATACCCCTTTTTTCCTGTTCCATCTTCTCTTGTTACTGATAATTCTACACAGGGGGAGTTACAAAATGAGCCTGAGTTGAGAACCTATATTCGAAGAGCTAAGCATAAGGTCACCATTTCTGCACCACTACTCCAACCCTGCTCAGAACCTAGTCTTGATAATGCTAATGGTGAGAATCCTAATCCTACTTGTTCATCTGATGATACTGATATTCCTATTGCTCTTAGAAAAGGGGTTAAAACTTGTACTCAACATTCGATCGCTAATTTCGTAGTCTATGATAAATTATCTGCATCCTATCTCTCTTTTGTAAAAAGAATGATACATGGGAACTAGTCTCACTTACGGAAAAAGACCAGTTGGTTGTAAATGGGTATATACAGTCAAACAGAAGCCAGATGGGACAGTTGAGCGACTCAAAGCCAGGTTAGTTGCAAAAGAGTACACTTAAACTCATGGGATTGATTACCAGGAGACATTTGCTCCTGTGGCAAAGATGAACTCTGTTCGTAGCATAATATCATGTGCAGCAAACTTCGGCTGGGATATTCAACAGTTGGATGTGAAAAATGCATTCCTTCATGGTGACTTAGAGGAGGAAGTATATATATGGAAATACCCTTAGGTTTTGCTTCATCTGCCACCAAGGGTAAGGTTTGCAAACTGCGAAAGGCTTTATATGGGTTGAAACAATCTTCCAGAGCTTGGTTTGGTAGATTTCACAAAGCAATGATAAGATTTGGGTACTAGCAGAGTAAAGCGGATCATCCTCTATTTGTCAAACAGATAAACGGCAAGGCTACCATTCTTATTGTTTATGTTGATGATATTGTAGTGACGGGATAATATAGAAGAGATAGTTAATTTCAAAGCAAGTTTGGCCAAAGAATTTGAGATTAAAGATCTTGGTCCTTTGAAATATTTCATTGGTATTGAAGTTGCAAGATCTACCAGTGAGATTTTTCTATCTCAAAGGAAGTATGTCCTTGATCTTTTAACAGAAACTGGCATGTTGGGATGTAAGCCTGCTGATTCTCCTATTGAAGTTAATCATCATATAGTAGGTGGCACAGGACCTAAGGTTGATAAAGAAAGATATTAACGTTTGGTGGGACGATTGATATATCTTTCTCATACTAGATCTGATATATCTTATGCTGTGAGAATAGTGAGTCAGTATATGCATGATCCTCGACATTGTCAGATGAAAACTGTTTACAGAATTCTGAGGTATCTCAAGTCTGCTCCCGGAGAAGGGTTATTGTTCGCATCACATGATCATATGAGAGTTGAAGCTTTTTTCGACTCAGATTGAGCTCGCTCTATAGAGGATCGTCGTTCTACATCAGGTTACTGTTCATTTGTTGGAGGTAATCTTGTTACTTGGCGTAGTAAGAAACAATCCGTGGTAGCAAGATCTAGTGCTGAAGCGGAATATCGAGCTATCGCCTTGGGTATATGCGAACTAATGTGGCTTCGAACTTTGTTAGAAGATTTGGGTGTTACAACTAATAGGCCTATGCAGTTATTTTGTGATAATAAGACAACCATTAGTATTGCGAATGACCCAGTACAACACGATAGAACGAAGCACATTGAGATTGACAGACACTTCATCAAAGAAAAATTAACTAGTGGTCTTATTTGCTTACCTTTTGTCAAAACTGAAAATCAGCTTGCTAATATTTTGACTAAGGGTCTTAGTAGTTAGAAGATATGACAGGATATACCATAATTGTAGCTTCCTTAATCAGTGTGTACACATTACTGTAATTTAGGAATTACCATAAATGTAATTAGGCGGTTTTATGTATATATATATCAATTTATGTAATAGGAAAAATAAACTTCAATGAAATAAGTTTCTCAATTTCTACATGATCCATATGACAAAAGTCTATTAAATTCTAATTAAAAATACTATTTTATTTTTTTAAGTTTCTAATCCGGTTAATTGGTTACTTGAATAGTCTAATTTTCATATCCGAAATCGAAACCGAAAACTAAAATATAAAACGGTTATAACCGAATATACCAAAATAACCGAATAATTTAAATAATTTGGTTAAAAAAAGTAGTTCGATTTGGTTATTCGATTTTATTCGTTTTTTTACTCAGCCCTACCCCTAGGGGTTCAATCTCTTGATTTGGTTCCATAGAAGATGTTTTTTTTGCCTTGATCCGAATTACCAAGCGAAACAAAGGTGAAATGAGCAAACTAAGCAAAAGAAGATAATTCAACTAGGAAGTGCCCCCTAGGGTTCGCCCCGTAGAGGGTGCACCTCCTTGGTTCGATTGATGATGCCTCCTTGATTTGATTTGAGTTGGCAAACGAAACGAAGACTAGATCAACGAAACTGGGCGAGAAAGGATGGCTACCTAGGGAGTGCTCTCTTAGGGGGTTAATCCCCCTAGGGTTCTTCCCCTCGAGGGTTAAACCTCTCTAAATGATGTCGATGAATGATCCCATCTTGATGCGAGTTAATCTACCGAACGAAACGAAGACAAGATCGAGAAAAATGAGTGAAAGAAGAAGAGGAGCTCGAGGGTGCTCCCATGATTCGACCCCTAAGGTTTGGCCCCCTTGGGGGGGGGGGGGCACTCCTTCACAAGCTTCAAAACGATTTCCCGAGCAAACTTTGGTTTAGTGCAACGACAACTCAAGGTGATTAAAGCCATGAAAAGAGGCGAGAATTACATGGAGACTTAGGGATGATCTCCCTCAAGTCCTTAATGGCATGGAAAACTACTCAAAGAGCAAAGAATCGTGTCGAAAGGATGCGAAACGAACGAAACAAACAAGAGTGAACAAAGAGGATCGAAGGAGGCACAAAGCTTGGGTAGAGCCTCCTAGGGTTCGACCTTCCCCTAGGGTTCGCCCCCCTAGGGCTAGGCCTCCCTAAGGCTCCACCAAGGTGTGATTCGAGGATCTTTTCCAGCAAATCTTTGGATCAAGGCACGATAATGAAGATGAAACGGAAGGTAAAGCAAATTATAGTCAATATGACAATAATAAGATTCGAAGATTGGAGGGGCCTCCGTAAGTCCCTAGGCAAAAGACTTAGGGAGGCAACTTCAAATGGGAAATGGTCGAGGGATTTGGATTGCTGGTTAGAATAATGGGCGATTTTGGCATCGCTTTTTGCAATGAGGGACATTTCTGGTATTTGACTTGAAGTCACATGCCAGGCACGTGACCCAGTCACATGTCAGGCACATGACCACTTATTAGATATGTTACCTCTATAAATAGCTCCCTCACTTCAGAGGAAGGGACTTCTGATTCTTTGACATTCCAAGACACGCAAGATGACTCTCTAGAATTCTGCCGCGTGTTGCCTTGGTGATCGCCTACCCGTTCTTCTTTCCTCGTCGATCATTTCCCGTACTCTATGAATTTCTCTCAGCTAATTTGAAACCCTAATCGAGCGATGTACGATTTCCTCGTCTACAAGGTAGAGATGCAACATTCTGTAGTAACGGAGGAGCATCTAATGATAACTCAAGAAGGATTTCTTTTAACATTTAGACTAAGGCCAAAACATATGTTTCACTTTCATCTAATAAATTATCTTTAGTGGTGGTTGTGCCTGCAGTCTCAAGTTCTATTGAGGGGAAAAGCCAAAGGGCCAACTATGCAGCCTTCATTCGAAGAACAAGGGAAGGTTGCTCTACACAGATCCTTGAAAACAATTCCAAATTCTGTTTTTTGTAGCTCTCAAAGTAAGTTTGAAGTCGATCAGTCCAGTAATGCGTGTAGAAGTGGTTATGGGGACTTGAATGTGATAAAGATTGAGTCGGCTGATAGGGAGAGGGACATGGCAGGACAAGAAAATGGTGTGCTTAATAGTCATAGTGACTAATAATTATTGTTCAACGAACTTAGCAAATATTGGTTGTCTGGGTATTGAAAGTAATCTTAATCAATCAGCTATGACGTCTCCTTTTCCAAAATTCGATATTTCTTTATATTAATTTTATGACTAGTCAAAGGAGCCTTGTCTACTATTCGAAAAGCTTTGGAAGGTGTAGTGGATCGGCCGTTGGTGAAGTGGGCTAAAAGTTTCGACGAGGAATCTTTCTGACCAAGTGATGAGTCATTAATTGATCAATCAGGGAGGAAAATGCAGATAAGTTTATCGATATGGACATTTCTCAATCATAAACTAATTTATTTTAGCAAAACAATGTTAATTTTATGATGGGCGCTACTAGGAAAGAGGATATTGAGCATGTACATCACTAGAAGGGGTTAACGATCCGGTGAGGCCTATTAGTTCAGACTTGTCTCAAGGAGAGTCGACCAAGATTGTGGATAACTCTTCAAATTGTCAAAATCCAGAGGATGGCCTTGCTCCTTCATAAGTCATCTTTGGTTCCTTTTGATCATTCTCCGTATTTACAGACGTCAATTGTAAATGCTATTAATGACTCTTCTCTATCTAAAAATTCTGATGCTTTGGTTGATATAGTTTGCCAAGATTGTACAAGGAGGCTAAGATGGATGGGAGAGGTATTTTACCCACTCTGGTAAACATTGTCTCTTCAGCGGTTTACCAAAGTCAGTCGGGTTGCCATAAGGAAATGTTGTTCCTTAAGTCCCTAGGGGAGGTGAAGGACGATCGGGATTCTCTGGTGTAGTTAGAAAAATTGGGTTTAGGCTAGTCAATTTTAAGGGTGGTGAAGAGAAGAGGGTTGAGGTGACTCCAAACATCGGTTAACTTAGAGGGGGAAACTATTTGGGGGTTTTTTTTTTTTTTGGGGGGGGGGGGGGGTTTCTTCTAAAATTTCTAATTAAAGGTTTTAACTTGGAATTTTAGGGGTTTAGGAGATTGGTGCAAGAGAGGCTATTCAGTGATTCATAAGGCCAACCCTATATGTTGTCTTCATTCAGGAATCCAAATTGGAGTTAGTTTATAGGTGTATTGTTAGGAGGATTTTGGGAGTTGACATAAATATTGGGTGTTTCTACCATCCGTGGGAGTTCAGATGGTATTATTATCTTGTTGGAGATTGTTGCTTCTAAGGTCCAAATTTTATAAGGCTCTTATTCTTTTCTTATTTTGTTAGACATTTGTGTAATGGTGTGTGGAGGTTCTCTTTAGTTTATGGTCCTAATAGACTCCTAGGGTGCGTTTGGCCTTTTGGCGGGAGTTGATGTCAGAGGTCTTTGTAGTCCGAGGTGGTACTTAAGTCTGAATTTTAATGTTATTCGCTTGTGTGGTCCTCCTAATAGACTCCTAGAATCTTTGTAGTCCAGGTGGTGCTTAGGTCGGGATTTTATTTAGTATTTTAATACAATTCATATTCTTTTACTATTAACAATATCTAATCATCTAAAATAGATTAATATATGAATATATAAAAAGATAAATTTTAAGTTTAAAAGGTGAATATTCTATAATTTTTATTACATGAATAGATGAATAATCAATAATATAGAATTTTATTAATAGTTGAATAATACAATTTTAGAAGGAATCAGTTTTCAAATGAAAATATTCTTCTAGAATATTTTTATTTTTATTATTTTTAGTAACGTGTTACTATAATATACCATAATCATTAACCATATGATGTAATTATAAAATTTAATATAAAATTAATCTTTTTATCTAATATAATATCTTTACAAAAATTATTAACAATTTAATCTTTAACAAAGGCTTGTGCTTCGCATGAGATTATGAGTTTGTTTATTATTAAAGAAGAAGCTAGCTAGAGGCAGAAGATAAAAACAAAGTGGGTTAAATAGGGGGACTGCAATTCTAAGCTTTTTCATAAAGTTGCGAGAAGTTTTGTTAAAGAAATTGAGTTGGAGTCTGGGGAGGTCTGTAGGTCTAACTACTTAATTGCTGATGATATCACTATCTAATTTTAACGGTTTTTGTATAAGGAGGAGGATAGTGATACAAACCTTAGCCCTTTGGCCGACCTTGAAAAGCTAGTTATCAAGGGGAGAGATTAAGACCTATATCTATCTGTACCAAGTTACATTTGTAACCGATGTGAGACTATTCGTTACGGTATAGTATGGAGTTTGCATCAACACTACATTGCAAATTCGATGACCTCTTTGGCTTATCTATCCCGTTATGATGGCTTCATTCTAGGGACACTATCCAACGCCCTTTACACCTATCAATATTTTAATCCGACCTCTAGCTAGCCCTTTCCACAGGTTGCCCCTTACGTGCGTCAACCCGCAAGCATGGTGTCACGACCTTAAGAGATTTCTAAGCAAACCGTGCAACCTTAGACAACTTGCTCCGCCTGAGAATTGCTAAGTAAGCCTTAATCACCAAAAACACTACAAGAACACTTGAGGAAACTGGTAAGGAAATAAGAGAACACTTGTAAAGAATTAAAGCTTTTATTACAGAAGAAAGCTTATTACACAAGAAAGCTTGTACAACAGAATGCTTGGAGAATGCTCATGTCTTGGATGATTTGACCAAATGAAGGCCACCTCCTATTTATACTAGTTTCACCTCAATGGACGATGGAGATTACTTTTGATCCTATGGTTACAAATTATCATCTAGAAAAATCTGTACACAATATTCTATATATTTACAAGTCCTACACCTTTCTACCATATTCTAGATCATTCTAGGATAGTAAGGAATATGTAAGAAAAGTGTAGAACACTTTATAGGCTATTCCATGCAAGGCTCCAACTAAGTGCTGCACAAGCATCCATTAGGCGCCAAATAATCGTCCGGCATGGCATAACCTCGGAATAGTCATCCTTGTCCAAGAGAGTCGTGACATTCTTCTCCTCCATCTAAGCCGTTGGCGACTCAATCATGGAAAGCCTTGATATTGTCTTCAAATTGCCATAAAGTTTCCCTTGGCTCCCAACTAGCCTCACTCCGGAAAGTTTTTCCATTTCACCAAGTATTCGTCGGAGGGTAATGCTTCTTCCTTATGACATGATCCGCTAAGATGTGTTCTGCTTCCTTGTCAAAGGAAGTAGTAATGGCCGCTGGTGCACGGGTAGATTCGCCGTGCTTGGGGCCTTCATCGTCCAGTGATAAGGCTTGAAACAGCTCACATGGAAGACCGGATGAAGTTTAAGCTTTGGTGGCAACTCTACCCTATAAGATGCCTTGCCAACCTTGGCAAGTATAGGGAACGGTCCCTCATATCGCCGAAGCAAATCCTTGTGTAGCGCACGTAGCCTCTTTTGTTGCTCGGTGTTTAACTTTAAAAGCACCAAGTCTCCAACATTGTACTCCATGGGCTTCCTCTTTCTGTCAGTCCATTTCTTCATCTTCCTGGAAGCCTTGTCAAGGTAAGTTCGGGCAATGTGAGCTTGCTCATGCCATGACTTAGCCGCTTTGAATGTCGTTGGGCACCTCCCTTGGTACTTAGTCACCAAGGTTTGTGGAGTGGGGTTGCCCAGTTGCCAACTCAAAAGGGCTCTTGTTGGTAGACTCGCTTCGCTGCAAGTTATAAGAGAACTGGGCAACATCAAGCAACTTTGCCAGTCCCGTTGGTTGGCACTGACAAAGTGCCTCAAGTAGAGCTCCAACAAGGCATTCACTCTCTCGGTCTGCCCATTAGTTTGTGGATGGAAGCTCGTAGAAAAATGCAAATCAGACCCCATGATTTTGAAGAGCTTCGTCCAAAACTTGCCCATGAATCGAGGGTCACGGTCACTCATGATCGTCTTTGGCAAGCCCCAATATTTCACCACGCCTTGGAAGAATGAACGGGCTGCCTCTTCTGCTATGCAATCTTTTGGAGAAGGTATGAACGTGCCATACTTAGTAATTCGGTCAATGACGACCATAATGCTAGCAAAACTATACGAAGTAGGGAGAGCTGAGATGAAATCCATGCTAACACTCTCCCATGGTCGTTTTGGAATAGGTAAAGGTTCCAAAAGTCCGCTAGGCACTTGGTCCTCCACCTTGTCTTGTTGGCACACAAGGCAAGTTTTCACGTACAACTCCGCCTCATCCCGCGTATGAGGCCAAAAGTAGCTTGCTTCCAACAAGGCTTGGGTTCGCCTTTGGCCCTGATGACCAGCCCACTTGGTGTCGTGGCACTCGTTTATGATGTTTCACCGTAGTTTCTCCCACTTTGGAACATAGATTCGGTGCCCTTGGTCAGGAGTAGGCCATCCTCAACCCAAAATTGCTTGGTCTTCCCCTCCTTGGCCATTCTCATCAATTGCTTGGCCAAGGGATCATGCTCCAATCCCTCTCTGATGAGGTTTAATAGCTCCATGTGCACCTTGGAGATGGCTGCTAATTCCGTCTTGCGGCTCTCGATTTGTGCTCAAGGGCATAATCAAATTCGGCCAAGAAATCTTGCCACCTAGCTCGCTTTGGGCTCAATTTCTTTTGGGATAGAAAGTAGCTTGTAGTGCGCGCCACGAATTGACCCAAGCATGTAGTGCCTCCAAGTGCGAAGGC